>CM033726.1:8559987-9307987 GCA_019671005.1 Hibiscus mutabilis | reverse complement strand
TTATATTTATTAATTTTATCTGGTTAATTTTGACTTGTTTTCTTTTCGCTTTTGTTTTTTTTCATATACATCATACATTTGCATTACATAAAGGTACTGGATCAAGTGGTTTGCCTGATCAGAAAGTCTTTCACCATGGAAAAAAGGTGTCTTAGGAAAGAAGAGCTTAATTTGTCACTGACATTGGTCGAGGTCAACCAGAAAAACCAATGGGACAGCAGTTGACCGAACGAACGCGTAATAGCAGGGTACACCTATGTGAGTCTCCAATGTAACGACCTATGGGATCTTCAAAGCATTTGGGAAAGATGGGACCGAAAACTACAAGACTTGTTCTGCGATAGTTATGGCGACATTGCACAGATGTTATATGTTCGGATTAACAAGCCCCTACTCCGAGCTATAGTCCAGTTCTGGAATCCGGCTTTTTGCTGCTTCACCTTCAATGGGCAGGACATGATGCCTACAGAAAGAATACACTGCTTTTACTTAACCAGAAAAAACATTCAGAAGATTGGATCTACGCTGCCTCCGAGGAATCAGAATTACACTGCAAAACTCAAAACCTTTGCGGGAATGAGTGACGATTAGGTTAATGGCCTCCTTCAGATCCGAGGAGACAATACAGTCTTTGCATGGGAAAGTATTCGGGACATCATACCGACACATCCGATTTAGCAAAAAGAAAATGGACTTGTTCGCCTTAGGAATATATGGCTTGGTGATCTTTCCAAGAGTACTCGGGAACATTGACATAGCCATTCTGGACTTATTTGAGTGGGTAAAACGGAAAGCAAACCCAGTACCAGCAATCTTGGTCGAGACTTTTATTTCCTTAAATGCTAGCCGGAAACATGAAGAAGGACGTTTTCGAGGATGCGCACAGCTGTTACAAGTACGGATTCAGAGTCACATGTGGAAGACACCGACGAGGGTCCTGCCGGGGATATTCTTCCAAGGTTTTTCGCCTTTACGGGAGTACTTAGCAAAGGAATGGCGAGAGGATTTGAAAACAAAAATGTGGACTAGTTTCTTCAGGAACATTCAAGATGAAGACATAGCATGGAGGGTCCTATGGCTCGGTAAAGTTAATTATTTTCTATACAGTTGTGGTGATTTCAACTGGCTGATGATGTTGGGATTGCATGGAGGAATCGCCTGTGCTCCGCTTTTAGTGTCTCGACAGTTCGGATCACGACAGTTCATTCCCAATACCGCCGGATTAAGCCAAACTGAATTTCTTTTCAAAGGGGAGTTCAAAGGAAAAATTCAGACCATCATGAGGGCCTGGGACCATTGTTACCGGATCAGGGTGGAAGGAGATACCGAGCACATGACTACCCCGGACTACAATCTTTGGAGACGTTTGAGGGTTAATAATGTGATTCCCGAATCTGATCAATGACCAACAGTGTCACTCGAAGAGCTTACAAGGGTGGTACCGTCTGAAGCTGACATCTTAAGGAATGAACTCGAAGAAGTTAAAAAGAAAATGGACATCCAACAGACCCAACATGCGAGCAAGCTCTATAAGGCAAGCTTAGAGGTTGACGAGCGGGACGGGATCATTAGGCAGTTGAAGAAATTAAATGCAGATTTGAACGACAAGAATGCTCTTTATAAAAAGATTCCCTTCTACTACAAGCAAAAATACGTAAGGCCACCGAGTCAATTCATAGCCGTTGAAAGAGAAAGGATGAATGGTATTTGTTTGGTGGAAGAAGAACGAAAATCAGCAAGAGAGCAATCGAAAAGAGATAGAAAGTTGTCGGTTGGCTATGGAAGAAGAAAAACGGTCCTCCAAGAAGGCCATTGATCAGAAAAGGAAAGACTCAGCAAGAAATCAGCAAGGGAAAACAAGCTGTCCATCATGAGAAAGAAAGCGTCGCCAGTATGGAAAAGAAAGTCTATGAGCAGCCGAAATAGACTGTTAGAGATGAAAAAACTGTACGATGACACTATTCAAAGTCCGGAGCAAAGCCAAAGTCGAATGGCGAATTAAAAGGAAAGGTGGCGGAAGTTGAACACTCACTTCGAATGTACTCGCCACGAAAATGGTTTCACCGAGCTTCAAGAAAGAGAGCGCGAAGTAAGCATGTTACGACCACGAATTGAGTCCTCAAGCAATCGTTGAGGATTACAAGGAAAGAATTAGTGTGTTCGAGGAGGCTGCAGCCGGATGGGACACCTATTGGCAAAAGAGATCGCGTGACGCTGCCCGAATGGTACAGGATAGGGACCAATATTACGCAAACCTAATGGTGGACATACAACGAGTCGCCAGCATGTGAATAATTTAGCTGCCGAGGCTGAAACTCTCCGACCTTTCATAGTCCCGAAATGGAAGAAGCTCCCGTGTTCCTCAAGCTGCTCAGGGCAATTGGAAAATTAAGAGATAGAGCTAGGGCTTATCTATAGGACTCGTGTTGTAATTAGATCTTTTGTATTAGGGATCTTTATTTTGTAATACGAACTCATTTGTAATCTAGACCCTTTAATTCCCGTGGAAGTAGTTCAAAAGGGTGATTACCAAATGAATCAATACCTTATCTGTATACATTCTTGTATTTGCATCATGACATTCGCATCATTATACATGCATTTATTCCTGCAACCATATTAACATTATGAATGTTGTGGCATTGTGTGTAGTTAACCCGCAATCATTCATCACCCATACTTTACCCGTTACAAAGCAAACTCATGGAAGACAGGATAATCAGTCTAGAAAAAGGCAAAAGGAGCTCGAGACAAGGCTTGAAGAGGCCCAGAGAAGCCTTAGTGATCAGATTGCGCAGTCACAAGCATCTATAGTATCCGACATAACCGCATTGTTGGCTAAGAGTCTTGGAAAAAGAGTGGAAGGAGAAACCATTCAAGAGCCAGAGGGTATCCCAGCTCACTACAAGGTTCAACCAACTGCACCAAACCCGCTAGGAAGGTGTATATCGACCTGCGCAGAATGTCATCTAGTTTTCAAATAGGAGCACCTGAGACTCAACCCCTCGATGCTGAAGCACTCTATGAAGAAGAGGTGCTGGACCTGAACATGGTCGAAAGGATCATGACTGAGGTAGAGAAAAAGTGGGAGGAAAGGTTTCGCCTCATGGAGGAAAAATTTAAAACGTTACAATCTAATGAAGAATCAGGAAATGACGCTAGCGACTTAAGTCTAGTGTCCGATCTTGTCCTACCGCCAAAATTTAAAACGCCAGAGTTCGAAAAATACGACGGAACCACGTGTCCTTTCGCGCACATAACAATGTACTGTCGAAAGATGGCGGCCTACCATAAGGACAAAAAGCTACTATCCATTGTTTCGGACAGCCTAATCGAGCGGTGTTTACGGTGGTACACCCATTTGAGCAAAGCAAATGTTAAGACATGGAAAGATCTCACAAGAGCATTTATCGAACAATACAAGCATGTAAATGTATATGACCCCAGCAGAGAATTATGTTGGAAAATATGGGACAGAAGTCCAACGAAAGCTCGCGCAATACGCCCAAAGGTGGCGGGAAGTGGCCGCCAAATTCAGCCACCCATCCCGAACATGAAATTACGCCGTTATTTGTTAATACTCTGAAAGGGGCACTCTTTGATCGCCTCATTAATAACACAACGCAGTGCTTTGCTGACTTAATCAGGACTGGGGAGTCCCTTGAACTGGCAATTAAGAGTGGTAGGATTGATGGCGGGGAAGGGTCTCGGAAGTATAACAAGAGAAATGAAGTAAACACCACCAGCACTTATACCGCCCTGAAGAACTTCACAGTCTTGCAGCCACAAGCACCTGTGGGAAAAACACAAAACTCGAATCAAAGAGATGAGAGAATCGCCAGAAAAGAGAAAGAGAGAAGAACTTTCACTCCCCTACCTGTTTCGTACTCAGAACTTTATTCCCAGTTGTATGAAGCAGACCTGGTCCGTCCATACATCGTTACTCCTGTCAATCCGCCTTTCCCATCTTGGTATAATCCGAACGCGCATTGCGACTATCACGGCGGTACCCCTGGACATCCCACTGAGAACTGCCTTGCTTTCAAAAAACTTGTGCAGAACTTAATCGATTCCGGGATATTGAAGTTTGAAGAGCCGAGTGTAGCCAACAACCCGCTGCCTAATCATGGGAACAGAGGAGTAAATGTTATTGAAGAATACTTTACCAGGAGGATTAAGGATGATGTGTCAGAAATCAAATCTCCTTTACGGTGGGTATTTCAACAGTTATGCATGGCTCGTGTGATCGACAAAGGCATGATAACAAGGCAGAAGAGATGTGGAGAGTATTACGAATTCCACCAGAATGAAGGGCATGATATCCAAGAGTGCGATGAGTTTAAGAGATTGGTACAACAATTAATGAATGAAAAACAAATAGAATTCTTCGAGGAGCCCATGGGGAATAAGGGGTCTGACGTACACATGACGGATAGCCCCAAATCTAAATACGGAAGGATATACCTTTATCATCCCCTGTGCCGTGGAATGCAGGTGCCTCCCAAGGAGAAACCAACAAGATAAATCCCAAGATCATCATTTCAGCACCATCTCCATTCCTATTCAAAGATATGCAAACCCCTGGAATTATGCTTTAAATGTGACCACGCCGTAAAAACTAGAACATGGTCAAGAAAAGAGCCTACGCTGAAAGACCAACAAAGCTAGAACAATGTAAACATTGGTGAGGCAGGCCATTTCACAAGGAGCGATAGATGTTATTCCTCCGAGACTTTGAAAGCAAAATTGAAAAGGATAAGGGGAAGAATACAAAGAGATTAGCCTACGCAGATATTTGGAGAAGAACCTCCCCAAAGATGAATAAGCCAGAATCGAGACCAAGGCCAAAGAATTTCTAAAGTTCTTGAGACATAGCGAGTACAACATAGTGGAACAACTACGAAAGCAACCGGCCAGGATCACAGTGCTGAAATTACTCTTGAGTTCAGAAAAACACCGGGAGACGTTATTAAAAATGCTAAATCAGACTTTCGTGCCCTAGGACATTTCTGTGACAAACCTGGACATGATAGTGGGGCATATCACTGCCTATAATCACATAACGTTCAGTGACGATGAGATCCCTGAGGGAGGAATGGGGTCCACCAAAGCCCTTAACATCACTACCCACTGCAAAGGGTATGTAGTACCAGGCGTACTGATCGACAACGGGTCAGCATTGAATGTATTGCCTATGGTGACCCTGCAAAAACTGCCAATAGATGGTTCGCACCTAAAGCCCTGCCACAATTCGGTAAGAGCTTTTGATGGTACGCAAAGAGAAACAATGGGGAAAATTGAGGTGCCCTTATTGATCGGACCAACGGAATATGTGATCGATTTTGTGGTGATGGGCATAAAACCATCTTACAGCTGCTTGTTGGGAAGACCATGGATCCACTCCTCAGGAGTTGTCCCCTCATCATTGCATCAAAAGTTAAAATTTGTAGTCGAAGGCAAATTGGTCACAGAGAGAGGCAGAGCAGAAATTGTTGCTTCAAGAACATCGACGCCCCCTACATTCAAAATGATGAAGATGTTGCAGAATGCTCGCCCGAGCATTGGAACTAGTAAATGCCACATTGCTTTCGGAGGAAAGTCGGATCCCCGCCCCAAAGTTATCTAATTGTACCAAGATGACCGTCGCAAAACTCCGGGCCGAGGAGCCAAAGTAGGAAAGGGGTGGGAAGAAATTACAAGGAAACCTAAGAGCCAAGAATATGATGACCAAGAAAGATCGTTTTGGGCTGGGTTATCAACCAAGTGTCCAACAGAGAAAAGAGGAATATAAGAGAAAGGAGGAACAAAGAAAAGCCGATCTAAAGGAGAAGACATTCCATGGAGACCGATGTCCTTTCCTAGTTTGAAAACCACTTTTGTCTCCTGAGGATTCTACCAGCCAGTCAAGAGGTTGGAGAGGCTATGAAGAAAAAAATGAAGTACTCAACCAAGAGGAGATATACTCAAAGTGAATTATTTGAAGGGATGTACATCAACATGATAGCTGAAAATGACCGAGGCAGCAAAATATTGACCAACATCCGCCTTTGTCCGTCCCCCGGGAAACACTCGATAACTGGAGCTGCATTGATCTACCTGTAGTTTTTAGGAATAGATAAGAGTAATGCTCCGAATCAACCTTTTGTTTTTGCCCGTAAACAATGGGGATCTCTTGTACGGGGCACCTATGTTAACTTTTTGATTGAAATGAAAATATCCCCACTTTCCTAAAATGACCAAAGTTTCATTTATTTCATTCATGCATTCTTCATGTTCATTCCCTTCATATAAAGCCGTATCTTTCCCAATACAATTCATTCTCATTTAATGCAGGTCGCTCATGATTGACGATATGAATGATACCGGATCCAATCCTGGAGTGAATTTCGAATGCCCTGAGGTCTTAGAGGGAATTGAGGAAGGATATGATGAGATAGAAAGTGAGGTCCCTGAAGAGTTAAAGAGAATGGTGGCCAACGAAGAAAGGCAGATCATGCCCTATCAAGAAGAAACATAAGTTGTGAACTTGGGGGCTGAAGAAGAGAGAAAAGAAATAAAAGTAAGAACGACGATTTCCTCAAAAACCAAGCACGAACTGATAACCCTACTTCAGGAATTCAAGGATGTCTTCGCCTGGACTTATCAAGATATGCCAGGGTTGAATACCGACATAGTGGTGCACAAATTGCCAACAAAATCGGAGTGCAAACCAATACAGCAAAAACTTCGGAGAATGAGACCATATATGTTGTTAAAGATCCGAGAGGAAGTGAAAAAACAGTTTGATGCTGGATTCTTAGAGGTAGCCAAATACCCCGAATGGGTTGCAAACATTGTATCAGTACCAAAGAAGGACAGAAAAGTTCGTATGTGTGTAGATTATAGGGATCTGAACCGAGCCAGCCCTAAAGACAATTTCCCCTTACCACATATTGACACGCTGGTTGACAACACTGGAGGATATTCATGGTTTTCCTTCATGGACGGCTTCTCAGGGTACAACCAGATAAAGATAGACCCTAACGACATGGAGAAAACTATGTTCATAACCATGTGGGGCACTTTTTGTTATCGAGTGATGTCGTTTGGGCTAAAGAACGCAGGGGCAACATACCAAAGAGCAATGGTGACTCTTTTCCATGACATGATGCACAAAGAAATAGAAGTATACGTGGACGACATGATCGCCAAGTTCCGAACAGAGGAAGAGCACCTACAGAACTTGAGGAAACTATTCCAAAGACTACGGAAGTACCAGCTGAGGCTCAATCTCGCCAAGTGTACCTTGCCGTATTCCGGAAAACTCCTAGGGTTCGTGGTAAGCGTAAGAGGGATTGAGATTGATCCAGATAAAGTGAAAGCCATCCAAATCTCTCTCACCACCCCGCATTCGAAGGAAGTTTGCGGTTTCCTAGGGAGGCTAAATTATATCTATCGTTTCATTTCCCAATTAACCGACCAATGTGACCCGGTTTTCAGACTTCTTAGAAAGAATAATCCTGGTGTGTGGGATGAGGAATGTCAAAGAGCCCTAGAAAAGATCAAAAAGTACCTGACAAATGCTCCAATTTTAGTCGCACCAGTACCAGGTCGACCATTAATTCTCTACCCGACGCTTTTGAGAATTCAATGGGATGCGTATTGGGGCAACACGATGAGTCGAGAAAAAGGGAGCAAGCCATCTATTACCTAAGCAGAAATTCAATGATTGCGAAACGCGATACCGCCGGCAGAAGAAGTTGTGTTGTGCTCTAGTTTGGGCTACCAAGCGGCTTAGACAAAGATATGCTATACCATACTACTTGGTTGATATCCAAGCTAGACCCATTGAAATTCTTAATGGAAGCGCCAAAGACTAACGAGAAGGATGGCCCGATGGCGATGCTCTTATCCGAATTCGATATTGTATACGTTAACCGAAAGCCATAAAAGGGAGAGCCATAGCAGATTTCCTAGCTAGTCGTGGCTTGGATGACTATGAGGCATTGAACTTTAATTTCCCAGCACGAAGACTTGATGTGCATTACAACCGAAGAAGAGGTTTTAGATGATAAACCATGGAAGCTTTACTTGATGGAGCCTCTAACGCCCTTGGACATGGGATATGAGCAATGCTAATTTCTCCCGAGGACGCCTATTATCCTTTCACCAAAGAGATTGGAATTCTTCTCGCACAAACAATATAGCTGAATACGGCTTGCATTATGGGACCGAACTCAGCTATTGAGAGAAAGATTAAAGAACTTCGAGTGTTCGAGATTCATCCTTAGTAATTTACCAATTGCGCGGGAATGAGAAACCAAGGACCCGGTTGGTCAAATATTACGAATTGATCCAAGAGCTCACCAAAGAGTTCGAAAAGGCCAGCTTCAATTACTTGCCCCGAGAAGAAAATCAGATGGCAGACGCATTGGCAACCTTGGCATCCATGTTTAAAACAAACACCGGGGCAGAAATGAAGCCCATTGAGATGCAGACGTTTAAAAGGCCTGCTCATTGTTATAATGTACAAGAAGAGATTGATGGAAACCCATGGTACTATGACATCTTGCAATATGTCAAGCTTCGAAAGTATCCAGAAGGGGCAAACGACAATGACAGAAAAACGCTCAGAAAATGGCAACAAGATATGTCCTAGATGGGGAATTCCTATATATGAGAAGTCATGATCAGACATTGCTGAGATGTGTGGATGCCCGAGAGGCGAAGGAGATTTTAGCCGAAGTACATGACAGACTTTGTGGAACGCACGCCAACGGGCTATTTATAGCCCAGAAAATTATGAGATATGGTTATTTCTGGTTGACCATGGAGGGAGATTGCATCAATTACGCCAGAAAATGCCACAAATGCCAAATCTACGCTGACAAAATTCACGCACCCCATCGCTTTTTTACACACCATGAATTCTCCGTGGCCTTTCACGGCGTGGGGCATGGATGTCATCGGGCAGATCCATCCAAAAGCTTCCAATGGACACCGTTTCATTTTGGTCGCCATAGAATACTTCACTAAATGGGTAAAGGCAGCGTCTTACGCCAACATCACAAGGACTACAAAGATGTAAGTTCTTAAAGAAGGAGATTATTTGTCAATACGGATTGCCGTAAAGGGTCATCACCGACAACGCCTAATGAATAACAAAATGATAACGGACGTGTGCACTCAATTCAAGATAGCACACCATAATTCCACGATCACCGCCCTAAAATGAATGGAGCAAAGGAAAGCGAGCAAACAAGAACATAAAGAAGATCATAGCGAAGACTACGAATACCTACGAGGATTGGCATGAGAAGTTGCCATTTGCCTTTTTCGCCTATAGGACGTCCATTCGCACGTCAACGGGGCAACACCCTACTCCTTGGTGTATGGTACCGAAGCAAGATTCCCAATCGAGGTAGAGATCTCGTCTCTCCGGGTCTTAAACGGTAAAATTGGAAGAAGCCGAATGGGTGCAGGCCAGATATGACCAGCTAAATCTCATTGATGAAAAGAGACTAAAGGCCATTTGTCATGGTCAGATGTACCAAAAGCGGATGGTGCAGGCATACAACAAAAAAGTGCGCCCAAGAGAATTCAAAGAAGGGGATCTGGTGCTCAAGAAAATCCTCCCGATCCAGAAAGATGCTCGAGGAAAGTGGATGCCCAACTGGGAAGGACCGTACGTCGTAAAAAAGGCCTTCTCAAGAGGAGCCCTAATCCTAACAGAAATGGATGGAGACGAGCTGAAAAACCCTGTAAATTCAGATGTCGTTAAGAAATACTATCTTTAAAAAAAAGAAAAAAAAAGAAAAAAAAATAGAAAATAATAAAAAAGAGAACAAAAATGGAGAGCTCAAGGTGAAAACCCGAAACCGGGCGTCTTGAAGCAAATGGAAGACCCGAGTTGAAAACCCGTAAAGGGCGGCTCAGGTAAATTGAAAAGTTGAATATTCGAAGAGAAGGGTATCCCCATGAACATCATGAAGAGGAGGCTTCAAGCAAAAAATTCTACACCGGTTGACAGGATCATATATCATTCATATCGAAGATAATGAGGGATCTTGTATTTCATACTTAACTTTTCTTCTTTCTCATGTGTGTCATGCCTTTTTTAAGATATCCCAAGCCCTTAATCGTAATAAAACCGTGTTTTTGAGCATCCATTCCTTGCCTTATTGTCAATTTCAGTCAAATAAGTTAACATAGGCTTATAGTGAAACAAGAGATTTCGGAGCATTACTGTGATCTAACCTTAAAAATGCAGGTGATCAAAGAAAACGATGTTAACTCCGCCCTCTAGTTCCCTACATAATGGCTATTGATAAGGAATGCAGAAAGCTTCAAACAACCGGATAGGATGACCAATGGCGTACGTCCTGTCTATTCAAGGAAGGCATGCGAGATAACAAGAGAGATCTTTTGGGTGAAAACCCAGAAGGGCACCCCTAAAAAAACAAAAAAACAAAAAAAAACTCTATCTAAGGTGAAAGCCCGAAAGGGCACTTTAGAATTCCAAGTCGTAAATGGAGAAAAAGAAAGGTTGGAATGGTTGAACCTGACAGTGAAGTGGGGTATCGACGCCCGTGAGAAAGGAGAAAGTGAACATCAAGATCGAATAAGGACCAAAACAAGCCCACCAAGATATTGACACTCATACATCATGAATAGTCAGACATCACTAGGATTAGGAGCATGTCAATTCAATTGTCATAGCATTTTGTTTTTATCTCAGACATGTATCTGCAGATTCAAAAAGACATCGATGGCCATCGTGGTGTGAATCCCAAATGAGAAGACAATGTTTTTACATACAAAAGGCATATGTTTCCAAGCTCCAGAGAGAGGTTCTATATAGGAAGAATCCTCCGCTCCGAGGCTTCAGAAGCTGAAAGTTCTATATAGGAAGGACTGACAGCTCCAGGGTGAAGAATAACAGTTCTATATAGGAAGGACTCCCAGTCGAAGGAATTCACCCATGACACACAAGATTATATAGGAAATCCTGCTGTGTCGAAAGCGAAGAGTTCTATATAGGAAGGGCTCTGAGCTTCAATGTCTTAGAGTAAAAGATTCTATATAGGAAGAATCCGTAGCTCCAAGATTTCAGACGCCAAAAGTTCTATATAGGAAGGACCGACGGCTCCAAGGTGAAGACTCGCAGTTCTATATAGGAAGAACTCCTATTCGAAGGAATTCACCTATGACACACAAGGTTATATAGGAAACCTGTTGTGTTGAAAACGAAGAGTCTTATATAGGAAAGGCTCCGAGCTTCACTGTCTTAGAGTAAAAGGTTCTATATAGGAAGAACCTGTAACTCTGAGATTTCAGACGCCAAAAGTTCTATATAGGAAGGACTGATGGCTCCAGGGTTTGAAGACTATCAGTTCTATATAGGAGGAACTCCCAGTCGGAAGAATCCATCAGCGGCGCAAAAAGTTTTATATAGGAGAAACCAGCATTGAAGGCGAAGAGTTCTATATAGGAAGGACTCCAAGCTTTACTGTCTCGAAGTGAAAAGTTCTATATAGGAGGGACTCATAACTCGAGGCTTCAGAGCGAAGGGTTCTATATAGGAAGAGCCTGTAGCTCCAAGATCGGAAGGTGACGAAGCTTTATATAGGAAGAACTTACGAGCCTGAAGGTTCAGCTGAGGTAGAGTGGAGATGTCCAAAAGAACACGTGTTTCCAAAGCTACAAACAGGGAAGTCTGATAAAAATGAATGCTTATGAATCTTTGCTTTGTTTCCCATTCCATGAGAACAAGCAAAGAGGGGCAACTGTAATCACTCATTTTTATCTGTAAATACATATTAGTGTTGCATGTATACATATTATATTATATGTGCATGAGTGTTATTAGTTTATGTGTGCATGTATATTATAAACTATGTATGTATACGTATTAAATACGGTGTATGTGTGTCGCGTATGCATCTATATTTAGTACGAGCGTATTTGTTTTTATGGTTAATTATGTGTATAATTATATATGTATGTATACTGGTATGTTATAATTAATGTTTACATAGGTATATACGTATGTATTGTTGTATGTGTATTGCTATTATTAATATTATTGGGCTAATATAAAATGAAAATCCAAAAAAATATATTAAACCCAAATAAATGAATTACAGTCCAAGTCCAATTACAAATCTAATATTATTACAAGGCCCGGTTGGCCCAAACCCAAACTTATTTAATTCTAATTATTTTTGGTGCAGGTGACTATGGGCCGTTGGATCAAGATCTGATCCAACGGCCACGATCCAAGCAAGGAACCAAAATATCTGCCAGCCGCGTGCACATCACGTCTGGACCGTTCGAGTGCCATGCGCGGACTCTTTGATATCCCACGCGTGCGTGAGCCCCACGCGCTCTGACCCCTCGACTGCTGAGCCCCACGTGACACGATCTGGAGCCGTTTCACCAATAGAGGCTTCATCTGGGCCGTTCATCCTTCAAGCCATCCCGACCGTTAGATCAGATATGATCTAACGGCCGAGAACGCCTCTGGCCGAAGACAAAGCCCACACGCCACCATGCTGTACCATGCCGATCTTCAACCACCGCGCTCAGACATGTCAAAATACAGCAAGAAAGAAATATGTCAGATTAGCAGTCCAGATCTGAAAAAGCAAATATTATACTTGTACCAAAACCAAAAACAGGCATATATATGTACGAAACAAATATTTTGTAAGAGACAAGTTGGAATCGAACAAGCAAAGTTGTAATCGAAAGGAAAGAAATACAAAAAGTCAGTCCAGTGGTAAATACTCGTCTCTTTTTTTGCATGCATACACAAAAGATAGGCAAAGAAAAAAGGGTTAGAAGTCTTACCATCGCCGTCGGTGGGTCTCCCCTCACCAGTGATAAGCCTTTTCGGCTTCCCCAAGCCGGACATGGTGAACTGAAAGGAGTGGGAGACCCCTTTTTGGTTTCGTTTTGGGTTGAAAAATGGGTTTTTTTGTTTCGTATTTCCTAGATCTAGGACAAATGAAAGCTTTTTCTCTGAATCTAAGTTAAGATCTGTGTCGAGGGTAAGGCAGGGGTTATTTTGGTGTGTTTTTTGAGGCTCTCCGGCGTCGGCTAGCGGCGGCCGACGGCGGAGAGTACGGCGGCCGGCCGCCGGATTCTGGGTTCATAGAGAGAGTTGAGAGAAAATGAAAGGTGAGGGTTATTATCAAAACTGAAAAATGAAAGAAATGGCCGAAAATTTGGTTTCGGCCTAAAAGAGGGGTTTTTATAGTTGTTATTATTTTGTGAAATGGGTAAATTACGTAATAAATCCCCCCGTGCTTTCAATATTTTCACTTCTGTCTCGCCGCATGGTATATTTACAACTCTGGTCCCCTTGTATTTCAAAATCTTGCAATCCAGTCCCTAAATTACACCGAATTAGTTTTTAAATGGTAAAATTACCCCTTTAACCATCCCGCGTTTTTGAACTTTTCATTTCGGGTCTGCCCCTTGGTCCAATTACAGTTTTGATCCTTTTAGGTTCTGTCTATTTCGCATTTTCGTCCTTAAATTACATATTATTGTTCTTTAATTTCTGCCACTGACTTTTATTTTTTTTTTCATTTCAGTCCTGTTTCCATGTAAATATTCATGTTCGTATTATAATCGTATATGTTAATGTAGTCTTTTGTCTTATTTTATATCCCTCGTATATGCCTTGTGTTTTTATGTTTACATGTATATGTGTGTTAAGTTTATAATGATTATGTATCTTTTTGTTCAGTTATTCGTATTAAGCATGTTATGTTCTAGTTGACTCGTACACGGCATATTTTGTATTTTTGTATATGTGTATATTCTCTTGGCTTTTTAGGTTACATGTTAGTGTATTTTCTTTTTATGTATAATATATTGTTCCATATATGTTGAAATATGTTTTATTTCTAGTATGTATGTCTTCTTGAAATAAACGTTCGTCTACACACGTATTTATTCCTGTCTTGTTATTGTGACATGTTAAATTTGCTTTTATTTACTGTTAAGCTTGTTATGTATATGTGTGTTTTAATTACATATTTTATTTATGTTAGATTAGTATTATGTTATGTGAATATTTACTGTCTTTAAATTATCTGCCATGCTTTATATTTTTGTCACTAAGATTGCATATGGTATATAAATTGTTAATGCGATTCCCTTTTATCCGAGCGTAAACGGGGCCAGTATCAGGCGTAGTGATAGTGGTTGGGCGTTTACTCTCGGATAACTGGGCCCTTAAAATTTATTCGCAATTATGACCGAATTTTAAAATAATCGTCACTTTAACCCGAAAAATCCAATATTAATAAAGCAGTAATTATTAAAGTACCAATTTTGGGCGGTGTGGGGGTGCTAATCCTTCCCCATCCGTAACCGACTCCCGAACCCATTTTTTTGAATCTCTGGTTTTATGGTGTCCGGCCTACCTAAGTGGCCGATGACGACTCCATTTTTTTAAAATGCGGTTTTTTAAAAAACCTCACGGAATAAATATTTTATATCCAAAAGAATCACAAACACCTTTCAAATCCTTCGAAAACCCTCATCGTTTTTTTAGCGAAAAAAGGACATCGCTACAGTCTCTAAATTTTGAATTCTTTGCAAAATGACCCTTAAGCGTGAAATCAAGGCTTAATATGATATGATATGGTTAAGTGGTAAACATAGATGATAAGAAGCATGTAATTGTGACTCGATTCACGTCAACGTTTGGATTATGAAATTGTATGTTTTTGATCTCGGTTGTCTTCCAGACTAAGTAGGGGTGTTACAAAAAATGTTAGGGGCACATGAGCCCAAAAAAAATACATTAAGTATCAAGATAGAAAAATAATACACGTTAGGGGATAAAATGTGCATTATGCTTAAACATGAATTTGAGAAAGCGTATCTCTTTAGATTTTATAATAGAAAAGATTTTTGATTTATTTAAATATGTCATGTATAACTCAAAATATAGTTAAAAATACTAATTGTCATTAATAAAATATCATAAATAAATATTGATCTTTAATTATAAATTAAAAAAATAAAAAATCTCAATAAACTTACATCAATAATGTTCTCAACACACAACTTTAATTGAGAACTTGTTGGTATGACATTCATTAAATATAATGCAAGTCTCTACTAGTTTGTAGAAACATAAATTGTTTGGGGTTAAAATTGAATTAAAGTATGGACAAAATTAAAGAAAATAGAAACATGAGGAACCACATGCAAGATTATCCCTTTCCATGAAAATAGGTGCACATGTGCCTAAACTCTTGGTTTGGTTGGGTTGTAACTGACGTGTTGTATTATTTAATACGTCTCTATTATAAAATTTATTTTTATACGTGTGTTTGGTAAATGTGAAATTTAATACTATGTATTATTTTATATGCAAGTTTGGTGATATTTATCATGAGATTGGAGGTGGTGTTTATTTTACACTCCAGTTTTATGCCAGTTTTGCTAATTATACCCAAACCCTAAACTAAAAAACTTTAAACCCTAAACCATGAATCATAAATACTAAATCATGAACCATGAACTACAAGCCATAAATCATAAACCATGAATTATGAGCCTCAAAATCTTAACTCTTGAACCCTCAAATTATTAAACCCTAAATCACAAATCCCAAACCTTGAACTTTAAATCATAAAACTTAAATCATAAATCCTAAATCTCGAACACTATACTCTAGACTATAAATCAAAACATTAAAAATAATATAATAATCAATGTCAAAACAAGGAAAATATGAAGCTAGAATTTTAAGGGTAAAAAGGTACATTCATACATAACACTTATCTTTTAACTTTATTACAAATTTCACAATCAAACACTTTGTTGTAGTAACAACCATCTTTCATTTCTTTTTAATACACAAGTCTTATTTAATACAACACTCTTTTTTTACATTCAATATACCAATATGTTCGTGAGTCTAAGGTGCGACGCTAAAAAATGGAACAATCGAAATGTTAAAAATACGAAATTTAAAAGGTTATTACACAATAAAATGTATAAAATTTTAGGTTAACGGTTTTTTGATAGGTTTTAAAATTTGGTTTTTTGATTTCATGACAAGTTTTAAAATTTATCACCAACTTTAAATATTATAAAAATATAACATTTCGGTTATGTAATAACATTTTAAATTTTGTATTTTTTAACATTTTAATTCTGCCCTCTTTTAATCGTAAATTAAGCGGTTGTACTGTAAATTCACCCCACTATGTTTCATTTATTGATTTTGGTTCAAACACGGCAAAAGTAAATCAATAAAGACGGTAATTTAAATCTGTGCATTTAATACGCGTATTGATAATCAATAAAGAGAGAAAGATTAATACCTTTATTACCATCTCAAGTGGATCAGATTAATACCTTTCTTACCCTCTCAAGTGAATCAGAATATAATAATAATTAATCAACTATTATATTGATATATATAAATAAATAAAAATATACTAGATTTTTCAAGTTAACTTGAATTTATAGTGGATTTCGAGAACCACCAACAAAATCCAAAATAATTAAATAATCGTGTGCTAATAACGTGTTGTGAATAAAGTAATTAAGAACAAAAATTAAAGAAATGAGAGATAAATAGAGACTTGTATTTATTTCCAATGTAGGGTTGTGTACAATGTCCCCTTCAAGCTATATATTTATACGCATAAAAAATAATTATCATATAAAACTCTAAGTACATCAAATTGCTATCTAATAGATAAGAATAGAGTTCTAATTATAACGGACATTCGCATAAATACATATTCATAACAATAAATCATTATTTAAGAATTGAACCCCAAGTCCTATGAGTTACACAAACATTTTACGGACTCAAAAAAAGTACACAAACATTTTACCACTTCATCTATAATTATTCGTTGATTTAATTTCACTAAATATAATTCTTATAAAAAATATTAATTTTATTTTTAAAATGTTTAATTGAGTTTAATATCGGTTAACTCAATGATATTTTCCAAAATTTTAATTAAACTACTTTTAAATTATACTCCCTTTTGACAAATTTAACTATCGTAAAATACATTTTTTTCTGATTCTTTCTAGAATAACTCATAGATAATTAGTGATGGCAAAAAATCCGAGACCGGCAGATTCCGACCCGATTCGATCTGGTAAGGTTGGATTTTTTTTAATTTTTAGTTTTCGGGTCGGGTCGGATTTTAAAGAAGTTTGAGTCGGGTCGGGTTTAGAGTGGAAATTCCTTGACCCGCACCGACCCGGTTTATTTATATATATATATTCATTATATTTTTATATATTATATTTAATATTTTTATTAATTTTCTTCGGGTCAGGTTTAATCAGGTTTTTATTAAAATTTTGGGGTCGGGTCGGGGTCGAGTTATACTTTTATTAATATCAGGCCGGGTCGGGTCGGAGATAAAGATATATGAAGGTCGGGTTGGGTCTAAGTTTTAAATTTTTGGGTCGGGTTTAGGTCGGCCAAAATTCCGTCCCGTCCCGTTGCCATCCCTATAGATAATAAAATAATCAGGACGCAATTATGAAGGGACTAGTTCGTGACCCCACAAAAATAAAAATAAAATTATAATAAATTTGTTCTTTGACCCCTCAAAAATATAAAATTCAATATTAACATCTCGGTTTCTCATGACTTTGTCCTGCCTAATCTAGACCGACCTGCATCGCACACTCGATTTTGGTGGGTGAGCTTCGGAACAAGATTTTTCTGCATACACAAAATCTTGAACTCGAAATATATTTAAATAATACCAAATTATTTATCATTTGAACCATCTCTCATTGACTTAGTTTGATGTCTTCAACATATAACGTTAAATTCCGCCGCGGAAAATAATAATAGTTGATACAAGAAGTAACAAATTGATCCGTAGGGTCTATCGCAAGAAGGCAGAGGTGGAAATCTCACACTTTGGGGAAACAAAAGCAGAAGTAGATGTGAATTGAATATAGTTTGGTTCCGGTCCATTAAATGGAGTAATGGGCACAGCTACCTACAATTAATGCCATTCAAAGTTGACTGTTAAAAGCCATCGCCGGTTGCCCCCAATCCCATTCATTCCTTACCACCCAAGCATCACCAATCTCAACCTTAAAATGATAGGTAATTCTTTAAAAAAATTATTCGACCGGGTACCCGATCCAAGATTTTTTCGGGTAATTAGTCCGGGTTTGGGCTGATATTTTTTGGTAATCGGATATCCGACCCGACCCGATACTTTTGATATATATTTATTTTTTAGTTTTAAATTATATTTTTATTTTATGTTCTTTAATATTTTTACCTAAAATTAAATTTAAATATCTAAATTATTTCTATGTTTCTATTATGTACTTTTAAGTTTTAAAATTTTCAAATATATTTTTTTGATTAAATAGAGAGTTATTACATTCTCATACCGGGATTCGAAAGAAAAAGCGAGATTAATATTTGAATGCCTTTTTGGTGATAAACTTTAATATATATATCTAAATATTTCATCCTAAAACTAACTTTAAATCACTAATTTTTGTGTTTTGATTATGTATTATGAACTTTTAAATTTTATGTGTTTATAATTTTTTCAAACTTTTAAATTTAAAAAAAATAAAAATGTGAATCGGGTACCCGTTACCCGATTTTCCTGGTACTCAAGTTTCACGGGTACCCGAATAACAGGTACCCAGCTAAAGCGGGTCGAGACACGGGCCAACAAATGTAGTACCCGAGAAAACTGAGTACCCGAGAATGAACACCCCTAGATAATGTTTGTATCTATAACTGCTTCATATGGAAAATCATTTTACGAATCTTTTCATCGAATCATGGTCTCAATAAATAAAAATCGCCTACGACATTGTTCTATTACAAAAATTCAAATATGTTCACCATAAAAATATATACAATGTTTTCAATTGTCCAAGTGAATTAACGTTCTGGAACTGTAACACCTTCGACCCGGATGTCACAATTAGGCTTCAAGCCCAACCCAAAAACCATAAAATTTTCAAATCGGATTTAACCCAACAAGGTATTTCCAAAACATTTAGATCTCGATGTTGAAAACATAGATAAACAATTTAAATCGTTACAAATGAGCTCTACTTTAATTTAAAATAATTAAATATTTGACTTGATTATTATAATTTCAAAAGTAAAAATTACAGACTCGACCACGTGAGGTCCTATGAATACATAGCCACTAAACACAAGTATCATACTCTGAAGGTCACTACATGCTAGAATCATGTACTGATAGTAATCTACGATCCCACAAATCCAATGATCAACCTACGTACGGAAACAACGATTCTGAGCGCTGAGCTTACAAAGCTCAATGGTACACATCTACTTTACTATACTTCATGCTAATCATAAACATAAGCATGCAAGCTAGCACGAGCAATAAAGAGAGATAAATAAACACATGACACTATCAATAGTCGCCTAAAACACATGCACACATCAAAGAAACACATCATACATGGCCCACAAGGCCCAACCATACTCGGAATCTCACCAGATCATCCGATCAAAAACACACAAGCATACCACAAACATAGAGTGAGGCTCAGCGCCACACAGCTTCAGGAATATACACTCTTTAGGTAAGACCCGAACATAGCTTCGAGAATGTACACCTATGCTCAAAATCTTTCGTCGAGCATCTTCGAATGAGACCTGGTGCCACACAGCTTTAGGAACATACATTCGACATCTCTAACCATGGTGTTACAACACTTACTCATTGGGTATCTGGATCCTATTAAACAAGGGTAACACAACCAATCAAACGTCCAAACAACGCATAACATAACTCGATCCACCAAGGATCTCCTATATTTACTATTACCACAAGTCACCCAATTAAGTTTACCAACTTGTTAATACATTATGGGAGAGTACATTAATTATCCCCATTTATTGTCTCCATTAATCTGTGTTATCTCATTATTCAAGGCATAATTTAATTATTAATATTCATATCAATTTCCATCTTTAAATTGCTTTTATAGATTGTTTATCGTATCAAGTACCAGAACTTATATACGAGTATCAATATGGTACCCTCGGGTATAAGTATTCACACTTGTATTGATACTGAAGCTGCTTACTGGAAATATTTAATATCCACAAGTACCAGTATGGGTCGACCCGTACCAATACAGTCCCCAATCGTATACCGATACAACTGAAGCTCATACCAATACCCTATACACGAGATTCACACCATTTCCTTGAATTACAATTTTACAACGTTTATCTGTCATCAACCTATTTTGCAACTACTAAAAAGCAAGGCAATTACACTTATGATGCTCATGAAACATTTCGGAGTTCGAGGTGTACTAACCTTAAGCCAAGCAATAAATCCTTACTCGAGCTTTCCAACTGCTCCCTTTTGATTCGGTATTCGACCCCGAACAATCCTTATAAATATACGAATACGAAAATACATTAATTTTATGCATCCTTTATTTAATTTATAATGTCAAACGCGTAAAAACAACTTACCAGGTTCGAGTTTGGCAAAATGAACTGCGCCAACGAACTCAAAACGTCAAGAAACCCCCAAGTAGGGTCCCCTAGAAAAAGTCAACGGCTGGTCAATGCCGGTCATCGGCCAATCTATTCTGGTCAACGTCGATCAATGACACGGCGATCTGGTGCAACACGGTGCAGGGCTGTTATGGTGCACATACGGACAGTGATTCGGTGCAACAGGGTACAAATGCACCTGGGAATGTTATCCAGTACGGCGTAATGCACATGAGCATATGTGCACTTGCCCTCTACAGCTGTGTACGCCCACTCACAGGGGCGGTGCGTGATGGTACGTGAGAGGTCCTTCAGCAGTCGGATGGTGGCGGTAAGCTCTAGTCCTATTGTCCTAACGTCGGTAAACACGCTAGTGGCCTCTGTTTCGTGATTTGGCTGCCAAAACTACCCTATTTCAAGCACCCCAAACCTTGTTTCCCCTCACCCCGATGAACGACAGGGACGAGGCAACCACGGTCAAACTTTTCTTGGTGAGATGGAGCTGATGGTTGCGACAGTGTCGTCAACAGATGAACGGACGACAACCAACCTTAATTCGAACACTTCCTCTCTCTAAAAACCCATTTCTCTCCCCAAAAGCCCATTTCTCTTTCATTTTTAAATTTTCAGATTCCCCTCATTTCTCTTCAATTTTCAGCGACTCTAAATTAAATACCCCATTCTCTAACAAAATGGGTAAACCAAATAATAAACACCAATCTTTCTCTTTGTCCACCAACTACCCTATTAAAAAATTCAAAATCCTCTAAAATAATGGGCCCAACATAAAAGTCCTAAATCTTAGTCTTCCAAGATAAATGTCCATAACCCGAGCCCGAAACTCGATTCACTAACTTGAGAATTGGTTCGATACAACTCTCATATCCTAAAAAAAATCAACCTCGAAATTTGTATCAATAAAATAAGAAGATGCTAAAACCTTTATAACCCTTTGGCCCTCTCAAAAATTTTCCGATGCACTACTCTAATCTCAACACTTACCAATTATAACCATTTTCTTCTAACAATACAAACATAATCTCAACTGATTCTTTCTTTTTAAGGAATACATTCCCAGTCGACGCATTGTTGAAGGCAGGGAATAACTCAATGGTACTTCGTCAATTTGTCACACGAATACGTCAGCAAATGAACTTAACTTATACTGTAGAATCCAAAATATTATTGCACAACAAAATTCTTCCATAATTATGTATGATCTAAAAGAACAAGAGGTTAAATAGTCATTGCATCCAAAACAAAATGATTCCTCTTAGATAACTCATTGAAGGAGACTCTAACTCTGATGGCATCCCATATTTAAAACATTGCTTGCCTGGTGCAAGACTTCTAAAAACGAAAAACATCTCAACTTGCCTCAAGCAATTACCTTAGCTCAGTTATGATAACTCATATCGGTAACTAAAGTTGTAACCTCCTTAGCTCGGCCTAGCCGAAGCCGAACTAAAAGGATCACATTAGGTTTGCCGAAGCAAACCTGAGCTAATAACCTAAACTGGATCCATTTTTTTCTTTTTATCTTGTCTAAATGCATCAAATTAATTTCTTAAGGTGAAAATGCTTTAGCGGAAACGTTACATTGAAATCAGATATCAAAACATGATTCAATTGCTTAAAAATACACATTAGGGACCAAAACACATTTTTCACAAATTACAGGCTCTTTATTTAAATTTAGGTTACCAATCCTTTATTAGTCAATTTCCATGCTCACATGTTAAATTCTAAATCAAAACAATCATTCGAACTTATTCAATCGCATACATAACATTCATGGACTAAACTGCAAGAATTCCAAACTTCGACAAACTGATATGCACAAAATCAATAGGGCGTACCAATACAGGCAAGCCCGTACCGATACAATTTTACAAACATAATGGCTATTCGTATAGATATACGTATATCCGTATCGATACGGTGTGTTGACCCACCCGTACCGATACGGTATTGACCTCGTACTGATCTCCCTTGTGATTTCTCAAAAACTAAGAATTCCAGTGACCAAAACATGTACCTATACGGTACCCCACGTATTAGTACAGCTCTTTAAAAATTTAAAGGCGTACCGTTACTCAAACTCGTGTACCGACACCAGTACAAAAATTTCTCAAGGCTTACCGATACCTTTTGTCAAATTTTGATGAAATGGGCCCTTTCAGACCCCGCATACTGATCCTTGGGTACCTGTACCTGTACGTAGTGACCTCTAGTGACCTCTACGTCCAACATATGACTCTTTGACTCACTTCAATGAACTTTAAACATCTCCTAAACAACATATAACATCAAAAGTATTCTTGACAACAACATTCTAACATTTTAAGCAATCCTAACAAGTCTAATACATTCATCCATATCATCTAGAGGCATGTTTCCTACTCAACATTCAAACACAATTTCCAAACAATTTCAAGCACTTTAGACATATTACAGAACCAAACCAACATTTAAAACTTGCACAAATAGGGAGTTTAACAAACAACCCTCCTAAACAACAAACGACCATATTGCCTGTATTACTACAAGTCTATTTCGTAATCGTACTTTCGCAAACACAAGTCCTTGGATTTCCTTTGGCTTGCTTGTTGCCTCCGACCTTTAATTCTCTGCATTGATGAAAAAAAAGAGCGTAAGCACACTGAGCTTAGTGAGGAGTGCTCTAAAACAAAACATCATCAATGCATTAAAAACCATTTTACAATCCTTTTTGAAAAACCACTTTCCAAAATACTTTGCAAACATTATTTTGACATCATGCCTTGTCAAACCATGCTCCTAACATATCCAAAACAAGCATATTAAACCGTATGCAACATGTATCATGGATCAACAACAAAGTCCCATTTGCTACCCCTAATTTAAGCTTTCCCGTGCATACTACCAATGCAAGGCTTAAAGAGTAAAACATGTTTAAATCAACACTAAACATCATAGTCCATCCCATGATACATGATCAATTATATTGGCTTACAAGTGACCATTATTCAAATTCCACTTTACAAGATATAACATCTGATACACGGATTCAACAAGTGTTCCCCAACACTTAACATACAATCTACCAACATCTCAAGGTTCACACACAAGAGTTTTTTGTACCCATAAACCCCTCTACCGTTGTGACACCACTCATCGGCTAGATGTGTAACCCACTAACGAGAGTCTTTGGTACAAAGATTAAAACCCCTTAACCGTTAGGGTACTTGGATGGATTTTCGGTACTCCAAATCAAAACCCCTCAACATCCAATGTGACTTTTTATAGTACACTATCAATCATATGGCCGGCCAACTATATCCAATAACACTTCCAAAACTCTTTTCATACCATCACTTGGCAATATAATTCATTTCATTAGCATTAACTCACTGTTTTCATATGCATCATCAAAATCTTTTAACCAATGCAATCAACCTTGCATTAACCAATGTTCAAAAATATTAACAACACATGCATTACCTCGCAATACATCATCATCATTATATAATCAATTTCTAGCATTAAATCATGCTCTAAACATGCATATACAATGAGGAATCAATTCATTAAAACCAATGTATATAAACCAATTGCCAAAACAAAGTTCGAGAGAGAATTCATCCTTTACTTACTTCCGAGCTTAGACCAGCATTTCAAGCTTGATCTAAACCCCCAAACACAATTTTCAAACCTTCAAAAAGCTGAAAAACACGTTCTCACACATTGACATGTAAAGCCTCACTTGCCGTTGTAAAACTACACCTCTAAAGCTTTCGAAACGTCCATTCAAGATTAAGGACCATCCTCCCCTACTTTAACAATCACAAAATAGCTATTTTAGCACATCATAATGCATTCACAACCCAGCAACATCAAATTGCAACAATCCTCATCAATTTCTCAAACAATTACACTTCTATACTAACCGAAAACATCACCAAACAACTCTCAAACTTTACCCAGCCACAACCTACGGATCTCATCCATCAATTAACATCCAAAAACACATTAACTTCATCCTTATACCTCCAACATTCATTAATTACCCACAACTCCTCAAAAACTCATTACTAGCAACCTAGAAAATTAGAGATTCTTATAGTTTCAGGATTCCAATGTCAAAACCCACTTATTAACATTATAAAACATCAAAATCATGTTCCAATTCAATTAAGAACATAGCAAATCAGATCCAATTCGAAATTTCGTCAATTTTAACAATTAAACCAATTAATTCCATTATAACCATAAAAACTCATTAGAAAACACATGTAAAGGATCAATAACTTGGGAATTTCAATAAAGAACCTTATATTAAAGGAGAAGGATGAGCCTCACCTCTATTTTATGACTTTCCCCTTAATTGGATGGATTTACATAAGAAAAAAAAAGAGAAAATAATAAGATTTTGATAGGAATCATTATAAACTCACTTAAAATCAAAAGATTAGTTAAAATAAGATATTACCTAGAGATTTTGATGAAGGAAAAAGTGTTTGGCTGGAGAGTATTGGAGAGAAAAATCTTTTGGAGAAAAATTAGTTACGTCAAATTTGTTTTAAGCTTTTAATTATCGAATTAATTATCCAAGCCCATTTATGACATTTTAAAATCATTTAAAATATCCAATTTAAGGGAGAAAGTCTGATATTATAATTTGGGTAAAAAGCTCCTTAAAGATTCAAAGTTTTGACCTTTTACATTTTAATCACAAGAAAAATAGAGTTTACAATCTTTGCATTTTGGTCACTACCATAAATTGTCTTACTTCTAGAACTTATCTTCCAAAATTGATTTCACTATATATCTTTATATATTAAATAAAGATTTTAAGACATTGCCCTATATTTTTAACCCTTTTAAAAATATTTTTTATGAATTAATCCTAAAACTGACTCGAATTCTCTAACCCGGTTCCTCGAACCGTCTATCTGACCTAGATAACATCTAGGCCCAAAATCGGGGCATTACAACACTACCACATGGCCTCCTCAACATCGCAACAACTCTACTGCGCCTTAACAAGCTTACCCAACCCTTCACTTGGTACGTGGATCTTGGACTCTACAAGCTCTTCATCACTACACATATCTAACACGACTCAACATTCCTTATAACTACACTAGGCAATGGATCCGACTATCACCTTCATAGCAGCGATACATAAAACACATCATGAATTCTTTCAACTTGGAAGATAACCTTATCCGATAAGCCACTAAACTTTTATATTCCTATACCTTGACCGGTCTAACAAACCCCAGACTCAAACTCTTCGTGCCTAAAGCTCATCACCTCTTTCCAAAGAGAAACTTTTAAGAGCGCACGTATATCTTCCCTAGGCTTTAATTCCGCGTATGATTCCTGAAGATCTAAAGTTATATTCAAACAACCACACTCAATATTCTCATTCTCATTGGTATTTCTCAACACACCAAACGAGGAAACATACTCCTTACAATTCTCATCTCAACACAACAGGTACAACATTCCTTACCACTTAATGTCTTAAACGGCGCCAACTTTGTACACGCCCAAAACTACTATTACAACAAATTCAACTAAAGGCAACTGTCTCCCCCAGATTCTTGGAGACCCAAGTTACAACCTCACAACATAACCTTCAGAAACTGGATAACACGCTTTGACTAACCATTCAGCCAAAAACGATGAGAAGTGCTAAAAGGCAACTGAAAACCCAAGGCTCAATACAAGCACTCTCAATATCTCAATAGAGACGCGAGCCTCTATCCCAACCATGGACTTAAACACCCCATGCACCTTTCGTAACCCAATTAACGACCACCCAAAAGGGTACCATTTCCAAAAGACGTTAGAGACAACTCTAACACAAATCCATGATGAACATTTCTTCTTTTTATTCTGGAATCTTCACGGTTGCAACATCCCAAAAGAAAATTGATGCTTAGCCTTAACGCACAGACAACCCATACACTTAACCACAAAGTCTGCAATATTCCTCTTTTAAAACACCTTAGTAGTACTTTTCTTCCAGCCATCAAAATAACTTTATACTACTCAAATGTAATATAACGAAACTAGAATGGATTTCAGTCAGAATAGTATGGCTCAACTCAACATCTTAAGGCACAAATATCAAACCCTTGAAGCTTAAACACCACTATCATTACAAGAGAATTTTGTGATCTCTCCTTCACCCCAAATTGTTAACATACATCACCTAATGCATTATAGAAGGTTTCTCCACCTTACCCAACCACTGCTTTTCTAACCAACGTTGTTCCTCACCATCGATCCTCATTTCTTCAGCCATTCTGCTTCAAATACTCCTTACCGCTCCACTTCTTACATAACAACAGCCATCTCGAGTCGTAAGCTCTAAACAAATCCATGATGAACCTTTCTTCTTTTTATTCTAGAATCTTCACGGTTTCAACATCCCAGAAGAAATTGATGCTTAGCCTTAACGCACGACAACCCATACTACTCAAATGTAAGATAACGGAACTAGAATGGATTTCAGTCAGAATAGTATGGCTCAACTCAACATCTTTTGGCACAAATATCCAACCCTTGAAGCTTAAACACCACTATCATTACAAGAGAATTCGGTGATCTCTCATTCACCCCAAATTGTTAACATGCATCACCTAATGCATTATAAAAGGTTGCTCCACCTTACCCAACCACTGCTTTTCTAACCAACGTTGTTCCTCACCATCGATCCTCATTTCTTCAGCCATTCTGCTTCAAATACTCCTTACCGCTCCACTTCTTACATAACAACATCCATCTCGAGTCGTAAGCTCTAAACAAATCCATTCATCTATCACCTAATAACCACTATCATACAACCCAAACTATGGCTCCAAACACCTTCTCCACCCTTTGATTCCATAAGGTACAACCACCAAACCACTAAAAACTCGGGAACCAGACCCTTATACGAGCCAACCTCCCAACGAACCAACTTATACCTTTATCACACTAATTCCCAGAAACTCACCTATAAGTGTGAACACATGTATGCATGATTACTTACATGGTCCTAATGATGCCTATGTATATGAATGCAAGACCACTAATATCATGCCACATGTATGCATGAACTGGCATATTTAAGTTTATATATATGTATATAAGTGCTTATGCATTATGCATGATCAATCATTCACACTTACTGATAACCTTTCCAGAACTAATATTCCTACACACTTGCCTACTTCAAATCTAACTACCCGAGAACATCCACCCACCTAAATTTGAAGGTTTAACAACCAACCTTCGATCATCAAGCAAAAGCCTTCATGGTTTCTCTAAACAAGAGTGTACCACCACGCTATCTATCAACTCAACTAAGTATTCTCATAATACTTATCTCGCTACAACCCCGAAGGTTTACAGAAACATTCGGCAACCTAACAACACTTTACAATATTTTACTAACTACCAGCTTAAACCATTTACTACTACTTACGATCATACGAATATTTTGGACCCCAAAACTTCCAAAGCATCCTTCTTCCCACCATCCTTATTTAAAGACATAATCCAACGTATACATTTCTCGACGCCCGTCAACAACATATAGACAAGCCTCATTAGCCATATGATATCATAACTTACTGCCAATCTAACATCACAACCACTAGCAACATCACAAACTCCTCTAGTGACACATTACCAGAAGCCATGGACTTTACAAATCCTTAGAGAACCCAACACTCACTTCAAACCACTTTAGAGCCATCGCTTTCACACAAACAATCACTAACATAAGAACTCCAATATTTCCAACCTGATCTTTTTGCATAAAGCATGATCCTATGCAACCAAAAACCACCAGGCGTCACAACTGGGACGACAACGAACAAGCCACTCAACTTTCTTCCAAACTGAACTACCAAAATTAAGATTACCCCTTGCAACATGTCTTTCAAGGCGATTACTACTTTAACACCTCATGTCAAACCTTACCCCACTCTTACCTAACGAAACAACGTGTCAACATCATCAAGTTCTTACTAGCCATCATCACCCACGACTCAACGACATACCTTTAGAAAAGGTTTAACACTTATCTCTTGACCATAACAACAACAATAATCTCGCAACCAACCATAAACCTCAACACTCATAGCTCAGTTCAGTTTCTAAGCTCGCAATGTCCCCATACCCGTATAACCAATCCTTAAAAAACAACTTATTAACCCATAAAATGACAACTTCAACAAATTCTTGACAACCACATGGTCTTAACCATTAAGGAACATCTATGGTAAAACTTTTGTACCACTTTTATCTCATCCAAAGCTAATTACTCAAACACCACCTTAAGTATTTCAACATGCGTATCAGACAACCTTACATGCTCATACAAGATGCAAGAATGCGTAGAACCAGAATCTACCCAAGAAAAACAACGATAAAGATTCTAATGTAAAAATATCTACAATCATATTGATGTCATTACATCTCTCACTATGTGTACATACCCTCGCGGAACCTCTATCCCCAAACTGGTCAATAATGCCAGGCATCTCAATCTTTCAACCTTCATCACTATACTGATAATAACCCCGACCGTGTTCACAGCCTCCTAACAGCTTCACAACATGTACAAGAGCTCGTGCACCTTTAACTAGAAATGGACAATCACGTCTTAGGTGATCTCTTGAACCACATCTCCAGCAAGCATCAACAGCCACAGGCACAGACTTCCGTCCACCCTCAGCCCACTTTAAGCAGTTACGCCTCGCAACCCACATTTCTAACACGACTTTGGCATTTTCCAACACACTCCAGGATAACTTTTTCTACAGTGAGCACACCCAAGCGTCTTAACAGTGAAATCATGACCAAACTGTCCTAATTTAGCACTGCCCTCAATACATCCAACATTGGGTCGATGCCTTCTGTCACGGTGCCTCTTGCATCCATCTTTTCCAATATCAGTTACAACAACCCCATTTGAGAAACAGAGCTTCCAACACAATCATATATTCTCTGATTCTGCTCCAAACTTGAACTTCTCACTTCTGACGGCACTAGTGCCAACCCTCTAAACTCAACCCCCTTAACTTCTTTAGGCCCTTCACCGGGGGCTCTGAACACACAAGCCCAATAGGTGCGGATATAGGTACATGTATCCTAGCCACAGTTGCTCAAAAATCTTTGACTATCGCCCACTCTATCGACGTCAAATCACCATACTCAGACCCAATTGATACAGGTAATATACGCTTCACTCCCTTAAGAGGATTCGACAGAGAAGGCGGTAACATTTTGGGAAGCACAACACTTTCATCTACTCTCTGCCCCTCGACAACGGTCATACTCGACCCTAACATGGCATTATAACAGAATATATCTAAAGCAAGATAACACAAACAAAATAATCAGGTCAACTGCAAGCAAGGATCTAAGACTTTTATTTTTAAAACAAATCATTTTAAAACTATAGTAATAAGGCAATGTGCCCCCAATTACACCCTAACATGCCATATATCAAACACCATACATATAAACAATCACCGTGTATAGCAAACAACATTAAAAAATCATCAACAACATACCAATTGTTCATAAACACGCAAAACAATACACCAATGTCATCCCACTTTTCGTAACTTGGCCTGATACCACCAAATATAACTCTATTAGCCCAGCCTAGCCAAAGCCAAATTAAAAGGATCACATTAGGTTTGCTGAAGTAAACCTGAGCTAATAACCTAAATCAGATCCATTTTTTCCTTTTTATCTTGTCTAAATGCATCAAATTAATTTCCTAAGGTGAACATGCTTCAGCAGAAACGTTACATTGAAAACGGATTTCAAAACATGATTTAATTGCTCAGAAATGCACATTAGGGACCAAAACATAATTTTCACAAATTATAGGGTTTTTATTTAAATTTAGGTTACCAATCCTTTATTAGTCCATTTTTATGCCCACATGTTAAATTCTAGATCAGAACAATCATTCAAACTCATTCAATCACATATATAGCAATCAGGGACTAAACTACTAGATTTCCAAACTTCGACAAACTGATATGCACAAAATCAACAGGGTGTATCGATACGGGCAAGCCCATACCGATACTGTTTAATGAACATAACGGCTACTCGTACTAATACACGTACACCCATATTGATATGGTGTGTTGACCCACCCGTACCGATACGATCTTGACCCCATACTGATCCCCCTTGTGATTTCTCAAAAACTCAGAATTCTAGTAACCAAAACGCGTACCGATACGGTACCCCACGTGTCAATACGTCTCTTTAAAAATTTAAAGGCGTACCGTTACTCAAACCCGTGTACTGACACCAGTACAAAAATTTCTCAAGGCGTACCAAAAATGGTGGCTAGGCATACCGATACCTTTTGTCAAATTTCAATGAAATGAGCCTTTCTAGACCCCACATACCGGTTCTTGGGTACCTGTACCAGTACGCAGTGGCCTGTAGTGACCTCTACGTCTATATGACTCTTTGGCTTTCTTAAATGAACTTTAAACATCTCATAAACAACATATAACATCAAAAGCATGCTTGACAACAACATTCTAACATTTTAAGCAATCCTAACAAGTCTAACACATTCATCCATATCATCTAGAGGCATGCTTCCTACTCAACATTCAAACACAATTTCCAAACAATTTCAAGCACTTTAGGCATATTACAAAACCAAACCAACATTTAAAACTTGCACAAATAGGGAGTTTAGCAAACAACCCTCCTAAACAACAAACGACCATATTGCTTGTATTACTACAAGTCTATTTCGTAACTGTACTTTCGCAAACACAAGTCCTTGGATTTCCCTTTGCTTGCTTGCTGCCTCCCACCTTTAATTCTCTGCATTGATAAAAAAAAGAGCGTAAGCACACTAGGATTAGTGAGGAGTGCTCTAAAATAAAACATCATCAATGCATTAAAAACCATTTTATAATCATTTTTGAAAAAACCACTTTCCAAAATACTTTGCAAACATCATTTTGACATCATGCCTTGTCAAACCAAGCTCCTAACATATCCAAAACATGCATATTAAACCGTATGCAACATTTATTATGGATCAAAAGCAAAGTCCCATTTGTTACCCTCTATTTAAGCTTTCTCGTGCATACTACCAATGCAAGGCTTAAAGAGAAAAACATGTTTAAACCAACACTAAACATCATAGTCCATCCCATGATACATCATCAATTATATTGGCTTACAAGTGATTATTATTCAAATTCCACTTTACTAGATATAACATCGGATACATGGATTCAACAAGTGTTCCCCCAACACTTAACATACAATCTACTAGCATCTCATAGTTCACACACGGGGATTTTCGGTACCTATAAACCCCTCCACCGTTGTGACACCCGTGGTGGAGTCTTCGGTACACATAAACCCCTCGACAGTGCTCATCGGCTAGATGTATAACCCACTAACGTGAGTCTTCGATACAAATATTAAAACCCCTCAACCGTTAGGGTACTTGGATAGGGTTTTCGGTACTTCAGATCAAAACCCCTCAACATCCAAGGTGACTTTTTATGGTGCACTATCAATCCTATGGCTGGCCAACTATATCCAATAACACTTCCAAAACCCTTTTCACATCATTACTTGCCAATATAATTCATTTCATTATCATTAACTCACTATTTTCATATGCATCATCAAAATCTTTTAACCAATGAAATTGACCTTGCATTAACCTATGTTCAAAAACATTAAAAACACATGCATTACCTAACAATGCATCATCATTATTAGATAATCAATTTCTAGCATTAAATCATGCTCTAAACATGCATATACAATGAGGAATCAATTCATTAAAACCGGTGCATATAAACCAATTGCCAAACCGAGTTCGAGAGAGAATTCATCCTTTGCTTACTTCCGAGCTTAGACCAGCATTTCAAGCTTGATCTAAACCTCCAAACACAATTTTCAAACCTTCAAAAAGATAAAAAAAAAACACGTTCTCACTCACTGACACGCAAAGCCTCACTTGTCGTTGTAAAACCACATCTCTAAAGCTTCCGAAACATCCGTTCAAGCTTGAGAACCAACCTCCCCTGCTTTAACCATCACAAAATAGATATTTTAGCGCATCATAATGCATTCACAACCCTGCAACATCAAATTGCAACAATCCTCATCAATTTCTCAAAAAATTACCCTTCCATACTAACCGAAAACATCACCAAACAACTCACAAACTTTACCCAGCCACAGCCTAAGGATCTCATCCATCAATTAACAATAATTAGCATCCAAAAACACATTAACATCATCCTTATACCTCCAGCATTCATTGATCACCCACAACTCCTCAAAAACTCATAACTAACAACCTAGAAGATTAGAGATTCATATAGTTTCGGGATTCCAATGTCAAAACCCACTTATTAACATTATAAAACATCAAAATCATGTTCCAATACAATTAAGAACATAGCAAGTTAGATCCAATTGGAAATATCATCAATTTCCACAATTAAACCTCAATTAAACCAATTAATTTCATTATAACCATAGAAACTCACTAGAAAACACATGCAAAGGACCAATAACTTGGGAATTTCAGTAAAGAACCTTACATAAGAGGAGAAGGACGATCCTTACCTATAATTGATGACTTTCCCCTTAATCAGGTGGATTTACATAAGAAAACAAAGAGAAAATAATAAGATTTTGATAGAAAATCATTATAAACTCACTTGAAATCAAAAGATTAGTTAAAATAAGATATTACCTGGAGATTTTGAAGAAGGAAAAAGTGTTTGGCTGGAGAGAATTGGAGAAAAAATCTTTTGGAGAAAAGTTAGTTATGTCAAATTTGTTTTAAGCTTTTAATTATCCAATTAATTTTCCAAGCCCATTTATGGCATTTTAAAATAATTTAAAATAGCCAATTTATAAGAGAAAATCTGATATTAGACTTTGGGTAAAAATCTCCTTAAAGATTCAAAGTTTTGACCCTTTACATTTTAGTCACTAGAAAAACAGATTTTACAATATTTGCATTTTGGTCACTACCACAAAATATCTTACTTCCAGAACTTATTTTCCAAAATTGATTTCACCATATATCTTTATATATTAAATAAAGATTTTAAGACATTTTCCCATATTTTTAACTCCTTTAAAATATTTGTTATGAATTAATCCCGAGACTGACTCAAATATTCTAATATGGTTCCTCGAACCGTCTATTTGACCTAGTTAACATCTAGGACCAAAATTGGAGCATTACAAAAGCAGCTCCAAATAACTCAGATCACACAATAATCTTACACTCCAAACTATAACGTGTCGAGAAACACGTTATCTAAACCCTCACTCGGATCTGTCATCGCACGAAAATCCCTCCAATAGATAAGGCTCTATCTCTAAACTCGTGTCAAAAGGTAGCATTGTTAACTCTTCAAAAGTACTATTTTCATATATAAATTACCATGCTTTTGTTTGACTATGAGTACATATTTTTGCATTTAGCTAGTAGAATCATATATTTGCATCTACGAGTTAAGTGTATTTTCTTTTTCATGAGTAACGGTGTACTTTCTTGTTTTGGTGGCAGGTCAGGAGCAAGGCAGGCTTGGTAGAGAAGTGCAGGACAAGATCAGGAAGCCAGAGAAACAAAAGAGAAATGTTGAGTTGTAGTTGGCAAAGTTGGACGAGAATTGCCAAAGCTCGGTTGGCAAAAGATAGACGGTGCAGCTTCCTTGGCTCATGGATTGGCTCTCTTTAAATAGGCACAGGAGAAATTGATACCAATAGATGAATTCAAAGAAGCGAAGAAAAATGAGGCGGGCACTGAAAATGCCATACCTCAATTCGATGCCATTACCACCTTGGCAAAACCAGCAGAACCAACATTTGCTTATCCAACACGACCTTTTTCACAAAGGCTCTAGAAACACAAGCAAGAACAGCAATTTAAGTTCTTCTTGGAAGTCCTTAAACAACTACAGATTAACATACCATTACTGGAAGCTCTCTATTGTCACTGATTTTTTTTGCTCAGAATGCAAAAAAAGAAAGATACCAGCCCAAAATTCAAGCTATCAGATTCAGTCAAATATTAAAGGGAGAAAGAAAGCTGGAATCAAATCTGAAGAAATTGGAAATATGTGCAGATTTTGGTCAATTAAATTATAAAGGGAAGTGAGAATCAAATCAAGGAAAATTGGGGAAGATTATGCCGGATTTTAGGGATAATTATCTTAATCTTCTTTGTATTTTTGGTAGAAAAAATGCTATATAAACCTCATTCCCTTTCACTTGTATACAACACATTTTCGTTCACCATCATTCGCCACACTCCTCTGTAATCACCATTACACCATTCTTGATTCGAGAGTTGTAAGAGAAACAAGGATTTTGTATCGAATCTTTGTTGGAAATACAAGAAGCAAGTATTCTCTTTTCGGTATTTCTTTGGTTCTAATTATTATTTCATATTTAATCAATGAGTTGAGAATTAAATTTACCTTTCTTTTCGTGTTCTTAAAACCTCAATTTTGAATATTTTAAAGTAAGATTTGTACGTATTGTTTTTTCTAAAACATAATAAAAAGGGACGGTTACCATATTCTTCATTTTATGAGGACCGTGAATAAACATTTGAAAGGTTTTTTGAAGCTACGTTTGATCCAATTTTTTAAAAAAAGGGGAATCACAATTGTGCTTTTTAAGATTGGGATTTATACCCATTTTCTTTTAAAATTAAACGAGCAAAGTGACCTCATTAAATCCCACCACCTTTTTATACTTTCTATTTCGCATAACCTTTTTTATTCTTTCAAATTGGTCATTGTTCACTTAAGAGTTGGCTTCCGGCTTTGCTTAACTAATAAAATTTAAACCACATTTCAATTTATTCCTTTTACCAATTCATTAATTGCGTGTTGACTCAGCTTTGGAAAGGATACACACAATTTAAAATTTTATTAAATTATTTCCCCCTTTCTGTTATTTTATTTAATTTTGTAAATTTAATTAATGATACCTTTTTATAGGTATCTTGTTAATTTAGTTCGTTTTAAATCTTTAACTGTTTAACTTATTTAAAATCTTAGTTTAGGTAAAGCCCTAATATTAGGACCTTGAAAGCCTTAGTTAGGGCCTTGTAGATTAATAAAATTCTCTTCACATCAAATTCATAAAATACACTTAATTATATTTAATCCTATTATGTAAAATTCACTTAGACAGATTCTTAGGGTTAATAATTACCAACTTAGAAAATAAAAGGTTTCAACACACTAATTGCTTTTGTGACTGCTTGTTCTATCAAAAGAAGGTGACGGGTTAGTGCTAGAAGTGTTGGCGATGATTAGAGTTCATTCTTCGGATGGTGGGGCCATTAAAATGAAATCATGTTCATAAATGGACAATAAATTAAATTTCATATTAACTTATAAATTCTGACCTTAAGTTTCATATTAACTTATAAATCTAACCCTTTCCCACGCGTAACCGACTCCCGAACCCCTTTTTGTGTTTTCGCAGACCAAAACTGTTGTTTTAATAAAATAAAACTATTTTATTAAAATGACCCATTTTTCGGTGATCCAATCACACCTTTTAAAAGATTGGTGGCGACTCCGTTATTTTTGTTTTTAATAAAACATCGAGCTTGAAGAAAAAGGTTGCAACACTCTCGAGTTAATGCCCAACTATGTCAAATTCATGAAGGACATTGTCGACGAAATATCGCATGGCAAAATATTAAGTATTCTATCTGCTAGTTCAGGAAATAATGCCAAGGATATGTCTTTTACGTGCAAGTATACACTGTCAGCAACTAATAAAGTAGTGAGTTGAGTATCATCTCCACATGTGTTGTCTAGGAATTAATTGCCACGATTAATACTTGTGAACTGGAAAATAAAGGTGATGGCAGTTGATTAAGAGAACGAGTAAAATAAAAGAAATAAGAAATTAAAATGATAAATGAAACTGAAGTAAAGACCTAGGTAGTTTGGCAAACAACTGGTGTAATGATGATTGAAAGGCTTGGCAAGGAATGTTTGGATTTCACGCTAGAAAAGACAACATTTAATAACTTCCAGCCTTGGTTTTATTGCCGAGCAGATTTTAAAGTTAGTATTGCCTCTGTCGATAGCAATGCCCTAAGTTAATTACGATTAACTCCTACATGTCTATAGCGATGTTTTTAAATAATTAACTTGGCAAAGTTCTAATCTTTACTCCTAAGGGGTAGATTCACTTTCGAAGTAAGCTCATCTACTTGAACATCTTTTATCGAAGTTTCTCACTTTAGTACCTGGCAACTAATCGTTATCTCTTAAGTATGTTAAGATATTAAGGGATAATATGCATGCAATGCCATCTGTCGTATGGTAAATAATTTAAGGAAATTAAGTACTAGCAAGATAGACAAAATGCCAAAGCATTCAATTATCAAAAACTAAAAAACAGCTAAGCGTTCATCGCAAAACCACCCCTAGCCAACTTAAAAGATTAGCTCATGGCTGGGGAAACCAACAACAAATCATCGTTTTGATTCATCATCACAAAAACCAGAAATAAATCAAGAGATATATGAAACAAAGAATGAGTTCTTTCGATGCAGCCCTTCAATGGATCCAGAGCTTTTGGTCTTAGACTGGTCGAACCACGATCTTCCCTCTACCTTCTTCCTTCACCACTGTGCTGCCTCATTGACCATTTTTCTCTTTTTTATATGTTTCCTTTATATAGGAATTCATGGAAACCCTAGATTGGGTTTGAATTTGAAAATTGATAGCGTGATAAGATAAAGCATTATCTCCTTGTCCCCATTTGAATTTGAGTGATAAGATAAAGCATTATCGGCCTTCAATCTTTTGCCAACAAGCTTGGCAATTCTCGTCCTACTTTTGCCAATGGTGCTCGGCATTTTTCTTCTGGTCCTTCGCTTTGCTCTGCCAACTGCTATTGTCCTGCTCTGCCAAACCTGCCCTGCTCCAACCTGCTCACCAAAGCAAAAAAATACACCTTTACTCTGGCAAAAGAAATGTTCCTCAACTTCTTGATGCAAATGCATGATTCTACTAACCAAATGCACAAATATGTACTCAAAGTCAAGCAAAAGCATGACAATATATAGGTGAAAAGTAGTACTTTTGAGGAGTTAACAGACATCTTGTCAAAAAAGAGGAGATTGGGTGACTTCGAGACGTCGCTCTTACTGAGGGATACAGTGCAATGATACTCAATCGATTGCCACCAAAACTGAAAGATCTGAGAAGTTTCATTATTCTCTGCACCATTGTCAATAGATTCATGGGTAAGGCAATGTGTGACCTGGGAGCCAGCATCAATTTGATGACAATGTCAGTTTTTAGAAAGCTTGGAATTGAAGTAAGGGTAAGATTGTGGATGTGTTGATAAAGGTAGACAAATTTATATTTCCAGCTGATTTTATCATTTTAGAATATGAGGCGGATGTTAATATCCCAATTATATTGGACAGACTATTCCTTGCCACGGGTAGGGCCTTAATTGATGTTCAAAAAGGTGAACTTACTATGCGCATGAATGACCAACAGATTACGTTTAACGTATTTTAAGCTCTTAAGTGTGCAGATGAACTTGGAGAATGTCAAGCTGTTGAGATAATGGAGTCCATTTTTAATGTGGACATGGTACAGATTTGCCAAGATCTAGATTATGATGCCAGAGAACTGGATGATGGAGACAAGACGAGTGAAGAATCTGAAGGACCAACCTTGAAGAATGAAATCATGAGCTATTTTGGGAGACTTAAGCCACTGGAGTTGGCTGGAAGAGAAATCATCATACATTCTAACCACTATCTCCAAATTATAAATACCTAAATCTTATGCCATAAATTGAATTTATAAACCCTAAAATTAAATCGTTTATATTACTACTGGTGTATTAAATATAAATTTATAAAGGAGGAAGGCGTATAAGTTCGTTGGGATCAGAAAATAAATGTGTACACCTCAGGACTGCTTGGGTCGGTTCTCGAATTTAATGTCATCCATCAGCAACCATCCGACATCAATTTAATGTTTTGTTTTGTATTTCTTAAGAAAAACAAAGTACCCTCAATCCCTACTCTTTTCGCACTTTCAAAGGCTTTTAAAAATCCGGTAATTTCGTTGAAAATTTTGGGGTTAATTTAATTTTTTTAAAAAAATAAATGTTTAAATTAACTTTTTCAACAAAAAACTGTATTGTTTAATTTATGTATTGGGTAAACTACTGTAATGGTCACTTACGTTTGGTTAGTATACACTTTTGGTCATCGATTTTAAAAAATGAACGCTTTGGTCACTTACGTTTTCGTTGTGTAAACTTAAGGTCACTCGAACGAAGTTTTCCGTTATCTCGATGACGTGCACGTTCATAAAAAGTTTTATTTCTAATTTCACCCCTGATTTTTAAAAGTTTATTTTTTCACCCCAAAGAAAAAAATCATACCCCTTTCTAGCCACCAGCCTCTAACCCCCCACCGTCTATCTGACCTAACCTCCGGCGAACCCACACCCAGCTTTTCCACCTTTGTGCGACCACTTTAAAAAAAAAAAACTTTTATTTCAGATTTAAGTTCTCATATATACCAATTACCAATCTTGAGGCGTTGTTCTTTTGGCCATTTACCAGAAAAATTCCTTATACAAAGTGATAAATCTATCTAAAATCTTAATTTGAGTTTTTAAACCTTTTTATTAAATCCTTTGTTACTCCCTCTTTATTTGAACTTTACCCATTCCCCAATTCCTCGTTTGCCAGCAAAAAATAATCAAGGGAAAATGAAAATGAGGTTTAAATCTCTTATTCACATATGGTTTCTTTATGTTCTTAATTGGATTTCTTAAACTGCGTTCTTTTCACTAGGAGCTTAGATTACTTTACCGGGTAACACAGAGAGTTTTTTATTTAATTTATTTTACTTTAATTTATTTTTAATGTGATTTTGGTTTTGAATTTTTTATATCTGTGTTTTTTTAGTGTAGGGAGAATTAGGTGTTAAATTCAACATTCAAGAATTAATTATTTTGATCGAAGAACTAATATGACGTTCAAATCTAAGATAAAATGGATTGCATTTTAAAGGTTGGGTGTTTAATGTTGTTCTTTAGATGGAAAATGAACCTTTAAAAATCCAGGGGTGAAATTAGAAATAAACCTTTTTTATTAACGTGCACGTCATCAGGGTAACAAAAATTAACGTTCGAGTGACAGAAGTTTACACAACGAAAATGTAAGTGATCAAAATGTTCAATTTTAAAAATCGATGACCAAAAGTGTACACCGACTAAACGCAAGTGACCATTGCAATAGTTTACCCTTAAAAGTCAAAATTTTTGAAGTTTAATGTATTTTTTAATTGAGGGAGTCAAATTAAATTTTTTTAAATGAAGGAAGGACCAAATATTAATTTTCTAAAATTTTGGGAAGCATAACCCTCTGGTCCTCATTATTTCCGCCATTGTCTTTAACTGCAAATTTAAATTTTAAAAATTATTAATTTTATAATAAAATGGAGTTAAATAGTATTTTGACTTCAATCTAAAGAATTTTTTATTTAATTTAATCTTTAAATATTCTTTTTATAAAGTATATTACATTAAACTATTTTTCGTTACAAGGGTGACACGTGAGGTGTCATATGCCACATAATATTAAAAAATTAGATAAAATACATAAATGGTCACTAAATTATCTCTAAAAATATAAAATGGTCGTTAAACTTTCAAATGTTACATAATGGGCATTAAACTTTAGTTTTTGTTACAAAATGATCACTGAGCCGTTAACTGTCGTTAATTGGTGACGTGACAGTTACAGAAATTTGAATAGTATAATATTTAATCCTCCATATTGACACATTTAATCAATTTATTCCTAATTTAACCCTCATTATTGATGTCTAAATTAATTAAATGTGTAAATATTGAGGATTAAATATGTTACTATACAAATTTTCGTAACTGTCAAGTTTCCCAGTTAACGATAGTTAACGACCTAGTGACCATTTTGTAATAAAAACTAAAGTTTAATGACCAATATATTATTTTTGAAAGTTTAGTGATAATTTTATATTTTTAGGGGTAGTTTAGTGACCATTTGTGTACTTTACCCTAAAAATTATATATTTTTATAAATTGTTTAAAATTATAATAGTTTATTTTTTAAAAGTATTTTTTAAAATTTAATGTACATTATATGTTGCTTGATATATTCATTCTTAAAATGTCACATAACATTTTATAAAGAAAAATAACATAACATGTTTTATGAAAAATAAAATTTAAAACCAATAATAAGTTGGTATAGTAGGATGAGGCTAGATCCTTTAAGTAAGGTTATGGATTCAAATCTTCAATTCACTCGTAATTAAAATAAGAACCAAGAATGAACAAACTTTGAAATTAAATTGCAACTCAAAAACCTAAACAATCTAAACGTTTATCAAAACCACAAACTCAAAATAAACCCAGGCAATTTACATCAATTCATGGCTGGGTTCGAAAGATATACAAAGAAAAAATTTCCAGCCATGGATCACATAAGAATAAAGAAGAAGAAGATGAAGAAGAACGTGCGATCTGTTCTCTCTCTTATTCGATTACTTTATCCTTTATTTCTGTTTACTTAGTTTATTTTACTTATTATTTATCACTATTCAATCTATCTCTTATAACGCAGTAACTTAAGCAAGGTGGCTCAAACCAATCCCTGTGGAGACGATATCTTTACTATACTATTACTTGCAACGTGTATACTTGCACCGTTTGCGTAGCACTCAAAACACGTAACAAGTTTGACATTATGAATGAAAAAAACTAGATTCAGAGAGACGACCTATATTGTATCTTTACAAAATTTGATCTGAATTAATCAACCAATGAGCAGGATATAATGAATTACTTCAAAAAAGTTAAAATACTACTGAATTTGATTATGTATCATTGTTAACATTTGGTTGATTTGGCGGTGAGAGGAGGTGTGAAGAAAGAAGCTAGTTTTAATTTGGTTTGTTTATCATCTTAGCTGCGTCACGCACACAAAAACCATAAAAGAAGACATAAAATTAGTTTCTGCTCAAAGTTGATGAGTGGGAGAAGGCGGCTCATTTTGCATGGGATACTCTTAACCTACTAACCAATTCATTCCACGCTTCTTCTCTTCATACGGATCCCATTTTTTTTCCTTTTGCTTTTTTAATAATTACTGACACCCTTCGTCTCCATGAGGGATTCTGCTTCAAATTCTGTTATAATGGAGATTGAGGTTAACAAACAGGCGGGGAACGGTATGGTGGTCGGAGGTTTGAGTCCACTCAGTGAAACACTGTGGCGGGAGAAGACCCACACCGAGTTCGTCGGAGATGTTTCCGCCAGGCTCACATGGAAGGACCTGAACGTAATGGTGACTCTCAGCAATGGGACGACACAGAAGGTGTTGGAAGGGCTCACCGGTTATGCCGAGCCGGGAACCCTCACCGCCCTCATGGGCCCTTCAGGCTCAAGGAAGTCAACACTTCTCGATGCGCTCTCCGGTCGCTTGGCTGCTAACGCTTTCCTCTCCGGGACCATTCTTCTCAACGGGCGTAAAACCAAGCTCTCTTTCGGAACTGCAGCGTATGTGACTCAAGACGATAACTTGATCGGTACCCTCACTGTTCGGGAAACGATTTCCTACTCCGCTCGACTCCGTCTCCCCGATAAGATGCCTTGGTCCGAGAAACGGGCACTAGTCGAAAGCACGACTATCGAGATGGGGCTGCAAGATTGCGCCGATACTGTCATTGGGAATTGGCATTTGCGTGGGATCAGTGGAGGAGAAAAGAGAAGGGTCAGCATTGCTCTTGAAATTTTGATGAGGCCTAGATTGCTCTTTCTTGATGAACCAACCAGTGGAGGGTCATCAATTTATGATTCTGATTTTCAGATTTAGTGTTTGTTTTTTGTCATTTTATTTTGAGCATATATACAGTTTCTGACTTGAGATGTGCATATGGGCAGTGCTTCGGCATTTTTCGTAACCCAGACTTTACGTGGCCTGTCAAGAGACGGTAGAACTGTAATAGCTCCAGTTCATCAGCCCAGCAGTGAAGTCTTTGAGCTATTCGACCGGTTATATTTGCTCTCTGACGGCAAAACCATTTATTTCGGTCAGGTTTCCGAAGCATACGAAGCAAGTCCTCTCAGCCTTTTCGTTCATTACACATCATATTTGAACTCGATTACATATGTATGTATAATGTATGTACGTATGTATGATGTTTATTGGATTGTAAATGCAGTTCTTCGCGCGAGCCGGATTTCCGTGCTCTGCCTTGAGAAATCCATCTGATCATTTTCTTAGATGCATCAATTCTGACTTTGATAGAGTTAAGGCTACTCTAAAAGGATCAATGAAATTATGGGTATACATCCACTTGATTCCCCTTTCCTTTAATCTTCCTTGCCTACTTTGGTACTGAAAAGCACATTGCTATCATTGTAATCAGTTTGAGGCAAGTGATGATCCCCTGGAGAAGATAACAACAGCTGAAGCTATCCGAACTCTTATTAGCTTCTACCGGACATCGCAGCAATGTTATGCTGCGAAGGAAAAGGTCGAAGAGATATCCAAAGTTGTAAGTGCTTCGCCAGCCAATCCTCTGCTAGATTTACCTGATTTGCATTTACCACCTAAAGTGGCAGTTGATTTTGTTTTTACTTTCCATATGTCTCAGAAAGGGACCGTGCTAGATTCCGGGGGCAGTCAAGTTAGTCTTATACTTTAACCAAGCGTTCGTTCGTGAACATGTCTCGGGACTTCGGCTATTATTGGCTAAGGCTGCTAATATATGTTGTAGTCACTATTTGCATTGGAACCATTTATTTCAAAGTTGGAACCAGCTACAATGCCATTCTGGTATTCTTGCTATGTCTCTCTCATAAAACACTAGTTCACAAATTTATGTTTGGAAGTATTATATTTAAAGATTGTAAATCTTGTGGAACAGTCAAGGGGCTCATGTGCTTCTTTCGTGTTCGGATTTGTCACATTCATGTCAATCGGTGGGTTCCCTTCCTTTGTAGAGGACATGAAGGTAAGTCATGATCAAGACGTGCAGGTTAACTTACCGGCCATGTCGGTGCCGACATCTTTTGACTGTCTGGTTTTTGCAGGTCTTCCAAAGGGAGAGGTTAAATGGCCACTATGGTGTAACTGCATTCGTAATAGGGAATACACTCTCAGCCATGCCATTCCTCGTTATGATAACCTTCATCTCTGGAACTATCTGTTACTTTATGGTTCATCTTCACCCGGGCTTTGAGCATTATCTGTTCTTCGTATTGTGCCTTTACGCAAGCGTTACTGTGGTGGAGAGCTTGATGATGGCCATCGCCAGTATCGTCCCCAATTTCCTCATGGGGATCATCATGGGAGCAGGGATTCAGGTTTCTTTCTCTTCAGCCATGTTCTGCATTATTCCTATTGTATGCACTAGCAATTGAAATAATTGCATAATGCTGCTCCGACTCTTCATTTTTCCTGAAGTCCGACACACATCTATGTTGTCCAAATGCATGGACCGTGATAAGAAATCCGATATATATTATATGTACAACCTAGCTAGTTCAACTCCATTTTGATGACAGATAATGCTAAGCAGTTGTCTTTGTTCCAGGGAATATTCATGCTTGTGTCCGGCTTCTTCAGGCTCCCGAATGACATCCCAAAACCCGTGTGGCATTACCCGATGTCCTACATCAGCTTCCATTTCTGGGCTCTACAGGTGATGAAATATGACAAATTAAAAACAATTGCAAAATGATGCCATATTGGCTCATCGAGGACTAAAATACGAGACATATATTTTGTTTCAGGGACAATACCAGAATGATCTGAGGGGCTTGCTGTTTGATAATCAATCCCCAGAGCTTCCCAAGATTCCAGATTAATACATCCTGGAAAACGTGTTCCAAATCAATGTGGGACGGTCAAAATGGATCGATCTGAGTGTGATATTCAGCATGATAGTAATCTACCGCCTGGTCTTTTTCTTGATGATAAAGATCAGTGAGGATGTCACCCCTTGGATCAGAGGTTTGGTAGCCAGGAGAAGGATGCAACAAAAGAATGCGACTCTAAATACAACGGTTGCACCTGACCATCTCTCTCAATCTCCGTCGTTGAGAACTTATGCCACGAATCGAACAAATGGAACAGCTAAAAAAAGGTAGACTCATGGTGTCTATGGAATGCAAGAAATCCCAATTCCACCTTTGAGTCCTGAGATACAACGGCATCAGTTGTTAACATTTAAACCACATGCTTTAGTGGATCTAGCTATGGAACATTTTCTTTCAGAATATGTAATACACACACATATATATGTATGCACCAATTTGTATTATGCCTTTGAGGTTTATATATATTGATATATTTCACAAAAGAGAACTTCGTGATAAACTGCCATCACTAGCTACTTTCATGCTTCTAAACTAGTTGTCTAAATCATATCTTTAGTTTTGATTCAAAATGATAGGCGAGAGTGGGTAAAGTAGTATATATGACACTCAAGGTTTAAAAATTTGACAACGAGATCGTCGGGAAAGATAGTCACCGAGAACAGTGCGAACATGTGTAGAAAGGATTGAGATAAAATTATAAAATTTTAAGGGGTCAAAGTTAAACATTTTTATTTTAAAAGGATTAAATAGTTAATTTTTAGGAGGTGCCGAGTATACAAATTTCCCGATTTAGTAAAAGAGCTAAAAGGCTTAAATTATGTTATTAACATTTTAGAGGGGCTAAAAAGATATTTTTCCCATTTAATCAAGGGCCAATGCTTTTGTACCAACAGAGGATGTGGATCAATAATGAGGCCCAACAAATAATAATAATAATAATAATAATAATAATAATAATAATAAGGATCATACGTTACACATAAAAGAGGCGAGTGGAGGTGAGAACAGAGTCTGAGATCCCCAAATTGGCGAGTGTGAGAGAAAAGCGAGTGGAAACGAAAGGACAGACAACCCTAAATCCCCCAATCGCCTACGCGCCTTAACCTCACTCGCCTTCGGTTTTCGCAGAATAATCACTCTCTCATCTCATGCTATTTCACCTCCACTTCAGGTGTTTCTTTCTTTTTTTTAATTTCCCTGTTCCCAAATGGCTGTTGTAATATTAAAATATTGAAACTTGTTGTACTGATTTTGTTTCCGCCTGATGAATTTCCATTCATAATTATTTGGTCCCATTAATCTTTAGCTTGCAGATGTTATGTTATCTGTTGACTGCCGAATCTTATTAGCTTATTTATGGCGACGAATCTTAATTTTATTAAAATTGTACCATTTTTTCTCGTTCGGAATGTTGGTATTAGGGAGAAGTTCGAGACATATTCAGCCTACGGCTAAGGAATTTTGAATTGCCCATCATATATGTAGCTCTTGAATTAGCTTGTTTTATAATGAGAGTTGGCAATTGTGAATTGTTCTTTCCCTGTTTTGTTTTATGTTGACATGATGTCATCCTTCCACATTTTACTTTTTCAGGTTCAGCAGCTGGTTGAAGTAAACAAGTTCCAATCATGGACATAGATCTTAGGTTACCTTCTGGTGAACAGTGCAAGGAAGATGAAGATGCAAATGGAATTGATAATATGTTAGATGGTGATGAAACACTGCATAATGGAATGGTTCAGGTTGTAGGAGAGGATATACCTGCTGATGATGGTGGTGGGGAGATGCATTCTTCTGCTGTGGATATGGTGACCTTCAAGGAGGATACCAATCTTGAGCCACTTTCTGGTATGGAGTTCGAATCACATGGGGAAGCATATTCCTTTTATCAAGAATATGCTCGGTCTATGGGATTCAACACTGCTATACAAAATAGCCGACGTTCGAAAACATCAAAAGAATTTATTGATGCAAAGTTTGCGTGTTCTAGATACGGGACCAAAAGGGAGTATGACAAATCCTATAATCGCCAACGTTCTAGGCAAATCAAGCAAGACCCTGAAAATGCAACTGGTCGCCGATCTTGTCCGAAGACAGACTGTAAAGCAAGTATGCATGTGAAGAGAAGGCCTGATGGAAAATGGGTTATACATTGTTTCGTGAAAGAACATAACCATGAACTTTTACCAGCCCAAGCTGTTAGTGAACAGACCAGAAGGATGTATGCTGCAATGGCTAGACAATTTGCTGAATATAAGAATGTTGTTGGTCTGAAGAATGATGCCAAAAATCCATTTGATAAAGGTCGAAATTTGGCATTAGAAGCCGGAGATGTTAAAATGTTTCTCGAATTTTTTACGCACATGCAGCACATAAATTCAAAGTTCTTTTATGCAGTAGACGTGGGTGAGGATCAGCGTCTGAAAAGTTTATTCTGGGTTGATTCAAAGAGTAGGCATGATTACAGTTATTTCTGTGATGCTGTGTCTCTCGATACCTCTTATGTCACAAACAAATATAAGATGCCTCTTGCTCTTTTTATTGGAGTGAACCACCATTACCAGTGCATACCACTTGGATGTGCATTGGTATCGGATGAGAGTGCTGCAACATATTCTTGGCTAATGCAAACATGGCTGAAAGCAATGGGTGGGCAATCTCCTAGAGTCCTAATAACCGACCAAGACAGAACTCTGAAACCAGTTGTTGCGGAAATCTTTCAAAATACCTGCCATTGCTTCTTTCTGTGGCATATAATAGGAAAGGTTTCTGAGAATCTTGGTCATGTAATCAAACAGCATGGGAACTTTATGGCAAAATTTGACAAATGCATCTACAGGTCATGGACAGATGAAGAGTTTGACAAAAGGTGGTGGAAAATTCTTGATAGATTTGAACTCAAAGATGATGAATGGATGAAATCGTTGTATGAAGACCGCAAAATGTGGGTGCCAACCTATATAATGAATGTGTTGTTGGCTGGGATGTCTACGGTTCAGAGAAGTGAGAGTGTGAACTCATTCTTCGACAAGTACGTACATAAGAAGACCACAGTGCAAGATTTTTTAAGACATTATGAAGCAATCTTACAAGACAGGTATGAAGAGGAAGCCAAAGCAAATTCCGATTCATGGAGCAAAGTGCCTACATTAAAATCTCCATCACCTTTTGAGAAGAGTGTTGCAGGGGTATACACACACACACTATTCAAGAAGTTTCAAATTGAGGTTGTGGGTGCGATTGCTTGTCATCCGAAGCAAGAAAATCATGATTCAACTTGCAGCATTTTTAGAGTTCAAGATCTTGAAAAGAATCAGGATTTTGTTGTTACTTTGAATGAGATGAAGGCAGAAGTTTCTTGCATATGCCGCTCATATGAATACAAAGGCTATCTCTGCAGGCACGCTATGGTAGTTCTCCAAATAAATGGCCACTCAGCCATCCCGTCTCAATATATTTTGAAACGATGGACGAAAGAGGCAAAGAGCAGGAATTTCATGGGAGAAGAATCTGAGCAGGTGCAATTTAGGGCACAGAGATACAATGATCTATTTCAACGAGCAATGAAGTTGATTGAGGAGGGTTCATTGTCTCAAGAGAGCTACTATATTGCATTCCGAAGCCTGGAAGAAGTTTATGGGAACTGTTTGAGTGCAAATACTTCTAACAAGAGCCTTGTAGAGGCTGTGACATCTCCCACTCAGGGTATGCTATGTATTGAAGAAGACAATCAAAGCAGAAGCACAAGCAAGACAAATAAGAAAAAGAACCCAACTAAAAAAAGGAAGGTTAGTTATACATAGTTTTTGCCGTGTCCATATGTTTTTGGCAGATTCTATTCCCGTTCTATACTTGGGGTTCTTTTTTTTTTTTTTTTTGTCCAGGGAAACTCAGAGCAGGAGGTAATGACTGTTGCAGCAACAGATGGTTTGCAACAAATGGTTAGTCTTGTTTTATAAATCAGCAAACTAGTAGTAGATGTTTTAATGGTTTACGACACCTGCATTAAGTAATAGTATAAGAATTAAGATTATTGTAGCCTTTGCAATCAAGAAATTTTTCCCAGGCTTTTGGAATAAAGTTGGTCTGAATCTGTTCACTTGATTTTTTTTGTAGGATAAATTAAGCTCAAGATCAGTAGCCCTAGACGGTTACTTTGGTGCACAACCAAGTGTCCAAGGAATGGTAAGATTATTACAGTTTATTTCATTTATCCTTTATGCCAGTTATATTCAGTTACATGTTTTGTGCGTTTTGCAGGTTCAGCTTAATTTAATGGCACCTCGTGATAATTATTATGGGAATCAACAGGCAATTCAGGGGCTGGTATTCTCATATTTTATAGCCATACCGAGTCAATTAGATTAGCTTTATTTATGCAATAAGTGCTGCATTAAGAGGACTAATTTTCAATTTGGGATTTTGCATTCATAGGGACAGTTGAACACCATAGCATCGAGTCATGATGGTTACTATGGCACTCAGCAAACCATGCCTGGGATGGTATAGTAGTATCACTCTGTGCAAGAGTTTCTTTCTATTACCGAGTTCAAATAGTAACTTTGCATATATTCTGTGTTTTGTTCAACAGGGACCGATGGATTTCTTTCGATCTCCTAGTTTCTACATTCGAGTGAGTCTTTCGCATAGTGCTAACATAACATGGTCAAATTGTTTCAATTTTGTTTCAGAACTTTCTTACATCTATATGGTCTTCCCCGACAGGATGACCCTAATGTGAGAGTAACACAGTTACATGATGATGCATCGAGACACACATGACGGTGCTTTTCTCACAGTGGAGGTGGTGCTTTAGGTTTGTTTGTTTTTTTTATTATTATTATTATTAGTAGTAGTAGTAGTAGTAATTTAAGGATTTAAGGGTTGAAGAAGAACATCTTACTTTGTAGGTGGAGGATGAAAAATGATGGATAGGAGGGGAGATTGTTTTGAAGAAGGTGAAGTTGGTTGTGAAATGGCATATTATGGGATTATTGTTAGAAACAATAATGTTTCTGTTTTTTGGTGTCTGTAAGATATAAGATAGAAATTGAGAGTCATGTAAAGTCTGTTGTATTATTATCTTGTGATTGGTACCGCCTAAATAGGGTGAATTGATTCCCAGTTATCATGCACATTATTAATAATTATTACTCCTTGTATGACAATTACGTCATATATATCGTATAGGCTGGCAAATAACTTTTGAGTTAAAATTAGAGGTTTAATCTGTTAATTTAGATTTTTGGTAAATAGAGGATTGCAATAGCGGATTGGGTGAAATTTCTTAAATTGAAAAAGTTTCTTTTAGGAGTTTTTTGAGTTAGAGGTTTGGATAAAATAATTGTAAAGACTCTTTTATCTTTAAAAATTATAAAAAAAATACTCTAAATAACATAAATTTGAATAACTAATAAAATTAAAAAGAAAAAACTGAAAGGTCAAATTAGCCATCAATAAAAAAACAAAAAATCAATTAAGCTCTTATGAAATTTTTGCACTCATTTTAGTTCTCATAATTCAAATCGCACTCAATTTAACAGCTAACCAATTTTAACCGTTAACTCATCGAAAACCAATAAAATGATATCTAATATCGAATTATATTCTAATAATAATGACTCCGAAGTAAAATGGAAGGACATTTAAATTAAATCGATGATTCGGTAATATAATATTAAGTCTATTTTATATAATACTTTTAAAATAATTTTTAATATTAAAGTCTATGTATATCTTTTGAATAAAACATTAAACTCTATCATTACATGGTTCATATGAGAAAGTTTCACTTTACAAATTAAATATTATTATTATATTTTTATTAAGTGGAGATAATAACATTCGCAAGATAAATGTCAAGATTTGAACTTGTACAATATGAGACAATATGAACATCTTTGACCACTTAATCAATTAATGGACTTCAAATACTATTATTAATTTTAATTTAAGTTTTTTTGAAATTCTAATTTAATTATAAGGTAACATTTTAGTGCGATTTTAAATTAAGACCCACTTGACCTCACTTAATTCGTTTAATTTTGACTTTTCTAAGCCTACTTAATACGAAATTTAGATCCATCACTCCTCACAAATTATGTTACTCGAACTAAAATCACCTAAAAATAACAACAATATAATCATGCACTCATCCTTTATCGTTGAATCCATTCAATGGGTTTAAAGCTATTTTTTTACTATTACAATAATAATTATACTTTTATAAAAAAATCTACTTTTTGATGATAGGTTTTTATTATTATAATAATTTTATAATAGTTAATATTACGAATTGGAGTACTCAGCTTTTGGAATATTTTATGTTTATATATTTATATCATCTTTGCATTAAACAGAAATATTTTATCAAATAATAAGAAATATGTGTATGTACACTTGTAATAAGAAGCGGGAAAAGTACACTACATGTCACTAAACTATGTGAAATGATCCTTTTGGTCAACGAACTTTCAAATACTATAAAATGGTAATTAAAATTTTTTCGAATTATTATAAATAATTATTAAACTTATCGAACTATTACAAGATGATCTTTAATTTATCAAAATTTATTACTACTTATAACGTTGCACGAACCCTTTTGTAACAATTCAATAAGTTCAGTAACCATTTTACAATATTTGAAAGTTTATTGATCAAAAAGATATTTCTAACATAGTTATCTTATGTACTTTAACCAAAAGAAAACTAGCAATACCAAATGTATTAGTAATGGTGTGATAATATGAAGAACAAAATTAGTCGATTACATGCCATCCATCGTTACAAAACAGAATACAGATTCTTCCGTTCACTTGAATCGTTTCTTGACCAACAAAAACCCTTTCTATGCCCCAACACTAAAAAATTAAATTCTAAGTCATAACCCTAAATTTTAAATCATAAACCCTACAAAATATACTATACTCTCAATTCTCTAAACCGTAACCTAAAACCATAACTCTAAACCTTGTTTTTTAGGGTCGGGCATTATAAGAGGTATACTTAGGGGTAGACGATTTCCATCCGTTTCTTGAACCCATTGACATCACGTGAATATGCTGCTCTGAAACATGCCAAAAACGACAGTACCAAGTGAAATTCATGAGAAATTTCGTGGAAACTTGAAAGAAGATCACTTCGAATGTGACCAAACCCCATATGTTCAGCTGTCTAATTCAATTAGTCTCCCCTTCCCCATATATTCGGCTTTCTAATCCATGCAACGCAAGCTTGGGCTAATGCGTCACGCAAAATACTACACATTACGCCTTCTTTAATATAAGCAATTATGGATGGTTCATGCATGCTTTGTTTAATATGGTAGCTAGTAAGCAAAGTATTCTTTGTTTAATATAAGCAAATATGGATAGTTCATGTACGCTTTGTTTAATATGGTTGAGCTGTATGTGGGTAGCTTGGTTTATGCTTGTCTCAGCCGAGTTTCAGCGGTTTGAACACCCTGTCAAAGCCGATGGGTCGCTCAGCTTTCTGGTGATAGGAGACTGGGGAAGAAAAGGAGCTTATAATCAGTCCCATGTTGCCATTCAGGTCTTTTTCTGTTTACTCTGAAAAATCAATGCCTGTTTACGTTGCATGGAATGCTAATATAGTAACTCAAATACCTTTCTTCAAAGCAATTGACAATGCCTTTTTGTGTGCGGAGCATGTGCATGGGCAGATGGGGAAGGTTGGCGAGGAACTTGGCACAGAATTTGTGATATCGACGGGAGACAATTTCTATGAGGAGGGGTTGGCTAGCCCATTTGACCCTGCTTTCGGACACTCGTTTACCAAGGTCTACACTGCCAGCAGCTTGCAAAAGCAATGGTATAGTGGTAAGCAAGCCACAGTCAATCCTTCCTACTACTACATATTAGTGTTTTTTTCATTTGGGGATTCACTTTCTCTTTTGGGGTTATAGTTTTGGGGAACCACGATTACAGGGGAGATGTGTTGGCGCAGTTGAGCCCCATTCTGAGGAGGATTGATAGCAGGTGGCTTTGCCTGCGCTCCTTCCAAGTTAACACAGGTCTAATATCTGAAATAGTTTATTTTATGTTCAAGGCAAGAACCTTATCCAATTTACTTCTCTTTCTCCCCAATTACTTTTCAGAAATTGCGGAATTTTTCTTCATCGACACGACGCCGTTTGTTGATCAGTACTTCCGGAACCCAAGCATCAAAAGTTTGACTGGAGAGGAGTGATTTCTCGGAAGAGATACCTCAGCCCGGATTCTGAAAGTATTGATAACCACATGAACTCGAACCGTTGATTTTGTTAATTTGTTGTTTATGAATCCCATCCCAAAAACCTTGAAATTGAGCAGGATTTGAGAGGGGCACTGGAGGAATCAGTTGCAAAGTGGAGAATAGTGGTAGGGCATCATCCCATCAAAAGCATTGGGCACCATGGTCCAACCAAGGAGCTCATAACCCACCTTCTACCCATACTTGAGGTACCTACCTACTATTCCTAATACTATATGATTTGCTTCGTTGCCAAAGCTTAGGATAAAAATGATTTCTAAACTATTCATTCCAGGAAAACAGTGTAGATATGTACATAAATGGGCATGATCATAGCTTGGAACACTTCAGTAGCATCACAAGGTAAATTTTAATAATAATTAAGCCTTCATATTAAAAGAAAACAGAACATTGCTAGGGGTAATGTTGCTTGTGGCTGTAAATGCAGCTCACTCCAGTTTTTCACCAGTGGAGGTGGTTCAAAGGCATGGAAGGGCGACTTCGATTACTTAGACGCTGGAGACGAAATACAATTTTATTACGATGGCCAAGGATTCATGTCTGTTGGACTAACTCCGTCGAATGCTAAGATTGCCTTCCATGGCAGGGTTCTGCATAGCTTGGATCTAAGCAAGCAAACCTACAAAGCTTACACTGCGATGTAGGTTATAAGTTGGAACATGATCATGGATGGTCGTGGAATGAGTCTATCAAGTTTTAAACAACACTTGAAACATTCTCTCTCTTGTATTCCCTTTCTGGCTTTCGTTTGAGCCTGTGTTCATGGATGGTCGTGGAATGAAACCATTGAGTTTGTGACATTCTCCCTCCATTGATGGAGAAAAAAAAACATTCTCTTAATAGTCATGTTTAAGATAGCCAGTCTTGCTCTTGTACACCACACCCTATGATTTGATCTTTAAAGCTCATATTAAGAACATAGTTACTGCAGAGAACTGGCAATAAAAAACCAATTGATGAGCATTCTTAATTTAAACCCATCATAATCCAGAATTTGAAAAGTAGACGATAAACAACAAGAAGCCAATCTAGTGGTGACAATCGGATCATTCAGATCGAGTTAATTTTCTGTTCAGATTGCTTTCGGTTTAGGTTCGTTTCAAGTCAAATTTAATCTAATTCGAATTTAGTTCGAGTCTATATTATTTCGTGTAAGGTCGGGTATCGATCAGGTCAATATTAGATCAGTTAATTTTCGGGTCAGGGTAATATATGATCGGTGAGATTTTGATTTGAGTCTACATATAAAAATGATCTTTTAAAGAAGAAAAAATAATATTAAACCATTAAACTATTACTAATGTAATTGTTAATTAGTAATTAATACAAAATAAGAATAAAACATATATATTTGAACAAATTAAATTCGAGTTACTTTGGCTCGAATTGATTTTCAATTCGAGTTACTTTCGATTTCGATTATTATCAGTTTTAATTAATTTCGTTTAATTAAATTCGGGTCAGTTTTAGTTCTAATCGGAGTCAAGTTTAGACCATCATGTTCACATCTATATCAAGTCTCGAGTCGGATACGGTTCAAGTTTCATGTCAAGTTTACCAAGTGTAAGCCAGACCATTCTCTCGGCTGAAAAACTCAACCCATGTTGCATGGAAACTAAAACCAATCATTAGCATCACATATTAACGTTCAAGAAATCTTGGTCTCATTCTCATCTAAGTTAAGTGAAACCAAAGATCCGACGAACCTTGCCAGTAAAACTAATGCATAATGGTGACTCAATTCAGTTGGATGATATGGAATATAAATCAGAAACAAATAATATCATCATAACTGAATATATATACATTCTAGATGTAAAACAAAGAGGAATAATAAAAGCATGTTTCAGACGAAAACCTGTATGTATAATGTAACGACCCGGGTTTCAAAATTCGATGGTCGGGTTAAACCGAGGCATGGGCTTCGCGTTTGGGTCGAGATATTGGGCCTTGAAAGCCTTGTTGGGCTTGAAGAAAGGCTTTTGGGCTTGTGGTGTGGGTTTGTTGTTGGGCTAAGGTGAAAGTAAGAAGGGCAAATGGGTAAAAGCATAATTAAAGACAATGAGAGCTGATGGGGGGCTTTAATTTCTGCAGAAAAGTTGGAGGGTGAAGTCAGCTTTGTCCCCTTGTCTTCTCCCTCTTTCTCATATCCATCTTCCTACCCAAGTTGAAGTAAAAGGTGTAATGTTTGAGAGTTTGAGTAAGAATATCATTTGGGGCAAGAAGGGAAGCTTGTTCAGCTTTGAGAGATCTACCAACCAAGGTAAAAATGGTTGGTTGTGGTAAAAGAAGGTGTTCGGTGAGGGCTTGAAGAAGAAGAACGAGAATGGATCTTTGAGGGCTTCTTCATCAGCTTTAATTCGAAGTTAGTACACTACTAACTACTATTGTTTCCTGCAACTCATAAAAATAAGCTTTGTGCATGTTTTGGTGTTTATGGTTTGATAAGCTTTGGGTTGACCCCTTTAATGGTAAAATGGGGATTTGATGTTGCTAAGGCTTAAAATTGATAGAAACTCACTTAATACCTTCGCAATAACTTGTAGAGTCGATTTGAGGTTTAATTATGAGGGTTAAACAGGGTTTCTAGGTGAAACCCGCACCCAGAGTTTGAAAATCGGGCTTGCGTATCGGTACTAGGGTTAAAGTATCGGTACGTCTTAGTGTAAATGGGGGGGAGGGGAGTACCGATACACTTCCCCATGTATCGGTACCCCTTGTAAGATAAGAATTCTAGAGTCGCCTTCGTGTACCAGTACGCAAGGGGGCGTACCGGTACGCGCTGTTACATTGCCTGGAAAGGCTTGAGTACCGGTACGGTACGTAACGTATCGGTACTCCCTTGGGTTAAATTCCTTCGAATCTAGTGGGGGTACCGGTACTCATAGGGGAATATCGGTTCGCGTTGTTGCTTGCTTAGGAGATGTTTAGCGTACTGGTACGTGTTTGTGAGAGTACCGGTACGGGGTGGATCGATACGGGGCGATCCTAGTACAGATGATAAGTACATGTACGGTACATAGTGTATCGGTGCGGCTTGGGGTCTAGTTCTTTTGAACCTAATTAGAGTATCGGTACTCATGTGGGAGTATTGATACTTAGAGATGAGTACCAATACTCACCTTGGAGTATCGATACTCGCTGGGCAATCTGCCCAATAATTTTGAGGTGGAGTTCAGGGTGTTATAATTCAAGGATAAGGGCATTGGGGGCCCATTAAGGTGTAAAATGAATATTAAAACTGAGAAATGAAAATTTTAACCCCGTACGAGTAATGAATGGATAATGACTTGGTAAATGTTGGGTAAATTATGTAAGGTGGTAAACCATAGGGATCCTAGGTAGATCATGGATGTTGTGTGGTAATCTAGGTCCATGTTTTGTGCGAAAAAAGGGCGCCTATAAGGTTGAGTCTTGTCGGATAATAAGATAAATTAATGAGAATGGCTAATGTGTACTTTATAAATATGCTAATGAATGGATAATTCAATGGGATGATATAATAACTGATAAAAACCATAAGGCTATGGTAAATTTGTTAGAGTTGTATGCGGTAAGACCCTTGTGTCGAGGTCTAGAGTTGTGTGGTTACTATGGTCATTGCTGTGTGCTGATGACGCCTAGATAGTCGAGTCATCCCTTGTTGTTGGGATTTGGATACCCTAAGTGTGTTGTAACACCTTGAAGACTCCGGAATGTAGGATCCCGATGCTTTATGGACGCAAGCCTCATTCGAAGATGCTTGATGAGAGATCTCGAGCATGGATGTAGGATCCTAATGATATGTGGACGCGAGCCTCATCCCCTTGAGTATAGGATCCCGATGCTTTATGGACGCGGGCCTTGCTCAGAGTATAGGATCCTGATGCTATGTGGACGCGGGCCTTACTCGCAGTGTAGGATCCCGATACTTTGTGGAAGCGGGCCTCACTCAAGTGTAGGATTCCGATGCTTTATGGACGTGGACCTCACTTAATGTTGTTGGTGTCATCAGTGTGGTGCTAGGTAAACGTATGAGATATTTGTACGAGCTGTGTGCGTGATCATACATTCATAATGCCATGTGTTTAGGCGGATATGGTTGTGCCATTGTTATCTTGCCATGATATCATTCTTGTTGCATTGCTTTATTTATGATTTGCATAAAGCATGGTTGAGTGGCGGTGTATCCACTGAGCTTTGTTAGCTCAGCGTTCGGAATCGTTGTTTCCGTTCGCAGGTTAGTAGGTTTGGCACGTTTTTGAAGGAGCACCACCTGGGAAGGATTCCAGCGCCTCGTCTCTTCAGAGTACAGTACTTAGTTCTTTGGAATTTTTATTCATAGGAACCTATTGTATATTGTAAATCGTATTTGGATTTTCAAACTATCGAGTCAAGGGTTTATAATGTAATTTTAAAAAGAGCTCCATTGTATATGTTTTTAATTATTTATTATGTTTTATTGGGCTGTAATTAAATGGACTTTCAAAATCGATTATGGATTGGGCTAAACTAGGTCAAAATTTTATAATAACAGGTTGGGCTTGAGGCCCAAATGTGACATCTGGGTCGAGGGTGTTACATTTAGTAGTATTAGAGCCTAGGTTTAGCCGGTTTTAGGAAAACCCCAAGGTGGTTAGGAGTCGGGAATAAGTGTCTAGTGAATACGAGCCCTTGTGTTTAAGTTGTACTCTTTCATGACTGGAATCTGGATGGTGTGCCATATATTCGCGCGTGGCGCTGGTTGGAGTTTTCTCAGACGTTAAGCTTGGGCTTATGAAGGTATGGAGGAGTTGAGGTGTGCCCTCCTCCCATCGCTTGAGGAGTAATCATGGTTATGTGCCGTAAGTTACCTTAAAGCCTTGAGTTCATGGTAAGAACCTCTTGTGGTGAGATTCTACGTGTTGGTAGGTAGCCCTTGTGAAACAGATAAGAGGACTTGCTTTTGATTGACCCGTGATAGAGTGTAGATCGGAAGTCTCATCAGTTGTAGTAAGTGAGCCTTAATGGTGGGTACCATGTGATAGGGATGTAGCACGTCTCGCAGATATGCATTTTCATCTAATATACAGAAGTATATGATGGTTGTGAGGTCTCATGTATGATCTTAGTAGGCCTTATACCCTGAGATCTTGAGCAAGGTATGCTTGTTGCGATTGTTTATAGTAGTGGTCGGAAGGACATTATGGGTTCTGCACAAGGCGATGCTTGAGTAAAGCTTGGGGATACGTGGTTGACAGATACAACGGAGTTGTCTTTTAAATGAGTTGATATGATCTTGGCCTCGGTTGTTGTCCGGTCATGAGCTAGCTTGAGATGACGAGTGTAGTATTGGAAGCTTCGCGGTTTTGGGGAACCAAACCCGAGTAATGAGAAAGACAAACCGCCATCTTCTCAATACGTTGAGACGTGTTGGGTTGATTTACTTCGATTTTGACCAATGAGAGTTGTGAAATGAGCCATGTTCCTTTAAAGGGAAGAGCAGTATTGTTACGAATATAAGTATAGAAAAAGGGGTTGAGAAATGATGACCTGATCGATTGGATTGATGGTTAAGAAACGCTCAGAAGGATCTGAGGATGACATGGAATAGTCTTAAAAGAATCTTGATTGTATCGTCTTTTTCCTAAAGGTAATGCATACGAATGGTATGAGACCGTAGAGTCGAGTATACAGCCTGCGCTCTAGATATAGGACATCTTTATGGATGAGTTTCGGAAGAAATACATCAGTAAGGTACATATGGATGAAGTGAGGACCAGTTTTTGCATCTGGTTCAGGGAGATCGAACGGTGTTTGCTTATGAACAAGAGTTTTTGCGTTGAGCTGTTATGCCATAGAGTTGTTGTCACGAAAGAGTTGAGGTGCAAGAGGTTTAGACGAGGCTTGAATATTGACTTTCAGTTGCATGTGATAGCGAGTCCGCTTGGGACATTCTCTCGAAAGTAGCCAATAGTGCGAAGGCACTTGAGCGACTTCAGAGTTCAATATTTGATCGGTTCAAGATTCTAGAGGTCATGATGTGGAGACCCGTGATATCATCGATTCTTCTCCTATCTGCATGAGGGTTTTGTACTTTGAAGAGTTCAAGAGAGTTGCTTGGATCACCACCAAGAGTCGGTTTAGGAATCTAGATCGAGGGTTCATAAAGGTTCTTTGATTCCTACTCTAAAAGGGAGTATTGATGGTTTTGTTGGAGCATCGCTTCCATCGGCATGTGAGCATTGTGGCCGACATCACCTTGGGGAATTTTTTTGCTTCGGAGGGTTGCTACCAGTGTCGAGCACTAGGGCATATGGCAAGAGACTGCCTGATTGTGGATGAGGATACATCAGTTTAGTCTCAGAGGTTAGATACTTCCTGACATGATCAGAGTTTTGCTAAAGGCGGAGCTAGGGCACCGTCAGGTCATCGAGGTGGAGGTCTTGTGAGATCCACTGCTAGGGTTGGCGCGAGAGGTGTTGAGAGGCAGTCTACTAACCAGATTAGAGTTGACAGCGTTGCGACCGATGATAAGTCAGTTAATTAAGTTTAGTGTTGGTTTCAGCTATTGTGTTAGCCGATTAGCTCTTTGGTTGTGTAATAGATTGGTTCTTGTGAGGTGCATCTTGGTAAATCTTAGGTTTGTTGTTGCTTTAGATGCTAAATAGAGTTGTATCCTTTGCTAGATAAGGTTTTATCGTAGACGGTTGTTGAGAGTGCATGAGGGTCATATGATGTGAATGGGAAGTTGAGAAGTTTTAGATTACTTTGATCTAATTGTAGTGTTATATGAGAAGAATCATAACCTCTCTAGAGTGAATGTTGTGCTCCGTAGTGCTAGCTCGAGGAAGGTTATGTATGTTGCAAGATGTTCTTAGCTTGCGTTGCAGACGCAAGGGTTGAGAGTCCCTGATCTTAGAGTTGTGGGTGTTTTGAGGGTATGGAGTACCCTTGGTGAATGAGCAATCTTACCGGTTGATTGTGGTTTAGAACGGCGATAAAGGTAAGGTTGAGTTCGTTGTTAGTGTCCATCGCCCTATGGTATGGTACGTAACGGACTCTTTGTTGGGGGCACACTAGTGCAAGCGACTGATTGGGTGTTGTTCCCAAGCGCTTCGTCGAGATCGCGCCTGCGTGAGAATAGCTTGTATGGTGAGTTTGGATGTGTTGGGCTGTAGTGTAATGGTAGGAGACCGTAGTCGGTTTCGCGTGAGTTTGGCGACCTTATTGTGGCCATAGAATGTGAGAGTTTTGCGTGTTGTTTGTAGGAGTAAGGTACCGTTAAAAGGGGTAAAAGAAGGTTGTGGTGGACATGGTTAAGGTCTTAGGGCGAATCGCGATGATAGTTGTTTGGCTTGTACACCGTTGAGCTAGATCTCGGGAGTTAGACAATTGCCCAATTAAGTTTAAGCAAAGATATTATCGGTTAAGACAAATAGGGTGGAAGTTATCGATAGCGCAACGGAAATGTGGATCAATAGTTGTGTTGAGGGTAACCGAATGATTATGGTGCCAAGAAATGCTTTTAGACAAGCCAATTGGAGATCTTTGAGGACAATCGGATGGCTCATTAAATCTCGATTGTTTAGATCTTCGCAAATAGAATGGTTAGTTTTTGGGTTACTTGTATGAGTTTGTAAGTGGTTTTGATCCCGTTAAAAGTAAGTTTGGATAAAGTGAAGTTTTAGGTTCGACTTGGTGGGTCAAGTCCGGAGAGGAGCTGTTAGTTCAAGGTAAATTGATGTTAATGACCGATTGTTAGGGTTTTGCTTGTCCTTTAGTGGTTTGACCGGGATATGATTGTTAGGCGTGATGCGTTTTTGACAATGTCTTATGAATGTGGTGCAGTGTTTTAGACGTAGATAAAGTCTAAGTTTAGTTTTGGCTGACGAATACTAATAGAAGGGTTGGTTAACCAAGGTAGAATCCCTTAAAGGTGAATTCTTTAAGTTGATGTTTGAACAGCGTGGCTCGAGGTTGGTGGTGTTACCATGCTTAGCATATCGTCGTAAGTGTTGTTGGCTGTTGAAAAAGAGTCGTGGGAAATCTCAAAGAGAAGTGTTGAGAGTATGTGGTTTAATGATATGGTTCTGTTTAAGGTGGATTGAGGGGGACTCTCCCTAATCGATGTGATCATGTTTGAATAGTGAAGTGGTTAGACCTATTTTGGTTATATATCTCTTGCATCTATCTAAATTTCGAGGACAAAATTTTCTTTTAGGAGGGAAGAGTTGTAACGACCCGGTTTCTAAACTCGAGGGTTGGGTTAAACAGAGGCATGGGCTTCACGTTTGGGTCGAGATATTGGGCCTTGAGAGCCTTGTTGGGCTTGAAGAAAGGCTTTTGGGCTTGTGTTGTGGGTTTGTTGTTGGGCTAAGGTGAAAGTAAGAAGGGCAAATAGGTAAAAGCATAATTAAAGACAATGAGAACTGATGGGGACTTTAATTTCTGCAGAAAAAGTTGGAGGGTGAAGTCACCTTTGTCCCCTTTGTCTTCTCATTCTTTCTCATATCCATCTTCCTACCCAAGTTGAAGTAAAATATGTAATCTTTGAGAGTTTGAGTAAGAATCTCATTTGGACAATAAGGGAAGCTTGTTCATTTGAGAGATCTACCAACCAAGGTAAAAATGGTTGGTTGTGGGAGAAGAAGGTGTTTGGTGAGGGCTTGAAGAAGAAGAACGAGAATGGATCTTTGAGGGCTTCTTCATCGCTTTAATTCAAGGCTAGTACACTACTAACTCCTATTATTTCCTGCAACTCACAAAAATAAACTTTGTGCATGCTTTGGTGTTTATGGTTTGATAAGCTTTGGGTTGACCCCTTTAATGGTAAAATCGGGATTTGATGTTGCTAAGGCTTAAAATTGGTAGAAACTCACTTAATACATTCACAATAACTTGTATAATCGATTTGGGGTTTAACTATGGGGGTTAAATAGGGTTTCTAGGTGAAACCCGCACCCAGAGTTTGAAAATCAGGCTTGTGTACCGGTACTGGGGTTAAAGTATCGGTACGCCTTAGTGTAAATGGGGGAAGAGTTGGGAGGACACTTCCCCGTTTCCCATGTATCGGTACCCCTTGTAAGATAAGAATTCTAGAGTCGCCTTCGTGTCCAAGACGCAAATGGAGTGTATCGGTCTGTACCGCTTACATTGCCTGGAAAGGCTTGAGTACCGGTACGGTACGTAACGTATCGGTACTCTCTTGGGTTAAATTCCTTCGAATCTAGTAGGGGTATCGGTACTCATAGGGAATATCGACGCGTTGTTTTGCTTGCTTAGGAGATGTTTAGCGTCTTGGTACGTGTTTGTGAGAATACTGCGTGCGGGGTGGATCGATACGGGCGATCCTAGTACGGATGATAAGTACATGTACGGGTATATAGTGTATCGGTGCGGCTTGGGGTCTAGTTCTTTTGAACCTAATTAGAGTATCGGTACTCATGTGGGAGTATTGATACTTAGAGATGAGTACCAATACTCACCTTGGAGTATCGATACTCACCGGGCAATCTGCCCAATAATTTTGAGGTGGAGTTCGGGGTGTTATAATTTGAGGATAAAGGGCATTGGGGCCCATTAAGGTGTAAAATGAATATTAAAACGAGAAATGGAAAATTTTAACCCGTCACGAGTAATGAATGGATAATGACTTGGTAAATGTTGGGTAAATTATGTAAGGTTTAAACCATAGGGATCCTCCTAGGTAGATCATGGATGTTGTGTGGTAATCTAGGTCCATGTTTTGTGCGAAAAAGGGCGCCTATAAGGTTGAGTCTTGTCGGATAATAAGATAAATTAATGAGAATGGCTAATGTGTACTTTATAAATATACTAATGAATGGATAATTCAATGGGATGATATAATAATCGATAAAAACCATAAGGCTATGGTAAATTTGTTAGAGTTGTATGCGGTAAGACCCTTGTGTCGAGGTCTAGAGTTGTGTGGTTACTATGGTCATTGCTTTGTGTGTTGATGGGACGCCCTAGATAGTCGAGTCATCCCTTGTTGTTGGGATTTGGATACCCTAAGTGTGTTGTAACACCTTGAAGACTCCCAAATGTAGGATCCCGATGCTTTGTGGACGTGAGCCTCATTCGAAGATGCTTGATGAGAGATATCGAGCATGGATGTAGGATCCCGATGCTATGTAGACGTGAGCTTCATCCCCTTGAGTATAGGATCCCGATGCTTTATGGACGCGGGCCTTGCTCAGAGTATAGGATCCCGATGCTATGTGGACGCAGGCCTTACTCGCAGTGTAGGATCCCGATGTTTTATAGACGCGAGCCTCACTCAAGTGTAGGATTCTGATGCTTTGTGGACGCGAACCTCACTTAATGTTGTTGGTGTCATCAGTGTGGTGCTAGGTAATCGTATGAGATACTTGTATGAGCTGTGTGCGTGATCATACATTCATAATGCCATGTGTTTAGGCGGATATGGTAGCGCCATTGTTATCTTGCCATGATATCATTCTTGTTGCATTGCTTTATTTATGATTTGCATAAAACATGGTTGAGTGACGGTGTATCCACTGAGCTTTGTTAGCTCAGCGTTCGAATCGTATTTTCGTTCGCGAGTTAATAGGTTTGGCACGTTTTTGAAGGAGCACCACACGGAAGGATTCCTAGCGCCTCGTCTCTTCAAAGTACAAGACTTAGTTCTTTGGAATTTTTATTCATAGGAACCTATTGTATATTATAAATCGTATTTGGATTTTCAAACTATCGAGTCAAGGGTTTATAATGTAATTTTAAAAAAGAGCTCCATTGTATATGTTTTTAATTATTTATTATGTTTTATTGGGCTGTAATTAAATGGACTTTCAAAATCGATTATGGATTGGGCTAAACTAGGTCAAAATTTTATAATAACAGGTTGGGCTTGAGGCCCAAATGTGACATCTGGGTCGAGGGTGTTACATTTAGTAGTATTAGAGCCTAGGTTTAGCCGGTTTTAGGAAAACCCCAAGGTGGTTAGGAGTCGGGAATAAGTGTCTAGTGAATACGAGCCCTTGTGTTTAAGTTGTACTCTTTCATGACTGGAATCTGGATGGTGTGCCATATATTCGCGCGTGGCGCTGGTTGGAGTTTTCTCAGACGTTAAGCTTGGGCTTATGAAGGTATGGAGGAGTTGAGGTGTGCCCTCCTCCCATCGCTTGAGGAGTAATCATGGTTATGTGCCGTAAGTTACCTTAAAGCCTTGAGTTCATGGTAAGAACCTCTTGTGGTGAGATTCTACGTGTTGGTAGGTAGCCCTTGTGAAACAGATAAGAGGACTTGCTTTTGATTGACCCGTGATAGAGTGTAGATCGGAAGTCTCATCAGTTGTAGTAAGTGAGCCTTAATGGTGGGTACCATGTGATAGGGATGTAGCACGTCTCGCAGATATGCATTTTCATCTAATATACAGAAGTATATGATGGTTGTGAGGTCTCATGTATGATCTTAGTAGGCCTTATACCCTGAGATCTTGAGCAAGGTATGCTTGTTGCGATTGTTTATAGTAGTGGTCGGAAGGACATTATGGGTTCTGCACAAGGCGATGCTTGAGTAAAGCTTGGGGATACGTGGTTGACAGATACAACGGAGTTGTCTTTTAAATGAGTTGATATGATCTTGGCCTCGGTTGTTGTCCGGTCATGAGCTAGCTTGAGATGACGAGTGTAGTATTGGAAGCTTCGCGGTTTTGGGGAACCAAACCCAGAGTAATGAGAAAGACAAACTGCCATCTTCTGAATACGGTTCAGACGTGTTGGGTTGACGACTCGATTTTGACCAATGAGAGTTGTGAAAGGAGCCATGTTCCTTTAAAGGGAGGAGCAGTATTGTTACGAATCTAAGTATAGAAAAAGGGGTTGAGAAATGATGGCCTGATCGATCAGATTGATGGTTAAGAAACGCTCAGAGGGATCTGAGGATGACGTGGAATGGTCTTAAAAGAATCCTGATTGTATCGTCTTTTTCCTAAAGGTAATGCATACGAATGGTAAGAGACCGTAGAGTCGAGTATACAGCCTGCGCTCTAGACATGAGACATCTTTGTGGATGAGTTTCTGAAGAAATACATCAGTAAGGTACATATGGATGAAGTGAGGACCAGTTTCTGCATCTGGTTCAAGGAGATCGAACGGTGTTTGCTTATGAGCAAAAGTTTTTGTGTTGAGCTGTTATGTCATAGAGTTGTCGTCACAAAAGAGTTGAGGTGCAAGAGGTTTAGACGAGGCTTGAATATTGACTTTCAGTTGCATGTGATAGCGAGTCCGCTTGGGACATTCTCTGAGTTAGCCAATAGTGCGAAGGCACTTGAGCGACTTCAGAGTTCAATATTTGATCGGTTCGAAGATTCTAGAGGTCATGATGTGGAGACCCAGGATATCATCGATTCTTCTCCCTATCTGCATGAGGGGTTTTGTACTTTGAAGAGTTCGAAGAGAGTTGCTTCGGATCAGTCACCAAGAGTCGGTTTAGGAATCTAGATCGAGGGTTCATAAAGGTTCTTTGATTCCTACTCTAAAAGGGAGTATTGATGGTTTTGTTGGAGCATCGCTTCCATCGGCATGTGAGCATTGTGGCCGACATCACCTTGGGGAATTTTTTTGCTTCGGAGGGTTGCTACCAGTGTCGAGCACTAGGGCATATGGCAAGAGACTGCCTGATTGTGGATGAGGATACATCAGTTTAGTCTCAGAGGTTAGATACTTCCTGACATGATCAGAGTTTTGCTAAAGGCGGAGCTAGGGCACCGTCAGGTCATCGAGGTGGAGGTCTTGTGAGATCCACTGCTAGGGTTGGCGCGAGAGGTGTTGAGAGGCAGTCTACTAACCAGATTAGAGTTGACAGCGTTGCGACCGATGATAAGTCAGTTAATTAAGTTTAGTGTTGGTTTCAGCTATTGTGTTAGCCGATTAGCTCTTTGGTTGTGTAATAGATTGGTTCTTGTGAGGTGCATCTTGGTAAATCTTAGGTTTGTTGTTGCTTTAGATGCTAAATAGAGTTGTATCCTTTGCTAGATAAGGTTTTATCGTAGACGGTTGTTGAGAGTGCATGAGGGTCATATGATGTGAATGGGAAGTTGAGAAGTTTTAGATTACTTTGATCTAATTGTAGTGTTATATGAGAAGAATCATAACCTCTCTAGAGTGAATGTTGTGCTCCGTAGTGCTAGCTCGAGGAAGGTTATGTATGTTGCAAGATGTTCTTAGCTTGCGTTGCAGACGCAAGGGTTGAGAGTCCCTGATCTTAGAGTTGTGGGTGTTTTGAGGGTATGGAGTACCCTTGGTGAATGAGCAATCTTACCGGTTGATTGTGGTTTAGAACGGCGATAAAGGTAAGGTTGAGTTCGTTGTTAGTGTCCATCGCCCTATGGTATGGTACGTAACGGACTCTTTGTTGGGGGCACACTAGTGCAAGCGACTGATTGGGTGTTGTTCCCAAGCGCTTCGTCGAGATCGCGCCTGCGTGAGAATAGCTTGTATGGTGAGTTTGGATGTGTTGGGCTGTAGTGTAATGGTAGGAGACCGTAGTCGGTTTCGCGTGAGTTTGGCGACCTTATTGTGGCCATAGAATGTGAGAGTTTTGCGTGTTGTTTGTAGGAGTAAGGTACCGTTAAAAGGGGTAAAAGAAGGTTGTGGTGGACATGGTTAAGGTCTTAAGGGCGAATCGCGATGATAGTTGTTTGGCTTGTACACCTGTTGAGCTAGATCTCAGGAGTTAGACAATTGCCCAATTAAGTTTAAGCAAAGATATTATCGGTTAAGACAAATAGGGTGGAAGTTATCAGTAGCGCAACGGAAATGTGGATCAATAGTTGTGTTGAGGGTAACCGAATGATTATGGTGCCAAGAAATGCTTTTAGACAAGCCAATTGGAGATCTTTGAGGACAGTCAGATGGCTCATTGCGTCTGATTGTTTAGATCTTCGCAAATAGAATGGTTAGTTTTGGGTTACTTGTATGAGTTTGTAAGTGGTTTTTGATCCTGTTAAAAGTAAGTTTGGATAAAGTGAAGTTTTAGGTTCTGACTTGGTGGGTCAAGTCTGGAGAGAGGAGCTGTTAGTTCAAGGTAAATTGATGTTAATGACCGATTGTTAGGGTTTTGCTTGTCCTTTAGTGGTTTGACCGGGATATGATTGTTAGGCGTGATGCGTTTTTGACAATGTCTTATGAATGTGGTGCAGTGTTTTAGACGTAGATAAAGTCTAAGTTTAGTTTTGGCTGACGAATACTAATAGAAGGGTTGGTTAACCAAGGTAGAATCCCTTAAAGGTGAATTCTTTAAGTTGATGTTTGAACAGCGTGGCTCGAGGTTGGTGGTGTTACCATGCTTAGCATATCGTCGTAAGTGTTGTTGGCTGTTGAAAAAGAGTCGTGGGAAATCTCAAAGAGAAGTGTTGAGAGTATGTGGTTTAATGATATGGTTCTGTTTAAGGTGGATTGAGGGGGACTCTCCCTAATCGATGTGATCATGTTTGAATAGTGAAGTGGTTAGACCTATTTTGGTTATATATCTCTTGCATCTATCTAAATTTCGAGGACAAAATTTTCTTTTAGGAGGGAAGAGTTGTAACGACCCGGTTTCTAAACTCGAGGGTTGGGTTAAACAGAGGCATGGGCTTCACGTTTGGGTCGAGATATTGGGCCTTGAGAGCCTTGTTGGGCTTGAAGAAAGGCTTTTGGGCTTGTGTTGTGGGTTTGTTGTTGGGCTAAGGTGAAAGTAAGAAGGGCAAATAGGTAAAAGCATAATTAAAGACAATGAGAACTGATGGGGACTTTAATTTCTGCAGAAAAGTTGGAGGGTGAAGTCACCTTTGTCCCCTTGTCTTCTCATTCTTTCTCATATCCATCTTCCTACCCAAGTTGAAGTAAAATATGTAATCTTTGAGAGTTTGAGTAAGAATCTCGTTTGGACAATAAGGGAAGCTTGTTCAGATTTGAGAGATCTACCAACCGAGGTAAAAATGGTTGGTTGTGGGAGAAGAATGTGTTTGGTGAGGGCTTGAAGAAGAAGAACGAGAATGGATCTTTGAGGGCTTCTCATCAGTTTTAATTCAAGGCTAGTACACTACTAACTCCTATTATTTCCTGCAACTCACAAAAATAAACTTTGTGCATGCTTTGGTGTTTATGGTTTGATAAGCTTTGGGTTGACCCCTTTAATGGTAAAATCGGGATTTGATGTTGCTAAGGCTTAAAATTGGTAGAAACTCACTTAATACATTCACAATAACTTGTATAATCGATTTGGGGTTTAACTATGGGGGTTAAATAGGGTTTCTAGGTGAAACCCGCACCCAGAGTTTGAAAATCAGGCTTGTGTACCGGTACTGGGGTTAAAGTATCGGTACGCCTTAGTGTAAATGGGGAAAGAGTTGGGAGGAGAGTACCGGTACGTTTCCCCGTGTATCGTACCCCTTGTAAGGTAAGGATTCCAGAGACGTCTTCGTGTACTGGTACGCAATGGAGTGTATCGGTACGCACTGTTACATTGCCTGGAAAGGCTTGAGTACCGGTACGGTACGTAACGTATCGGTACTCTCTTGGGTTAAATTCCTTCGAATCTAGTAGGGGTATCGGTACTCATAGGGGAGTATCGGTACGCGCTGTTGCTTGCTTAGGATAGGCTTATCGTACCGGTAAGCGTTTGTGAGAGTACCGGTACGGGGTGGATCAATACGGGGCGATCCTAGTACAGATGATAAGTACCGGTACGGTATATAGCGTATAGGTACGGCTTGGGGCCTAGTTCTTTCGAACCTAATTAGAGTATCGGTACTCATGTGGGAGTATCGATACTTAGAAGGGAGTATCGGTACTCACCTTGGAGTATCGATACTCGCTGGGCAATCTGTCCAATAATTTCGAGGTGGCGTTCGGGGGTGTTATAATTTGAGGCAAAGGGCCTTAGAGGCTCGTTAAGGTGTAAAATGAATATTAAAACTGAGAAATGGAAATTTTAACCCCGTACGAGTAATGAATGGCTAATGACTTGGTAAATGTTGAGTAAATTATACGAGGTTTATTGGGTAAATTATGTGAGGTGGTAAACCATAGGGATCCTAGGCGGATCGTGGATGTTGTGCGGTAATCTAGGTCCATGTTGTGTGCGAAAAAGGGCGCCTATAAGGTTGAGTCTTGTCGGATAATAAGATAAATTAATGAGAATGGCTAATGTGTACTTTATAAACATACTAATGAATGGATAATTCAACGGGATGATATAATAACTGATAAAAATCATAAGGATATGGAAAAGGTGTTAGAGTTGTGTGCGGTAAGACCCTTGTGTCGAGGTCTAGAGCTGTGTGGTTACTAGGGTCGTTGCTGTGTGTTGATGGGACGCCTAGATAGTCGAGTCATCCCTTGTTGTTGAGATTTGGATACCCTAAGTGTGTTGCAACACCTTGAAGACTCCCGAATGTAGGATCCCGATGCTTTGTGGACTCGAGCCTCATTCGAAGATGCTTGATGAGAGATCTCGAGCATGGATGTAAGATCCTGATGCTATGTGGACGCGGGCCTCATGCCCTTAAGTATAGGATCTCGATGCTTTGTGGACGCGGGCCTTGCTCAGAGTATAGGATCCCGATGCTATGTAGACGCGGGCCTTACTCGCAGTGTAGGATCTTGATGCTTTGTGGACGTGAGCCTTACTCAAGTGTAGGATTCTGATGCTTTGTGGACGCAGACCTCACTTAATGTTGTTGGTGTTATCAGTGTGGTGCTAGGTAAACGTATGAGATACTTGTACGAGCTGTGTGCATAATCATACATTCATAATACCACGTGTTTAGGCTGATATGATAGCGCTATTGTTATCTTGCCATGATATCATTCTTGTTTCATTGCTTTATTTATGATTTACATAAAGCATGGTTGAGTTACGTTGTATTCACTGAACTTTGTTAGTTCAGCGTTCAGAATCGTTATTTTCGTTTGCAGGTTAATAAGTTTGGTACGTTCTTAAAGGAACACCTCTGAAAAAGTTTCTAGCGCCTCGTCTCTTCAAAGTACAGTACTTAAGTCTTTGAGATTTGTATTTGTAAGAACCTATTGTATATTATAAATCGTATTTAGATTTTCAAACTATCGAGTCAAGAGTTCATAATATAATGTTAAAAGAAGCTCTATTGTATATGTTTCTAATTATTTATTATGTTTTATTAGACTGTAATTAAATGGACTTTCAAAATCGATTATGGATTAGGCTAAACTAGATCAAAATTTTATAATGTCGAGGGTGTTACATATAAGATGCAAGTTCCAACAGAAAAACATAAACTATATACAGAATAGTTAGTGCGCATCATTAAATAACAATCACCAAATTTAATGTCAAAACCATAAAGCTGGTCCTTAGTCCCACACTCCCTACTACGAAGTTTGCTTTAGCAGGCAGGGATGTAGTTTAACATAGTTAATTCGTAACGAATCGGTACCTCGAGTCCACGAAGCTTTCAACGTCCCATAGAAAAGATCCAAAAGTGACGGCTTCCAAAACAAGTCTCTTCAAACCACCAAAGCTAATCTTAATAAGCTCATCATTGGAAGAATCAACAGTCCCTTGAGGAGTTATAGAAATCTCAGGTCTTCCAAATAGAGCCTCTGTGTGCTTCTCAATAATGCCAACAGCTTCTTTTGATCTAATTGTAGCATATCTCTGAAGTGTCTCCGCATCAAAAGACATCACATAAGTCCTTAATCGAGAGGGCTTTATTGCATCACCAAAACCTCCAGGACTAATGCCACCACCAGACCATGATGAGGCTTCAGGGTGAGATGAAACAGCTTGATATGGTCTCGTGTCGTCCCCCACAGTTTGCTCAACACTACTCTCTTCACCATCTGAAACATTTGGAAGGAGTTTCATGGACTTCTCAAGCTGAAACCGTTGGTCAACCCGCTTCAGGAAGTATCCATACATCACCGATGCGGCATAGACCTGCCCAACCCTGAGTTTACTTATCTGTGCTACAGATGTTGAATCACCCAATCGGTTTCCCAGGATGAGAGCTAGGTGGTTTTGAATCATCTCATAGGCCTCATCTGAGTGAAGATGCTCAAGCTTATCTTCTTGGCTAGGCCACGTGTCCACTCGACCTGAAGGATCTGCAGAAGATGGAGTTATTGCAGGCACCAAGGAAATATTGGCATCCATAAACTTTTGCACAACCAATGCATAGAGAATCTCTTCTAATGCCCTTTTTCGCTCATTAGCCTTGACCTCAGCAATTCTCCTGCAACAAAAATTCAGAATTTTTCCCATGAGACAAAATTTCAAATCAAGTCTACATAGTTAACACTCAGATGAGATGCTAACCTATACAATACTAAATCAGTGCCAGAAGCAGACAGCTCTTCCTTCTTTTCTTCAGCATCACGGTCAGTTTGAAGTTGTTCAAGCTGCTGCTCAACTGCAGCAGGAACAAGATGTGGATGACTAACCAATATTTGAGACAAAAACTGACCAATTGGAGATTCCATCCGAAGCGGTGCAACTTGAGCATTGGGCTCAGCCGAGTCGGGAGAAGCTGACGCCTTAATAATCATGCCTCTTCTACTCCCCCCAAAAGCCATTCTTCTATTCCATGGTTTTGAATATGAAACCGAATAATAAAGCTGCAACGAATTTTGAAAGAGAAGACACCAAATCAAATAGAGTTCCCGAGTAAAATTTGACATCCAAAACATAGTAGCAATCATAAAATTTTCTTCCAATCAAAGCAGTTATAATTGAAAAGAGGGGAAAAACAAATTTAAAAAGGGGAAAATAACAACTCCACCCACAGTAATAGTAAACACAACAATAATATTAAATCAAAATCACCTAAAAAGGGTGTTAGAACTTGGAGGCCAATAGGGCCTGCAAGTATCAGGATTTCTTCTCTCATAAATTACAGGAATCGCAAAACAGAGCAAGATTTCACACAACTTATATTAGAAAAAGATCTAACACGACAAACAGATGTTAAAAAGAAAGGGAAAAAACCCCAAAAGTGAGTTTTTTTCTAAAAAAAAGCATAGGCTAAAAAGATACCTTAATCGGAGAGCGGGTAAGAGGATTGGCTGCGAAACGTGGGAAAAGGGAGCCATTGGCGGCCAAAACAGCCGATCTGGCAGCGGGGCATGAAGGTCGATGTAGAGCCACAGAAGCTGCTTCCATCTTCAACGCTGGAGAATACCATTTCCATCCGATAAAATAAACCAAAAAAAAAACCAGCAGATTAAAGTTGTTAGGAACAAAAGGTTTACCTTTAGCTTGATGTCCTGAAAAACTGAGAGCAAATCAAGCGAGATTTGTAGTTTTGGATGACTGTTTCCTCTGGTTGTTGCGTCGGGGATACGGCCCTTAACGAGAGCTTCGACTTAGGGTTTGCCTTTTTTTTGACAAACAAATGGGGTTTGCCTTTTTTTTTGACCGAAATGGGCTTTGGCTTTAGTACTATACCATTTCCATTTCATTTGTTTAATATTTATACTCTACATCATCAAACATCATTGTCAAATACAATGTGATCAACGTTGTAACAGCTCGGCTAGTTTTGCTAACCCTAAAACATGCCCCTCCTCTTTCCCTAAATTACTCTTTTGCCTTCTATGAAATTTGAATCTTACTTCTCAATTTAAAAAAAAATGAGTAAATTCAAAAAGTAGCCCGTTAGAAAAACAGATAATAATTATTTTAAGAGACTCAATCCCTTTTATCTATAAGATGTGTGTATTGTTATAATATTAAAAATATCTATGAACAGATATTACCCTTATAATTATATTTAAATTATTTAAAAAAAATAAGTTTAACATTGATATTTTTAAAAAAATTAAGGACCCTTAACTAAGTATGATTTTATGAGATATTCTGTCTAACTTTTTAATCTCAAAAAAATGAGTACCAATGCAAGGAAGGTTTGAGAACTAGTTCAAATCTCATCGTTTAAATTCTAAAATCTAAACTTTAAAGATTACAATAAATGCAAATCAAGTTTATATGTATTTTCTTTCTTTCTTGCTCAAAAAGTAATTTCTGGCTATGAACTACGAAATAAAAGATGCCACATCACTTATGTTTATACAAATATTCACACAATTAATCAAATTAGTAGTAACTAAATTTAAAATCTACGAAATTATCAAAGTAAAAACATGTAGATTATGCACATAATCATATGACAATATATATCATCTTATTTAAAAAATGTATATTTATTTAAAGAATATAGGTGAATTAATACAGATGTCGTTAATAATTTAACAATAAACGACTAAAACATACATTCTTTAACAAAGATGGTTAAAATGAAAGTTTTTTTTTAATTCTAATTACCAAAGTGCAAGGTTTGCCCTTACAATTAACACCTCTATATTATTTATTTATTAAATGAAAAAAAAAAGTTCCTCCAAAAATGGAAAATAAAAGGGTGGTTTTGGTAATTTCGTTACATGGGCAAAAGATATTTTTAATTTTGGATGGTTGATGAGAGAGAGAGTTGAAGTCAATTTAAAGATGGCTACGTAATTTATTTCCAGAGTGACGTGTCTCATTTCTACTGAATAAACTCTTTTGTGGTTTTCCATTTTTTGACATGTTTTTATTTATTTATTTATTTGTATTTATTTTATTTTAATTTTAAGCTTATAATTAGTAGAAGTAGAACAGTCGGGATTATACGAGAGGGGAGCTGATTACACCTGTTACTGTCCATCCAGTTGGTGACATACAATATTTTAAGGTTAAAGTACATACTGGTCACTAAAGTAAGTAAAAATATCTTTTTTTGGCCATTGAAGTTTTGAAAATTACAAAATGGGTCATTAAACTTATCAAACTGTTATAAAATGGTCATCGCACGTTATAAAATAGTGACAGATTTTAATAAGTTTAAGGATCATTTTATGACGGTTCGATATGTTTACTATTCATTTTGAAATAGTTTTATAAAATTTAATGACTATTTTATAATAGTTTTGATAAGTTTAATGACCATTTTATAATTATTTTGATAAGTTTAATGATTATTTTATAATTTTTAAAATTTCAGTGGTTAAATATTATATTTTTACTTAATTTAATGACCATGTGTGAACTTTATCTTATTTTTAATTTAATTCGCTTTTAATTAATATAATTTAATATTATTAACTTCTTATATTCTATGTATTTATTTTTAATAAATTTGAATAAATACTGATTTTTGGATATCATCGAATTAAAAAAGAGCCTCACAAAAAAATTATCATCGATATAAGTTCTCTATAAATTGAATCCGATCCCTTATTCTAACAATTTTAAATTTATAATTAAATAAATATGAGAAAATATTTCATATATTGGCGGTAAAAAATTTCACAATTGGGTTAGTTTTAAGTTTAAATATTTGGTTTATGGTTTAGAGTTTATGAGTTTAGGTTTAGAACGTAAAATTTAGGATTTGTGGTTAGAATTTATAGTTTAGTGGTTAAAGTAGTATGATTAGAAATTTAGATTTTAATCATAAGTTGTAAATTCTACCATAAACTCTAAACTTTACCCCCTAGATTAACTTTTAAACCATAAACTAAATCTCAAATCCTAAATTTAACTAGAGATGTATACGATTCAATTTCGGTTTAATTCAGTAAGCTATTTTAGTAACCACCGGTGTTAGGTTCTGTTAAAATCAATTTTCAATTTTTTCGTATTGACGTTGGTTTTTAAAAATATTTATTTTATTTTGACAAAATAACTTTATTTTATAAATTTTAAACATTAAATAGTAGAGTTTTAAAGTGTTTTTTCATAAATATTTATTAAAAAGGTAAATTTTAAGTAAATAATAATAACGTATCTATAGTAATTTAAATATACTTATTTTTACATTACAAAAATGATTATAAATTAAATAAAAATTAAATTTGGTTCAATTCGAATAACCAAAATTCATAAATTTGTGAATCATAAATTCTTCAAACATCTCTGATCGGTTTTCGATTTTTGATTAATCATGCTCAGCTCTAAATTAACCCATAAAAAATAATACCAAAATTTGTACAAAATAAAAATTTCACTATTTTGAAAGAAAAATAAAATTTTAGACCTGCAAAATAAATTATAGATCTATAAAAGATATGTAAAATAGAGGTTATTGGCGGTCCAATCATATGCTAACATCGATAATATATGCATAAGTGATGGGTGAGTGTGAGAAAAAAAAATGAAGTTTGGATCAAACAAATGAAAAAAAAGAACAAAAGGAAAATAGTAGAAAGAAAAAGGCTAAAAAAATATTTTTACCCTCGAGTTCGACTCAAATTATTAATTTAATTTATCATGCGAAAATGTAGTCAATTAAGTCATCCAGTTCACAAATTGCACAAATTAACCCCTTGACCAACGTTGACTGTTGCAGTGCTGACGTGGCGGTCCATTGTGCTGACATGGCAATACATGTGTGATGATGACGTAACAAAGGGGTTGAATTAATTTTTTAACCGAATTCAAGGGCATAATTAATTTTTTTGCCGAGTTCATAGGCATAATTGATTTTAACTGAAAGTAAGATAACTTACTTAATATTTAAGCTAAAAAATAATAAATTATTAAAATTTTAAAATTATTTAAATAATAATAAAATATTAAAAAACACTATAATAAATTTTAAAAATTAAGTAAAAACATAAAATTAAAAATATGAAAATTTACAAATATTAAAACTCAAAATTTAAAAATATTTATAAATTTTTGAAAAAGTCTTCGACTATTTTTAGCTATGTTGAGCCTACTAATATTCCTTGAACATATTTTTAATGGAATCATCATTGTATTAAAGTAGTAAAAAACCAAACCATGAGATGTGGTGTGGTAGTTGCTTATCTCATCCTTTAACCATGAGGTCAAGGGTTCAATCCTTATCGATGGGAATGAAGTACATTTTATGACCAACTATTTACCTCTGCTAAGTGAGAGCACCCACGGTGATGGGATTAGTTACTGCTATCGGCGGTCTAACAAAGTTAAAGATTATTTTCAATGAAAGTGATCAATTTTTAATACTTTATAAACATTTTTAATTTTTATATTTTTTCATTTTTTTAATCTCTAATATATTTAAAAATTTTATATTAATTTTCATTTCAAGAATTTTTAAATATTTTATTTATTTTTATTAAGTTTATGAATTTTCTTAAAAACTGAAGAATATTTTATTTTTTTTGAGAGTTCTCACTTTGCTTATTTTTAAAATTAACAGAGGCCTAAAGGATATTTAAACTAATTTGTTAATCGATTTTTCATATATCCTATTTGTAAAATTTCAACTTGAAAAACCAAATTATTTATCTAATTTTATTCACAAACTAAATAAATTGATTAAATTAAATTGAAATTTAAACAAAATATTTATCCAATTTTAATATTTTTAAAATTTTAATAATTTATTAAATCCTTATTTTTTAGCTTAAATATTAAATAAGTTATCAAACTTTCAATTAAAATGAATTATGCCCCTAAACTCGATAAAAAATTCAATTATGTCCTCAAATCTAGTTAAAAAATTAATTCAGCCCCTCTACTACGCCATCATCACACGTGTACTGCCACATTTGCATCATGGGCTGTCATGTCAGTACAATATACTGCTGCGTCAGCACTGTAACATTCAACGTTGGTCAAGGGGCTAATTTGTTGCAATTCGCGAACTAAAAGGCTTAATGGGCTGCGCTTTCACGCGATAGGCTAAATTATTGATTTGGGTCGAACTCGATGGCAAAAATATCTCGTTAGCCAAAGAGAAAACATAGAAAGAAGAGGAAAAGAAAATAGTGAAATGGAGGAAAAATTATTAGATGAGCCTGGCTCATCACGCCATTCATGATCTCATCCAATAATAATTTTTCATCTCAATTTTTTTAAAGTGAATCTCCACCTCTTTTCTATATGTCATTAAATGAATGAATCTTATTAGATGAGACCATGAATGACGTGGTGAGCCAGGACCATATAATAATTTCTCCAAATTGAGGGTTGGCGAGGACTTGAGGGCCAGGGCCACCAGACACCAACAGCGAAAGGATTGGTCTTGATATTTATAAACCAAAGTCCTAACTAGTTAATAAATTACGCAATGAAAATAAATTTATGTTTGAAACTTTTTTGTACATCTATTGTTTTGTGTTGTGTTTTAAGAAAAATAATAGTCATATTTGGATTTAGATGGCTGAAAAAGGTGATTGAAGCAAGAGGTAATAATGAACATGACCTGCTCGTAAGTTATTCGGGGTCGACTCGGTCAAAGTTTAGTTTGAGTGAGCTCGAGACCTTAACAAGCCGATCCGATCCGATCAAAGCTCGACTCGAAAATCTCGTGAACAAGCTTAAAATAATTATATATTATATATATTTCATATACACTTGTATGTTTCAGTGTTGTTAACTTGTTATCATGATTAAATACTTTAAATCTCCTTAAGGACTTGTATAATTTAGAAAAAGTCTTTGACTATTTTTAGCTATGTTGAGCCTACTAATATTCCTTGAACATATTTTTAATGAAATCATCCTTGTATTAAAGTAGTAAAAAATCAAAACATGAGATGTGGTGTGGTGGTTGATTACCTCATCCATTAACCATGAGGTCAGAGGTTTAATTCCTACTGATGGGAATAGAGTACATTTCATAACCAGTCATTTACCTCTGCTTAGTGAGAGCACCCGTGGCGAGGGGATTAGTTACTGCTATCGGCGATCTGGCAAAGTAAAAAAAAATCAATAAAAGTGAGCAATTTTTAATACTTTACAAATATTTTTAATTTTTATATTTTATCATTTTTAATCTCTAATATATTTGAATTTTTTATATTAGTTTTTATTTCAATAATTTTTAAATATTTTATTTATTTTTATTAAGTTTATAGATTTTCTTAAAAATTGAAGAATAATTTGATTTTTTGTGAGAGTTCTCACTTTGCTTATTTTTAAAATTATTAGGGGCCTAAGGGATATTTACACCAATTTGTTAATCGATTTTTCATATATTCTATTTGTAAAAGTTTAACTTGAAAAACCAAATTATTTATCTAATTTTATTCAAAAATTAAATAAATCGATTAAATTAAATTGAAACTTAAACAAAATATTTATCTAGTTTTAATATTTTAAAATTTTAATAATTTATTAAATTCTTTTTTTAGCTTAAATATTAAATAAGATATCAAACTTTCAATTAAAATGAATTATGCCCCTAAACTCGATAAAAAAAATTCAATTATTTTTTCAAATTCAGTTAAAAAAATCAATTCAGACCCTCTACCATGACATCATCACGCGTATACTGCCACATCAACATCATGGACCGTAATGTCAGCACAATGAACTGTCACGTCAGTACTGTAATAATCAACGTTGATCAAGGGCTAATTTGTAGCAATTCATGAATTGAAAGACTTAATTGACTTTGCTTTTGCGTGATAGACTAAATTATTGATTTGGGTCGAATTCGATAGCAAAAATATATGTTTAGCCAAAGAGAAAACATAGAAAGGAGAAGAAAAGAAAAGAGTGAAATGGAGGGTTGGCGACGACTTGAGGGCCAGGGCCACCAGACACCAACAGCGAACAATCGACTAGAATTATTGCCAAATATTTGAGAGAAAGCGAAAAAATCTTTGATTTAATTTTATTATTCAAACAGAAAAAAATCTATGAATTACAAAGGATTGGTCTTGATATTTATAAACCAAAGTCCTAACTAGTTAATAAATTACTTAATGAAAATAAATTTGTGTTTGAAACTTTTTTGTACATCTATTGTTTTGTGTTGTGTTTTAAGAAAAATAATAGTCATATTTGGATTTAGATGGCTGAAAAAGGGTGTTCGACGCAAGTTATTCGGGCTCGGCTCGGTCAAAGTTTAGTTCAAGTGAGCCCGAGACCTTAATAAATCGATCCGATCCGATCAAAGTTCGGCTCGAAAAGCTCGTGAACAAGCTCGAAATAATTATATATTATATATACTTCATATACACTTGTATGTTTCAGTGTTGTTAACTTGTTATCATGATTAAATACTTTAAATCCCCTTCTCCTTAAGGACTTATATAATTTAGAAAATGTACTATGGTTACTTGCGGACTTTAAAAATAAATATTATCCTTTCCTAAATAAGTTTTCACATGTTATTTTTTAAAACTTAAAAAAATATTTAAAAGCAATTTAAGGAAAGCAATAAGTCGAGCAAGCTCGGATCTCTATTTGAGCTCAAACTGTTCATTTCGAGCTCGAGCTCAAGCTTAAACTTTTGAACTCGACAAACTTTGAATCCGATCAATAATATTATTTCCAAACTGAACCGACCCTAACCGAAGCAAATAATGATTAGTTTAGCTATAGAGAAAAGAAAAGAGAATACGTTTTTTTAAGAAGAAAAAATATTTCTTTATAAAAACGTTGATTTATATGCTAAGGTGGTCGGGTCGGGTTCGACCCACGTCAGGTCCGCGCCTGGAGTCGCAGACAACCTGACTTAGGCCTTTTCCTTTATTTTTATATCACTCTTCTTTATTTTATTTTTCTTTCATATTTTTATTCGCAAATTGACCATTCTGAATTTATAGGTTTTACAGTTTACTCCAATTGCATAAAGGTATGCTATTTTTGTCATTTAACTTTTTTATATATTTCTCAATTTAGTCCATGAACATATTTATTTTCACTTTGCATTAGTTATTATTTATTATATCATTATGACTACTAACACTCTTTTTGTGTGTTTCAACACGAATTAAAGGCGCATCATTTAAGTTATTCTTCTATGTTTTCAAAATTAAGACAATATTCTCGTATTAGGGTAATTAAATTAATTGGTCATGATAGGAGGATGTCCTTTACAAAACTTCTTATCTTTTATAAAAGGGTAAAGTACATAAATAGTAATTAAACTATTCGAAAAATATAAAATGGTTATTAAACTTTTAAAATTTACATAATAGGCATTAGATTTTAATTTTTGTTACAAAATAGTCACTGAGCAGTTAACTGTTGTTAACTGGGTGACATGGCAGTTACGAAAATTTGTATAACAACACATGTAATCATTAATATTTACACATCCAATCAATTTAGACATCAATAATGAGAGTTAAATTAGGACAAATTCATTGAATATGTAAATATGGAGGATTAGATGTGTTCTTATTTAAATTTTCATAACTGTCACGCCATTCACTTAACAACAATTTACGACTCAGTGACCATTTTATAACAAAAACTAAAATTTAAAAACCAATGTGTAACATTTGAAAGTTTGTTGACCATTTTATATTTTTTGGATAATTTAGTGATCATTTGTGTACTTTACTCTTTATAAAATAAAACAATGTTATTATTACAACAGTCAACACAATAATATCCTAACTTATAGGATGTTATCTCGTTAATTATTCGCGATAGAGGACATCATTCTCAAAATGTCTCGTAATCGTTTCTTTTAAAAACAAGACAATGTTATTTTATTACGATAGTCAACGCGATGGTGTCCTAATTCACTGGATGTTATCTCGTCATGTTTTAAATCTAAATTCAAGTTTGTAACTTTTCAATAACCAAAACAACACATTATTTAAAAAAAAACAATTTAAGACATCGTGAGGATACTTTAATCTTCTTTATACGTAACTGACTCTTGAACCTAATTTTTACTCTAATTTTAACCCAGTCCGCCAAAAATATCTTTTTAATTTTTTTTCTAAAACTCCTTCTAAAAAATAATTTTACAGGTATTTAGTCGTATATAGCCTAAAACGATTGATGATGACTCGTATCTTCAAAACACAAACATTTTAAACCAAAATATTTTTCAAACCTAAAAACAATTTTGACATCTCTCATAAACAAACTATATATTACATTTATCTAGAGCTATTCTTGCATCTTCATTGAAAGTATTGGTAAATTGAACAAAAAATTACATGAAAAATGTGATACATAAAAAGGTTGTTCATATTCGAACAAGAAATGTACACAAGAGCTTCGGATGTTATTTAATTCATTAATAATTACTACATTTGATCGAACTAACGCTGAATGAAAGAAATATTTTATATAAAAATATTTATTGAAATTTATCCAATGAAAAATAACTTTTATTTAAGGGCAATTACTCAATATATAGGCAGTTGAAACAAAAAATTTCCACAAACGCGTTAGTTTTAATATTTATTGTTAGATTTTAGAGTTTAAAGGTTAAAAGTTTAGATTCAATGGTGTATAATTGATGGGTTGTGGTTAGAATTTAGAGAATGAGATTATATTTTAAGAATTATAGGTTAAAACCTAAATCCCTAACCATATTATACAAAACTTTAAACTCTAACCTCTAAACCCTAAATTCTAACTACAACCCCTAAATTCTAAACCACTAAACCATCTAAACCTTTAACCTTTATACCCTAAACCCTAAAATTAAATGTTTGTGAAAACTTTTTATTTCAGCCGCATGTGTATTGATAAATCCTTTATTTAAACCCATCAGTCTCATGTTCAACCTTCAAAAAGACTTTTTTTTATAGATTATATAAAAGAATAAAAACAACACCATTAAAATAAAAATTTATATCCAAGGCGCAGGAGGTAAAAAATTTTAGTTTTCACAAGCGCCTTAATTTTAAGGTTTATGGACTCAATTTAAGGTATATGATTTAAGTGTAGGGGTTTAAAATTTAAGGGTAATGGTTAGAATTTAAAAGTTAAGGTTAAGATTTAGAGGTTAGATTTTAAAGTGATATGTTAAGAATTTAAGTTTTAACCTATAAACCCTAAATCCTAAATTCTATTCATAGCCACTAAATTCTAAACTACTAAACATAAACCCCTAAACCATCCATACACCCTTAACTAAAAACTAACATCAACTTGCAAAGATAATGAATAGTAAAAAAACATCTAAAACAATACCCATCTTTTTAAGATTATACAAATTTCTTAGTAATGGACAATAACATTAATTACAAGGAAAAAAACTTTGATACACAAGCCGTGTAAATTTTAGTTTACACATGCCTTTTAATTTTAGGGATTAGGATTTAAGGTTTAAGGGTTTAGGTTATAGTATTTAGAATTCAAAGTTAGTGTTTAGAATTTACGGTTTAGAGTGTGAGGTTTAATTTTTTAAGATTAGTGTTAGAAATTTAAGATTTAAATTTTTATAGTGTAAATACACAGGCTTGTGTATCAAAGTTTTACCCTAATTATAATTTGAAATTCTTTTATTATCAAAAAAGATTTCATAATAATTACTGATATTATTTAAATAAAACAAACTGAAAATTGTTAAATAATAATAATAATTAGATACATGGCCGGCGTAAGACTAAACAATCCATTAATTGGCCGGTAAAAAACTAAAGGTCCATTAATTAGTCGAGTAGTTAACAATATTCATGTTATCTTATCTTGTATAAGTTTTAATATTTTACCTTGAAAATATAATAATCTCTCTACTACATTCATTCTATGTATGCGCCTAATATTTCATTTTTGACTAATTTAAAATCTTTAAATAAAAACAATAACTTCTAAATTGAAACAATACCATTATTCTCTATTGTATTCCTTAAACCATAAATGCTCAAGTAAACAAGCCGAAATGCAATAGGTTCAAGACTAACAAAACACCTCCAACTAGGCTTCTAACTTCTAACAAGAGAGTGCTGCAGTGAAACCACACAAATACAAATAAAGGCTTATAACTAATACAGTCTCTACAAGGCCAGGATACAAAAATTACTCATTCTTGTATCTCTTCTCTAGTTCCTCCAAATTCTCAATTTCCTTGTGATATTTGCAAATCCGGTAGATACACCTGTAGGAAGATCATATGCAAATTATCTCCAAATCTGAAATACTAAAAATATCTTTCTCAAGCAAAGGATTGTCAAATTGATAGCACATACCAGTACAGGTGACATGCAGATATACACAAAATCACATTCCTTTGGGCTTTGAAGACCTACAAAGCATCCCACAAACTTGTATTATTCACAAACCAAGTAGCAGCACACAAGAATTCAGGAGATATTTCAGAGTACGAGAGGCCTGTGTTACTTATTCCATACGTTAGGGAAACGGACAGCTAAAATAATTCATTAATCATAAACAGGCTCTAAATAAGTCAGACTATAAAAAGCACTAAAGCCAAAAGAAAAGAGAAATGGTTTTGAAAAAGCAGGGAAATCCTATGTGTATCCTTGCTCCAAAGACTCTTGGAATCGAAGAATGCAATATCATTAGCCGCAGTTTTAAACCTTATTGTTGCAAATATTAGTCTTTAAACCTTGTTGACGATGCAATACTATTCGTCCCATTTCTTGGAATTCAAAGCTGTATGGAAACTGCCAGTTTCCCCATCCCAAAAGGTCAAAACCAAACAAAAAAGATAAAGATAGCAAAGCAGAGAGATACACAACTACCAAAAGGCGACGTACTTTTGTGCATCCACAACCACAAGATCTCTGGGATGAGGAATGCTAAATTATATAAATCCCATTAAACAAAGAAAGCTTCCATTGGGTGACCATCTCCCCCATTACATGATGTAAACCAAAACTGGACTGAATTTGTGTATGACATGCTCTGAATGTTAACTTGTCTTTGGTTTTAGCTTTCTGGTCTTCTGGAGTTGGCTAAAATTAATTCAAAAGATGGAGGCTGGATTTCATAGTAAAGACGGACAGAAAAGAATTGGAAAAAAATAATTTATTGAAGAAAATAATGCAAGAATCTTAAACTCTATTTCTCCAATAAGCAGTCCCTATGGAGTGTAAAACTCTCGCAGTATAAAAAAATCAGTAATGTCAGGATGCCCCTAAGTCTAGTAATTTCAGAAAATATTGTTGCCCCATGTAATTCATCTATGAGCTAATCAGTATGGGGAATTGGGTTATCTGTCGGGTATGGTGATTTTGTTTAGGATTCTGTAGTCAACACAAAATGTTCAAGAATTTATCTTTCTTTTTAACCAATAGGAAAAGGCTAGCAAAAGGACTTGATCAGCTAGGGCAAACAAACCCTGATGCCAACAAAGCAACAAACTGGGTTCTCTATTTTTGTTTTATAATGGTGGGGATAACAATATGGTCTTATATTTCGAGACTGTGGCAGGTGGCATGAGTGAGATGGTAGGAAGGCATGGATGTGAGTTCGATGAAAACAGGTACAAACTCTTGGATAAGAAATTGGATGGTAGATGAGGGTTCAAAGGTGTTACCTAGCGTCCTGGGCTCAGAAATTTTGTTTAATATTTCAAAAGAGGTGCCATCTGATAGGTTGGTTCAAACCCCCTGTAGCTTACATCGCTAGCCATTGAGATGAAAATTCATAAACATATCGTCCCACTTTTTCCTGAACTGTGTTCAGTGATGCCAACCATTTAATCCCCAAACCAAATCTGCACCGACAACAGAGAATAGTAGAAGTCATGTGATGATTAGTGATAAGTGTTCAAAAGTACTGTTTTTATTACCTTTTTACTCATATTATTGTTAGACTTAAGCTCATATTAGTTGCATAATTAGTTATTCATGCATTAATTCATGTTTCTTTCCACCGTTGAGCTTGATTACATAACTTGGTGATTTTTGTGGAAAAAGATGCTGCTTTGGTGTGTTTTTGTGTGTGTGCAGGATCACTTGCCAAAGCAAGGCTAGTGCTAGTTGCCAGGGCAATGCATGAAGGAGACGCCGAGCTAGTTGCCAGGGCAATGCATGAAGGAGACGCCGAGCCAGTTGCCATGGCAATTGTCGACAAAGAGAAAATGCAATAGGGATGTCGAAATTAATGACTATACAAGCCCAAGATGACGTGGAGCAAAGCCCAAACCCAAAGGAATTTGATTTCCATGCAGAGATTAAAGAAGAATTAAATTCCAAGAAGATAAGAGAAGTTCTAGTAGGAATACAATTATAATAAAGAATTATATTCTTTAAAGATAATTTAATTCCAACTCAAACTCCTCCTCAAAGAAGGACTTTGGCCTAGCCCTATAAATAACAAGGAGATTTCGACAATTCATGGAGAGCAAGAGGAGAGGATTTTCGACAACTCCAAAGGGCAAGAAGGAAGAGAATTCGACAAGATAACAAGGAGGGAGAGAGTTCGATTTCTTCTTCTTCTTTGCTTCCATTAGATTCATGGTTTGGGGATTATTCTTTGTATATCTTTTGAACTCAACCATGAACTAACTTGATTGGTTGGGGTTATTGTGTTTTGTTGTTGTGAAAAACAATTGGATTTTGTTTAGGTAATAAGAGTTTGCACTTTCAATTCAAGGTTTACTCATTCTTGGTTCTTATTCTTGTTTGCGAGTGAATTGGGAGAGAATCTCGTAACTTCATCTATTTATCTAATATCGGGAGAGTTAGATTCAAGAAACAAATGAGTATGGTCTTTATTCAATCTATTGATGGTGAAGATTAATCCGGCTTAGGAATAAGTTAAGGATTTCAACGGCTAAGAGAAGCGCAAGATTGGTTGTTGTTCACCCTTGATTCACGCAGGGATGTATTATCAAGGCATGCACAAGTAGCTAGAGTTTCGACTTAGGGATAAGAACAAACCATTGAAGAACGCTCCGCCGAACCTTGAAGTTGCTGCCCAGACGCCCAAGTAGTTGCCTAGCTAGTTGCCCAGGCAACCATCGATTAGTTGCCAAGGCAACCCCGCTGTGCAAGTTGCCACGGCAACTGAGTTGCCCTTGCACTCTTTTACCAAGACGGTCCAATCGGCTATCACACCTCAACTCACGATATCCTGGCCTATTTACTCTATTTTAACTTCATCTATTCTTTTAGTTTATCGCTTTTACTTTTCTCGTTAATTAAAACCTCTATTATCAATTGTGTTTTTATTTTCACAGTGCAGTAACTTAAGCAAAGTGGCCCAAACCAATCCCTGTGGAGACGATACTCGATACTCGTATCACTTTATTACTTGCGACGTGTATACTTGCACATTTGCGTAGCACTTATTACACGCAACAATTAGGCTTGGCAATTTAATGGAAAGCTCTTTGCAAATTTGGTGCAGCAGATAATTTCATCATTCTTTACTTATACGTCGAAAGAAGGGATTTGTTGGACTAGAATTGGGAGTCTTTAACTATAGCATCGAAAATGAAATTATAGGTTGAACTAGTGTCCACTATATTTTTGGCTTGTGGATCCTAACATCAGCCATTAGCTTCTATTTTAGCAAGTTCTTGTAAATAATATTGGACAGACCCCATTTATTGGCTTCGGCCATGAGTGTGGTTACTTCTGCTGCTAGCAAGTCTACGTACTCAAATTTGGAGGAAGTGATGGAAGTTAATTGCTAGGCAATGGAATAGAAACTTGAAATGGCTGGTGGATTAGAATTTGGGTTGGTTGGATCATTTTGGAGATTGGACGATCTGGTGTTAACCATGATGATCGAATGGCTCCAATATGCAATTCGTATGGAGTGGAAAACCTTCCCAATACATATAACCTAAGAGACTGTTATTGGCAAGTAAAGAAAACTATAATTAAGGCAGAAGATATCAAAAACTACAATTAAGGTGTTAACCTAGGAGAATCCAAAGCCCTTTAGCATCAAATATATAAATTGCAGAATTATTACGGCGGGTAAAATTGGAAATCTGTGAAGCAAAATGCGAATCCAGTAATATTTTATCAAACAAATTCCCAGAATACAATACTTACAGATTTCTCATACCGATCCCTCTTGGCAGCAGTGCAGATCTCAGAGTTACGCTCAACCGATGCTCGTTCTTCCAGTAGATATCTGCACCCAGACAACGAACAACTTAAAACCCATTTCATCGAGGATCGAGAAAGGAAAGAAAATGAAAAGAGAGAAGGGGAAAAGGCGAGAAAACCTAAGAGCTGGAATCCGGCAAAGGGGACAATAAAGAGGGCAGGCTGAAGAATTAGAGAGATGAGAGAGACCAAACGGTTCCTCAGTAGCTTGGGATGCTGGATTAAAATCCGTAATAGTGGGCACATATGTATAATGTATATTGCTATTTTAAAGTATGACACAAAATTAAGTGACCAATTATGTTAGGCGTGTCATGGGTATTAAAATGTCATGGAAATAAAAGTGTAGATACCGTAAGATATATTTATAATTCAATGAGGGGCAGAGTTATAAATACTTAATAGTTGATTATTAAATCAACTATATAAAGAGGTAGTGGTCCCCAAGAAATAGGTCAACTTGTTTTTCTCTCCTTCCCCGTCAGAGAGTTTTACATCAAGAGAAAACCTATCTTCTTGGAAGATCACAACTACCTTTTAGGCGATCTTCATCAAAGATTCAAGGTTTTCATCTATCGATTAATTCAGGTACGCTTCCGCATTCAGTTTATTGTTCTTGATGATTTGACATGATAGATCCTGGGTTTAGATTTCATATCTGTTATGGTTTAATTCGTACAAGTGGCATCAGAGTCTTGTCATGTTGAATTATTAAGAATTATTTACTAAAGACTTTAGAAATTCTGATGTTTCGTAATTCGTATGGATCAGATTTTGTTTGTTTGGGCATTTAGGGTTCAATAAATTGCCCTCTTTAAATTACCGATTGGAGCTATTAGTTTATTAAGCCTATTCGAATTTATATTATGATAACCTCATGTGCAATAACCCTCTCTTCTACCGTAACGTATAAATTGGGTTATTGCCGAAATTTAATGTCGTATAGGTTGTATCTGCTGCACAATTCTTGAAGGATTATATTTTTTTTATAAATAACGTTAAAGGCTTCAATGCTTATAGATTCCATATTAATGTCAATTGTATTTCATTTTTGGCATACCGTAACCTTTTGTTTTAAAGAATCATTAAGATTATCATGTTTTGTTTATCGATATGCTTTAGGGTTCTAATTGATGGTTAATATGATTGTTTTTAGTTTGAATGGTATATACTGTTTAATCTAAAAATATTTATGTGTATGCAATATGTGGTATATATATTTAGTTTAAAATATATATTCAATTCAGTTTGATCAAAATTTTAGTTTTGATCGCTAGTAATTAAGAAATAAAAAAAAATAAAGTTTGACTTCGGCTTTGTCATGGTAAATTTATCATGACTTAGAAACTTTATAATCAGAAGCTCTTAAATTTTTATATTCGGATTAGTCTAATATATTATTGTTGAATTTGTTGGATCTTGTTTAGTTTTGTACAGAACCTTTAGCTTAAATTTATTTGACATTATGATTAATTATGCTATTATTATTATCTACTGAAATATACATTTGGTTTTGATTTTGGAAGGCATGTCATTAATCATATGAAATTAATATCCTATTCGATTTTGATCAAGAATTTCAATTTTGATCATTAGGTTATTATGGATATTTTAAGGTTTTATGTTATCATTATATGAATTACTTATTTACATGATACTTCTTTTTCTACTTTTAGTTAAAGATTAATTGTTTTGAATTCAACCTTAATTTTGATAAATGCATGTTTAAGGAAATTTATTTTGAGAAACATTAAAGATTTTGGTTTTTCGATTTACAGTAGCCCCATTCGGACAACTTTATTTTGAGTTATTTGAAACTTAAGTATTATCGAAACTTGATTGATTTATTACAAAATTTTAAATTTGAATATCGTTATATTTATATTATATATTTTAAGATAAATTAATTGAAGCATTAAGTCACCAAAGTGACTTCTATTGTAGAAATTATTTTATTTTAATATATAGAAGGTTTTGTGCATGTAAGTCGGATTATGTTAGTATTAATCGCCCAAAGGAAGGTTAATAATTAACATTATTATATGTGCAATCGTGGTAATAAACATGTGATAATTATTCATTTTATATGTGAGCAATAAATCGCCCAAAGGAAGATTTACATTTTGACATGTTTTTATTATCAATGTTTGATTCTTGTACCAAGATATCACTTACAAGTTAACATTTTGTCCAAAGATGAAATATTAATGGAGTGTCCTATCTTGATATGAGGTTTACCTTTATTCAAATTTATTATTATTTTGGTTATCTTTTAATTTGATTGAAAGATAAAATTAAGACAAATATTTTGAAACAATTAAATTCATATTTTGGTTTGGATGTCTAATATTTTAATGGATTAATTGAAACATAATGTCACCAAAGTGACCGCTTTTGTGTAGATTAGTTTATTTAAAATATTAAGATAATTATGGGTTTTTGTAATTCATGCGTTTATTAATTGGCCCAAAGGAAAGTTAATATTTGGCGAATTACAACGACAACTAATGGCGATAAATGTGTGACAATTATAATGTATTTTATGTAAGCAATACGTTAGTCTAAAGATTAATCTACTGTTTGACATAGTTTATTGTCAATGTTTGATTGCTACAACAAGAGTACCGCTTACGTTAATATTCTTTGTCCAAAGACTTGATATTAATGTTGTGCTTGGTATCTTGAGGGAACTAGCCATTATTTTGAATTTATTTGTTTACTTATGAATATTTATGTGAGCTTGTTTTTATTTTATTTATTTATTTTTGTTCTATATTTAGGTAATTTATCTTTCTTTGTCACAATATCTCATTAAATACATTCTACACTCATGTTTAGTAAAACTAGTTTCAAGGAATAGAAAAGACACTTACATAAAGTATTTGGTTGTATGAACATAGACCTTGCACTAAGGAAGAACAACTCGCACCTCTCATGGCGGTAAGCACCCATAAAAGGGATTTTGAGAGGTGAGTTCGTTCAAATTGCATGATTTTAATGATCATAAAGTACAACATTCTAGAATTCTTTAGGAGCACAAATCTAAATATATTACTCATATTAAGGGTTTCCTTGACGAAATTAAGAAATGATTTACCCAAAACATTAAGGTTAAGATGACATCACTTATGCCTTCTTTGATGTCTATGAAGTATAAGGGCCAAGGAAATGTGAGGAAGTACATTATGAAAAATGTTTAATATTGCTTCAAAATTTAAGGCACATAAGATCAAACTTTCTAACAATTGTTTGTTCTTATGATTTTGGTATCGCTTCTGTGCAGTTTAACCAATTCAAAATTAGTTACAATCACAAAAAAGGAGAAATAGACTTTAAATGAGCTTATTTCTAATTGTGTTAAAGAGGAAGAAAAGTTGAAGCATTATAAGTGTAAAAGTACTCATTCGGTTAGTGCTCATTTAGTTAGTGTCTCTAAGAATAAGGGCAATAAAAAAATATTAGAATAAAGTTGCTAAAGGTCCTAATCAAAAGAAACAACAATAAGTTACAAAGTATTGATTCTTTTGTATAAGTTAGGACACATGTGAAGAAATTAAACTTCAAAAGTGAGCAACTACTTCGGTTATTTTGAGTGATCCATGGGCTGTAAATTTTATGATCCCACAATAAGGATTATTTTAAGGAGAGGTTTATAACATTTTTAGGATGTTGAGTTTGGAGGAGAAATAAGGTTAGATACATTGCTATTGAGGGTAAGTTGAATTATAATTTAATTCATACTATCACTTTTAATGATGTTTAGGTTTTTACACCTATCATAATCAAGAAGTGAATCAAGTACCTCAGCAAAACAATGTTGAACAACTCCCATTCAAGATAAGACAATAAAGTTTCGGAACTTGTCTCATTATGTGAAGGTGCAAACCAATTGGTTGTAAATGGATATTTAAAACCAAGAGGGATGCAAATGATAATGTGGACAAGTATAAGGCATGTCTTGTATCTAAAGGATATACTCTAAAAGAAGACATTGATTTTGTGGAGACTTTCTCTCAAGTTTTATTGAAAAAATCTTTTAAGATAATCATGACGCTTATTGATTATTTTAATCTTGAGCTACATAAGATAGATGTTACGCTTGTGTTTTTCAATGGTGACATTGAAGAAACAAATTATATGGTACAATCATAGATTTGTGTCTAATGATACAAAATCAATGATATGTAAATTAAAGAAATTCATCTATGAGCTTAAGTTGGACTCTCATTAACGAAATTATAAATTTCATATTGTTTATCTCATTTGGTTTTGAGATAAATTTGGTTCTAATTCTATATACTACAGATTCAAAGGGGAGTAAACCAAGTGATACTCATATTACTAAAGAAGACAAATTTAGTCTTACTCAATGCCCTAAAAGTAACCTTGAAATTTTAAAAAAAAATACAAAAGATTCCAAGTGCATAATCTATTGAGAATTTAATTTATGCTCAAGTATGTATGTGTTCGGATATTGCGTACATTGTTAGAATGTTAGACAGATATATTTAAGCAATTCTAGTTTGAACCATTGAATAGCAGCCAATAGGGTTATGAAATATCTTTAGAGAACAAAAAATTACATGCTCACATATCGAAGTTCTGGTAAGTTAGAGATCATCAAGTTTACTGACTTGATTCTATTAGAATATTGATGCAAAAGAATTTTGTCACATGGGCTGCTAATTATAGATTGAATAGAAAGACCACTTGGTTATTTTGTGACAATAAATATGCATTCATTTATTCTATGAACAATAGGAACACTTCAAATTTGAATCACATAAATATTAAATTCCTAGTTGTTAAAGAAAATTCAGAGTGGTTGTGTGTCTATAGAGCATGCTGGTACAAACTCCATAATTGCGCGCTTATTAAGAAACTGACACCTTAGGTCTTTCATGAGCACACTACTCATGTGGGTGTAATGTTATTTAAGGATATTCAGTTTTAGTGGGAGTTTGTAATTTTGAAAAATGCTCATTCGTTTTAGACACAATTTCAGTTACTTCAGTTTAAGGATATTTTAAGATTATTTTCTGCAGAAATAAAGTTCTTTTGGTTTATGCACACTCTGAATTCAGTAAAGTTTGATCTCACTAAGGTTTAGGAGGACCAGTTGGAAATAGACATGTTTGGTTCACATTTCATGTAATTTTCCATGCTACGCATCCATGATTGATCTATGTCATTTGACTATATTTGTATACGTGACCATTGATGGGTCTTGTCACGATTGATACGACAAAGGCTGCTTTGATCCTATATCGATATAATTGATGGACGAGATTGTTATAGAATACCTATTATATAATAGCAAATTTTTGAGCTCATAAGGTTATACATTTGTCAGGAAACATATGTTGCCCAAGTGGGAGATTGTTGGATTAAAATCCGTAATAGTGGGCACATATGTATAATGTATATTGCTATTTTAAAGTATGACACAAAATTAAGTGACCAATTATGTTAGGCGTGTCATGGGTATTAAAATGTCATGGAAATAAAAGTGTAGATACCGTAAGATATATTTATAATTCAATGAGGGGCAGAGTTATAAATACTTAATAGTTGATTATTAAATCAACTATATAAAGAGGTAGTGGTCCCCAAGAAATATGTCAACTTGTTTTTCTCTCCTTCCCCGTCAGAGAGTTTTACATCAAGAGAAAACCTATCTTCTTGGAAGATCACAACTACCTTTTAGGCGATCTTCATCAAAGATTCAAGGTTTTCATCTATCGATTAATTCAGGTACGCTTCCGCATTCAGTTTATTGTTCTTGATGATTTGACATGATAGATCCTGGGTTTAGATTTCATATCTGTTATGGTTTAATTCGTACATGGGAGAGGGAAAGGTCAGGAGAAGAGGCAGAGCTGCCTCTGCTGCGACCACGTAGGTTAGAATCATTCACTGCAACGCCATTTTTCGATCTCTTGAGCTTCCTTTTTTTCTCTTTGTTGGTAGTTTGGGTGTGTGATTGTTTTATGTCCGTGTACTCTTTGTGCCTTGGCTTAATGGTGAAGAAACCGCTTGATGAAATCCATTGATTCTAGATGTTTCTCTTTCAGACGAGGAGCGTTGACGACGATCCTGGCCGTTGGATTGCCGAATGGCTTGACGACTTAAGACTTGTGTTTACCTAGGGAAGTTCTAGCATCAGGAATATATAAGGTAAGAACGAACCATCCGCGTCGGTGCAATGATAATATATTACTTTAAAAAAATTATTTAAGATAATATTATTATTAGGAAATTTAAAAATTATTTAAGATAATATTATTATTAAGAAGAGTTACAAATTACGAAAAAGATATAACCTCTTAAGCGGTTGAAATACATTTTAAATTTTTGTACTATATTTAAAAGTTTATTTGAGTCCCTCTATATTTTAGTTTTCTATTATACCTAAATCTTCATTTTAATCTCTTTACTATAAAATTTTTTTTTACTCCCTATATGTTTAAAAAAACTAATATTTTGGTCAAAAATACTAAAGTTATTATTTGTTGGCTTAAATATTTTGGTATAAATACTCTTTATGTCCTTCTCAATTTTGAACTTGAGAAAATCAACCTTTTACAAAAATATTTTTTTATGAACTTTTACATATATTTTTAAACATTTATGAAATATAAATGCAAAACTAATTTATATTCTAACTTCAAATTTTATTTTTTCACTTATAATAATAATACAATCACAAGACAAAACATAAAAAATATTTAATTAAAAAAGGTATATATTAAATTTTCTTAGAATTTTTAGATTTGGAGGGAGTAATGGTTTAATTGAAAAACTTATTTAAAACCAAAAAATGAAAATTTCATTAAAATTTTCAAAAAGAATTTAAAAATTATTATAAAAGTTTTGGTTTATTTTATTTTTAAAATTATACAAACACAGTTGAATAAATTACTCTCATTTTTCTAAGATGGGCTAATTTGCTCAATTTGAAAATTGATATGTTTAAAGGGTATTTAAACTAAAATATTTAAGTTAACTAACTATAACTTAAAATTTTTGGAAAAAAATAAACTTTTCAAAGGTACATGGACTAAAATGTCTCTTTTGATAGTATAAGGATTAAAATAAACTTTTAGATATTGTACAAGGACTTCTAATGTACTTTAACCCCTCTTAAGCTTATACAATTCTTCATATAATAACGTCAAATGTTATAGATTATTAAATGTTTTTAGCGATCTCGTCAATATTTTTCATAGTTATAAGCAGAGGTAAAGTTCACAAACGGTCACTGAACTTTGTTAAAAAAAATAAAATGATAACCAAACTTTCAAATGTTATAAAATGACAATTAAACTATGTGTTTTGTAACAAAATGGTAACTGGAACGTTAAACCCCGTTAAGTACTTAACTTTTCTTTTATAAACCTTTGTATAATAGTATATTTGATCCTTCATATTTACACATTCAATTAATTTAGTCCTAATTCAAAAAATTCACTAAATTTAACCCTTATTATTTACATATTCTTTCAATTTGGCCCTTAAAGCGTGCTAGATATAATTTCAATGTGCTAGATATAGTTCGACTGTTTCATTGTAGTCCTTGACTTTTGTTCACGCTTAGAGAATGTGTAGAGAAACTGCAGATTTTAAAGACACCTGAGGAGCTACAGCATAGATTAGAGGAGTTTCATTAGATACATGTAGACCCCAACATGGATCCTAGTTACGAATAGAAGAGGAGGAAGATGATAAGAAACAAGGTCATTTTTTCTTGTGAACTTGATAGATACATCCACATAGAAATTTGTGACCTAAATGAATAATAATAAAAATATAATTTAAAAGGTTGTGTAGGAGGATGAGTCTAGAGGGTGGATCAAATTGAAAAAATATGTAAATAACGAGGTCTAAATTTAGTAAATTTTTCGAATTAGGACTAAATTGATTGAATGTGTAAATATGAAGGATCAAATATACTATTACACAAAGGTTTATAAAAGAAACATTAAGTACTTAACAGGTTTAACGTCTCAGTTACTATTTTATTACAAAACACAAAGTTTAATTATCATTTTATAATATTTAAAAATTTAATTTCTGTTTTATTTTTTTAATAAAGTTTAGTGATTGTTTGCGAACTTTACCCATATAAAAAATATTATATGTTGTCTAATAAATGACGTAAAAGTGTTGAGCTACTTGAAAAGTTATACAATTTTTGAAGATATATATATATATATATATATTTATAATTTTAGATGATTTCTCTTCATAGCTATAACAAATGTTAAAAATTATCTAAATGATCGCTACAATAAATATTGTATCCTATCCGATCAAATGGAGTTTTATTTGATTATATTCAATCTCCTTTCATAAAAAACCCTCAAGTGCAAGTAAGAGTAAACCCACGGGCTGAACATAGGGTGGAACTAAGGGACCTGCTCCCTCCAACTTTTTATGCTTTATTTATATTTTTAACTCTTGAAAGTTTTAAAATTATTAAAATTAAGTAATGGTCATTCTCATTTCTTTATATCAATTTTGAAATTAATAGAATCAAGTTTTGTCAAATTTTTTGATTTAATTATTTTTAGGATGTGTCAATTTTGAAATTAATAAAATTAAACCTTAAACGTATATTTTTTAAAGTTATTTTTTAAGGGCTTGTTAATTTCAAAGATAAGCAACTTAACTCCTCCCACAACTTCATCATAGTTTCGACCCTGCCGTAAACCTTAGATTTTTAAAGGGACAGAATGAAATCATAAATTGTTTGGGTTGAAGTGTTTGAACTAATTTAAAACTTTGTGATTTCTTAAGGGACTATAAAGCAGTTTTCCATTTTAAAGGGGGCCAAGGTCGCTGTCTCCCTCTTGGTTTTATCCCTGCATATAAATTAGGCTTAAATAAAAAATAGGTGCCCAAAGTATGTTTTTTTTGAACTTTGTGATTTTTTTTGTAAAAATAGGTGCCCAAAGTTTCAAAAGTTATAATTTTAGGTGCCTAAAGTATTTTTTTTGTAAAAATAGATGCCCAAAGTTTCAAAAGTTAAAATTTTAGGTACCCCAAATATGCCACGTGTCAAGCATTGATTGGTTAAATTTTTTTAACACCCATTAACGGACATACACATAAAATTAGAACTTTTAAAACTTTGGGCACCTATTTTTACAAAAAAATACTTTAAGCACCTAAAATTTAAAAAATATATATACTTTAGGCATTTATTTTTTATTTAAGCCTATAAATTATTTACCGCTTCATCTATAATTATATTTTAACAAATTTTAAAATTATATTTTTAATATACAAGTTTTCCTTTTACTCTGACTGACTCTGACTCTCAAAGTGTCATATCATTTAGTTTATATTATCTTATGTGACATCATAATATAAATAAAGGAGAATATATATAAAAATATATTTTTGTATTTTAAATTAATGGTATAATATTATTGAAAAAGAAGGGCACTTTTTATTAAACTTTTTAAGGTAGCTGGCAGATATTTTATAAGAGAAATTAGGGTGAGTCTAACATGCGATATGTTAGGGTACGGTTAAAAGATGATGATTTTTAAAATTTGTTCTTAAAATGAAAATGTTAGATTTTTTGGTAATATTCTCGGTTGGCTTTTTGAGTTTTTTCTGCAAGTATCGATACTTATTTTGTAAGTTTCGATACTTTGTCACAAACTAAAAAAATGTGTGTAACCGAAAGTGTATGTTGCTGGTAAGTTAAAAAAACACTTAAAATGTTACTCGCCAACCTAAATGTTACCAAAAGATATAACATTTTAAGTTGGCATGGAAAGTTTCAAAACTTACTAACAAGTATCCAAACGTACCATAATATGTAACATTTTCGGTTGCAACTTAAAATGTTACCATTATATATAACATTTTAGGTTGTAACCTAAAATTTAGAAACTTAGATAACATTTCTAGTTGCAACCTAAAATGTTACCGATACTTATAATATTTTAGGTTGGATGTTATAAGTCTCGAAACTCGGTGTGTAACAACGTCTTTTTTCATGATATTCTCCGTTGTTATCGATCAAAGGATGAAATGCTTCAATGATAGGAAGCAATTCGATAAATCTGCAAAAAGTTTGAAATTATAAATTGGGATTTCAAAATTTATTTTTTTCCTAAAAAAACTTATTTTCAAGTTCTTAACTCTTTAATGGTGATTTTGTTAATTTCGAACTAAAGCTAAGATTTTCTATTGGGTAATGAAGATTTCTTATAATATATGAGTAATCTAAACTTGATTTTAACAAATAAAACCCATAATTAGGTAATTGATGAAAAAAATAGCTTATTGTCAAGTTCTTTAACGCTTTAATGGTAATTTTGTTAATTTCGACCTAAACCTAAGATTTTTTATTGGGCAATGAAGATTTCTTATAGTATATGAGTAATATAAACTTGATTTTAACAAATCAAATCCGCAATTAAGTAATTGATGGAATTGTGATATTGTTTTTAAGCTAAAATTCTTGATTTTGAGTAAAACATGAATTTAGGTTGGGAAGTTTCGAAACTTAGAACAAAGTTTCGATACTTGTTGTGAAACCTAAAATGTAACTACTACGGATAACACTTTAGGTTGACATGATACAATCTTTTGTAAGTTTCGAAACTTCCAACTAAGTTTCAATACTTGTCGTGAAACCTAAAATGTAACTAGTATGTATAACATTTTAGGTTGGAATGATAAAATTTTTTGTGAGTTTCGAAACTTCCAACTAAGTTTCGATACTTGTCATGAAACCTAAAATGTAACCAATATGTATAACATTTTAGGTTGGAATGCCAATTTTTTTGTAAGTTTCGAAACTTCCGAGTAAGTTTTGATACTTGTCGTGAAACCTAAAATGTAACCAATATGTACAACATTTTAGGTTGGGATAACACAATTTTTTTGTGAGTTTCGAAACTTCCGACTAAGTCTTGATACTTTTTGTGAAACCTAAAATGTAACCAATATGCATAACATTTTATGTTGGAATGATATTTTTTTGTGAGTTTCGAAACTTTTGGTTGCAGCCTAAAATATTACCTAATATTTAGGTCAGAATCTAGCCGAGTATCAAGTTCTTTAACTCTTTAATGGCGATTTTGTTAATTCTGAATTAAAGCTAAAATTTTCTATTGGGTAATAAAGATTTCTTAGAGTATATGAGTAATTTAAACTTGATTTTAACAAATTAAACCCATAATTAAGTATTTGAAGAAATAACTTATTTTCAAGTTCTTTAACTTTTTAATAGTGATTTTGTTAATTCCGAACTAAAGCTAAGATTTTCTATTAGGTAATGCAGATTTCTTAGAGTATATGAGTATTCTAAACTTGATTTTAACAAATCAAACTCGAAATTAGGCAATTGATGAAAAAATAGCTTATGTTCAAGTTCTTTAACTCTTTAACGGCGATTTTATTAATTCCGACATAAACCTAAGATTTTGTATTGGGTAATGAAGATTTCTTAGAGTATATGAGTAATATAAACTTGATTTTAACAATTCAAACCCATAATTTGGCAATTGATGAAAATTGTAATTTTGCTTTTAAGCTAGAATTCTTGATTTTTGGTAAAACTTAGAGAAAAGTTTCGATACTTATCGTAAAATATTTTTATTCTGGGATGATCAAATCTCATATAACAATTTAGGTTGAAGTGAGTAAAATTTTAAGTTTCAACCTAAAATGTTATACAAAATCATAACAAGTTAGGCTGCAATATAAAATGTTACCAATTTTAATTTTCAACCTAAAATGTTATACAAAATCATAACAAGTTACGTTGCAATCTAAAATGTTACTAATTTAGGTTGCAACCTAAAATGTTACCAATACATATAACATTTTAGTTTGGAAACTTATACCTGAAATGTTGCCCAAAATCATAACAATTTCAGTTGCAACTGAAATTATTACCAATATATATAACATTTCAGGTTGATAACCGAGTAAAGAAAAGAAATGGTCATGCCGTATATTAGCCACATTTTAAACTGTCGCACAACAAACTAACCTGAAAAATTATATAAAACATCAAAAGACGTTTTTCAATTAATGGTAATATTTTTAAAAAGAATGTGGTTTTTTATTTATAAAAAAGTTTTAAGGTACCTTTATTTTTTTGACCAAAGTTTTAAGGTACCTTTATAATCCTTCATTAATTTTTTTATAAATAAATATTTTATATGTTAGAGTTGTGATCCAAATTCTTTTGGGATTTGGTTTAAAGTTAGAATCCTACCTTTAGTAGATCTTGTTTACTTTATATTAATTAAAGGAAGGAAACTCTGTTTGAGTAGAATTTGCTTCTATGTAAGTTTCCTCTATAAAGAAGGAATCTATCCTTATAAATAGATACTAGGGATTAGGGGTTTAGATAAAACATCATAAATTGGTTGTAATCTCTTTCTCCATCATAGTGAAAGTTCTCATCATCTGCCCGTGGTTTTTCCCTTTTGGGTTTTCCACGTAAATTCTTGGTGTTATTTTTCTTTTCTGCGTTTGCGCTTATTTACTTGTCTCATCATTATCGTCCCGGTAGTATAACAAATTGGCATCAGAGATTTTTAGGTTACTCAGGATAATGACGACGATGAAGTATGAAATTCTGCTGGATCGTAACGTCAGGTTTTCGCTATGGCAGGTGAAGGTTCGAGATATTCTTGTTCAGATAGATTTAGATGATGCATTAGATGGGTTTGATAATATGCCAAAAGAATGGTCAGATACAGAGAAGCGCCACAAGGATAGGAAAGCTGCTTCCCAGATCTATTTGCACTTATCAAATAGTATTTTGCAGGATGTTCACAAAGAGAAGACATCTATCGACTTATGGGCAAAATTGGAACAAATTTCCATGAAGAAAACTTTGACTAGAAAGTTGCTCCTGAAGCAATGCTTATACTCCCACAAGTTAGCAGAAGGTTTGTGTCTTGACGACCACTTAACCGATTTCAAGGAGATCGTCTCAGATTTGGAAACGATGGAGGTAAAGTACAATGAGGAAGACTTATGTTTGATTTTACTTTGTTCATTGCCCGCTTCATATTCGTCTGTTAGAAGCACCCTCCTACACAGCCGTGATACCTTTACTCTTGAAGAGGTATATGATAATTTGAATTCACATGACAAGATACAACATCTTATCGGCTTCGAGTTCCAAGCAGAGGGTCTCATGGTGCATGGATCGACTAGTTTAGACTGTGAAAGAAAAGGTGATCGTAATTTCGATAGTCAAAATAGAGGCAGGTCCAAGTCGTCAAATCGAGGTAAAACATGTTATTTCTGCAAAAAAATTTCATATTAAATTTGAGTGTTACAAATTACAGAATAAGATAAAGAGGGAATCTGAGAATTAGTATTCCAGTGAAGATGAAGCTGATATTGTAGAGGAGTATAATGATGGTGAACTTTTAGTTGCTTCCGGCGAATACTCTATAGTGAGTGAGGAATGGATTCTTGACTCTGGTAGTAGTTTTCATATGAGTCTAAATCGGGATTGGTTTGCGACGTATAAACCTGTGTCTACATGTGCTGTCTTGTTGGGAAATAATGTCTCTTGTAAAGTTGCAGGTATCGACACAATCAAAATTAAGATGTTCGATGAGATTGTTTGAAGACTTGGTAATATGAGGCATGTTCCAGATTTAAGAAGAAATCTGATTTCGTTAGGTACTCTGGATTCAAAAGGGTATAGATACTCCAATGAAGGTAGAGCTATGAAAATTTGCAAGGGCGCTCTCGTTGTGATAAAAGGGTATAAAAGAGCATGCAATTTTTATGTTCTGCAAGGTTCAACTATTTTAGGTGAGGCATCCGTTGTTTCCTCTAGCGTGTCAAATGACGATGTTACTGATGAAGGCGTCTTGACTAAATCAAGTAAAAGATGATTTTGTGTTGAACATGACAATCGTGGGCATAACGGTTCTGGTAGGCAGAAAAGATTCAATTTCGTGGGCATAACGAATTTGAAAAGAAGAATAAAGTTGAATTCTGTGGGTATAAAGGATTTGAGAAGCTTAAGAGAGTTCGATTTGCTTCAAAGATAAATAATGAGAAAGGTAGTAGTGCCACTGATGATCGGGGTCGTGTTATTGCTCATGGTGATATAGTTGTGAGAAAAGTTGGCACTAATGTTGATCTTACCGACGTGAAGACTAAATTGACTTGTACATCCAAGCTTGGGCAAGGCTTGGATTCGGTCGGTGTTCATTGTTGAAGACTACCCCTTGAAAGGGTTTCGTGGAAGAGGTAGAGATATTGTTCGACAGGAATTTGTCTCAAGGCGGAGATTTGTTAGAGTTGTAATCCAAATTCTTTTGGGATTTGGTTTAAAGTTAGAATCCTACGTTTAGTAGATCTTGTTTACTTTATATTAATTAAAGGTAGGAAACTCAGTTTGAGTAGAATTTGTTTCTATGCAAGTTTCATCTGTAAAAAAAGGAATCTATCCTTATAAATAGATACTAGAAATTAGGGGTTTAGATAGAACATCATAAACCAGTTGTAATCTCTTTCTCTATCATAGTGAAAGTTCTCATCCTCTACCCGTGATTTTTCCTTTTTGGGTTTTCCACGTAAATTCTAGGTGTTATTTTTCTTTTCTGCGTTTGCGCTTATTTACTTATCTCGTCATTATCGTCCCGGTAGTATAACGTTATATAAAATATATTCTTCCACCTCTATCATAAATATGACAAAATATAATATACGAAACCTTTGGAAATAAAATGCTAAATGAGTTCTAAATTTTAATTGGATCGACCCATGTATATTTACTTTAGTATTTAATTTAAAGTTCTTTTCTTTTTTCCCTAACTATGCTCAAACCCATAAAAATAAATAAAATATTCCTCGTAATGAAATATCAACAACCTACCAAGAAAAATAAAATAAATACCAACAGATCCATAAATTAAAAGGGCTATAAAGAATCCTAGAGTTGGGTTAAAAGACCCAAAATATAATAAAGAAGTTCAAGCCCAAACGTTTTAGTTGAGAAACGTATAAAAAAAGCCCTGATGACAATCAACGTTTTAATCACCCATTTTTATTTGCTAACATTTTGATCACCCAAATAATTTCTTTATATTTTAACTATTAAACCATCGAATTTCTTATTAAATGCTAACATGATATTTAACCAAAAAAAGCCTACTCAGACCCATAAAAATAAATCCCATTTAGATTGTCTTTAACCTCTTATAGTAAAACTCATTATTAGGTCTTTGAAAAATGCTAGGGAAAGATGACCTTCCAATGGACTCAATGGGTTTGGTACACTTTGATTCAGACTTAAACCGTCCTATTTCACAATCAATGAGTGTAGAATTCATAGATTTAGTTGAAATTTTTGTATGGTTTTTTCTATTGGGTAATCATCGGTATCCAATTCATTGATTGACTAATCCGAATCAGGTACTGTAGAGATTTATTATGGGACTACCCTCTCAAGTACAATTTGCTCAATTCGCAATGACATGATTCGAACCTCTGGCCTTTCTTAAGAGGTCTAGTGCCTTATCCCACTTGTACAACTAGTTGTTGGTTAACTGTTGTAGGGTCTTTAGTTCAATTTTTCCTTTCCCAATAATTTAAAACACTTCATAACCCTCAAAGAATTAGAACACAATAAATTTCATAATGCAAATTCATATGATAAGACAAGATCGAAATATAATGAAGCAAAACAAAAAATCATCTACAAAAATTGCACAACCAAAGATTTACTATGATAAATTACCATGAAACAATATATTTTAATTAATGTTAAGTTTTTTTTAATATGCTGATGTGATTACAAGGTAGTATCTGTTCAGTTTTCTTAGTCATTTAATAACACACACCTTGCACATATAGTGCTCGAACCTGGATCATTTTGATGAAATACATCATCCTTTACTACTGTACCACTTCACGGGTTCAACCGAAAATGTTAAGTTATTCCTTTTGAATAGTAATTAATATATAATATAGATAACAAATGGAACAGTAGTATAGACAAAAATTAACATGAATCAATTTCTTAACTTATCATGAGAGTTGTGTTTTTTTATAAGCCAACGCACTCGATAAGGATGTTTAATGGGTAATGATTTGGTGGGAAAAATATGGATATGATTAAATATAAAAAACTTCAGTGTTTGTTTATTTAGGATGTATACTTGACCTACAAAATTAAAATAGAATTGGATTAATTCATGTTCGAGTTGAACCGGTCGAATTTGAATTGAGTCATATTTTAGTTAAGACTGATTAGGCTTTTGTTTTTAAATTGGGGATTAAAATAGACATATTAACACCAACAACCCGTTGGTATAAAATGATGAAATATTAGATCTCTTAAGCAAGGTCAGAGATTTAAATCCTAATTTGTGAATGAAGAAAATTAGGTTAGGAGGATTGTCTAACTTTTGTAAAATCCAATCCAAATTACTCAACAGATAATGAATTAGATGCCGGTGAATAAAAAAATAGACATATCAACCTGAAACAAAATAAATTACAAATATTGTATTACTAACCTTTGAGCCTAACGAGAGGAACGTCACCATCTTATTCGGTTCCCAAGGGATTGAGATCATGGAATGCCCGGTATGGCTAACGGACACTGTTGGAGAGCAAAAAACAAAGGAAAAGTGACCAAAAAGAAGTTATAAGTGGTAACATGTCAAACCCTAGAAAGTATATTAAAGATACAACAAAAAAGCTTCCATGAATAGACACATGCTTTGCAAGGAAGGATCTTAAACCCCATAACCCATATTATTTCTTCTCTCTTTTTTTCTATAAATTTTTATTATTTTATGTCGATTCTATGATTCATATTCTGAGTTGTAACAGTTTCTCTCAATAATATCATTTTCAATATTCAATCTTGAATTCACTCTTTAAGAGTTAAGAGTACAACGCGTTTTACTATTACACACAATTTATATGTACAAAAAAAGTTCATGATTGAGTGAGAAAAATGAAAAAAAAGCTATGTTCAACAAACCCTGATCATAAATTGGGTGTCGGGTCGGGGGGGACCCCATGGTTTGATCCACAGCACTTAAGAAATTTCCCCCAAAGATGGAATAGTGATGGGTCCGGAAACAAACCATGTGGGTGGGGGAGACTTATCTTTAAATCCAAAAAGAGAAGTTTGCCTGCGCAATTACAAAAGTCAAAGCATCAAATCCAAAACATCCAAACTCCTTTTGCTTTGTAAAAGAATCAATTTGCAATCAATAACATTGTAGCCTTCATTTCACGTAACAAGTGAGAGAACAAGACGTAATGCAACAAATAAATAAATCTAAATCATGAAAAAGCAGGAGGGAACCATGGAATTGGATTTTTCATGTTCACACCGTTGTGGCATTTGGAATGGCCTCATCGAAATTGCACCACCCTTGTAACATTTTATTGTGTTGGACCTTTGCATTTGGTTTGTCACAGATTCCATCTCCGGACTCTCGATCGACTTTTTCTTTTTTATTTCATTCTCAAGACAAATGCTAGAATTCGAACTCATTCACAATAAGATAACATGAGTATTTTTAAACATTCAGTCAATTAATAGATCTCTCGACTTTTGCTTTTTTGATTACGAAATAATCAACCTCTATATCAGTTGTAACAGTGGTTGTTTCCAACCAAGTTGATAGACTTTGAACCCCCCCGATTTCTTTGCCAACACCTATACCGTTAATTTATGCATCGTTTGTTCATTGATGTAAGCTCTAATATACATTATAATCATAGCCTGAGGCATGGTGTTATCTATGAAGAGTCGAGTGAACATGAAATTATTTGAGGTTTATTGGCGTAATGTATGGATCGATCAAAGTATCTAGAGACCTTTTTGGGATTAGGTTTGTGTCATTATCGTCAGTACTTTTCACATCGGACATGAAAAATATACATGTATACCATCAAGATAGATTTATTGTATTAGATATCATGACTTAATTGATTTTAAAAAATATCATATTTTTTATTTGAAACATTTAAAACCAACAACTAAAATCCATGAATGTACAACTTTTTTTTTTGATAAATCTTAATTCTAATATTAATCCTATCGGAAGGGAGGGGGGAGATAGGGACTCTAGGGGAAGGAAGGAAGAAAGATGTACCTAGTGGGTTTAGAACCCATGACCTAAGAGAATATGAGAGAACAAAGATGAGCAGCTTGGCCAACCAACCAAATGTGCTTGCTCGTGAATGTACAACTTTTGACTTTTAGACCGGTAAGAATTTGTGTCAATTATGAATTGTTGGATAATGGTGGGTGAGAAATAGACTGAAAAACTACTTATGTAATTGTATTTTTTTCACAAAAAGAAAGAGATGATTTAAGAATTAGTTTAATTGTTTTGGATTATTACTATTATTATTATTTCTAATGATAAAAGAATAGAGCAACATGCTCCTAGAACACAAGTGTACTAATGAAATCCATCCTCATGTAATAATCCTACCACTGCAACAGGAGGTTCGACTAAGAATTGAACTGTAAGGTTCGAAGAATTTGCATGTTTGGCTAAATAATCAGCTACATGGTTTCCTTCCCTCGATACATGCTATGTGCGAACTACCCAATCTCGGTTGCACAATTGGAGAATATGCAGGGCTAAGGTAGGCAAGCCTTGATGATCAGCTCTGCTCTTGAGTAAACGAACAACGTCTAAACACTGAAAATAAATCCACCAAAGGATTATCAAACACCACATCGATCCTTGAAAGCAAGAGATTCCATAGAATGGAGCCAAACATCAAATCCCAATCCTGTGCATCCACCACAAATTGGCTCGGATTGGCGAGGTTCATGAGAACCCAATAATTAATCTCCAATGAGAGGAACTCCGACAGTTTGTCTCGCTTGACCACTGCCCTTTAAACCATCAAAGCCGCTGGACGCCACCTCAATATATGGTTCATGTCTTCAAGAGAGTCTGCACATATTGGACACCGATCATCCGAGGAGAAATGTGTTGTGCTCGATTTCCTCAACCGATTTTGTTGCCAAGTGGTGGAGAAGTAGTTTCTTAGTGATGGTGGTGGAAGCAAATGGATAGAAAAAATTGGACATAAAATTTAGAGTGATTCGGCTTTCTAACTAAAGCCTACATCCACTACCTTAGCTTCCCCACTAAGGATTTCCAACAATTCACTATGAATTCTTCCTTTTGAGCGCAAAGGGCTAACCTTACGAATTTCCCTTAAGATTTTCTACCCAAAATCTTAAGGACACTCACAAAAGAAAAATTACAAGTAGCAAACTTGAAAATCCTCACAAGGACAAATATTTGCACTCTAAATTACTCAGTCAAAACCTTATACGCTTGAGCAAATATTATAATTGAAGCTCACAAGTGTAGTCTATGAAAGAATAGGAATTTTAAGCACTAAGACTCTTTTACAATCATAATAATGTTGGCAATTTAAGCATTGGTTGTTCCAAGTGCTTGAAGGGTCCTTTCATCCTCCCAAAAGAGTTCCTAGCTGTTGGTGACAACTGGGGATGAATTGGAGCCGTTGGGAGCCATTAAAACCGAGCATTAAATGCTCACCTGCACAGAGGTTTCGAAACCATTGAAGGAGTTTCAAAATCTTTTAGGGTTTTCAAATAAAACTACACGTTACTAGCCGTTACAAGCCATTTCAGGGTCTTGGTTTCGAAACCAGTCAGGGAGTATCGAAACAGGTTTCGAAACCTTCTTGGAGGTTTCGAAATTGTTTGCCAAGTTTTGGGTCCAGGCCTTACAGCCAAGGGGGTTTCGAAACTTCCTAGGAGGTTTCTTAACCTTCATTAAAACACTGAAAAAATTGGCTAGATTTTGACTTTTGAAGATATATTCAATATATGGTTTTAGTCAAAACATTTTAAACAAATCGAAAACCCTTTGAAAACATTTCAAACATATTTTTCAAGTTAATAGACTTTTGAATGATTTTTGTAAAATTACAAACAAGTCCAAAAACATTTTCACAATTGTTATATCAAAATCAACATCTCAACAATCTCCCCCTTTTGATATAACGAAACCACTTGAAAATTATTTTTGTGAAAACTTTCCCTTAGAAAAATAATTTTTGAAAAAGTGATTTGTTTTTGAAAATATTAAAAGCTCACCCTTTTCTTTTGAAATTTCAATTTTTTCAAACCTTTCTCCCCCTTTCTGTTATATCAAAAAATGATTCAAACTAAGTTTCAAAATTTTTAAAGTACCATAATAATGGAGAGTTAATTTTTTTGACAAAATAAGAAATTTGTTTTAAAAATTGGCTCCCCCTTACTCAAGCATCAAGTAGAATGTTAGTCCAACAATTCATGATTAAAAGAAATTAAATTTCAATAATAAATAAAACAAATAAAAATACAAGAAATTCAATTTAAATTTACCACTTGAATCATAGGTAGGATGTGAAGCCTTCCTTTTTCAAGTGATCTTCCTTGAGTGCATAGAGCTCACATGGTTCATTACTTTGTTGATCAATGCTCTATCACACCTATAAGAAGACAATCAAGTAATTTTTGGTATTCAAATTGCTTTGGATCCAATGACATTAGTTGCACAAATTTTAGTCCCCTTAGGAATCCATTTTTTAATTTCATCATTTTTCTTTGAAGTAATTAGTCCTTTTGGGACCCAAATGCTTCTAAAATATTTTCCATTAAAAAATCTAGGGGAACTAGATTATCTTTGGTAAAAATTTGATTTTCCAAAATTGTTTTTCTTTTCTAATTCCTTGGAAATCAAATCTTTTTCCTTTTTGAGATCATCTACTTCTTTTTGATGATCTTTTTCACACTTTTGAAGCAAATTTTGTAAGTTCAAAACTTTAAGCTCAAAATCTTTGATTTTTGCTTCAAATTCCAAATTGGTTTTAGAAAGCATTTCATTTTCTATTTTCAGTTTTGAAATCAATTTCTTATTTTTAGAAAATGAGGCCTTGAATTCAAAAACAATTTATCATAAGCTTCTTGTAACTCATCAAAAGTATAAGAATTAGAATTAGATGAGTAAGAAGTTACCTCTGTCTCATGGAAGGTCATTAGGTATAAGTTGTCTTGTTCATATTCGTCGGTGGAGTCTTCACAAATGCCTTTTTCTTTGAAGATGATCCCTTTTTGTTGAAGGGATGGCAAACGTATTTGGTGTGCCTCGTCTTCTTGCATTCGGAGCAATTGGGGGGATCCTTCATCTTCTTCTTTGATTCATGTCTTGAAGATTTCTCCATATCGTTCTTCATGAATTGAGTGAACTCCTTGAAGAGATGGGCTATCTCTTCATTCTCACTTTCCTCCTTACATGAATCTTCTTGATGACTAGTGGAGGATTGAAGAGCCATAATATTTAGATCTTCAAATCCGAGCTCTTTTATCTTTTTCTACTTCTCATTTCTCAATGGTTCAGACATCAACTCACGGGTTAGCAAAGAATCGATGAGCTCATCAAGCTTGAGCTCCTTCAAGTTTTTAGTTTATATGATTACCTTCTTCTTCGACTCCCATGATTCGGTAAGTGAATAAATCAACTCCCGGACGAGTTTATCTTCTGAAATATCCTCTTCAAATCATTTTAGCTCGTTGACAATCATGGAGAAATGATCGAACATACTCTTGATGTCTTCATCCGGGCTGATCTTGAAGTTTTCGTATTTGAGGTTGAGTAGATCAATCTTTGTCTTCTTCACCTTATTTGTACCTTCATAGATCACTTCAAGCTTGTACCTATGCACAAAATAGAAGAGACTTTGGCATATTCATCCAGCCCGAATGCACAAAATAAAATATGCAAGGCTTTACAATTTAGCTTCATCTTCTTGCGATCATCCGCACTCCATTCTGCCTTACTTCTTTGAGGAACGAACGAACCATCAAGAACGATATCCCAAAGATGGTAGTCTTTGTCTCTCAAGAAGTACGTCATCATATTCTTCTAATAGGGATAGTTGGCACCGTTGAAGAAAGGTGGCTTGTCTATGTATTATGCCATGAACACCAGTTGACTTGTTGGTAGATCGAGCTTGCCGAGATCGCCTCAATAGGATGTTAATTCTCTTGATTGAGCCTCTCTCTGATACCAATTGTTGTGCTCGATTTCCTTAACCGATTTTGTTGCCAAGTGGTGGAGAAGTGGTTTCTTGGGTGATGATGATGGAAGCAAATGGATAGAAAAAAATTGGACATAAAATTTAGAGTGGTTCGACTTTCTAACCAAAGCCTATATCTTCTACCTTAGCTTCCCTACTAAGGATTTCCAACAATTCACAATGAATTTTTCCTTTTGAGGGCAAAAGGCTAACCTTACAAATTTCCCTTAAGATTTTCTACCCAAAATCTTAAGGACACTCACAAAAAAAATTACAAGTAGCAAACTTGAAAATCCTCACAAGGACAAATATTTGCACTCTAAATCACTCGCCCAAAACCTAATATATTTGAGCAAATATTATAATTGAAGCTCACAAGTGTAGTCTATGAAAGAATGTGAATTTTAAGCACTAAGACTCTTTTACAATCATAATAATGTTGGCAATTTAAGCATTGGTTGTTCCAAGTGCTTGAAAGGTCCTTTTATCCTCCCAAATGAGTTCCTAGCCGTTGGTGACCGTTGGGGATAAATTGGAGCCGTTGGAAGTCATTAAAACCAAGCATTAAATGCTCACTTGCACAGAGATTTCGAAACCATTGAAGGGGTTTTTCAAATAAAACTAGCCGTTACAGGTCATTTTAGGGCTCTGGTTTCAAAACCAGTCAGGGGGTTTCGAAACCTTCTTGGAGGTTTTGAAACTGTTTGTCAAGTTTTGGGCCCAAGCCTTACTGCCAAGGGGTTTCGGAATCTCCTAGGGGGTTTCTAGACCTTTATTAAAACACTGAAAAATTGGCTAGATTTTGACTTTTGAAGATATATTCAATATATGGTTTTAGTCAAAACTTTTTAAACAAATTGAAAACCCTTTGAAAACATTTTAAACATATTTTTCAAGTTAATGGACTTTTGAATGATTTTTGTAAAATTACAAACAAATCCAAAAACATTTTTATATCAAAATCAATCTCAACAAAATGTCTGCAGACTCAATCAACATTCGTCATAACTTTATCACAACATACAAGCCACATAAAAATCTTCACCATTTGAAAACACCTATATTTATGTATAATTTTCCATAAAATACATGGTTCACCATTATTAGGAACAACTCAGACTCCATAGACCGATTTAATTGAGAATTGATGATCCACATTCATTTTCCATCTAATTGTATCATTGTCTAGAGATGGAACTGGTCCTTTTATGGCTGCTATACGTAGTAAAATAGTGAGAGGAAGTAAATGTTAAAAGATTGCCCATCACCACTCTCCATTAGCATCAGACATACTAGCTATGGTTACATTCCCCAGGTTAACCGTAACATTGGTCGACACATAAGTGATTAATGGTTCAAGACCATTGATCCAAGAGTTTTGCCAAAAGTCAACCTCTTGACCATTTCCAATGTTCTGATGAATATTTTGTCGGACATCATTCCACATTATGCTTAGACCCTTCTAAAGTCTTGAGTAATTGTAGCCCCGAATCATTTTCGGAATAACCTCAACACATTTGTAACTGGCACGAAGGAATCACACCCATAAAGCATCTTTCTTAACGACCAAGTTGAGGGCTGATTTCATAAGAAAAGATTCGTTCTGTACATCTATTTTTTGAAACCCGATACCTCCTATTGACAATGGCCGACATATATCCTCTCATCGAACCAAGTGTACACCTTTGCATTCTTCCGGAATACCCCATATAAACCTTCTGATTAAACTTTCCAATTCCATGCACATATTTTTTGGTAACACCTTCGTTTGCATAGTATAGGTGAAAATTATATGGTATTAGGGGATTAAAAATACAATTTTAGCATTGCCCCAACTATTTTTTTAACTTTTAAAATTTTTGGGGACCGTGGCGTCCGTCGGTCCCTATTAGTTACCATCCTTGATCTGAAGCACATACCACGACGAACTTGCCGAAAAATTCCTCTTAAAAATTTTAGATTATCATGTGTTAGTGATTTTGTTTTGGAGCCCTAATTTCAAACATCCATAAGTTCAAGAATAACAAAAAAAAAAATCATTCAGTTGGAAGTGCAACACTTTCCAGAAGTAATTTATATCAATCAAAATACTCGGAGACTTTTTCCGGGATAGTCCTGCATCAACCTCAACTCCCCGCAAAATCGAACTAGGGCTGGACGTTCGATCGAGTCGAGTCAAAAAATTTTGAGTTATTTGAGTTTGCAAGACCTATTTCATGATTCAAACTTATTTGAAATATTTTCGAACAAGTCGAGTTTATGAAATTCAAGTCGAGTTTTCGAGTTTCTGTACAAATTTAATTGTAATTATTTATAATGTTATAATACATATTAATTCCAATTTAAAATGCTTTCTCTATCCATATACGATATACATACATATATTTTGTCATATTTTCATCTGTGATATACATAATATATCAAGTAGAATTAATAGAATCGATTGGAACTTGAAAACTGATCAACTAATTACTAAAAATTTTGAGTTATTCGAGTTTCTATTTTATAACTCAAACTTTATTTGAAATTTTTTCGAGTTGAGTCGAGTCAAAGCAAGTTGAGTTTTTTCGCGTCGAGTCAAATCGAGTCGAATAATTTAATTTTTTCGAGTTAAGTCGAGTTTTGCTCATACTTACATTGAACAATATAGAATTATAGATACTTAAATTAATAAGGATTTAGGCTTAACTACAAAATAAGTTCTTAAACTATATCTTTTTTTTTTGCAATAGGTGCCTAAATTACTTTTTGGCTAATATAGGCGCTTGAAGTTTTATTTTTGGCTGAAATAGGTGCCTAAAGTATTTTTTTTTGCTGATATAGGTGCCTAAAGTTTCATTTTAACTTATTTTAAAGTTAACTGAGGCACCTACTTCGGCACATGTTTCAACAAAAAAAGAAACTTTAGGAACTTATTCAGCCAAAAAAATATTTTAGGAACATATTTCAGTCAAAAATAAAACTTTAGACACATATGTCGACTAAAAAAATACTTTAGACACCTATTTAAAAAATAAGACATAGTTTAGGCACTTATTTTGTAGTTAAGCTAATGATTTATTATATTAGATATCACCGCTTGTCCAAAAATTTATGTAAAAGTTTAAAAATTCTGTTGTGTAATTTTATCTTGTTTCCATGCTTCTGGAACCAGCATTCCTTTCTCTCCCCCTCAATCCAAACATAGTTTAATGTCTAGTAGAGAAGGTTTTTTTTCCTCAAATGTTGTTACCCTTTTACTATTGAAGTTATCCAAGTGATAAGTAGCTTGATATCGCTTAAGCAGATGTCGATTCGAGGTATTGTGAATGCAAAAAATCTCCGCCAGAAGATTTACCTACCACAGTCAGGTATATGACGCATGTTGGTCTGGATTAGTCAGGATAAAATCCTGGGGACCGGGAGGGCAACAAAAAAAATTGTTAACCTTTTAAGTTTATTTATTATTTAGTTTCAAACCAGCTTTATTTTACAACTATTTTAAATTATTGTCGACCGAGTCTTTGATTTATTATTACTATTATTACAACATATATAAGTATATGAGTTTAAACGTGTTTAAATCTAACACTAAAACAACCATCACAAGAATCACAAGAAATCAACTTTATAACCTTCAATACAAATTAAACAAGATCAACTGATTTACTTAACTGAACTAAAAGACTCCCCCTCCTTTGCAGCATACAAATTCTGTGAAGCTTCAATCATGGTATCCTGTGTGCCCCACATCAGATTCTACTGGTTCCCCAAATGCAACATATTAAACATCCTTCCCCTATCTCAATGCTTTAAGCAAAGAAAACAACCATTGATTCACTCAATTTCCATTGTATCCTACAACCTAAACTCCTTCGGTGTCTTCAATAATATTCGGAGACGATTTAAATACTACCTATGAAAAAAATAAGTCTGACTTAACTTAAAATCTATAAAGTACAATATCACTGTGCTTTCACCTATACTTTACCTCTAGTTCATAATTAATCTTTTGTTTTTAACTTTAAAACGTTTAATTTAATTCATTTATGTCCTTTTTTGAGCTCTCTATAATCGCTCTTGTTACATAAGTTCAGAACTATCTCTGATAATACCACCAACCATAGCTCTCCGCGTGTCCCTACATGACAAAGACATTCTAGTTCTAATAATGATTATCCATATTAACCAAGGTAGAGCATGATCAGTCTAGATGATTATAATCTAAAAACTCCCTTTAAACTATTTTATATTTCAAAGATTTTGTCTTCTAGGTATTAGGAATAATATAAACAAAAATTATAAATCACACTAAATTAAAACCGTTTAATTAATTCGAAATCCAAATATATAATTTAGACAAATTAGATTGATCATGAGGACATACCTAAACATATCTCTCTGGTATAAGATGATGGATCCACTACCAAATTTGAAGGTGATGGAGGCAGGCAGGCACATGGAGACTAAAAAGGTCCCTCTTCCCAGACTAAAATGGGAAAAAAATAATATTTGTTTATTGGAAATTGTATATAGGATTATTATATTTTAAAAAATAAAAACTAATAAAAGAGAAAACATTTTAACTATAGTTTTTTTGACCATTAAACTTTAAAAAATTATAAATGATCGTTAAATTTATTAATATTTTTGGATAAGTTGTGTGTATATTTATCCTAAGTAGAAGAATGCTACAAAAAACCGGGATCATCCACAAAAATTAAGAGATTCCCCATGTTGTACAAAGTCTAGCATTTACTTGATCAATACGATCTATACATTTGCTGTTGGTCTTGATTCTAACTATATCCTTATTATTATCTACAATTTCCTCAACAGTCCGAGATCAACCCTTGAATTGTCGGTGATTTCTTTACTCCCAAACACAATAGATGTGAGCACTCCATGCAATCTTAAGGAAAAAATTATCAAATTGTTATAAAATATCGTTAAATTTAGGGGCGGATTCTGTAAGGGAACCGTGAGGGCCACGCCCCTCAATTTTGAGAAATTTGAATTTTTTTCTAAAATTTTGAATATTTTTAATTAAATTCTCTCATTTTTAAAATTTTTTTGTTAAATCTCTCGAAGTTATTAAAATTTTTAGTTAAACCTCAATTTTTTTAAACTTTTCATTTAAGCCTCCATTTTTAAAAAAAATTTAGGTTGACCCCCTTAAACTTTTACTCCAAGTTCTGTCACTAGTTAAATTTTATCTAATTGTTACAAATAATCACTAAATCAATCAAATTATTATGTTATTTTATAGCATCTAATGACCATTTTATCATAGTTTGATAAATTTAATTCTCATTTTATAGCTTTCGAAAGATCAATGACCAAAATGATAATTTTTCAGAGCTTAATGCCTACCTGTGTACTTTACCAAAAAGAAAAGCAGAGGAAAGTGGATCAAAAGAAAGAACATATCCACGCCCCTTGTCTGATCAGTAGATATATTATTGTATTCTAAGTACCCCCATTATCATTTCTATTATTTAGGTAGAAAAAAAAAAACACTATCACTTCGTCACTGGAAAAGACTAGAAGAAATCCAGATTACATACATTTGCTCGGAAGTGACAAACTTTTGCAATAAATACGCTGGAATTTTATGTCTGTCCCTTTCCCCCTTGGTTTTATCTCCATTAATGTGGTCTGAAGGAAACTCGATTGCCTACTGTCAGAATACGTTTAAGTATTAATCCAGTGTATTATTATTACATACGATAATTACAAGATGAAGCTAGGTCTCGTACATACATTTTGTGTTGATTGCAAGGATTTAAATACGGGTTTGTAACTGCAATAACGGCCGTTATATAGCGATAATGATATTGTTCGAAACCGTGATATTCTATTATGTTTGTAATAATATATTGTAACACACTCGACCCGGATGTCACATTTGGGCCTCAAGCCCAAACCATTACCATAAAATTCTGACATAGTTTAGTCCAATTCATAAATCCATTATGAAAATCCATTTAATTACAACCCAATAAAACATAATAAATATTTAAAAACATATACAATAGAGCTCCTTTTAAAATTACATTATAAACCCTTGACTCGATAGTTTGAAAATCCAAATACGATTTACAATATACAATAGGTTCCTACGAATACAAATCTCAAATACCTAAGTACTGTACTCTGAAGAGACGAGTCGCTGGAATCTTTCCTTGATGGTGCTCCTCCAAGAACAAACCAAACCTACTAACCTAGGAACGGAAACAACGATTCCGAACGCTGAGCTAACAAAGCTCAGTGGATACACCGCCACTCAACCATGCTTCATGCAAATCATAAATAAAGCAATGCAACAGAAATGACATCATGGCAAGATAACAATGGCACTACCATATTTGCCTAAACACATAACATTACGAATGTATGATCACATACACAGCTCATACAAGTACCTCATACGTTTACCTAGCATCACACAGATAACACCAACAACATTAAGTGAGGTCCGCGTCCACAAAGCATCAGAATCCTACACTTGAGTGAGGCTCGCGTCCACAAAGCATCGGGATCCTACACTACGAGTAAGGTCGGCGTCCACAAAGCATCGGGATCCTATACTCTGAGCAAGGCCCGCATCCACATAGCATCAGGATCCTATACTCGAGGGATGAGGCCCGCGTCCACATAGCATCGGGGTCCTACATCCATGCTCGGGATCTCTCATCAAGCATCTTTGAATGAGGTCCGCGTCCATAAAGCATCATGATCCAACATTCAGGAATCTTCAAGGTGTTGCAATACACTTAGGGTATCCAAATCCCAACAACAAGGGATGACTTAACTATCTAGGCGTCCTATCAGCACACAGCAAGAACCCTAGTAACCACACAACTCTAGACCTCGACACAAGGGTCTTACCGTACACAGCTCTAACACCTTTACCACAACCTTATGGTTTTTACCAGTTATTAAACTGCCCTATTGAGCTTATCTATTTATTAGTATGTTATGAAGGTACACATTAGTCATTCTCATTAATTTATCTTGTTATCCGATAAGACTCAACCTTATAGGCGCCCCTTCTGCACACAACAAGGTCCTAAATTACCACACAACATCAACGATCCACCTAGGATCTCTATGGGTTTCCATAACACACAATTTACCCGATATTTATCATGTTATTAGCCCATTATTCTCATTCGGGGTTAAAAATCTCCATTTCTCAGTTTTAATGTTCATTTTACACCTTAACGGACCTCTAGGGCCCTTTGCCTCGAATTATAGCACCCCCGAACGCAACCTCGAATTTATTGGGCAGATTGCCCAGCGAGTATCGATACTCCAAGGTGAGTATTGGTACTCCACTATAGGTATCAGTACTCCCCCATGAGTACCGATACTCCAATTAGGTTCGAAATAATTAAACCCCAAGCCGTACCAATACGCTACATACCGTATCGGTACTCATCATCGATACTAGGATTACCCCGTACCGATCCACCCTTTATCGGTACTCCCACATACGTGTACTGGTACGCCAAGCCTTTCCTAGGCAAGCAACAACGCGTACCGATACTCCCCAATGAGTACTGATACCCCCACTAGATTCGAAGGAATTTAACCCAAGGGCGTACCGATACTCTACGTACTGTACCGGTACTCAAAGCCTTTCCAGGCAATGTAACAGTGCGTACCGATACGCCCCATTGCGTACCGGTATACGAAGACATCTCTGGAATCCTTACCTTGCAAGGGGTACCGATACACGGGGAGGCGTACCGGTACCCCCTCACAACTCTTCCCCCATTTACACTTAGGCGTACCGATACCCTAGCCCTAGTATCGGTACGCGAGCCTAATTTTCGAACTCTGGGTGCGGGTTTCACCCAAAAACCTGTTTAACTCCCATAGTTAAACCCCAAATCGATCCTACAAGTTATTGTGAAGGTATTAAGTGGGTTTCTACCAATTTTAAGCCTTAGCAACATCAAATCCCCATTTTACCATTAAAGGGGTCAACCCAAAGCTTATCAAACCATAAACACCAAAACATGCACAAAGCTTATTTTTATGAATTGCAGGAAACAATAGGAGTTAGTAGTGTACTAACCTTGAATTAGAGCTGAGGAAGAAGCCTTCAAAGACCATTCCCGTTCATCCACGCTAACCTCACCAAAACCTCAATCTCCACCATAACTAGCCATCCTTACCTTGATTGGTAGATCTCTCAAAGCTGAACAAGCTTCCCTTCTTGCCCCAAACGAGATTCTTACTTAAACTCTCAAAGATTTGACCTTTAACATGAAGAAGTTTGAATGATAGATAGGAATGGGAAAGAGAGGGAACAAGGGGACCAAGATGATCTCACTCCCTCTATTTTCTGCAGAAATAAAGTCCCACATCAGCTCTCTTGTCTTCAATTATGCTTTTACCCATTTGCCCTTCTTATTTTCACCTTAGCCCATCAACAACCCAACAACACAAGCCCAAAAGCTTTCCTTCAAGCCCAACAAGGCTCTCAAGGTCCAATATCTTGGCCCAAACGCGAAGCCCATGCTTCGGGTTAACCCGACTCTCGAGTTCTGAAACCCGGGTCGTTACATATATGTTATTGAAAAAGTTTACGATCGTAATACTCGCTGTGATTATAATAATATCAGTTATGTCTGCAACCACGATAAACATAATACGACTAAAAGCGTGATTGCAATCGTAATTTAAAACCCTGATTGATTGTGCAAGAGATGTTGACATATTCTAAATTATGGGGTTGTGTTGATAAGAAGATATATGTTTCGTGTTTGTATCCGAGAATAAATGCAGCTTAAATAAGAACAAAATGTAAAGGAGGAGAGGATTGAGGGGAAGATGGCATCAAAATGACAAGCATGATGGACGTTTTGGTTTCAATTACAACATACTTCCAAGCCAAAACAATTATACTCCACACAACCCTAGGCAGAATTACTAATCAATGCCCCCCTTCCAGGTCCCTTCCAGACACACCATCACCCTCTATCATTAATAATATATATATATGTAATTTCACTTGGCTGTTTTATGTTGGAATACAATTATATATAAGAAAATATATTTGGCCGGTTAGTTAAGTTATCTATTTTTGTTTTCTCATTTTTTTAGGTCATAAATTTTAAACCCACAAAAAATATCTTCTTTCCTCCGCTAGAGTCTTCCCCTTCCCTTCCCAAAGTATTTATCTTCTCTCTCATTTAGGTAAGATTAAGATTAAAATTAGTATTTGTCAAAAATAATATATATATAAGAGAATATAAGTTCAAAAATATTTAAATATGTAATACATTTGGATTTATGAATGATGAGAGATCTGAGTAGTTTGAAAATTTGTATAAAAAATATACCACTAATATGTGCCGAAAGTATTAATAAATTATATTATATTTCTAATAAGAAAATTTAGGTTCAAATCTTAGATTCAAAATTCATTGAAAAATACTAATACTAATGATCGATTTCCTTGGCTAAATAATGACATTGAAAAAATAATTAGTGAAATAAGGTGTGTTGAAAATTATTTGTTGAACTAAGGATATTGCTACTCAATGTCAAATTAATGAATAATTATTTCTTGAATTAAGGACATTGTTGAAATCGACCACACTACATGCTAATATCAGGGGAAATCGACAGCACTGTTAATTGATTTTAGGTATAAAAATTTACTCGATTATATGTCACTTTAACAATTTTATTGATTTGATAATTTTATCTATAAATAAACAAATAATCTACAACACAATAATTTAACAAATATCATTTCCTCACAACATTATTCAAACAATTTACCCCTAATTATCTATGTATAGGTCTCGAAATCTAGGGGAAACGGTCGCAATTGGGCCATCTAATCCCAGCACATTGCCAGCTTGAGAAACTAAAAAGAAAATCATACCATACCACCATACCATTACAAGGGTAACCTTGGTCTTAATCTATTTAAAAGAAGGCAGCCATTTTCACTGCTATTCCCCTTGAGGCCGGCTTAACATCTTTTTTGTCAATTACTTTTCTTTATAAATAAAAAAAATATTGGACCCGAACCCTGAACGAGGAAGATGTATTACTATTAAAACAGTGAAATTATCGAGTTGTCAATTATTAATTTTGTTTTAACTTTTAGGGTAATACTATCTAAACTTCTCTCTAATCATAAATCAAAAGATATTAAATATTTAAATATGTTCGATTATACATCTTCATGTATATTATACTAATATCAATATTAATAAAACTATCTCATTCGACTAGTCAATTATTAATTTTAAATAGAAACTGTTTCGGATAAATTATTCCTAAATACTTTTAATAATATATATATATATATATATATATATATATTTGATGAGTCTACCACGGGCGTCGCACACCGCTGAACATCACTAATGCAATGCACGCTAAATACCATTAATTTTTTAATAAAGATTAAAAATCTCAAAGAATCGAATTATAATTAAAATTATTTTAAAAATAAAAAATAAAAAATAGATTTAATAAACTTTTTATATTTTTATATAGTATTTTTAATTGATATGTTAGTATCAAATATCCTAAATCTTCTTAATTTTATAAACCCTAAATTTAATCACACCTTCTGTTGCTGCTGCCACCGCCATCGAGATCCGATCGACTTATCTTGCAGTAGGTTATTAAATACCTTTTCTTTGTTAAAGTCTGGTGCATCCATTGCAGTCCCTGAAATTAAAAGCAAAATCTTATTGATTTATCAATGAATATATATGAGCATGGCTGCTGGACATATTTTTCAAAGTGGGAAAGAGTATTGGGTGTTCCTTTTTAGTTTTCAAAGAGATTGTTCATAGGGAACATCATGATTATAATCACGGCCATTGGTATTTAATGACCGGCGGCGAGATAAGTCGACCGAATTTCGACAGTATCAGTAACAAAAAAAAGTGATTGAGTTTAAGGTTTATGTTATTAAGAAGATTTGAGGTTATTTAATTCTAACATATTAACTAAAAATATCATAAAGAGATATAAAAAGTTTATTAAATTTAATTTCTATTTTTCTTTTAAAATAATTGTAATTATAAGTCAAGTCCTTGAGATTTTTAATTTTTATTAAAAAAATTAATGATATTCAACAGTCTATTGCGTTAGTGGTGTTCATCGGTCTGCGACGCCCGTTGTAGAATTTTCCTATCATATTTTATTTTTTCGAGATTGGTTAATGAGCTAGGTTGGACTGTGCAATGAATTTTTTATTTGATCCGATCTAAAAATTTAAATATACCATAAATTAGTATTAAAAAATATTTTGTCAAAATATTAAAAATATTAATTAGTTTAATATTTTTAATTAAACATAACAAAAATTAACTTTTGAATTTAGAACTAATTATCCAATTCAACCAACTTGAATTACAAAATAATCTTTTAAAGTTGGGTGCAAACAGACAATCCAACCCTTCTCTTCTTTTCTTTTTAACTAAGTTTGCTATGGTCTTTAATTATTACAGTAACTTTTAGCCTTTTACACAACTAATCATAATTTTCTTTTTATAATAATTTTAGTAATAATTATTCATATAAAGGGATGGAGGAGAAAAACCCTTACAAGCAAGTTAATAAAAGTTTTTGCAAATGGAATAATGAATATGCATAATTTAAGGACACAAATTTGAATAATAATTGTCCAAATAAAGATAAGGACATAACTTTTTTTTTCATGTGTGCACCTCACCCACATTATAAGGACGTGTAGACGTTTATTTGATCAGATTTTTAAAAGATTAAACTCTCATTTTAAAAGATTAAGCATATATATAACTGATTATAGATATAAATCATTATATCTAAAATGAAAACGAAATTGAGGATTTTTGTTTCAAACAATCATCTAATTGCAATTTTTCAATTCCACAAGCATGATTAAGGAATCAACCCATGTCCTTAATTGATATTTAAAAACAAAATAGATAAATGAAACACACAGTGATTTTTTAACTTGTGGCATTAAAAAGTTATATTATATATCACTAATGGGTAGTCTAAGTGGTAAGCTGCTTAATATCATTTAAGCAGGTCTCGAGTTCAAGATCTTGTGTATATAGAAAATTATCGCTGGGGGACTCACCCACCAAAGTTAAGTATGCGACGCGGGTCAGTCCGGATTAATCAGGACAAAACCCTGGAAAACCGAGAAGGCAACAAAAAAATTATATTGTATATAAACAATACGTTGATTTAGTGGGATGATACATCATATCTCTTGAACAAGATTTTTTTTTATCAAAATATCTTAAACAAGATAAAAGTTTTAAATAATGATATTGTAACTAAAACAAATTTGATTAAGAGGACGTGTCTTATATCAAATTATAGTTTGATCCTAATCTTTAAAAAATGTTCTAATTAAAATCCTAGTACTGATTGGACCCTTTCGTCAACAACACCCCATATTTTTCCTTTTTCACGTCACTTTGGTGACATATGTCATCACTCACCATATAATTGTATTAATTTTATACAATATTTTTAAGTTTCTATTTTTAATTTTCTTTATTTTCATGTCAAAATTATTTTCTTTATTTTATAAAAAAATAGATAAATTTAAATAATAATTTATGTTGGACCTTAAATTAATATTTTAACAAATATTATAAAAATATGCATATTATATTTTTTATAATAATATTTTATTTCTATAACTGTTTCTTTTCCTTCTTAATTTTTCCGGCGATTCTTAATTAAAACTAAATTTCTTTCATTCTTATCTTTTTTTCCTTTTAATCTGTTTATAGGTAAATAAAAGGAAAATAGGACTATTTTATATTAGTTATTATAAATTTTATTTTACTAATTTAAAAAATAAAAATAAATAAGGATGATTCTATAATAAACACCATGTATCGCTATGTACCCTTTTAGAATACAATCTAAAAAACAATTTTTATATTACTTTTCCAGATATTTTTCTTTTTAAGTAAAGTATACAAATGGTAACTAAACTTTAGTAAATTATTCAATTTGGTAACCAAACTTTCAATTGCTTCAATGTTACCATTAAACCTTTAGTTTTGCTCCAAATTGGTCACTGACATGGCAATTAAAATATTTTGTATAATAACACATTTAGTCCTCCACGTTTGCACATTAAAACAATGTTGTCCTAATTCAAAAAATAATAAATTTAACCCTCATTATTTGCACATTATTTCAATTTCACCATATTTTAATTAAAAAACCATAAACTTTAAATTCAAAAATCAAAACCCTAAACCCCTAAACCATAATTTGGTTTATTTAACTCCATATGATATGTATTAAGCTTAATATGAATCAAGCTTTCTAATTGAACTTAAAGTTTCACCTAATTATGAAAATGAGGTTGTGAGAAAATTGTTGATAGCTCAAAAGTTTTAAGGTGTACTTATTTCTTTGCATTTTGATCATTAATATGAAGCTTTTGTAATCGCCTTGATAGTGAATTACAACTGAAGAATTTCTATGGTTCTTATGGTTAGTAATTAGGATAGTGGGTGAAGAAACCAATTGTGGTTCATCTAGAGATTCTTTCCTTCGGCTTATGTTATTTACTTGTTAAATGAATTTGTTTTTTCTCTTAAAGCATACTTTAAGGGGCCTAGGCTCTAATTTGTTTCAAAACTGCTTGTGAACATGAACAAAGGCACAAGAACCAAATATTTTAACAGGCAGAGTAGAAGACATGGGTTTAAAGAAAGGAAAATGTTGAAGAAAGACTTCCTTAGATGTTTTAAACCCTAAAACTCGACTAGGTAATCTATTTATAAGGTAGGTAGCAGTGATTAAAGCTTCTCCCTAAACAAGTTTAGGAACATTGGAAGAAAATAACAAAGACCGAGTAACCTCTAAGAGATGTTTATTTTTTCTTTCAGCCACTCCATTTTGCTGAGGAGTATCTACACAATAACTGATGTGTATAACACCTTTTTCCTTAAGAAAATTTCCCAAAGTATTTGTGAAGAATTCACTTCCATTATCACTGTTTAGGATTCAAATTTTGCTGCAAAATTGGGTTTCAATCATCAAATAAAATTTCTTAAAGATTCCATCTATTTCAGACTTTTCCTTCATTAAATATGTCCAAGTTCTAGTGTGACCATCAATAAAAGAAATAAACCACCTAGCTCTGGTAACATTCTTAACTTTAGAAGGACCCCAAATGTCACTATGGATGAGTGAAAAAGGTTGAGATGGTTTATAACAAGATGGAGGATATGGATTTAGTTTATGCTTGGAAATTTAACATATATCACAAGAAAATAATGTTGGATTTTTATTGGAAAAAAGTTTGGGAAATAACTTCTGAAGATAAAAAAACTAGGGTGTCCGAGTCGAAAATACCATAACATAATCTGATTAAAATTTAACTTGGAAATGTTGGAAGATAAACACACAGAATTAAATGTGCAACTTGATAGGACTTGTTCCACAGAAAGAGGTTAACCGTCAATGAGATAGAGGCCACTACACAACTTAGCATTGCTAATCACCTTCTCTGAATCCATTTCCTGAAAAACACAGCCATGAAAACTAAATTTAGTATAACATTGAAGTTCAATACACAATCTACTAATTGGCAAGAGATTGCATTGGAGAGTAAGGACATGCTGCAATAGCCCAATTTTTTTGAGTGAATATATGGGCATTGATCCGGGTCATGGACCTTCATGCTAGATTGGATTTTTGGAACTGTAGGGCCAAGTTTGGGGCATTAATTGATGAGAAATGGATTGTTGGGATTAAAAAGTGACCGTTTTGTAAAGTGGAAGAAATTTGAGGGTTGAGTGATGTGGATCTACCCCTTTTTACAAAAAGAGGTTGATCATCTCTTTATTTCCCTTGTCTCCACGTGATAAAGGGAGACAATGTGGGATCACCCATCATTTTCATCTTTATTCTTCCATTATTCAACCATTTTTCAAGCTTGGTTTCCAATCTAAAAGTCCCACCTTTATTCATCTTTACTTCCATCCAAGTGTCAAGATTCAAGTATGATGATATACACATCTCAAGCTTTAAGAAAAGGTCATTCATGAAGAAAACGGGTAAGGATTTCATTAATGGGTTTTTGGTGGTTTAAAGCTTGATTAGTTTGTTATATTGATTTTCAAGGATAAAAATTCATAGTGGAACATTCCTAAATCCTTTGTTCCAGTTTTAATTATGTTTCCATGGCTTTATGGCAAGAAATTGTGAGTGGAAGCTTCTTAAGCTTGGGATAAGAGGAGAAGCTTAAATGAGATTATGTGACAGCTTAAATTTGAGTTTTGCTTGCTAAAGGTTAGTACATCTCTGACTCTTACTCTTCTTGAAGATCATAAAATGATTGCTTTGCTTGATGTTATGGTTTATTGTTGCTAAGTTGGGTGTTTGGTAGCTTAGAGCCTTTAAAGGTGAAATTCGAATTAGTTGTTAGTAACATGTAAAAATGGTAGTAAACTACCCTAATTAACTTTCATAAGTTGTAGGATCGAATTAATGGGTTAAAGGATTTATTTCGGGGGCTTGGGAAGTGATTTCCAGAGCCTTAGAAGCCGTTTATAGGATTCAATATCTGTAACCCATGTCGATACCCTGTGTTATGAATGATGAACACAAGCAAAAATTGAAAGGGGTATCAATATAGGCTCGAGCTGTATCAATACGCCCTATTCCATCCAAATTCTAGTAGTGAGATTTCAAACCAGTATGCTTGAAAATGTATCAGTACTAAATGGTGTATCAGTACATAGGGTTCCTATACCAGTATAGGGTCAACGATCAACCCTTTTATGCGAAGCTACATATTGATATGACTGGTGTAGGTATCTATACCCAGAGATGCATATCGATACTCAATGTTGGGTATCAGTACCCACTAGAAAATCTGCCTGAAAATATTAAAAATGAGTTAGATGGGTTGATAATTCAAGGGCTATGGCCCAATAGGCTTCTAAGGTGATAAAATAAATGTTAAAACTGAGAAACCGAAGTTTAACTCTCATGAGTGAGCATAATGTGTAATAACCCGATAATTGTAAATGGGAAAAATATTATGACAGCAATCCTAGAGATGCTTGGTATCATGCCTTGGTGGCATTTGCTTGATGGCTTGGCTTAGAGTCACTTACCTTTTGGAGAGGTGTATGAATGCTTGAAAAGCATGTATGATCTTATGTTGTGGTAAAAGAATCCAGATGTTCTAGAGTCAATACTATGATACTTATATAAGGGGATGTGTACTTCGGGCTGAGTGAACAAGTACATTCAATGTACCTACGGGCTGAGTGATCTAGGTGCGGTTAAAATCCTATCTGTGGCTATGGTGATCCAGATAAGGTAATAAACTCGATAGACGGAGTGAGCTTGAGTAACCTGATTGGCTAAGTGATATCAGGTAAAGACTACTTGCGGCTAATATGATCCAAGTATATCTAGGACGTATCCGTGGCTATGGTGATCTGAATATGATCTATTTAATCTGATGGCTGTGTGAACACGGGTAACTCGATGGCTGCGCGAACATGGGTAAAGTATGGCTTCGTTGGCCGTTATGTAGATGGTGTATAGATGTATTTATGTATGTTGTATAGATGTTATAGATATTGGCTTATGTACCCAATGGCTGAGTGATCAAGGTGCAGCATGTATTAACTCGATGGGATACGTGAGCTCGAGTAACTCGATAGGCTATGTGATCTCGAGTATGACAAAGCTTGTGAAACAAGTAAGACTTCTTGTAGACTTAATGATGCCTTGAGATAGGTGATCTAAGAACTCTAGATAGTGTCGACTAGATGATAACTCATAGATAGTAAAGCCTTATCTATGCCATCTAAACTATATTTATCTTGCATGCTTATATTATGATAATCACGAATTGTGGTAGAGTAGAAATGTACCACTAAGCTTTGTTAGCTCATCGTGTAGATGTATTGTTTTTTTTTATGTAGGTTAACATGTCACCTTTTTAGAGGAGCTCACCGACGAGGATTTCCCAGTACCGCGTTTGCTTCAGAGTACATTACTTGTTATTTTAGTTTGGGCTAATGTATTCATAAGACTTTACCACTATTGAATCTGTAACTCTATTTGAAATATTATTTTGGTGTATGGTGTTTTAAACTTGGAGCTCTTATTTTGTAAACTTATTTAAATTTTTATTTAATTACATGAATTTATGGATGACTTGATATTTTAAAAAATGTTAAACTTGTGATTTAAAATGAAAATTTTGATGGGTAATTTTTGGGTGGCCTGAATATAGTACTTCAGATCTGGATTGGGTTTGGGGTATTATAATAGCGGTATTAAAGCTTAGGTTTAGCCGATTCTAGGAAACCCCAAGTGGTATAGAGGTCGTGGTAAGGTGTCTAGTGAATACAAACCATTAAATTTGAGAGGTACTCTTCTAAGATTGGGAATCTTGATGATGATGCCTTACTTCCCTGTGTTTCAAAAATAGTTTGATGGTGGGTGATGCCAAATACAACTAGAAAAGTCGTGATAAGAGACATGTCTCTCAAGTGGAAGACTTCGGTAAGGAGTCTGTCCTGGATGTTGGAGACACAAGCCTTCTGGGAGGTATCGAACGTGGAGGGGCAAAGCACCTTTATAATCTCACCTCTACTCTCTTGCAAGTGGTGCAAGCTATCCCAAGGCAATCCAATACTCTTCGTAAGACCCCTGTTGAGATGCTTCACCATTTTGGGCATAAAATTTTAAATATTTGCATGAGGATGACCTGATCAAGTCTGATCAGTGGTTAAGAGACACTCAGAGAATTTTGAGACAGATAAGGGCAGGGATTTAAATCTCGGTCGCGGTCGCGTTTTCGGTCGCATCGCGGTTATCGCGTTTTCAGATATAACTGAGGCTATTGCAGTTACCGCAGGTGTCGCGGTCGTGAATTTTTTTAAATTTTGCAGAATTTATTGTAAAATATACTAATTATAATTATAAATATAAAAATTCAATTTCAATGATTTTTAGAGTATTTTTTAACACTTATGAACTTTTATTAATATGAATTTGAAAGTGAAAGTGATTTTGTTTAAAGAATTCTAGATTGTATTGTGATTTTGTTTAGTTTAATTTGGATAATAAAATCACATGAATATTCTAAATAAACAATGTGCACTAATAAAAGGACTAAACATGTGAATAAACCTAAAAAATAAAAAATATTAATATAAAAAATAATTAATAATATTAATAAATAATAAAAAATAAATAAACATATTATAAAAACTAATAATAAACAATAAACATATTATTAAAAATTAAATATTTATAATATTATTAATAAACAATTATACCACATTAACTATAAGTCTTTATTCTCATTTATTTGATTTTCTTTTCCAATACTTATATTCAATATATACTCTAAGTATTTAATTTTATTTTATGTAAAAGGAAAATAAAATTAATATAATGTTTAAGGACTAGATTTAACAAAAAATAAATCTTCAAGGATATATTTAAGATAAAATAGAAATTTAAAGTCTTAATCAAGAAGTTTTGAAAGTTTAAGGGATCAATTTGAATTCAGATTAAAGTATTAAGGTCAAACTAAGAACTTTAAAAAGTTTAATGTCACCCTATGTAATTTACCCATTTTTTCTAGAATTTTAAACCCCCACTTTCTTCTTCTTCTTCTTCTTCTTCCTCCTCCTCCTCCTGGCAACCTACGATTTTCCAGAACTCGGCAAAAACGGGCTGATATTGTCGCTACAGACGCTATCACAAAATATAGCGTTCGCGACAGGACGCTATCAGTGTGAATCCGTAGCCCACCGCAAAATTCTGCAAAAGCGGTTTCGGAGGGTGGCGCGACCGCTATTTTGCAGCCGCAATCGTTAGCGGTCCGCGATTTGAATCTCTGGATGAGGGGGGTCTGAAAGATGAATTTGATTGTATTGTCTCCCTTCTTAAGGGCAATGTACATGAGTGGTGAGAGACTGCTGAGTTGGGACTAAAGCCTGAACTTCCCACATGAGATTATCTACTTGGATGGGTGATAAGTGTTCAAAAGTACTATTTTTCTTACCCTTTTTACTCATATTATTGTTAGACTTAGGCTCATATTAGTTGCATAGTTAGCCATTCATGCATTAATCCATGTTTCCTTCAATCGTTGAGCTTGATTACATAACTTGGTGATTTTTGTGGAAATAGATGCTGCTTTGGTGTGTTTTTGTGTGTGTATGTGCATGATCACTTGCCAAAGCAATGCCGAGCTAGTTGCCAGGGCAGTGCATGAAGGAGACGCCGAGCCAGTTGCCATGGCATTTGTCGACAAAGACCAAAAGCAATATGGATGTCGAAATTCATGATTTTACAAGCCCAAGATGACATGGAGCAAGGCCCAAGCCCAAAGGAATTTGATTGCCATGCAGAGATTAAAGAAGAATTAAATTCCAAGAAGATATGAGAAGTTCTAATAGGAATAAAATTATAATAAAGAATTATATTCTTTAAAGATAATTTAATTCCAACTCAAACTCCTCCTCAAGGAAGGACTTTGGCCTAGCCCTATAAATACCAAGGGAATTTCGACAACTCAAATAGAGAGAGCAAGAGGGAAATTTCGCAAGTCCAAGTAGGGCAAGAGGAGAGAATTTTCGACAAGCATCAAGGGCAAGGAGGATTTCGACAAGCCTCTTCCTTCATCCTTGTTCGATTGGGTTCATGCTAGGGATTAATTATCTTGTGTTTCTTTGGAACCTAGCTATGAACTAAACTTACTTGGCTATGGTTATTGTGTTTTGTGGTTGTGAGAAACTATTGGTTTTTGTTTAGGTAATAAGAGTTTGCACTTTTCTATTTCAAGGTTTATTCATTCTTGATTCTTAATATTGTTTGCGAGTGAATTGGGAGAGGATCTCGTGATTTCATCCATTTATCTAATATCGGAGAGTTAGATTCAAGAAACGAATGAATATGATCTTTATTCAATCCAATGATGGTGAAGATTAATCCGGCTTAGGAATAAGTTAAGGATTTCAACGGCTAAGAGGAGCGCAAGATTGGTTGTTGTTCACCCTTGATTCACGCAGGGATGTATTATCAAGGCATGCACAAGTAGCTAGAGTTTCGACTTAGGGATAAGAAGAAACCATTGAAGAACGCTCCGCCGAACCTTGAAGTTGCTGCCCAATCGCCCAAGTAGTTGCCCAACTAGTCGCCCAAGCAACCATCAATTAGTTGCCAAGGCAACCCCGTTGTGCAAGTCGCCACGGCAACTGAGTTGCCCGTGCACTCTTTTACCAAGACAATCCAATCGGCTATCACACCTCAACTCACGATAACCTAGCCTATCTCTCTCATTCGAATTCATCTTTTCTTTTACTTAATTGCTTTCTAGATTAGTTATTAGTTAAAACTTCTATAATCCTTCACTTGTGTTTTTACTTTTTACGATTGCAAGAGACTAGATTCTTGAAGTGGCACCAATCCTGTGGAGACGATATCTTTTATACTATAACTTGCGGCGTGTATACTTGCACAATTGCGTAGCACTTATTACGCGCAACAAGTTTTTTGGCGCCGTTGCGGGGATTGGCAATAGCGACTTTGTTTTTACTTTCTTGCACTTTCTTTTTATTTTTCTTGTTTAAAATTCAAAGGGCTAACAAACTTTGGTTTTGCATTGGTATATGACCGTATGCGAGACCGACTTCACCAAATATCCCTTTGATCCGAAATCGAACGAACCTTACAAAGACTTAGACGAAGGATAAGAGAAGCAATGGCAAATCAAGACGGCAATATGAATCAAGATGTTCGAAGCGGGAGGAGGAGTGATTCTTGCACGAAACAGAACTATTCGAGACTATCTTGAAGAAGATCTTGATGGACTTAACCCATGAGTTGTCGCACCCGAAATTGAAGCCGACCACTTTGAGTTGAAACCGGTAATGTTTAATATGATCAACACAATAGGTCAATTTGGCGGCTCAAAGAATCAAGATGCACGACAACATCTGAAATCTTTCCTCGAGATTTGCAACTCGTTCAAGATACACGGAGTTACCCCCGATGTCCTACAATTAAGATTATTCCCCTATTCACTGAGGGATAGGGCGAAAGCATGGCTGAATAGCATTCCTGCCGGATCCATAGCATCTTGGACTGATCTTTGTCGTGATTTCCTTGCTAGATTTAATCCTACAAATTTAACTGATAAGCTTCGTAACGACATTACTTCTTTTCGGCAGGCAGATGATGAATCCATGTACGAGGCTTGGGAGCGATATAGAGAACTTCTACACAAATGCCCTTTACACGGATTCCCGGCGTGGACTCAAGTAACAATGTTTTACAACGCCGTGAATACACCAACAAGGATGATGCTAGACGCCTCGGCAAACGGCATACTCCTAGATAAGTCGCCAGAGGAAGCAATGCAAATTTTAAACAGGCTGGCCAAGAATGACTATCAATTCCCATCTACTAGAAGAGGAGGAGTTAGACGCCAAGCCACAATACATGAACTAGGATCATCAGATTCAATTTCGGCACAATTGGCCGCTTTAACCAAGATGGTCCAGAACATACAAAAACCAAACAACACATATGAAGTCAAGGTAATGGATTCTTTTTGTGAGTTATGTGGCGATAACCACAATTCTTCTGAATGTATGCAGAATCCGGAATCTAGCTTCTATGTGGGGAATTACAATCGGGGCAACAACATGATGTCCAATACATACAATCCAGCTTGGAAGAAGCACCCGAATTTTTCATGGAGTAATCCCAACAATGCTCTAAACCGAACAATCGTAATACACAAGCATCGGGATTCCAGCGAATATGCCACGACAATGGATGCCGCGCAGAACAACCGACAACATCTAGTTCTTTGGAAAATTCTCTAAATGCTTTTATGATGAAAAACTGAATCTTATATGGCTGAGAATAGTAATTTCATAAAAAGAACGATGCTTTTATTAACAGGACCGAGATGAGATTGCAAAACCAAGAGGCGGCAATCAAATCATTGGAAAATCAAGTCGGACGGTTTGCTCAAAATCAACACTAGACCACAAGGAGGATTACCTAAGCGATCTCAAGTCGCAAGAGGAACTGCCATGAGCAATGTAAGGCAATCACCACACGGTGGCCAACAACTTAGAGAGATTCAAACCCGCTCGTCAAACAAAACTCCATAAAAAGATCAAGACGAACCTAGCGGCAAAGCCTCAGATGCTGAACCAGGAATTGCCGCGGCAACCGGCAATAAGCATGCCTCGGCAACCGACGATAAAGATGCCGCGGCAACTTGCGATAAGCATGCCTCGGCAACCCCAGTTGATAATGCCTCGGCAACTCCGGATGTCCCGCAATACCGTCAATCAGGTTTCAAACCAATGAGAAGATCGAAGATATCCGACTTCCACCACCATTCCCACAAAGGTTGAAGCGACAAAAGCAAGAATACCAATTCAAGAAGTTTCTTGATATCCTAAAGCAAGTCCACATCAACTTGCCATTGGTGGAAGCAATTGAACAAATGCCAAACTATGCCAAGTTCCTTAAAGACATTGTGTCCAAAAGAACAAGGCTAGGAGAGTTTGAAACAGATTGCCGCGACAGTGATGCATGGCAATGTTGCACAATCGCATGCCGCCCAAGTTGAAGGATCCCGGAAGTTTCACAATACCTGTTCTATTGGAAATCACTATGTCGGGAAAGCACTATGCGACCTAGGGGCTAGCATAAACTTGATGCCTAAATCGGTTTTTCGAAACTAGGAATCGGGAAGGCAAGACCTACAACATTATCTTTGCAGCTAGCCGACAGATCCTATGTGCATCCGAGAGGGAAAAATCGAGGACATACTGGTAAAAGTTGATAAATTCATTTTTCCCGCTGACTTTATTGTTTTGGATTGTGAAGCGGATGAGCATGCGCCTATCATTCTCGGGAGACCATTCCTAGCGGCAGGAGAACTTTGATTGATGTTGAAAAGGAGAACTCACAATGAGGGTGAATGACCAGCGGTAAAACTAAATGTGTTCCAAACACTAAGGCATGCCGATGATCCGAGAAGAATGCCAACTACTTCATGCCACGGCGAGTTTAACTTCGATGAGGAATTTAGTTTCCTCGGCAACTACATTGCCGATAAAGAGGAACCCGAGGAGTATGAAGAACCGGTCGATGAGGAACAACCGAAGAGGCAAATTGGCTAGTCAATCGACCAGGTACATACTTTGAACCACCGGGACTACTCGGGTAAGGAAGGTAAGATCGAAAAACCCTCTCGAAAATCCACCAATTCTTGAGTTGAAACAATTGCGAGCAACTGATATGTATACTTAGGGATCGATAATACATTACCTGTAATTATTTCCTCTAAGTTACAGCCTGAAAGCAGAAAAGAAGCTGATCAACATGTTGAAGCTACATAAAAAGGCAATAGGGTGGACAATTGCCGACTTGAAGAGAATTAGCCCGGGTGTGCATGCACAAGATCTTGTTGGAAGATGATCACAAACCTTCAATTGAGGCCCAGAGGAGACTGAATCATGCCATGAAAGGGGTTGTAATGAAAGAAATCATCAAGTGGCTTGACGCCGGGCATTATATACCCTATCTCCGATAGTACGTGGGTAAGTCCGGTACAATGTGTACCGGAAAAGGGAGGTATAACAAATGGTAAGCAATGAAAATAATGAACTTATCCCAACCAGGACTGTGACCGGTTTGGAGGGTTTGTATGGACTATCGAAAGCTAAACAAAGCCACTAGGAAAGATCACTTCCCATTACCCTTTATTGATCAAATGCTTGACCGTCTTGCGGGTAAACCCTTTTCTTGTTTTCTTGATGGTTATTCAGTTACAATCAGATTGCCATAGCACCGGAAGATCAAGAAAAGACAACCTTCACATGCCCCTACGGTACTTATGCCTTCCGAAGGATGCCGTTCGGATTGTGTAACGCCCGCAACCTTCCAAAGATGCATGATGGCGCTCTTTTCGTAGACATGGTCGAAGACTTCCTTGAGATCTTCATGGATGATTTTTCGGTTTTTGGTAATGACTTCGACGGCTGTCTCGGCAATTTAGAGAGGGTGTTGGCAAGATGCGAAGAAACGGATTTAGTCCTCAATTGGGAGAAATGCCACTTTATGGTAGATGAAGGAATAGTGCTCGGCCACAAGCTTTCATCCAAGGGAATTGAAGTAGACAAAGCCAAGGTGGATGTGATCGAGAGATTACCCCCACCAAATTCGGTTAAAGGAATTCGAAGTTTTCTCGGACATGCAGGTTTTTACATGAGGTTCATTCATAATTTTTCTAAAATCACTAAACCTTTGTGTAATCTGCTTGAACAGGATAAAGTCTTCGATTTTGATGATTCTTGCACTCAAGCATTCGAAACCCTAAAGAAAAAGCTTGCCTCGGCACCCATTGTTGTTCCACCAGATTGGACGCTACCTTTTGAGCTCATGTGTGATGCAAGTGATTTCGCGGTAGGAGCAGTCCTAGGCCAACGCACAGGTAAGACCTTCCATGTGATATACTACGCTAGTAAAACTCTTAATGATGCTCAAGTGAATTACACAACAACAGAGAAAGAGTTACTAGCTGTAGTTTTCGCATTTGACAAGTTCCGATCCTATTTAATTGGTACAAAGGTAATTGTTCATACGGACCATTCGGCAATCAAATACTTATTTGCTAAAAAGGATGCTAAACCTCGTTTGATTCGTTGGATATTACTTTTACAAGAATTTGATATTGAAATTAAGGACGAGAAAAGGAACAGAAATCAAGTGGCGATCACTTATCACGTCCGAACGCAATAGGGAGAAAGACGCGTATCTAGAGATATGCGATGTATTCCCGGATGAACAAATTCTAATTGCCTCGGCAACCCTCAACGCCTCGACAACCCATGACGCCTCGGCAACCATGGATGCACACGCCTCGGCAACTCTCGACGCCACAGCGCATCTTTTGACGCCTCGCCGGGCAATTTTGGGAGCGAACACACTACGGCAAAGACATGCCTCGGCAATACCCGCACGCAGATTTAGTTAACTTCCTTGTTTGTGGTATTTTTCCGTATGGCATTACTCACCAAGGGAAGAAGCGGTTCCGCCATGATGCTAAGCATTACTTTTGGGACGAGCCTCTTTTGTTTAAACAATGTGCAGATCGGGTTATACGCCGATGTATCCTCAAGAAGAAGAGCAACAGAATGTACTCCGCAATGCCATTCTTCACCCTATGGAGGACATTTTGGAGGAACTCGTATCATGCCAAAGTCTTGCAATCCGGTTTGTATTGGCCAACATTGTACAAAGATGCCCAAGACTTTTACAAGCAATGTGATCGTTGCGGAGGGGCGGGCAATATCTCTAGGCGACATGAGATGCCACTCGAACAACATCATCGAGGTGGAACTGCTCGATATATAGGGGATCGATTTTATGGGACCTTTCCCATCTTCATTCGGCAACCTCTACATCTTACTCGCCGTCGACTATGTGTCTAAATGGGTAGAGGCAAACGCAGCTTCCCAACGACGATTCCAAGACCGCAACGATTCCTGCGAGAAAAACATATTTACGGTTTGGGATGCCGAGAGCAATTATCAGCGACGGGGCAAGCATTTTGACAACAGACTAATTGCCAAGATGTTGCAACACTTCGCATATCACACAAGATCGCCACGGCATATCACCCACAAACCAACGGGCAAGCGAAATTTCCAACCGGGAGTTGAAGGGAATACTCAAGAAAGTTGTAAATCCCTCAAGGAAGGATTGGTCATTAAGACTAGATGACGACTTTGGGCATATCGCGACCGCATTCAAAACACCATTAGGTATGTCCCCTTCCGGCTTGTCTATGGTAAAACATGTCATCTACCGGTGGAAATCGAGCACAAGGCGTCTTTGGGTAATCAAGACCGTGAATATGGATTGGGAAAGTGCGGACAAAAGCGCTTGATGGATCTCAATGAGATAGAAGAATTTCGTGCACTCGCCTATAACAATGCACGAATCTACAAGGAGAAAACAAAGCGATGGCATGACAAGAAACTATTGCCACGGCAATTCACGCCAGGGCAACTAGTTCTCCTATTCAATTCTCGGCTAAAACTTTTCCCGGGAAAGTTGAAATCAAGATGGTCGGGACCATTCGAAGTCGTCAAACCATTCTCCCACGGTCTTTGTGATAATCAAGTCCATCTCTGACAACCATGAATTCAAAGTTAATGGACAAAGATTGAAGCACTACAATGGTGCCCATGTAGAACGTAACAAGGAAGTGGTCAATTTAGGAGATGCATGAGCATGCTCTCCCTTTTGATATTTTTATTTTTATTTATTTTTATTTTTGTTTTTGTCGATTATTTAATTATTTATTTTTCATTTTTTTCGATTATTATTTTTTATTATTTTATTATTTTGCCGATTATTAGTAGTTTTAGGATAGATTTTTTTTATTCAAGTCTAAGAATCCTATTACACATATTTATTTATTTTCTTTATTAGTTTATCTTTAATTTTAATCCTTATTTGATTTGTTTTTGAATTGTAGGAAAGGAAGTTCAAGATAAAGAAGGAATTCTAAACCAAGTAGGAAAACATATTCAACAAGGAAACTAATGGGCTGAATCTAAGGCTTATATAAAGCCTCCAATTCATCCTAACCAAAACCCTTGTCGACAACTCCTACAAGACCCTAAACCCTTTTTCGTTTTCCCCTAAACCCTAATCCCACCCACCTATCGATTCTATAAAACCCATCACCCTTAACCTATTCCTACTTTCTATCTTGCAACTTTTTAGTTTCTTTTCTTTTCTTTGTTTTTACTCACAACCAAGATCATACATGGCATCCAAGATTAAACTTTTAGTTCATCCAAGTTCCTCCAAAGAACCAAGATACAAGAAGTTTGCTACACCGGCGGTTCAAGAAAGATTTCAATCCAAGTTTGAAAGTCGGAAGATTCATGAAGAACAAGGCTTTGAATACTCCAGATCTCAAGATTTCGGCCTTGAACCATTCATCTTCAAAAGGATTGCACATCAAAAGTGGCAAATCTTTTGCCATCAACCGGAACCGGGTAACATCTCATGGGTAAGAGAATTCTATGCTCACTCACCTAACCCGGATAATCCTTATGTTTTTGTTCGTGACAAGGCCATACTTATAAGTCTCGAAAGCATCAACACCTTTTACGGACTTTACATTGAGAATGATGAGCATCAAGCCTTCGTTGACCAAATCAATCTCAAGCAACTCGACAAGGTGCTTCAAGAACTCACTCAACCAGGAACTCATTGGAACGACGGTAAATACAAGGGCACGGTAAATCGCCTTCGGCTAAAACCCGAAGCAAAACTATGGAATAAGTTTGTTAAAACTTCTTTAATGCCCTCCACACACAATACTACCGTTGATATACCACGTCTTTTGCTCATACATTCTATTTTGCATAATCGCATCATTAACATTGGAAAAATTATTTGCGATGAGATTTTTGTATGCAGCTCAAAAGATAAGGGTTATCTTTTCTTCCCTTGCTTAATTTCCAATCTTTGCAAGGAGATGCATGTCCCGAGTGAGTCCACCGATGAAAAAGCCCTACCCAAGTCTGGTTGGAATCAAGCACTAATCCGGAAGCTAATGGGAGAGGCACCGGAGATTCTTCAAGGCCCCCAATTGTCACGGCAACTCCTCCCGCGCGCGGCAATCCCTAATGCCCAAGCACCTAACGCCAGGGCAACTCGGCCATTAATCCCGGGACACTTTGAAGCACTTTTGCACCCATTAGCAAGCCGACTAAGGCAAATTGAAGATCGGCAACTAATGTTCATGCGGTACATGAAGGAGCACAACAATGCCATCACCCAAGTCATCCTAGAAAAGTACCCGGACAATCGTGTGCCATTCCCAATCTTTCCCGCCGAGATTCTTGCCCCGGCAACCAATGAAGCAGTCACCACGGCAACCAAGGAAGCAGACGCCACGACAACCAACCCTGACAATGCCCCGGCAACCACTAAAAAAGCCAAAGGTAAAGCACCTATGCCTGAATCAACTCCTACGGAATCATTTTCTGATTTTTCAGATTCGAACGAGTCCTCCATTGAACCAATAAAGACCGCACCAATTGAATCCTCCAAACGAAAAGCCATTGACATTGATGAAGAGGATGATGAGGACAACCCCGTACGAGGATCGATTCCACCACCGGCAACAAGAAAACAACCATCGCGTTCAAGCAAGAAAGTCAAGACGCTAACTAGAAGGAAACTAATCATCTACGATGACGAACTCTCGGAGTAAGTCCTCGTATGCATTTTTATTTTTATTGTTATTTTTCGTTATTTTTATACATGCATTGAGGACAATGCCTCACTCGAGTTTGGGGGGATTGTTATTAGTAATTACCATGTTTAGTTACATTAATCTTAAGCATTACATTTAGGATACATAAATTGCTTGCCATGCCTTTAATTGGAACAAAAATTGCTTAGATTTGATGAATATTCAATGATGACTTTACCAATGCACTTAATTGATAGAATTTTTATTCTAGGATAACCATGAAAAAAAACTTAGAATTTTACTATGATGCTAAATTTGATGAAACACTGTTGTGGTTTGATTGATTTAAGGAGTTCTAGTAAACTTAGGTTGATAATTAACTAATTGGGGGATTAGAATAAAAATTGGATGAATGCTAGAGGTGCCCGAAATTGGCTCTAGCATATGCTAAAAAAATTGATCACTAGAGGTGCCCGAAACTGGCTCTAGGAGGCGTTAAAATTTTTTAACTAGAGGTGCCCGAAACCGGCTCTAGTCGATTAAATTAACTTAAGAAAACTAAAAATAAAACACTAGAGGTGCCCAAATTGGCTCTCTAGTTAAAACATGTTAAAAAGAACCCAATAAAGTAATTTGAAAACCTATTGTTTGCATAGAATCCGAAAAATCAACTTGCACACAACTCCGCACACACTCACAAGCATTATAGTTTGATTCCGAGTAACTCCTCAGTTTTCCGAAAAATAAAAAGCCAATCATACTTTGTGCCCCGGTTCAGAGAATTGAAATCAAGTTCAAAGCTAAGTTTGTGAAAATTTGAAGTCTTGGCAGGTAATTATGAGTTTGCATTGCTTGAGGACAAGCAATAGTTCGAGTTTGGGGGTGTGATAAGTGTTCAAAAGTACTATTTTTCTTACCCTTTTTACTCATATTATTGTTAGACTTAGGCTCATATTAGTTGCATAGTTAGCCATTCATGCATTAATCCATGTTTCCTTCAATCGTTGAGCTTGATTAAATAACTTGGTGATTTTTGTGGAAATAGATGCTGCTTTGGTGTGTTTTGTGTGTGTATGTGCAGGATCACTTGCCAAAGCAATGCCGAGCTAGTTGCCAGGGCAGTGCATGAAGGAGACGCCGAGCCAGTTGCCATGGCATTTGTCGACAAAGACCAAAAGCAATATGGATGTCGAAATTCATGATTTTACAAGCCCAAGATGACATGGAGCAAGGCCCAAGCCCAAAGGAATTTGATTGCCATGCAGAGATTAAAGAAGAATTAAATTCCAAGAAGATAGGAGAAGTTCTAATAGGAATAAAATTATAATAAAGAATTATATTCTTTAAAGATAATTTAATTCCAACTCAAACTCCTCCTCAAGGAAGGACTTTGGCCTAGCCCTATAAATACCAAGGGAATTTCGACAACTCAAATAGAGAGAGCAAGAGGGAAATTTCGGCAAGTCCAAGTAGGGCAAGAGGAGAGAATTTTCGACAAGCATCAAGGGCAAGGAGGATTTCGACAAGCCTCTTCCTTCATCCTTGTTCGATTGGGTTCATGCTAGGGATTAATTATCTTGTGTTTCTTTGGAACCTAGCTATGAACTAAACTTACTTGGCTATGGTTATTGTGTTTTGTGGTTGTGAGAAACTATTGGTTTTTGTTTAGGTAATAAGAGTTTGCACTTTTCTATTTCAAGGTTTATTCATTCTTGATTCTTAATATTGTTTGCGAGTGAATTGGGAGAGGATCTCGTGATTTCATCCATTTATCTAATATCGGGAGAGTTAGATTCAAGAAACGAATGAATATGATCTTTATTCAATCCAATGATGGTGAAGATTAATCCGGCTTAGGAATAAGTTAAGGATTTCAACGGCTAAGAGGAGCGCAAGATTGGTTGTTGTTCACCCTTGATTCACGCAGGATGTATTATCAAGGCATGCACAAGTAGCTAGAGTTTCGACTTAGGGATAAGAAGAAACCATTGAAGAACGCTCCGCCGAACCTTGAAGTTGCTGCCCAGTCGCCCAAGTAGTTGCCCAACTAGTCGCCCAAGCAACCATCAATTAGTTGCCAAGGCAACCCCGTTGTGCAAGTCGCCACGGCAACTGAGTTGCCCATGCACTCTTTTACCAAGACAATCCAATCGGCTATCACACCTCAACTCACGATAACCTAGCCTATCTCTCTCATTCGAATTCATCTTTTCTTTTACTTAATTGCTTTCTAGATTAGTTATTAGTTAAAACTTCTATAATCCTTCACTTGTGTTTTTACTTTTTACAGTGCAAGAGACTAGATTCTTGAAGTGGCACCAATCCCTGTGGAGATGATATCTTTTATACTATAACTTGTGACGTGTATACTTGCACAATTGCGTAGCACTTATTACGCGCAACAATGGGTTCTAAAAGAAGTACATCAGTGAGGTTCACATGGATGAGATAAGATATTAGTTCCTGCACCTAGTTCAAGAGAACTGGACATTGTTTTAGTGTGAGCAAGATTTTCTATGATTGAGACGTTATGCCTCAGAGTTAGTTACCACCGAGAATTTGAGGTGTAAGAGGTTTAGGCATGGATTGAAGGTTGACCTTCAAATGCATGCGATAGTGGGTCTACTTGGGACATTCTATGAGCTAGCCAATAATGCGAAGGCACTTGAGCAACTTTAGGGTTTAACATTGATTCAGATTGAGGACTCTAGAGGCTATGTTATAGGGACCTAGAACATCATAAGTTCTACTCAGGCTCCGTTTATGAGGTTCTTACTCTGAGGGATACGAAAAGATTTGCTTCAGATCAGTTACCAAGGTTCGATCGGAGATCTAGACCGAGGGTTTGTAGGGGTTTATTAATTTTTTCTCATAGGGGGAGTATTAATGGTTCAGCCAGAATGTCGCTTCCAGTATCGGCTTGTGAGCATTGCGGTCGACATCACTTTGAGGTGTGCTTCTTGTTTTAGAGGGTTTGCTATAGGTGTCGGGCACCGGGTTATATGGCGAAGGACTACCCAGTTATAGATGATGGTACACAAGTTCAGTCTCAGAGGTTGACTCTTTCTCGGCATGGTTAGAGTTTAGTTAGAGGATGTGCTAATACATTATATGGATGTCAGGGTAGAGGTACTGTGAGATTTACCGTCAGAGTCGACTCTTGTGATGTTTTTTAATAGAGGGTCTTGTAAGTTACAAGACGTTCTTGGCCCACGTTGGATACAAGGGTTGTGAGTTTAAAGCTTTATAGTTATAAACGTTTGAGAGGTTGTTAGAGTGCTCTTCGAGAAATGAGCGGGCTTAGCTCTTGATCCTAGATTAAAACCTCACGATAGAGGTAATATCGAGTTTGGTGTTAATTTCTATCGCCTTGTAGTATGGCACCTACCAAACTTCTTAAGTGGGAACTCATTTGTATAAGTGAGTGAATACATGTGTCAAGTGATTCACCTTGGGATATGCATGTGTTGTTATCTAGTGTGGTATGGTAAAGAGTGGTGGCGTTGGACGTTGTGAGCCGATATGTAACAATAAAAGTCTATTACCTATTTCTCGGGTTGATAATCTGGCAATTGGTTGAAGATATATGAGGTTTCTGTACGATCATTTAGAAATTTGCGTATCGAAAGTTGAAGGTTAAAGAGAAGTCATTATAAAGTTTAGGTTCGATATGATGTTTGGACATTAAGGACAAGTTATGAGATGTTTTGGACTCACAAGTGCATTGATATAATCTTGAGTTTGATGATTTGAGTGTTGCTCTACCGAGATTTGAGATGGGTTGTCGACATGTATAGTAAAACAGTGTGAATTTTGTTAGAGTAGCGCTGCAGAAATATGGATTATCGGTTATGGTTACATAAAACTGAGATTCTTGTATGGTAACATATCTTGTTGGAAGACCCATTTAAAAGTTCTTGATGGATTGTTAAAGGTTCGGTACAACTATTCATTGGAATTAAGTGGTTGGATTGGAAGAGAATGTTTAAACCTTCGAAGATAGTTGGGTGAGTTTTGATCTCTAGTAAGAGTTCGTAAGCGGCAACAATTTTTATTTGGAATCAAGGGGGCTCGAGTGGTGAAATTGCATGGTCATGAGTTAGCTTTCATTCGAGTTGGGGTGAGTTCTAGTGAAGGGAGGTGCTAAGTTCTGTTTTAGCTGACCAAGTCCGGTGAGAAGGGTTGTTAATTCAAGATAGATTGGCGGTAGAGTTCAGTTGTTAGAGTTTTTCTTGTTCTTCAAAATGTTTGGTCATGGTGTTTATAACAGTTAAAGAAGTGCCCTAGCAGTATACCTTTGAAGAAGTGTCGTATTTCAGACACAGATAAGGTTTGAGTTTAAGAGTTTTGAAAGCGTGGGTGGTAGAAATGATCGTTAACCGAGGTAAAACTCATCAAAAATGAGTTCTTTGGGTTGACTTTTGACATCATTGTTGAGGAGTTCAACGTTGTGAGCTTTGGCTAAGAAAGTTTAATAAAGAAACTTTAGAATCGATGTGAGTGTGTCTGAGTTGGGGAAATGGTTGGATCCAAGTTGGTGGCATCTATTCTCTTCGTTCAATTTTAAGGACGTAATTTCTTTTTAGGATGAGAGAGTTGTAACGACCCAAATTTTTTGATTTAACGTATGGGCGTTAACCCGGGTCATAGACCTTCATACTAGATTAGATTTTAGTTGGGCCAAGTTTGGGGTCTTAATTGATGAGAAATGGATTGTTGGGCTGAAAAAGTGACCATTTTGTAAATTGGAGGAAAGTTGGGGGTTGGTTGATGTGAATATACCCCTTTTTACAAAAAAGGGGCTGACCATCTCTTTATTTCCCTTGTCTTCACGTGATAAATGGAGACAAGGTGAGATCACCCATCATCTTCATCTTTCTTCTCCCACCATTCCTCCATTGTTCAAGCTTGGTTTCCAATAAAAAATCCTACCTTTATGCATCTTTTCTTCTATCCAAGTCTCAAGATTCAAGTATGATGATATACACCTCTTAAGCTTCAAGAAAAAATCATTCATGAAAAAAATGGGTAAGGATTTCATTGATAAGTTTTTGGTGGTTTAAAGCTTGATGATTGTGTTATATTGATTTTAAAGTATGGAAATTCATAGTTGAACCTTCATAAATCATTGGTTCAAGTTTTAATTCTGTTTCTATGGCTTTATGGCAAGGAAGGGTGAGTGGAAGCTTCTTCAAGCTTATGATAAGAGGATAAGCTTGAAAGAGATTGTGTGAAAGCTTAAATCTGAGTTTTGCTTGCTAAAGGTCAATACATTTCTGACTCCAACTCTTCTTGAAGATCATAAAATGATTTCTTTGCTTGATGTTTATGGTTTATTGTTGCTAAGTTGGGTGTTTGGTAGCTTAGAGCATTTAAAGGTGAAATTCATATTAGCTGTTAATAACATGTAAAAATAGTAGTAAACACCTTAATTAACTTTCTTAAGTTATAGGATCAAATTAATGGGTTAAAGAATTCATTTTTGGGGATTGGAAAGTGATTTCCTGAGCTTTAGAAGCTATTTCTAGGATCCAGATCAGTAGCCCATACTGATACCCTGTGTTACAAGCAAAAATTAAAAAGGGTGTCGATACAAGCTCGAGCCGTATCAGTACGCTTTGTTCTATCTAAATTCCAGTAGCGAGATTTTGTACTAGTACGCTTGGAAGTGTATCGGTATACGGGGTTCTTGTATCGATATGGGGTTAACGCTTAACCCTTTCACGTAAAGTTGTGTATCGATACACCTGGTGTGGGTATTGGTACCCAGAAATGCTTATCGATACTTGATGTTGGTATCGGTACCTACTAGGCAATCTACCCGAAAATGGTAAAAATGAGTTAGAGGGGTTGATAATTCAACCAATGGGCTTCTAAAACTATAAAATAAATGGTAAAACTGAGAAACCGAAGTTTAACTCTCATAAGTGAGCATAATGTGTAGTAACTCGATAATTGTAAATGGGAAAACTATTATGATAGCAATCTTAGAGATGTCTGGTATCATGTCTTGGTGGCATTTGCTTGATGGCTTGACTTGGAGCCACTTAGCTCTTGGAGAGGTGTATGAATATGAATGCTCGGGGGCATGTGTGATCTTATGTTTTGGTAAAAGAATCCAAATGTTCTAGAGTCAATACTACTATACTTATATAAAAGGGGTGTATACTTCGGGCTGAGTGAACAAGTACATCTGACGTACCCATAGGCGGAGTGATTTAGGTGCGGTTAGAATCCTATCCGAGGCTATGGTCATCCGGATAAGGTAATAAACTCAATGTGCTGAGTGAGCTCGAATAACCTGGTTGGCTGAGTGACCTCAGGTAAATAATACTTATGGCTAATGTAATCCAAGTATGTCTATGATGTATCCGTGGCTATGATGATCCATATATGGTCTATTTAACCCAGCGGCTATGTGAACACGAGTAACCCGACAGTTGTATGAGAACGAGTAAAGTAGGGATTTATTGGCCGTTATGTAGATGATATGTTGATGTATTTATGTATGTTGTATGGATGTTATAGATGATGGCTTATGTACCCGATGGCTGAGTGATCAGGGTGCAACATGTATTAACTCGATGGGCTGTGTGAGCTCAAGTAACTCGATAGACTATGTGATCTCGAGTATGATAAAGCTTGTGAAACAAGTAAGACTTCTTGTAGACCTAATGATGCCTTGAGATAGGTGGTCTAAGAACTCTAGCTAGTATCGGCTATATGATAGCTCATAGATAGTAAAGCCTTATCTATGTTCTCTAAACTATATTTATCTTGCATGCTTATTTTATGATAATCACAAATTGTGGTAGAGTAGAAATGTACCACTGAGCTTTGTTAACTTATCGTGTAGATATGTTGTTTTTTCGTGCGTAGGTTGATATGTCATCCTTTTGGAGGAGCTCATCTACGAGGATTTTTCAGCACCACTTTTGCTTCAGAGTACAATACTTGTTATTTTAGTTTGGGCTAATGTATTCATAGGACCTTGCCACTGTTGAGTCTGTAACTCTATTTGAAATATTATTTTGGTGTACGGTGTTTTAAACTTGGAGCTCTTGTTTTGTAAACTTAGTTATATGCTTGTTTAATTACATGAATTTGTGGGTGATTTGATATTTTTAAAAAGGCTAAGCTTGTAATTTAAAATGAAAATTTTGATGGGTCAATTTTGGGTGACCCGAATATAGTACTTCGGATCTGGATTGTGTTCGAGGTGTTACACTTATAGAATAGAGTAAAACACAAGATCTTTATTAATAAAAATGTTCCAGTCCCCTTTTCTTCAGCCAATGAGCCATCAACAGTTTTCACTTGCCTCTGATAATTCTATTTTGTATGAGTTAGAAACAAATTCTTATTTCCTGTCATATGGTCAGTGGCACCGGAATATACTATCCAGCGTATCTTAGTAGTTATGGAAAGAAACAAAATACTACCATTCTGACTTGTGGAGGCAATAGATTTATCAGCAGAAAATGTCATTTAGATAACCAATTTCTGTAAATCCTCAATTTGCTGCTTACTAAAACTAGCTGAAGGCTCTGTGGTGACTACATTTACTGAATTATCCCTTTGACAGTGCAATCGTTATAGTTTCCAGTCAGCAGGTTTGTCATAAAACTTCTAGTAAGAGTCTTTGAGATGGCCAATTTTTTTTACAGTGTTCACACCAGGGTCTATCAGGTCTGATTTTATTACCAGATGTTGTGTGAGTGATGAAGGCTGATTCCTAAAAGGCATGGACTGTAGAAAGCATAACATTTTTCTTACCCTCTTTCTTATGAACTTCAGAGAATGCTTCTCGAATGGAAGGAAGAGGTTTAGTGCTTAATATCCTCCCTTTAACTCCACCAAAGCTTTTGTTCAAGCCATATAAAAACTGGAACACTCACTTTTGAGTAGTATTTTTTGTATAATGCTGTATAAGCAACACAACTCCACTCATTAGTCTCAAATAAATTAAGGTGATGCCAATACTTGATCATGGTGTTGAAATATCGTGTCACATTCATGTCTTTCTAACAAAGCTTTTTGATTTTGCTATCGATATCAAATAATTCAGCAACATTATCCTTGATGGAATATATTTCTTTAACAGCAGTTCAAATCTCACTTGTTATGTCATAGAGAAAGAAATTTTCTCCTATTTCTGGAACCATTAAGTTCAACAGCTAGGACGTGATCATGTTGTTCTCTCGCTTCTACTTGGAGTAGGATGGATCTTTAAAATCTGATTTGGACATGTCAACAGAGATGTATGCAGCTTTGCCCTTTTTAGTAATATAAATCTTCATGGATTGAGACCATTGAAGATAATTACAGCCAACAAGTTTATGGCAAGTTATTTCGGTGGAGGAAACATCAAAATCTTTTAGGCAGGAATTCAAATCAGTTCCAGAACTGATTTCTGATGTAGAAAGGGGATACATCTTTTTGAGATTTCTCTGGATGATCAAAAACCTAATCTGATACCATGTGAATAATAGTAATTTTGATGGAGAGAAGAATTTTTTTCTTCTATTTTCTTGATATTTTATTGATAACAACAGCTCATATTTATAGTTTACAAGAGAGCTTAATCTAAAAAATACACAAAAAATCAGCAACTATATCTGCACATATTACAAAAAATCAGCAGCTACATATCTGCTCATATTTATTGATAAAATCCTAAATATCAGCAATTAGATATTTAGGAATAGAATTCCCTAACTTTCTACAATTTCCATTAATCTACAATCTATATATCACTTTTTTCATCTAAGTACCTAAAGTATTTTTGGTCAAAATAAATACTTACAATATAGTTTTTGGTCAAATAGGTACCTAATGTATCTTTTTTTTGGATCAAAATAGGTACCTAAAGTATAGTATTTTTTCATCTAGGTTCCTAAAAAGTTAACATGTGGCATTAATTAAAAAATACTTTAGGGACTTATTTTGACAAAAAATATATACTTTAAGTTCTCACTTTGACGAAAAAATACTTCAGGTACCTATTTTGACAAAAAAATATAGTTCAGGTACCTATTTTGATTAAAAAATATACTTTAGGTACTTATTTTGACCAAAAATACTTTAAGTACTTAAATGAAAGCTTAATATACTTTAAGTACTTATTTGTGATATAGGTATCAATCTTATAATAATGGTAGTCTGGTAGACAAATAGTGTACACGTCAAAAAGTTAAATATAAGTATTGTATTATTCTTTTTAAATTTAATAAAAGCATTATATTTATAAATAAACATTGAACATCTAGTTGAAAATTTTAACCGAAAATAAACACAAAAGGGTATTTTTATATTACAACAGTTATTAAATAAAAGATTAAAATCAACTCAAGGGTATTTTTTTTTTAAAAAAATATGGGTAGAATCAATTCGAAATTCAGGTCACAAACTCTAGCACGCCTTATAGGGTCTGGTTTGAGTTAAATTATCATCGTTAAATTCAAAACATTGAACAATTAAGATTGCAATTGAGCCAAAAAGACAAGATTGGCAAATAAATTAGACATGTTTCTTTATATATATATTTATATATATATATATATATAATTAGACTCATACCTAAATCAATCCAAACTGACTCGAAGATCCAAAGGTTGATACAAATCGAAATTGACCGATTTGATACTGACCCGACCCAAAAATAAACTGATCTGATATTGATCCAACCCGAAAACTAACTGATTTGATCTTAACTTGACCCGTAAATCAAATGATCTGATATTGGCCCAACCAGATACTCGACCCGAATTACCATATGCCTGAACTAAATCTAAACCAGATTCGTTCCGACCTAAATCGAATGCATTCCATACCTAAAATGACCCAACTCAAATCCAATCCAAGCGGCCCGATTGCCACGTCTAGTCCAACTACCAACTCATTTTAGAAATTAAAAAAATAGCATTCCTTTACATGATTATTAATATTAGGGAAAATATTCATACACTGGCCGTGGGAACTTTGTTTACCACAAGTGAGCCTAATTTAAAGTTTAGGGTTTATGAGTTTAGGTCGTAAGGTTTAGAATTTTAAAGTTTTATGTTTAAGGATTAGAGTTTAGGTTTTAAGGTTTTTGGGTTGGGATTTAGATTTTAGTTTTTAGGGTTAAATTAGGTATGTTTATGAAAAAAAATTATATTGCATGTGCATAAAATATTAACCCTTAATATTACTACGATCTTTTTTTATATATATTTTTCATATTTTTTTATAATATTTAAATAAAATAATTAAAAATCATCTAAAAATCAAACTTACATTTAATATAATTTAAAAATAAGCTCTTTACTCACAACAAATAAACATGAGTTTCTTTTTTAGGTCTTAACACTAAAAATATAAATTTTAAATCATAACTTCAAATTTTAAATCTTAACCACTAAATTCTAAAACCTAAAAGATATATTAGAAACACAATTTAATAAACCTTAAACTTTAATTTTTTTCAATATTAAACGTAAATAAAAATACTAAAAAAAGATTAGACGATTTTTATTCGGAGGCAGGCCGGCAGTATTTGATATATAGTATATGTTATGTTAGTAATATATAAATAAATAAATAGAAATCTACTGTGTGAGATTAATTATGGAGGATTGTACCTTTGTGGGGATGTTTCTGAAATTTGGCCCATCCCATCTCTGTCTCTCATCGTGTGGGATCATCCTCCATGCATTCTCATTGGCTGTGTTTCTTACTCTTCCTTTTTGAACTTGTTTTTATGGAGGTGGACTCAGATGAGGGTTAGGCCTTGCAGACACAAATAGATAAAACCCTCATCCCATTTACTATCACTAAACAAACCTCATAAATAATCCAAACCCTAAACAAAAACCAATCCACTATCCGCTTTTTCTCCCCCTCATCTCATCTCCCTTTTAAATAAAGATTGTTCACCTTTGCAGAGCCAGCAAAAAGAGAAAAAAATATTGCTTTGGATTGTATTAAAAGTAGCAAGGAGGGGAGCTTTTGCTGGAATAATTTACTCATGTTGCCCAATAACTCTTCTTCCCAGCCATTTCCCTTCTTAGAGTTGGACACTGGAACTGCTAATATCAATAAGAGGAAAAGAAGACCCGCAGGAACACCAGGTACGTATGTATATCACAAAATCATATACACTTCTTTCATGAATATGATTTTGATTTGTATATATGTGCATGTGTTTTGGTAGATCCGGATGCAGAAGTAGTTTCCCTGTCGCCTAAAACGCTGCTGGAATCGGATCGTTACGTTTGCGAGATCTGCAACCAAGGATTCCAGAGAGACCAGAACCTACAGATGCACAGGAGGCGGCACAAGGTTCCCTGGAAGCTGCTCAAGAGGGAAACACCGGTGGTGAGAAAGCGGGTGTTCGTTTGCCCCGAGCCGAGTTGCTTACACCACGACCCCTGCCATGCTCTAGGCGATTTGGTGGGGATCAAGAAGCACTTCAGGAGAAAACACAGCAACCGCAAGCAATGGGTGTGCGATAAATGTTCCAAGGGCTACGCTGTTCAATCGGATTACAAGGCTCATCTTAAAACCTGCGGCACCCGAGGCCATTCTTGTGATTGCGGCAAAGTTTTCTCAAGGTTTTGTTTATTTAACATTTCCACATACTATAATCAAATATCTCGATTCCTTTTTTTGTCCTCAAAAAAGTAATCAACAGTGTTTGTTTTAGATCTATGCTGAAAATTTTCCCGGTGTTTTTGCATCTTTTGGTGGTACATATTCTGAAGCAAAAGACGCCATGATTACATATTGAATTCTTTCCTCTCTCAACCTGGTCCCTTCTCTTTTGACTTGAAAAGCAAAAGGAAAACAGTCTATATATATTGCTTTGCTTTTGACTGATGGAACCTTAATCCAGTATTTAATAGCTCAACACATTTCCCCAAGATATCAGTTTCCCATTGGTGGTGTGATTGTTTCATTTCGAAACCCGAAACATCTCCTGAATGAATGATTAGCTACCATTTCCAATTTCCATGGCAGTTTATAGATTTCACTGTTCTAACTTTACAGAGTTGAGAGTTTTATTGAACACCAAGATGCTTGCCATATGGGGCGTGTAATACGGCCAGAATCACAAGCGGTGCAGTTGGCTTGCTTGTCCCGAACAGCTTCAAGTCCCAGTCCATCCGGCACTGATACCCATTTCAGTACAGCACCATGGCCTAGTCTGGTCTTACCAAAGACAAAGGAAACCTCGCTGTTGAGCCCTACAAAAGACAACTCCCCTAAAAATGCGCATTCCCACAATTTGGAGCTTCAACTGTTAACCACATCAAATCCCAGTGAGGTCTCAAAGGAACATGGTAATCATTCAACACAGTTGCAGCTCTCCATCAGCTCTCAATCAACTGTACAAGCACCACCCCAGCAGTTGAGGCTGGCGATGGAGGAGAAAGCTTATGCCGAAGAGGCGAGACGAGAAGCGAAAAGGCAGGTCGAGATAGCCGAGCAGGAGTTTGTAAAGGCGAAGAGAATCCGGCAACAAGCACAAGCGGAGTTAGAAAAGGCTCAAGCTTTAAAAGATCATGCAATAAAGCAAATCAACTCCACCATCCTTCAAATCACTTGCCATGCTTGCAAACAGCAGTTCCAAGCAAGAACACCTTCCGAGGAGAACTCCCTTGTGGCGAGTTACATTTCATCGGCTTTAACAGAAGGTGAAGTTGTGAACGATTTTCAAACATAAAACCCATGTGTTTTCAACTGATATACAAAAAAATATTGTTGTTTTTGATAATCTGGAGTTGGTTGGTTAGTGGAGTGTTGTATTCTACAGTTTGTGTGATGTAATTTGTTCATTAATTTGATTGAAGTAATGGAAGTTATGCAGTGTTTTTTATAATTCTTAGGTGATTATATATTGGTGGATTTGGAGAGAATGATTGTAGGTGGGCTTGCCCTTGCATTAAAGAATACTACTGACAAACGAGTTATATATAACCTAAAAACATTCATATGAAATCAGAACAAAATAAAAGCATGAGAGAGAGAGAAAGAGGAGGAATCTGATGTCTGAATTCTGATGGTCCTTAGTGCTGCATGCACTGCCATGTCATGGTCATCAGCAAATAAAATGGTAAATGCTAAACCACCATGTTTTTCAGTGCCACAGTTGTATTGGTTAATGACAGTCTCACTCGTCGCTCTCAACGCTTCCAAACACACAGACACAAACACAACTCCATTCATTCACTTTCATCTCTCATTTCATCAGTGGGTTGTTCAACGCAAAATTTTATATAAAAAGTTATATTAGAAATGTGATGTGTGAAATTACAAAAATTTATGAACGTAAAATTAAATTATCAATAAAAAATATAAATGAAATATTTAGAAACTTTAATATTTTTAAGGGTGTGACTGTCTCCGACACCCCTTTTCCATTTGTACAGAACAAGCGCAGCATCTTTCCCTTCTAGGAAGAGACCACCCATTGCTTTTCAGCTCAGGGTTGGGGAGAAAAATAAAAAAAACTACGACCCATCGCTGTTATATGCTCATCTTTCACCGTTTGAAACTAAAACAAAAGGCGAACCGCTTGGCTAAATAAAGCTGAACCTTTTTTTTCAAGACCTTTTCGATTATGTTAGTAGCTTCTCTTCTTTCTCTTTATCTGACATAATTGTTTCTCTGTTGACTTTTGGTGCAGAACAAATAACTGGATAGTATACGGTTCATTTTTTTTACTGGTGATGAGAAAAGAAAAGACAATTGAGACAGCAAGGAACACAGGAAGTAACAGGGTTGCTTAGGCTTTTTCCATGAAGCTCGATCATCTAGCTTAAGCTTAATTGATTAGCTGAAATTGTTTACAAAATTTTGGGGTATTATTATATGCGTTGCATGCTAAGACTACGTACGAACCAGTTGGACTGTGTGTTGGTTTGGCTGGCTGCTTCATCGGTTTTCATTCCGATTACTGTTTAGGCAAGCTGTCTCTATCGGAATTAAATTTAAATTTAAATTTAATATATGTTTCCCATCCCCAGCCCACCAGACCATCATTCCTCTACTTACTGATCCACTTGGCCCAACTTAGCAAGTTTTCAAGTATGCACCAACCATTCAATAAATTTTAGAGTAAACTATATTGGTGGTCCCTAAATTTTTAGGAAACATTCACATTAGTTACATAACTTTTAAAATTGTGTTATAGTCATTAAATTTTTAGTTTACTTTCATTACAGCAACAACCATTAAGAAATGTTTATGTGACATGCTAAAGTATTCTTTCCAAAAAAAATTTAATTTTCTAAATTGGCAGCCGCCACAAACACCAAGTTTATGAAGAATGGATTGGTTGTCGGTCAATGGTAGGAAGGTTTCGTTTGGCTAGAAAATTAAGTTGATACGAAAATTGACAATAACATATTGAAAGATTTAGCTTCTTGTTTCGGTTGAGATTTGAAAAGATTGGAAGTATTTCTAATGAGTTTGAACCGAAAAAAAGAAAAAAAAAAGAGTAGTTTGACGATCTCTTCGACCGAAAAAATCACCTAATAGCGATAGAAACAACGATAAAAAGAGGCGGAAGTCCAATCAGAACTAAAAGATTTACCACTTTTAACTGTTAGATCAGTTTGAAATCGAACTATGTTAATCTTCTGGACAAATAAAGCTTTTTCATCATTGGGGTTGACTAGTAACTACTCAATTCATCGAAAACTTGGCATGTGTTTAGGGGTTTAGTTTAGAGCTTAGAGTTTAGGGGTTAGGGTTGTAGGATTTAAAATTTAAGGTTAGTTTTTTAGAATTTAGGGTTTAGGTTTAATTTTGATTTATAGTATAAATAAACAGGCTTGTGTAAAATTTATTTTACCAGCCAATGTATCAAATTTAAACCTTTTTTAAATATTAAATAAATTATATTTAATTTTAAAAAAATTAAATTAAAATTTATTTATAATAAGTTATTCAGAGTTGCCAGGGACGGCGCGGGGGATGATCAGCAGCTTACTCCTTATTGTTTTCCGAGTGGACGGCCACCGGAGGGTGTGCCTGATGTAAGGATGCCACCAATTCTTGAACGGCCCGGATCACCGGTTGATTTGGAGAACCAAAGTCGCTTGAAAAAAGGTCGCTGTGATATGGTTCTATTAGATGGTGCTGCTGATGGTATGGAGTTGGAGGGGACTTTGGAAGGGGACGATCTCGTTGGTGATTCAGCCGATGGGAATGCTAGGGGTCGGAGACCGGATCAAGGGACTGGCAAGATTGAAAACAATGGGGGAAAGTCTAAGGCGTCGTATGCGAGTATGGTGGGTCAATCGTCTAATTGGGGGGAGGAGAAGAAAGATAGTGATCATGGCGTTGCAAGCGAGGAGGTTATTATTTTAGAAGAAGATTACGCCATTGATAGGTCGGATTCATATCCGAAGATTAAATTATCTGAGCGTGTACATGATCAAATTGATAGGAATATGCGCAACGTGATTATCGTTCGCCTGTTAGGTAGAACTATAGGTTTCCAAACTTTGTTTAATCGGATTCAAGCTATGTGGAAACCGCTGGGGGAGATTCAGTTGATTGATCGGGATAATAGTTATTTTCTTGTTTGTTTTAGCAATGAGAGTGACTACGGACATGTGTTGACTGCAAGACCCTGGACGATTTATGGGAGTTATCTAACAGTGCAGCCCTAGAGCAGAGAGTTTTCAACTTCAGAGCAGCATCCATCACACGTTATTGTTTGGGTTCGTCTTCCTAGATTACCATATAAGTATTACTCGAAAGCTTTGTTCAGATTGATTGCGACAGTGGTGGGTAGAGTGGTGAAGGTGGATTATAACACCCGTATTACAGAGAGGGGGAAACTTGCACGTCTAGCGATTATGGTGGACTTGAATAAACCTCTTCTTCCATGCATTGGTATAGATGGTTTTGTCCAGAAGATAGAATATGAAGGGTTGCAAAATATTTGTTACGGTTGTGGCATTTATGGGCATTCCAAGGAAACATGTTTAGCGAATCGACCAGATCAGGAAGTGGAAAAGGACCTGAGTAGGGCTGCACAAGATGAAAGTAGTAGTAAGTTAGATACGTTAGGTGAGGGGAATTTATTTGGCTCATGGATGGTTGTGGATAGTCGTCGACGAAGGCCAAGGCCAGTCGCGAAGTCGAGTAAAGGGCTGTGTCATGGTCGGAAGTTCCTCCTTGTTCGCGGTATGCTGCTCTGGAGGCAGAGAATTTTATTGAGGTCATGGATCATGATTCGAATCAAAATCTAGGTCAGGTGAGGAAATCGGTGACTGGAGCGAGCACGGCTGCAGGTGGGGTTATACAGGCAAAAGAGGTGAATTTGGAAAGGAATATACAGTTTAATGATGCTTATTTAGCTTCCAATCCGGGGAAAAAATCAAAGGCGACAAGAAATAAGTTGAGTAAGGCAGAAGTTGTGCCTATGGTTCCTAGCCAGAACGCTAATGCGATAGAATTATCAGTGAGTCATTCTTTAGGGTACCATACTGCGATAACTATTGAGGAACCTGAGGTTGGTAAAACATCGAAACAAGCGGCTGCAAAAGGGAAATGACTAGGGATAAGGGGATCGAAGGAGAATGGTAAGCAAGGTCTGAAGATACGTAAACCACCTGAGACTCGAACGATCTTGCGTCCTGTGCTACAAGAATGGGCTCAAAATATAGCAAACCGTATGGATTCCATTGTTGCCCAAAATTTGAGTGGCAATAGGGGCTCAACGCTGGCCATGGTGAGTAACGATGGAATGCTGGAATCTGCTCGATCAGTTAAGCATATTGTGGTAGTTCCTGATGATGCTATGCGTGAGGCAACTAGTTTAGATGGACAACATATTATTGCAGATTCATGAGGGTAAGGTTCCATTTATTTTATTTTATTTTTAATGACTAGTTGTATGTTTTGGAACTACCACGGAGCAGCTAGTTCGAAGTTTTGAAGATTATTTAAATCCTTTGTTCGGGAATATAAGCCTAAAGTGATAGTGTTATTTGAGCCGAGGATAAGTGATCGGCGGGCAAATCGGGTGGTAACCAAGTTGGGATTTTCGTATTCATTTCGTGTCGTGTCGAGGCTCATTGATTTAGTGGTGGTATATGGATGCTTTGGGAGGAGGGAGTGGAAATTGAATTTTTGCATCTTTCAAACCAGTTTCTTAACGAGAGAGTTTGTCACTCGGATAGTCATAATTGGGTTCAATTAACCGCTGTTTATGCAAGTCCACACAGCTCGCAAAGGAAATGGTTATGGGAGTAACTTGCTTCTCTCAATCCGGGTCCTCATATGCCACGGATTTTGGTGGAGATTTTAACGTTATTCTATCACCGGATGAGAGATTGAGTGGTTCGACTCAGCATGTTTATAGTAGTCGGCCATTCACAGATTTTCTTTTTCAGACATGTTTAGTAGATATGGGATTTCGAGGGCCTCCTTTTACATGGGGTAGAGGTAATTTGCATGAACGCCTTGATCGTTGTTTGGCCAATTCTAAATGGTTGAGCTCTTTTTTTGAATTTTTTCGTGCTACACTTGGACCGTAATGGCTCTGATCATAAACCATTGTTGTTTCCGCTAAAGGAGGAGTGTTTGGAGCAGCGTAATAGACCGTTTCGCTTTATTTCAGCGTGTCAACATCTTGGGTTTTGGGATTTCCTTAAAGCTACATGGGTTGAGCAGGATTTACTTCGTAATATTGATTCATTTGCTTCGTAGGTGCCGGAGTGGAATGCTAACACTTTTGGTCACATTGGGAAAAGGAAACAACGCTTGCTTGACTGTATTAAAGGTATTGATCTTGCTTTAATGAATGGGCATTCTAAGTCGCTTATTAAATTGGAGGCTAGATTGCGAACGAAATTATATGAGGTCCTTGAGTAGGAGGAGCTATTTTGGTAGCAGAAGGCTTGTGACCAATGGGTTTTACATGGTGATCAGAATACGAAGTACTATCATGTTTCCACTATGGCGAGGAGGAGGGCTAATATCATAAGTGCCTTGCGGGTGTCTGATGAGATTTGGTGCTGCGATCAAGAAGAGTTACGTCAGGTCGCGATTGATTTCTTTGCAAAACTCTTCACTAGCTCAGGATGCGATGGCTATGAGGTTAGGGGCCGGTTCCCTCAGATTTTGAGTAGGGAGATGCAGCAAATTGCACGACCTCTCTTGGACAAGGAGTTGAGGCGTGTCATTTTTGAGATGAGTCTGTTAAAATCACCGGGGGTTGATGGCATCCATGCGATATTTTATTAGAAAAATTAGGACATCGTGGGTGGTGAAGTGTGTGCTTTGCTTCGAAAAATCTTTGAGGAAGGAGTGGTTCCTAAAGTTATAAACCGTACTATTCTAGTGCTTATTCTGAAAGTTTCTACTCCGAAATATTTTTCTCAATTTCGCCCGATTAGCTTGTGTACCGTGGTTTATAAAGCTTTAACGAAGATAATAGTAAACCGGTTGAAGCAACGTAGGTCTCAGATAACCAGACGAGCTTTGTACCTAGACGCGCCATTACGGATAATATTATCATTACTCAGGAGGTTATCCATTCTATGAAATAGAAGACGGGTCGTCAGGGGTGGATGGTTATGAAGATTAATCTCGAAAAGGCCTATGATCGCCTTGAGTGAAGCTTTATCGAAGACACGCTACATGATATTGGCATACCTGATTTCTTACAGAGTCTCATTATGTATTGTTTTTCGTCTGCGTCTATACAAGTTCTTTGGAATCGGTCGTTGTCTGATTCTTTTAAGCCATCTAGAGGTATCCGTCAGGGTGATCCGTTGTCCCCCTATTTGTTTGTCTTGTGTATGGAGAGGTTGGCGCAAGCTATTCAGATTGAAGTTGAGAACGGGCGATGAAAACCTTTTCGCACATCCAAGAGGAGTCCGGGTGTTTCCCATCTCTTTTTCTAAATGATATGGTGCTATTTGCCGAAGCTTCTCTTGAGCAGCTAGAGGTGGTGCAATCGGTGTTAGACAGGTTTTGTGAGGCTTCCGGGCATAAGGTGAGCGTGGCTAAGACTACCATGTACTTCTCTAAAAAATTTCGACTGCTTTAAAGGTTCATATTTGTGAAACGATCAGATATTTTGAGGTGAATGACTTGGGGAAGTACCTTAGGGTGCCGTTACTTCATAATAGAGTCTCGATGGCGTCTTATGAGTATTTAATTCAGATGGTCCGTAACAAATTAAGTGGTTGGAAGGAAAAGTCCTTGTCCTTAACTGGGCAAATTACTTTTACTAAGGCGGTTCTTTTTGCGATTCCAACTTATACCATGCATACAAAAGTGGTGCCTCGAAGGGTTTATGTGGAGATTGAGCGACTCATCCGCCGTTTCATATAGGGAATTACGGATGACAAGGGTGGGGTGCATTTGGTCAAGTGGGAAACGATGTGCATGCCCGTAGCTCAGGGTGGTCTTGGATTTCGGAACCTGGGACTGTAGAACGATGCTTTCCTGATGAATGTAGCATTCCAGATTATGGCTAACACTGACGCCCTTTGGGTTAAGGTGTTGCGTGCCAAATATAAATGCTCGGAGTTAGTTCCTAATGCTCTTAAAACATGTGGTGGCTCTAGATTATGGAAGGTCTTGGGCTGGTTTAGAACGATGTGCGCAATAATGTGGTTTAGAGCGTGGGTAATGGTCGTGATATTCGATTCTGGCATGATTCTTGGGTTGGTGATCTAGAACCCTTGTACACTTATGTGAGTGGTGCTCTACATGAGTTGGATGAGCAGACTAAGGTGGAGGGTATGGTCGATCAGAAGGTAATTGGAAATGGAATCATTTTCAACATCTTTTGCCGACGTATGTCAACCTTAAGATTACAACCATTAAGGGTTTTGTGCCACAACTTCCGCCGGATAGGGTAGGATGGAGAGGGTGAGATGATAAGGTGTTTTCGGTTAAATCCGCATATGGTATTGGGGTAGGGTTCTCCTGTAGCACCCTTAACGTATACTCGTAGTACAAATACACTTTAAGGATGTCACAACATTTTCTGACAGAATTCCAGACTCGTAAAATTTTGAATCAATTAAACTCATTTACCGAAATTTCACATACTGTTCAAACAGTCTTTATTACCATGATTTAATATCCATACTGCTCAAACTAATTTCTCACATTACTAGTTCTTTATTTTATTCTTATCAAGTTAAGATTCATTATCAAGGCTGATTATTTCAGTTGACTTTTAATCTAATCCTACTTTCACAAAATACTAACACATAAGAGATGCATGCCCACTAGAAAATATCATAAAGTAGAATGTCTTACTGATGTTTGACAAATTGCAGTTTGATCAGCATGCCTGGCTCCTCTTCAATTATGCTTTTAGACAACCTACGTGTGAAACATACACACGCTAAGTATTTACTTAATGAGACAAAAAATTATAAAATTGTCAATTAACAAAAAAATCATGTAATTATAAGACTTTATTTATGTCTGAATTATCTTAAAATGATTGACAAATTATGTTATTCTAGGTGCAACATCATTACTTGTCATAAATCAATACACCTTTCATATCATACTATGATTAGTTTCAATTAACGTGCCAAGTCATACTTTGACATAGTTCTAATTCTTTACTTAGCAGAACAAACAAATATATACATACAATTTTGAGTTTAGCATAATCAAAGAAATACAGATACCGCGGAAAATACAAAAGTACATAGAACCTGTTATTTCTCATACTTAATACCAAAGCTCTATTGAAATGTGTCATGAACTGCATTTTCATTAACTTTTCAAAACTACCCAAAGTATGCTATATGAGATCAAGGTATGCGAGTCATCTGAAATAAGACACCGTAGTGCCTAACTTGAACATGACATATGAGTACGTACTCGAGGACGCTCTTTGCTCCTCATAAAAGCACCTCGTTAGTGCCATTAGCACTATGGGCGTGGATCCCCAGGGTGCACACCAAGGGCTTGGGTCCCCAAGGTGGAAGTGACGTCGTAGTAGTCACGAAACATACTTGTATCATATATGAGATTGTATCTACTAAGACTCTATGGATATCCACCTATACCAAAGACTCTCATGTTGTAATACTTGGGCATTCAGCTATTATATCATTTTCAAAATGATCATATCAAATATCATTCCATGTTTAGAATAATCATACCATATATATTCAATAATCATAGTTGGGCAATTCGTACCCCATATTACAACATGTATAACAAATCATATAAGTATCTCAGAGTAAATATAGTGTACTATACATGTCACATTTGCCATGTTCATATACATATTACTTGTTTTTACCATAATTATATGATGTCAGTTAGTATAACAGAAATATTCATCATTTTAGTAACATTGTATCATATAAATACAATAGCTTTCATCATGTTTCATAAATAGTTACTAAATCAATGATCATTTACCAATCTGGTCATACTATTTCTTTACTTTGAGTAACATAGCATATCAAGTTTATTTTATCTTTTACTGATATTTTATGTACCAGAGTTCGCTTATAAATGTGATATGATTCCTAAGGATTGACTCGTCACAAGTCTTCCTTTCTATTAACTTAATATACATATATTGCACTCACTTGGGCTATTTGACAGAATGCCTCACCAAACACTAGTTCAACACTTTCCTTTTCTTTTCTTACTCGTACCTCGAACTTCCTTCAATTCGGAAATGACTTCATAAACTACATGAGTACAATAAGACATTTGTTAGATTCAAATCTAACAATACTTTAAACATATTATCTAATATAATCATTCGAATATAAAATATCCAAATATTTTCCTTTCTTTCTTGTACTTGCTAAATATTTATCAGAGTCCTTGGTGACTAACTTAAACTTCAAACAATTCTTCCAAACTCTTTAAACTAACATTTAAATACAAAATGTATCAAATTCTATTTTCTGCCAGCTTGTTTTACCTTTGGAGAAATACTTCTACAGGGCAGAATAAACACCGGATCTTAATTTCCTTTATATAGTAAAAAATAGATTCGATAACGAATCCAATTACATAAGCCACATAAATTAATAAAATCTATAAAAATTATGAAAAATCACTGAATTTACGTCACAGACTATTCAGGCAGAAAACTGCTCTATAATTTTTCTAACCTTCATTCGAATAAAAATTCATATCTTTTAACACGAAACTCGGAATCAGTTTCTGTTTGTTAGAAACGAAACTAGACTGACATACCTTTATATCGATATAAAATTCACCATCTAACCATTTTTATAGAATTTATGGTGAATTTCTAAACTTACTGCTATAATTTAAATTCAACCTAACTTTCCATAATTAGTTTCTAAATTTGCCATAACTTCTCCTAATTTCTTTACTTGTCAATTTAGTCTCATCATTTTACTTCAAATGAAAATGAAGCTTGTATTCATAAGTTCTCTTGACATCCTTAATCAAAATAGGCTTAACCAATTATTTCTCTAATTTTCCTTAATTTCAATTCCCTAATTCTTTCTCATCAATAACTCAAGTAGTTCTTCACAACACCATGCAATTTTACTACCAAAATGTAGAGAAATGAATGTAGAACAAATTATTCCAAAAGATCATACCTTGAATCTTGCTTAAAAGCCTTCAAAATTACCAAAGAAAATTTGTGTATTCTTTCTCCCATGGTTTCCTGTAACTCACGACTTGGCATAAGAAAGATGAACACATTTTTCTTCATCTTTTGACTATAATACTTTGAATTTGTCAAATTTTGCCGCTTCTAAAATTAAATAAATTTTAAATTCATTTAAATAGTGAAATTACTAACTTAGCCTTTAAATCTAATGGCTAATTTAATCTTATCTAAAATCAAGGGCCAAGATTAAATCCATGTATATTTCATCTTCCAAAAACGTTCCCAACATTTCAAAAATATTTCAAAATTGCCATCATTGCCAAATGACCAATTTGCCCTCCAACTAGTCTTTATTTACTAAGTTTGTTTTAAAATTGCCATTCCATTACAATCTAACTAAATTAGTTCCTTCTCAACCGGGCACTATTCCATAAATATTATTTTATGATTTTCCATGTCTTATGGATCAGTCTTTGAAATTTCAATTCGATCTGATTTCCCGATATTCACTAAATACTTCTACTACGATTTTACCTTTGCCGAGCTATCAGATTTATTTTGAAAATTCCATATTTCCATGTTCGAAAAATAAATACTATATCTCATAAAAACTTCCTTTCCTAAGGACTTAGATTAAATTTTCCTAACTCAGTCTATTATTCCGATAATTATTGAAAATCCTCACCGAGTAAAATTTCTCTTAGAAATCCTTTATCGGAAATCCATACGAATATTCTCTACTCTTACTAAGTCCAAAATATCGATCAAAAACACTTTTATGGGACCTTCCTGAAGGTCACTCGTCCTAGTGTTTCTCTGGTCTGAGCACACTTAATAATAGAGTTCGATTAAAATTTGATACCGTATACTGCATTTTCATTCCTGGGGCCTATATCAAATTTTACTCACTGACCGAATTTATCCATATACAGGATAAAACTAGTTATTGAGCAAATCCTTTACTATAGATTTAAACTTTTCCTTTCTTTATGATTTAGCAACCAACATTTAAAAATTGCCATTTTGGTCACTAAACTTTAACCTTCAATTCTCATTCCAATTTTATCGAATTTCAACCAAATTTTGCATATACCCTAATCTGCTTATCCTCTATCTCATGACACCTTTAAACCTCAGAAATTCCTTTTCTAAAGCTTCTAATTAAAGAAATCCTAAATTTTCTATTTTTTGTCATTTTAGTCACTAAGTTAGTTTTTAAGCTACTAACTTAGTACCAAATAACCTTAATACTGTTTAACGAAATTTGGGGTGTTACATCTCCGATGGTGGTGGGGATCCGATGTGGAATATCATTCACAAGTATCGAGGGCTACAACACATCAAAATATTCCTTTGGTTGGCTTGGAGTAACAAACTCATGACTAATGAGGAGCGAGTGCGACGCCATTATGCTTCCGACAGCAGCTGCCCGTGTTGTAGGGCGAATGTGGAAACGGTGAGCCATATCCTTCGCTCGTGTCCTTCGGCTACTGCTATATGGATTGCTTTGATTAAACAATATAAGATTGATGAATTTATTACCATGGATTTTTATGCTTAGCTGAAGATTAACTTAACGGGCCCTAATTATTTTGTAAGTGACGTGGGTGATTGGGACCTGCTGTTTGGTGCAGTTCTTTGGAATCTACAGAAACAAAGGAACAATTTGGTGTTTAATGCTAACATGGAAGAGCAGGATTCGGTCCTTGGTCGCAGTAGATGGTTGCAGCAAGCAACCGTGAAGGCATTGGAGCGGTTGCGGGCAGCGAACCCGATGGTTGTCAATGCGAGGCCAGTAAGTCAAGGGTGGTTGCCACCAAGTGCGGGGTGATTAAAACTTAACACTGGTGGCTCACGAAGGCATTCGGATGGTTTCTCTTATTGTGGGGGGTGATACGAGATCATGAAGGGAGATGGCTGAAGAGTTTTGCTAAGTTTGTTGGGGTTAGCTCAGTTGTGGAGGCTGAATTGTGGGATATACATGTGGGTATGAGGATGGCATGGGATATGGGATGTCATCGTCTAGTGGTTGAGAGTGGTAGTAAGGAGGTCCTTCATTGGATAGAGAAGAAGAATGATAGTGGCTGTTCATTGTCGTTGGTAGCTCATATTCGAGAGACTAGTGCCCGTGATTGGGAAGTGGTGTTTTGGTATGTGCCGAGGATGGCAATCGCGTTGCTGATGGGCTGACTAGGCTTGCCCGTGATGTGGGTATGGAAGGGGAATTCTATGATGTTCCCCCGGTTGGTAGCCCTTACTTCTTGAGGATGGTTATGGATAAGGCTGCTGGTTGTGGTTCGTGGTGGGTTATTACCGTTCTTTGTTGGTTATTTTATGGTTTGTTAGTGTATTGAGGTGAGTCACCTCCTTGATGCTTCTCACCATGCATCTTATTTCACTCGTATTTATTTGATGCTTCTCACCATGCATCTTATTTCACTCGTATTTATTTGAACCAAAAATAAAAATAAAGAAAATACACATCGTTGGCAATGAAGATATAATGAATGACAAGAGAGAAATCATCGGAAGAAAAAACCTCTGTTCCCGGCGGCTTCGTTCTTGGCAGTAGTGAAAAACATAGAAGGAATAGTCATGCATAAGAACGCGGCTGCCAGAAGTCCCGTTGCAAGATACCCTCTGTTAAAGAAACCTTCAAACTCAGTATCCTTTAAACTTCCGCCTAATGACTTCAACAAATCATTAAGAAATCTTTTCATTTCCACCGTCGCCAAGAAACCGGCCCCAACACACGATGGCAAAGCAAAGGCAACCACCTTATCTCCATAAAAGTATAAGGTCGGCAAGAAGGGACCGCGAATGAGCCTCTTTCCGGTACAAGCACGGTACATTGTGAAGGGTAAGAGCAATATGCAGTAGGCTGCTGCAACAACAGCCGTGGCCAGCACATACCTGCAGACATAGAAATTAGAATCATGACCAAATTCAGAAAGAAAAAGTAATAAAAAGAAATTGCAGGCTAAGGCCATGTATTGTTGTAGGTAATGATGTCCTTGAATGTTACTTTGGAGCCATCGATGTCGGTGACCTTGTCTAGTATCAGAACCACTATACATCCAGCTGCGGATAAAAGAGTGACGATTCTGAGCACAAGGCTAAGAATTACCCGACCCTTGTTGGACGTCATATATCAACCGGTTTAGACTGTAATTTTCTGTTCCTCGGATGATTATTGTATGTCTGAAATCCACATAGATCACTCACGGTTGATGAGGTTTTTATAGAATATCTTTGTCTCGGTTGTATCTATCTTCGGTTGCATTGTACTATAACTGCAGCCTGCAGGCCTCCAGGACTCTTTTGACCGCGTCTTTCGATGTTTCCAAGCTCTCATGCTTGTTCACTTGAACGATGCAATGGTTTTTGGAGTATGTATTGGGACGTCTACAACTCAATTTTCGATATGGATTAATTAAATTAAAACGTTATTTATTTATATTTTGTACTAGTTAAAATTTTGATTATATTCAAGTATTTTTTAATTATTCATGGATTGCACATTTGGAACCCCATTGTTTATGTGGACGTGGATTGTGGATTTGAATATCTGAATTCAACTTTTTAGCAAATTTAAATTTGTGCATATTCGAATATTTAACACATGATTTAAAATTCAAATACCTGACAGATAAATTTTTTTATTCCTATTTAGGTTCGAATAATTAAAAAATTATAGATATTCAAGTCGTTGTCCTTATTTAGATTCCGTTGATATATGTGTTATGTGATGATTGTAACACCCTGATTCCGATCCGGATCCAAAGCATTACTTTCGGATCACCCAAAACCGACCCATCAAAATTTCTCATTTGAAATCACAAATTAATCTTTCTCAAAAGCATCCATTTTCATAAATCTATATAAATAAATAACATTTAAGAATTTACAAAATAGGAGTTCCAAATAAAATACACAGTAAATCAAAATAAAGATACAGACTCAACTGTAGTAAGGTCCTAAGAATACAATCAGTCCAAACTAAAACATCAAGTATTGTACTCTGAAGCTGGCCCGGTACTAGGAAATCTTTCTCGATGTGCTTCTCCAAAAGCGACTTGTCAACCTCCGCACGGAAAAACCACAATTCCGCATGCTGAGCTAACAAAGCTCAGTGGTACATTTCTACTCTACCGCAATTCATGAATATCATAAAACAAGCATGCATGATAATATAATCAAGAGTGCACAGAAATGCTTTTCAACACTAAGGATCATCGTCTAGCCTGCCCTAGCTAGAGTTTACAACCATGTCTCAAGATACCATCATACCATAAGAAGGTTCACATGCCATCCAAGCTTACCATACTCGAGTTCACATAGCCCATCGAGTTACTCGAGCTCACATAGCCCACCGAGTTAAGCATCCCGTACCCTGATCACATAACCCAAGGGTAAAATAGACAACATCTATTATCCACACAGGGACGTAAATAACATACATTCCCTACAATGGCCAGCGAAGCCCTACAATACCCATGTTCACACAGCCGTCGGGTTACCCGTGATCACATAGCCGTCGGGTTAATGGACCATATCCGGATCACCATAGCCACATATACGTCCTAGACATACTTGGATCACAATAGCCACAAGTAGTCTTTACCTGAGGTCACTCAGCCAATCAGGTTACTCGAGTTCATAAAGCCCATCGAGTTACTCGAGCTCACACAGCCCCCAAATTATGTTTCCTTATCATGATCACATAGCCCAAGGATAGGTTTCTGACCGCATCCAGATCACATAGCCCGTGAATACGTCGGATGTACTCGATCACATAGCCCATAGTACACATCCCCTTATATAAGTGCCTTCACACTGACTCTAGGACATCCGAATTCCTAACCAAGACACATAAAATAGCATACGCTCCATATCTCACCAAGAGATAAGAATCATCAAGCCCAAAATTACAAATGCCCCAAGGCATATTTCATTTGTTACAATTATTAATATATATCTTTTAAGCTTATTCACGACTTTCTCGATAGATCATCTTATTATTCACGACAACCAGCCTATATGGACGTCCCTTCAGCACACAATAAGGACCCCAACTTTCCACATAGCATCAACCAATCTACCACGGATCCCTATAGATTTCTAGTACAAGCAACTCACCCAGTTATTACCAAGCCATTAGTCATTTATTCGACATGTGGGTTAGAAACCCTGATTTATCAGTTTTAGAATTCATTTTATACCTTTAGGGGCCTATTAGACCCTTTATCACGAATTATAAGACCTTCAAACGCAACCTCAAAATTCTTAGGCAAATTGCTCTACGAGTACCGATACTCCTATATGGGTATCGGTACGCCCCTCTAGGTACCGGTACTCATGTACGAGTACAGATACTCATATTAGGTTTGAAAGGTTTGGTGCTCAAGCCGTATCGATATGCTAACCACCCGTATCGATACACAATATTGGTACGTACCTACCTCATACCGGTACTTGTACCTTTGCGTACCGGTACGCGAAAGCCTTCCTCAGGCAATATAACAGTAGGTACCGATACTCTCCCAAGCGTATCGGTACGCAAAAGCGCTACTGGAATTCTAATCAAGTGAGGGGTACCGATACACAAGAACGCGTACCGATATGGCCCTCACAACCCGCCCTCCTTATTATAAAGGTGTACCGATATGCGACCACTCTGTACCGAAATGCGAGCCCAGATTTCAAAACCTAGAGCTCGGGATTTCACAATCCCAGCCCTTAACCTCAATGGTTAAGCCCCAAAATGTTCCTACAGATTATTTGGAGTATATTAGGTGGTTTGCAACCAATTTTATACCTTAGCAACACTTAACTTTTGATTTACCATTAAAGGGGTTTTAAGCTCCTAAACCTTAGCTATGCAACCCAAAACCATAAACCACACAAGGCAATCATTTTAAGATCCTCATGGACTGAAGGAGTCAGAAATGTACTGACATTAAGCAAGCAAATCCCGAAATGAAGCTTTCAAGCTTTTGCCACCTCTCTTCTTTGCTCCAAGCTTTAACTCTAACCTCCAATAACTTTGGGAATATTTATCTTAGAAGATAGATCTTTGCATGCTGATTAAACTTCCCTTGATGCTCAATTCGGGATTTCCACTCAATGACAACAAGTTCCCATCTTTAATCTTTGGGTTTGGGGATGGAAATTTGAAGAAGAAGATAAAGAGAGAGGACAAGGGTGACTTCTCCCTCCTTACAAAATGGCAGCCCCCTTAATGGGGCATCAGCCTTTATCCTCATTTGAGAGGGAATCACCTAAACGCCCTCACATCTAATTCATCCCAACAACCTAAGACCCAACACTTAACCCCAACAATACATGGAGGCCCACAGAGCCCAACGTCTCGTCCCAATAAGCTCAGAACATCCAACCTGAGGTGGTGGTCTAAGGCTCGGGTTGACGCCCATCGTTGACTAAAAAATCCAGGTCGTTACAACTCTCCCATCCTTCAAAAAATTTTATCCTCGAAATTTAAACAGATGGAGAAGATGAAACCAAATAGATCCAAACACTCCACCATTCAAACAATATCACCTTGGAGAGTTCTCCCTCCACTTACCTTATTCGAAACCATAACACTGAACCACTTGTTCTCAGAAATTCTAACGACCTAATCACCGCAACCATTAGCAACCACAATGATTCTTAAAGCAGGGTAACAAACCAACCTCAAGCTATGTTGTCCAAACACCGATCCAAGAAACTCAACTCCAATAAATTATACCTTGGATATCAATTCTTCTTACTAGCATTCGTAGTTCGTAACCTTGAACTTCGGCCTCATCTATGTCTAAAACACTACCCCATTTTAAGATACCTTGTCAGGAGCACATCATATCTAACAGCCATACCCCGATCAACATCAAAGGACATGCAAAACCTTAACAACCAACTCTCATCATCAACCACCTTGAACTAACGATTCTTCTCTCCAGGCTTGACCTACCAAGACGAGACTTAAACTTTACTTTATTCGGACTTGCCTCTCACCCAAACGAAAACTACATACGATTTCAACTAGTTGATTTTGAGAAAAATCCGTTGTCACATACGACTCCCAGCAACAACCAAAACTAACAATCCATCCTCAAAGGTCTAACCACCTTCTCCCAATCAACCACTCAGTCCCTACTATCAAGCGTGAAAAACAATCTAACTGCTCTCAGGAATTTCTCAACTGGTTCCCCCAATAACATTTCCTTATAACACATCCATTTGGTTACTCACAACACGGCTATTGATCATATATTTCCGCTGCGCTACTTTGATAACTTTCACACTGCTTGCCTTAACCGAAGATAATGCCTCTCAAACTCGATAGAGCAATTTTTCAACTTTATGAAAACTAGATCAAAAGGTGCACAAGCTAGGCTACCGACCTCGTGACTTGCCCTTAGGGCCTCAACCACGTTTATCACAACCTTTATTTACTTTTATTACAGTACCCTTACTCTGAACAAATAGACGAAACTCTCATATTCTATAGCCAAAAACAAGGTCATCGATCTCACAAACCAGGCAACGGTCTCCCACCATTACACTATGGCTCAACACATCCTAAGCCACCATGCAAGCCACTCTCACACAGACAGGTTCTCGGTGAAGCACTTAGCAATGACACCTATTGGTCGCTTGCACAAGCGTGCCTCTAACAAGAGCTTGTTAAGTGTCATGTCACAGAGCGATGGACACTAACAACGAACTTAACCTCACATTTATTGTGGTTCTGAACCACAATCAATGATAAGGCTGCTCATTCACCAAGGGTATCCCTATACCCTCAAAACATCCTTAATCCTAAGGCCAGGAATTCTCAACCTTTGAGTCTACAACGCAAGCTAAGATCATCTTGTAACATACAATACCTTCCTTGAGCTAGCACTACGGAGCACCACATTCACTTAGGGAGGTAAAGATTCTACCCATCTAACACCATCAATCAGATTCAAACAATTTGAAATTTCACAACTTCTTGCTCACAAATTACAACATACTTTGCACTCTCAACAACCATCTACGGTAAAAACTTATCTAGCAGAAGATGCAATTCTAATTACCATCTAAAGTAACAACAAACCCAAGATTCACCAAGATACACATCCACAAGAACCAAACCATTACATAACCAAAGAGCTAAACGGCTAACAAAAATAACTGGAATCTAAACGAAGCTTAATTACCTAACATGTCCTCAGCCGTAACGCTGTCATCTCTAGTCTGAGCAGCATGCTGTCTATCTATACCTCGTACGCCAACCCTGGCGGTAGATCTCACAAGACCTCTACCTCGATAACCTGACGGTGCCCTAGCTCCGCATCTAGCAAAACTCTGATCAAGCTAGGAAGTAGCCAACCTCTGAGACTGAGCTGGTATATCCTCATCCATAACTGGGCAGTCCTTTTCCATATGTCCTAGTGCCCGGCACCTATAGCAAATCCTTCGAAGCAAAAAGTACACTCCAAGGTGATGTTGACCGCAATGCTCACATGCTGGAAGAGATGACACTCCAACAGAACCATCAATACTCTCGGTAGCTGGTCTGAAATAATCCTCTTCAAACCCTTCGAAGGACAAAACCTCTCATGTAGAAAGGGAGATTGACTTATGACATCCTGGGTCCCTACCACATGGCCTCTAGAGTCCTCAAACCGATTAGATGTTGCGCTCTGAAGTCGCTCAAGTGCCTTCGCACTATTGGCTAACTCAGAGAATGTCCCAAGAAAACCCGTTGTTACGTACACTTGGAGCTCAGCTCTCAAGCCCTATCTAAACCTCTTGCACCTCAACTCTTGTGTGGTAACAAACTCTGGGGCATAACGATTCAAACACAGAAATTCTTGCTCGTAAGCAAACACTGTCCAGTCTCCCTAAACCAAATACAAAAACTGGTCTCTCATCTCATCCATATGTACCTCACTGATGTACTTCTTTCGAAACTCAACCAAAAAGATATCCCATGACAGACGCGCAGGTTGTATGTAAAACCTATGTTTAATTTTGATATAACAAAGTGTTTGAGGACTAAATTGTAAAAGAAAATAAATTTTTAAGTACTCAAAAGTCTAAAAAATGATAAGGAAAAGTTTTCCAAAGTTAAAGACTTAAACCAAAAAATTTTCTAAGTGTTTTCAAGCTAAAATACACAAATACGCCCAGGCGTATCGATACACCCCTTGGTGTTTCGATACGGAAATTGGCTACTGGAATTTGGTTTTGCAAAGTGTACCGATACAGCTTTGTCATTTTGATACGACCTTCAATTTAGCCTACATTTTAAATGATGCATATCAATACAGCCTCACCTATTTTGATACGACATTTATATGGGAAAATGTTTTATGCTTCGCGTTTCGATACGGCTTTGTCTGTTTCGATATTATTTGAAATATGGGTTTAAGACATTTTTATTCGTACCAATACGGTCTCAGCCGTTTTGATACAGTTTGCATTAAATGTTTTCGATTGTTGTCTTTTCAGTTATTGGAATCAACAAACTTTTAATTTTTTCGTTAGCCGTACCGATGCAATTTTTTTATCACGAATTCTAGTGAGCAAAACTCGTACCGATACGGCCTCCCGCGTATCAATACGCCTATACACAACGGCTATATTTTCTTGAAATAAGTATCGATACGGATGGTTGGCAGATAGTATTTATTGCGGGAAAAAAGCCCTCCAACGGATATATTCAATACTTCAACCACCTAAACGGCTAGAAATCAATGAGAGGGTATAAATACAAGACTCCAAAGCTGCTGCAACAACTAATGAACCTACTTTGATCAAGACTCAAGCAATCAAGCAAAATCCAACCCTTTGATCTTTTATTGTCAAACCCTTGTACTCAACTTGAGTATTTCATTGTAATCTTTAATTTAAGTTTGGGGTTGAGTGTTCTTGTAAATTGGGAAAACATTTACCTTATGAGGGCTTTTATTCATTTTCCATTTCTTTCTTTGTATTCAAGAGTGAATTGTTCAAAGCTTTGGGTAAAAAGCTTGAACTTGTAATGGTTGCCTCCTAAGCCTAGAAAAGGGGAGGAATTTCATAGTGAAATTGGTTGAAAATCCTTAGTAGGAAGCTAAGATAGTGGACGTCGAGCTTGTTAGAAGCTTGAACCACTATAAATCATTGTGTCCCATTGTCTATCTCTTTCGATTTGATTCCAAACTTTTAAAATTGCCAATTCACCCCCTCTTGGCCACCATCTACATTGATTGATCATCCTAACACTGTAGACCCAACTTAACAGCCTCCCACCACTCGTGTGCATTGCCCTTAAGAAGTGAGACAATGCAATCAAGATCATCCTTTGGGCTTCCCCTCATCTGCCTCAAGATTCTCTATGTGTCACGCAACCACTGATCAGCCTTGATCGGGTCATCTACACCCAAGCCCTCGAAATTTTTAGGCCCAAAACGGTGAAGCCTCTCTAGAGGGGTCTTACAAGGCATCTCAAATTTCCTCGGAATAGCTTGCACCACTTGCAAAAGGGCAAAGGTAAGATCACGGAAGTGACTCACCTGTCCATTATCGGGTTCCCCTTCCATCAGCTCTTTCTTGAAACACGAAAAAACAAGGTAGCATATCAGGATTTCCATTCTTGTAAAGTACTACTCAAATTTAGGGACTTGTATTCACTAGACACCTTGCCACGACCACTATACCACCCATGGGTTTCTTAGAACATGCTGAACCTAAGCTCTGATACCACTAAATGTAACACCCTGATCCCAATCCAAATCTAAAGCATTACATTCGGGTCATCCAAAATCGACCGATCAAAATTTTTCATTTGAAATCACAAATTAAACTTTCTCAAAAGCATCAATTTATATAAATAAATAACATTTAAGAATTTACAAAATAGGAGTTCCAAATAAAATACACAGATTGACCAAAGAGTGGTAAATCAAAACAAATATACAGGCTCGATTGTGGTAAGGTCCTAAGAATACAATTAGTCCAAACTAAAACATTAAGTACTATACTCTGAAGCTGGCTCGGTGCTGGGAAATCCTTCTCTATGTGCTCCTCCAAAAGTGACATGTCAACCTACGCACGGAAAAATCACAATTTCTCACGCTGAGCTAACATAGCTCAGTGGTACATTTCTACTATACTAGAATTTATGAATATCATAAAACAAGCATGCATGATAATATAATCAAGAGTGCACAGAAAGGCTTCTCAACACTAAGGGTCATCGTCTAGCCTGCCCTAGCTAGAGTTTACAACCATGTCTCAAGATACCATCATACTATAAGAAGGTTCACATGCCATCTAGGCTTGCCATACTCAAGTTCACATAGCCCATCGAGATACTCAAGCTCACACAACCCACCAAGTTAAGCATCTCGTACCCTGATCACATAGTCCAAGGATAAAATAGCCAACATCTATTATCCACACAGCGCCGTAAATAACATACAATCCCTACAATGGCCAGCGAAGCCCTATAATACTTGTGCTCACACAGCCGTCTGGTTACCCATGATCACATAGCCATCGGGTTAATGGACCATATTCGGATCACCATAGCCACAGATACGTCCTAGACATATTTGGATCACAATAGTCACAAGCAGTCTTTACCTCACTCAGCCAATCAGATTACTCGAGTTTACATAGCCCATCAAGTTACTCGAGCTCACACAGGCCCCGAGTTATATTTCCTTATCCTTATCACATAGCCCAATGATAGGTTTCTGACTATATCTAGATCATATAGCCCGTAGATACGTCAGATGTACTCGATCACATAGCCTAGAGTACACATCCCCTTATATAAGTGCCCTCGCACTGACTCTATGACATCTGAATTCCTAACCAGGACACATAAGATAACATATGCTCCCCGAGCATCTATATATCTCACCAAGAGATAAGAATCATCAAGCCAACCATTACAAATGCCCTAAGGCATATTTTATTTGTTACAATAATTAATATATATCTTTTAAGCTCATTCACGACTTTCTCGATAGAACATCTTATTATTCACGGTAACCAGCCTATATGGGTGTCCCTTCAACACACAACAATGACCCTAACTTTCCACATAGCAGCAACCGATCCACCACGGATCCCTATAGATTTCTAGTACAAGCAACTCACCCAATTATTATTAAGCCATTAGTCATTTATTCAACATGTGGGTTAGAAACCCTGATTTATCAGTTTGAGAATTCATTTTATACCTTTAGGGGGCCATTGTACCCTTTACCACGAATTATAGGACCTCTAAACGCAACCTCAAAATTCTTGGGTAGATTGCTCTGCGAGTACCGATATTCCTATATGGGTATCGGTACGCCCTTCTAGGTACCGGTACTTCTCTACGAGTACCGATACTCAAATTAGGTTTAAAAGTTTTGTTGCTCAACCCGTACCGATAAGCTAACCACCCGTATCGATACGCAATATTGGTACGTACCCACCCCGTACCAGTACTTGCACCTTGGCGTACTAGTACGCAAAAGCCTTCCTCAGGCAATGTAACAGTAGGTATTGATACTCTTCCAAGCGTATCGATACGTAAAAGTGCTACTGGAATTCTAATCAAACGAGGGGTACCGATACACGAAAAGGCTTACTGATACGCGACCACTCTGTACCGGTACGCGAGCCCAGATTTTAAAACCTGAAGCTTGAGATTTCACAGTCTCGGTACTTAACCTAAATGGTTAAGCCCCAAAACGTTCCTACAGATTATTTGGAGTATATTAGGTAGTTTGCTACCAATTTTTATACCTTAGCAACACTTAACTTTTGATTTGCCATTAAAGGGGTTTTAAGCTCCTAAACCTTAACTATGCAACTCAAAACCATAAACCACACAAGGCAATCATTTTAAGATCCTTATGAACTGAAGGAGTTAGAAATGTACTGGCCTTAAGCAAGCAAATCCCAGAATGAAGATAGATCTTTGCATACTGATTAAACTTCCTTTGATGCTCAATTCGAGATTTCCACTCAATGACAACAAGTTTCCATCTTTAATCTTCGAGTTTGGGGATGAAAATTTGAAGACAAGGGTGACTTCACCCTCCTTACAAAATGGCAGCCCCCTTAATGGGGCATCAGCCTTTACCCTCATTTGAGGGGGAATTACCCAAATGCCCTCACATCTAATTCATCCCAACAACCCAAGACCCAGCACTTAAGCCCAACAACACATGGAGTACCACAAAGCCCAACGTCTTGACCCAATAAGCTTCAAACATCCAACCCAAGGTGGTGGTCCAAGGCTCGGGTCAACGCCCATCATTGACTCGAAAATCCGATTTGTTACAACGATAGCAATGGAATGCAACACACTTGGACAATCCAATCCCACTACACTACCAATAAGATTTGCTATAATGTATTTTAATGAGATTGTATCTCTTTTTGATGGAATTCAATATGAGAAAACCATCAAGCCAAAGCTTGTTTGACCTGCCAATGCCAATTATTATTAGATATAGTAATTAACAAATGCAAGCCAAGCCATTAATAGAAACCATTTTTTCCACAAATTCTCCTATACTAAAAAACTAGCTTAGGCTTCAGAAACTTACAAATCACTAAACCAGAACAACTACACCAGTTTGTGATTTTGGTTCCTAAATCTTTGATCTATATCTCAAACACGCTATCCATTTAATAGGTTGATTACAATCATTGTTGGTTCTTTCAATTTTTTATCTAGTATCAATACAATTTCTTATTTAGGCGAAATGCCTAGAAAAAAGGAAAAATCATGGTCGGGACGGTTATAGTAGCAAAAGCATTGGAGTTTTTATTTTATACATTGGAAGAATCTATTTTTTTATTAATAGATTAGAAAAGAATAACTGAAAGAAAGAATTAGTTATTCATCAAAATTTCTTTTAGTCAATGACCAGAATTAAACGGAGACGTCGAACAAAAATTAGGTTATTTGCATCAAGCTTTCGAGGGGCCCATTCAAGACTTACTCGAACTATTGCTTAAGAAAGAATAAGAGCTTTGGTTTCGGCTCATCGAGATAGTAAGTATGATTTCATTGGATGAACGAATCATGCAAAAAATTATTATCGTGTGCCTCGTTAAAAACCTTCCTAAACCTAGGTAGAGGAAAAGAGTACAGTACGATAAAAAGGAAAATCAACAAAATGGCCACTGACAAAATGTATCAGGACAATCGAGTAACTGCAAACAAAATGAACACCCAACATGACCCTATCCCACCATAAAGCTATTGCATGCACATCAAACACCCAACACAAAACCACTAAACAATAGCAACACACACTCCACTCCATCAGCATGTCCCTAAACAATCACATTAAGCCATGAGGAGCGACCGACATTTCCCTTCGCAAGTGCATCAGCTATCCCATTAGCTTCCCGATAGATATGGTGAAAACAAATACTCGGCATCTCCCGACAAGCATCATTAATTTTTCAAAAACAATGCTAAAGATACCATGGTCTCCTCTCCAAATGCACCACCCATGTAAGCGCCACAATAGAGTCAGGTTCAATAATAATGGGCGACGCCATCCACTATGCCAAGTGCAATAACATAGAAAGAGCATAGGCAATAGCTCGAACCTCAGCCTCATTCGAATCCATCACACCCAGGGGACCCGAAAATAAAGCCAACACTCTCCTCTCCGAATCACGCAAGACACCACCACATCCTACAAGATCCGGCTTACCTCGAGTCAACCCATCAACATTAAATTTCACCAAACCTGCCATTGGCGGCACCCAAACAACCCATCTTCGAACCAGGCTACTCTCACCCGAACAAGAGCAAAACCACGGACATACCCACCATTTTGCCTCAGCAACATCAGCTCCATTCGTCACCACCTTAATCCAGTACAATGCTAGCAACTTAATAAGAAAGAAAAGCTCCCCCGTCTCCAACCGTTTCTTGTTAAAAATTAAATCATTGCGAGCTAACCACAACGACCATAAGGTCGACAAGCAAGTAACGATCCACCACATATGAAGAATGCCAATAAAACAACCATCATAACTCTAAAGAATAAAATCTTGAATGGTACGCGGCCTTACAAAACACACACCCCACCATTGAAAGAACATATCCCAAACCTCATGCATACAACGACAAGAAAACAAAATGTGTTCCAATTCATCTTCCCCCTCCCCACACCACACACAAATAAACGACATATTCTCCAACAAAACAAACCATAGAAAACAGTGAATTTTTTTGGGGGTACTTTTATTTTCCATACCACGAAAGTATCAAGGTTCGTCTCCTCCATGCCCATCGACAACATCAATTGCATCAAATCTTTAGTCGCAAACACCCTCTTCGCGTTAGGCCGCCACACCAACCTATCAACCAATGAATTTACTAATGGGAATTAACATATCAACCCCCTTAAATCCTCAAGCTTCTGCCACCCAAAGCAGCGAAGCTCCCAGCCAAAAAAAAGACCACTCATTATGGTCCCAACATCCAACTCACGCATAATTGACAAGCACAACCAACTTGTTAATAGCGACCCGAAACAAACGTTGAAACAACACGCTTAAAGGCTCCTTAGAGCGCCATACATCGTGCCAAAAAAAGATATTCGTCCCTTGCCCAACAATCCACACAAAGCGACTCACTCCCATAAAACGTTGCACGTGCTAATCCTCTTGGACCACCACTATCTGACGCCAAACGACCGGCATCCGTTGTCTACCATAATTATTAAAACGCCACGAAAAGACATGTTCGCCATATTTAGCTACTAGCAACCGTCGCCACAGAGAATCTTTCTCTAAAGCATATCGCCATGCACACTTAGCCGACAGAGCTAAATTTCGCAACTCAAGATCAACAACTCCCAAAACCCTTTGTCGCTTCAGAAAACACATTGTCTTCCAATTAACACAGCATAATTTTCTCAAATTCTCAAAACCACCCCACAAGAAAGCCTTCGTATCTGGTCTATCTTTAAGATCACGCCCTTAGGTACCACAAAAATTCCTATATAAAAAAGCGGTAACGCCGAAAGAACGAAATTAACCAACGTTAACCTCGCTGCAAAAGAAAGGAACCTCTTTTCTAACTAGGTAGATAATTACGGGCCTTTTGGATCACATGCTCCCATATCACCAATTGTCTCAAATTAGACCCAATCGGTAACCCCAAATAAGTAAAAGGCAACACCCCAGTCTCACATCCTAATACGCTTGCCATGTTAGCTAACATCTCTTCACCAATTTTAATCCCAAAATACACAATTCAGAAAAATGAATCCTAAGGCCATAACAGTACTGAAAGCACATCAACACCCTCTTCAAATTACGCACATCCTCAACATTATAGCGCAAAAAAATTAAAGTATCATACACAAACTGTAAATGTGACAAACAAATGTTCTGAGTTACATGTACACCCTGAACATACTCCTTCACCTCTGCGCAAACCAGAAAATGATGCAACACCTCAACTACGACCACAAATAACAAAGGCGACAGTGGATCACTTTGACTCGCCCACGTTCCATCCGAAACTCTTTCATCGAACTCATATTTACTAGGATAGCAAGTCGAGCCGTTGTAACACAGGAATTAATCCAACCTTGCCATCGTTCCCCAAAACCCATACGCTGTAAAACTCGATCCAAAAATTTCCAATTAATACAGTCGTAAGCCTTTGCAATGTCAAGTTTAAGCAGAACACCTCCCCTACTCGACCGATCCATCCGTTGTGAATGTACAACCTCATTTACAAGCAACACACTATCAACTATTTGCCTTCCTTTAACGAAGGCATACTGAGTATCGCTGATCAAAGCTCCTGCCACTAATTAGAATCGATCCGCAAGCACCTTGGCTACCAACTTATAATCTGAATTCAACAGGCAAATAGGTCTATAATCTGCAATACAAACGGGATTCTCGTTCTTTGGGATTAATACTACAAATACTGAATTGAAGCCTTTTTGGCAACTACCCAAACATATAAAATTCATTGAACACTGACATCACATCATCATTAACAAAATTCCAGTATTTCTTGTAAACCTCAAACGTGAAACCATCCAGTTTGGGAGACTTACCGCCACCACAACTACACACAGCTCATCTAACCTCCTCCATTGAGAATTCCACTTCTAAAGAATCACATTGCATCAAATTCAAATTCCTCAAATTAAACTCCACATCCAACGAACCAGCCAATTGAAATTGAGGTTAAAAGTCGTAAAAACATGTCTTTTGAGGTCCACCGGATTAGTAATCCATCTCACACATACCTGAAGCCCCAACATATTATTTTATATACCTTTGATTTTAGTCGAGCATTGAAAGTATGATGTGTTTCTATCACCCACTTGCAACCACAACATACGAGACTTCTATCTCCAAATTGACTCTTTAAAACGATACAATCTCCATAAATTAGCTTGAAGACACCTTTACTCATTCAAATTTGCATCCAAATCTTCCCATTGACTAACTCGCCTATCCACATCTTCAATCAAAAGTGTTGTCGCTTCAATCCTCCAATCAACATTGCTAAATGACTCTTTATTCCAAACTCGAAAAAAATATTTCAAGCTACTCAATTTATAAATCAAATTCGTAGTTGCCCCCTCATTCAAAATAGTCGCATACTTTTTCCATTCCTCTTCCATTGTTCTCACATAACTAGCCTTTTCCAACCAGCAATTAAGAAAATGAAAAGGTTGAGGACCCACACGATTCATAACACTACTCGAGAGCAACAAAGGGGCATGATCCGACACCCTTCGTGCCAAATTGCGCTAACAAAACTTATCAAATCTCTCCATCCAGCTACTAGAAACAAGAAATCGATCAAGGCGACTACACTTATTACACGAACCAAACCAAGTGTATATTTTTCCAATCATCAGCACATCAATCAAACCCTCTCGCTCAATAAAATATGCAAATGCAATCATACCTCTTCTACTACCTGTACAATTCTACATCTCCTCGAGCATCTTAGCAACATTAAAATCACCCCATATACACCAAGGCAACGAGACCCAAAACAAAACATCTTGGAGCTTCGCCCATAACTCCAATTGTACTTTGACATTACATAGTGCATAAACACTAATCAAACTGCCACGCCATGTTTTATTAACCCAATTTCCCTAAACAAACACAATATTCATATCCACAATAGACGATTCAAGCTAAAATCGACTCGCCTCCTATACCACTAGTAAACCCCTAGAACGCCCAATGGCACGCGTAAAAATAAAAGTGAAATTATTCGAAAGCCACACACTATGCACTATCGCCTCAAAAATATCTTCTAACGTCATTTCCTGAAAAAGAACTGTCTCGTATTGATGCTGTCGTAACACCTTCCTCAATACCTTTCTCTTTGACAAAAATCCCAAACCCCTCATGTTCTACGACAACATCTTCATCCCATAAATCTAATCCTCCCGATCAGCTTTATCTAGTAATTGCACAATATCTTTGATAATCGCCTCTTAGTTCCCAATTGTAGTAGCACCTAAAAATTTCCCTAATTCAATCATAGCGCGAGCCTCCTGCAGCAGCGATTGTTGGCGAACAACATGTGCGGATTCACCATACAAACTCACCGTTCCTTTCATCCCCTTCGAATGTTTTTGTCTGCCTTTTCCTTGTTTCCACAAGTAAGATCTCCCTTACATGGTAACACCAAATCCACAACACTACTAATCCATATGCTGCCATTAAAACCATAAGGCTTAAAGTAATCAATTAAAGGCTCTACCTGCACAACAAACCTTGCACCAATCAAGCCCAATTTCACCAGACTTTAGCGTCGTCGAAGTAAAATCTATTGGACGGTCCACCAACTCTAACTCCTTTAGCCCCGACCTCTTCTCAAATTGGCACTCTGAATCTAGCTGCGACAGTATTCTCACCTCCTTATCCGTCATCTAATCCTTGGAATTTGTTTGATTCTTCCAACTCACATGTACTTCTACTTCCCCTTTCTACTGATTTTTTTGCTCAATCCACAGCTCATTATTTCTCAAAACTGGAAAATCTCTAAGGGCCAATAGATCTTCGTTTTCCTTGCCTCCCAAAGAATCTTGATGTGGTTGAACTATACCCTCCTCCTCACACAAAGCTGATCGATGTTCCTTATACTCTTCCATATGCGAACCATCACCCTCACTATCCACATTAGTCCCACAAACTCTCTCGCAATACGAACATAATTGGCTATCCATCAAAGGCTCAAACTCAACCACATATATCATATACAAGTCTGTAACCTCCTAAATTCAACCTAATTTCTTAAGTCGAATTTTAAAATTCAAGTTAGGAAAACTTGTCCCTCAAGAAAAGTTATTAGGTTTACTAATCAAATTATTCAGAATAGATAAGAACTACAAAATTATATCAATTTATATAAAAACGTAGTCATTTAGCAGAATTCTAAAATCTGAAAGAAATTCAAGTATGCATGTCAAACCAATAAATCCCAAAATAATATTAATGTTCAAAGTTCCAAATACAAATTTTATATGAAATAATAATAATAATATTTAAATTCAAATGTTTGAATAACCATACTGTAAAATAAGGTCAAGGCTAAAGATATGAGATCCTCCAAGTACCGTACGCCTAAGCCTGAGTATCTGAAAGAGGAACTAGGGGGAGTAAGCTATGAGGCTCGGTGCATCTCTAAAGTGCAAAAGAAAAACACATAACAGAAATTCGAACAACAAGCATAGTTCAACAGTCATTCCGATATACATATGCACATAATAAGAGACAAAGAATGCAATGTCATGCACCCATCTCCATACACCATCCAAAGAGTAAGGTTCCCCAGAACCACTCTATCCATATCGTCACCATCCGAAGTAAAATATCGACCCGAAGGTGGAGCCACTGAACCGAAGCGAAATTTAGCCTGAAGGGTGAAACCACTGAACTTCCCCTCAACCCAAATGATATGATATGTTCCGATTTAATTTTTCGAATCAAAATGTACATCTGACCAATTATTCAAGTTGCGTACAGTATAAGTTTGATATTAATTAAATTCGATTTTGATATTTGTGCGTAACATGTTATCATGCAAATCATGGCATAATTCACAGTTCATTCAATCAGTCACATCTACATACATACATACACACATAATGTAGCATACGAAAGTAATATAGTACAAGAAGAAACACCTTAGGCAGCTACAGCTAGCAACTCAACGTCGAGAGTGACGTCTCTCACGCTCAGCCCTAAGATTATGTCGAAAAGAGTCAACACCTACGAGGACAATAAAACTTAATTATTTACTACCACTATGCCACACAAACATAAACACTAAACGAGACCAAACTCACGTGCAAAACTCGCAGGTTGTGCAAAAAGCGGTCGAACAGGTGGAGGGTGAGGAAGATTTTCAATATCTGAATCAACGTCACCTGAACACATTAATATTTGAACAAATTCCGGTATTCATAATTCTCAAAATACTAAATCGATTAACTGCAAAAAGTAAAACGGTCAAAGGAAACGGTCAAAGGTTTACTTGGTCAAAGAAACTATCGGGTCGGTCAAACGAGTTAGATCCGGTCAGTGGGTCATGGTCAAAACCTAGTTCGGTCAATTGATTTCGTCGGTTTGATTCATATCAAAGGTCTAAATCAAACACTGGTTCGATTCGATCTGTTCACAGATTCAAGTTCATAAAAATAAATCGGTCCGTTTCACACACTGGTCTGGTTCAAAAAGTTGGATCAACCGAGTAAAATTTGGTTTAGCTCACTGCCAAAAATATTTTCAATTTCATGGCACAAGGGCCCCACCCAATCACTCACTGCCAAACCTTAAGATTCAATCACGTGGGTTACTCTTTCACTGACCAACATGCGACCCATCTCACACACACATGCCTATCACTCACAACCCATTCACAAGGTTAAATCACCAAGCAAAATAGGATTTTTCAAAACCCCCACGGAAGCAGCTTCACAAGGACAGCGACGGCACAACCAAGCAACGGCAATGATAGCGGCTCATCGACAACACGAAACGAAAACCCCCATGGTTATTTCGGCCAAACAACAAAAGAAAGACGAGTTCAACAACCTATTCACGAAACCAAAACAAAAACAAAGGTTTAAAAAGGCTTACCCAACGTCGAATTTGATAGATAAGAGGCGGAGAACGGCGGCGCACAGAGAAAACGAACAGTTCGCTGCAGTTTTCTGATCAAACGACGACGAGGGAGATAACCCAAGTCCAAGGGTTAACTCGCAGGGAAAAGGGGAGCCAAACGGTGGTGTCAGCGTTCCAAACGCACAATGGGTTGGCTTAGCCGGAGCTTCAACGGAGAGGTGCAAGGAAGAGGGTGAGGGTAAGCTATCGAGAGATAGAGGGAGATGAGGGAAACGGCTGCTGCCAAAACACCAAATGAAATATTCCCAGCCGATATAACTCAAACAATTTAGGTTTAAAACCTAACTTTTTGGTAAATTACAACATAAGGGCTCATAGGTTAAACCGCTTCACATATTAGACACCAACTTCCAAATTAATTCAATTAGGTCACCAAAATAACTAAAATTCAATTTAATTCCCAATTTTCAATTAGGGCTTTTGAATATAAAATCCCCATATTCTAGGGTTTTTGAATTAAGGAAAAATTAGGGTGTTACAGAGTCATTGATTCGCAACTCTAATTCCTCATCAATGAGCTCAAATTGGTCTATTTTAACCAAAATTTATGTAACATCCATTTCCCGTATGTGTACACCAGGTACGAGTCGAAAATATTACGACTTCTTTAATAAAAAATCGGGGTAATTTAAATTTTTTTTGGAAAATTTCTCAATAGTCACCCATCCTAAAATTTCTCTAGCTCAAGAACGCTTAACTTTATTTAAAACCGAAATAAATTATTTATTCGAGTTCCAATCATAAATCAATTATCTTAGCATACAACTCATCACCTGAGTTTACTCTTAACTTTGTATCTTTTCAGAAACGCCAATTATCATGAAACCCTACCGAACTTTAAAGGCCAATCACAACTCAGATAGGTTTAGCAAGTATACATACCAGTATAATAATCAAACCTCAATTAGGATGTCATTACTGTGATTACTTGTTGAGCTTTCCAATATTGATGCAATGCTCTCCTCGCTCTTATCTTGATTTACCTACGTGTGCACAATCAAACACACCTAAGTACGAACTTAGTGAGGCAATAAAGGAAATTAATAACAATAATTTAAATCTTATTCGACTTCATGGCTATGTTTATATAACATGATATATATATATATATATGCCAAAGCATCAACTTTCACATTGCATTAGTAATGATGTACTACATACTAATGTCATAAGACTTTCATGTTTGTCCATTTGTCATAATATGTCATATATGCATAAATGCATCATGATCACTAGACATGTATTACCATCATGTTAATCATATATTAACATAATATAAACCGGATATAAATTTCTAACCAATATACTTGCCATTTATTCTAAAAGCTCATAAGCTTGTTCACTTGTTTATCTTTTATTAACCAATAAACCATAGCCCAAATATAAGCCTATGAGGACCCTGGGTACACAAGTCAAATATGCACCAAAGTGCTAATACACATAAGGTCGTGCCTACCATCCGCACATTTATAAGGCAGTGCTAACCATTCACACTAAGTGTCCTTTATATACACTATAGTGCTAAAACCGAGTATACAGCGTGTTGCTGGACTCTATGGCATGCCAACTATACCATGTCCCTCAATGACATACTTGAGCATATATTTCATATTTATTTCATCCATGGCAATGTATATCAATATAATTTAACATTGGGCAGTTCATACCCGAAATAACATTCATAATATAACATCATATATAACTAGTGATCCATGCATTTATAATCAACTTTTGACATATTTAAAATATGTCAATCATATGCTCCATGACATAAATATAATGACAATAAAATTTGGGTAGGCTCATCGCAAGCCATCCCAATGATATATAAAACATTAATGTCTCATGATATGTATGTAATTGCACTCACCTGGGCCACTTAGCACAATGCCTCGCTAAGTCCTAGTTCGATCCTTTCTTTCATAGTACCTCGAACTTTCTTTGATTCAGACTTGACTTCATTAATCACATGAATAAAATAAAATATTTGTTAGATTCAAATCTAACAATACCTTAAACATGTTGTCTAATATAATCATTCGAATATAAAATTTCCAAATTTCCTTTCTTCCTTGTACTGTTCAAAAACTCATTATGGTCCTTAGTGACCAATTTGAACTTCCATTAATTCTTCTGAGCTTGCTAACTAACATTTGAATACAAAATGTTTCAAATTTCATTTTCTGACAGCTTGTGCTACCTTCAAAGATTTACTTATACAGGGCAGAATACATACTGGATCTTAATTTCCTTTATACTGGAGAAACTAGATTCGATAACGGTTTTAACAGTATAAGCCACATAAATTAATAAAATCTACAAAAAGTATGAAAAATCATTGAATTCACGTCACAGACTGTACATACAGAAAACTGCTCTATAATTTTTCTGACCTTCATTCGAATAAAAATTTATATCTTTTAACTCGAAATTCGAAATCAGTTTCCATTTGTTGGAAACGAAACTAGATTAACAATTCTTTCCAACGGTATAAAATTCATCATCTAACCATTTTTTAGAATTTATGGCGAAATTTTAAACTTACTACCATAATTCAATTCCAGCATAACTTTCCATAAATAATTTCTAATTTACACCAACTTCTCCATATTTCTCTACTTGTCAATTTAGTCCCATCACTTTACTTCAAATGACCAGAATAAAGCTTGTATTCATATGTTCTATTTACATCCTTCATCAAAATAGGCTCAAACCTTTACTTCTCTAATTTCTCTTGATTTGTCGATATGGTCACCAAATTTCAAATATAAGGATTCAAGTTTCTTAACTTTGCAAATTAGTCCTTCAATCAACATTACTACGTTAATTCCATCATTTAACTAAAAATCAGATTTACTTCTTCTACATATCCTCTTTGCCGAATAGACCATTCAAGTTTGACAATTTGTCAAAATGGTCCCTATGCATTGTTAATAGAATAAATACACATCAAATTCAATAAAAAATTAGATCTAGTCCCTTAATTTTAAAGCTTGCTGAAATGGTCCCTATGCATTTAACTTAGGGTTTTGCTTCCAAACAACAAATCAAGCTTGCTAGATCATTAATCCAACATCACAAACCCTAAGTTAGACTTGAATCTATAAACCCTAATCTTCTCTATGCAAACCAAAATATGTAGGGTTTAAATCCTAACTCAATAATATGATTCCACCATCATAGAAGCATGATTCTAACTTAAAATCAACCATGGATTGATAAAATCATAAAAGCCCCAATTTGTTCATAAACCCTAATTTCTTCCACATATCAAATCTCATCAACCAAGCAAGTATTCTATAAATTATTTACATCAAAAGATAGAGCTCGAAGAGTATAACAACTTTGTAGTTCGAATGATTACCTAAAAATTGAGATTTGGGGCTTAAATCGAGCTTGGAAAATTCCCTTTATGGCTAGAAAAGATGAACATTTTTTTCATCTTTTTACTACTAAATTACACTTGTAACTATTAAATGAATTTTAAATTCATTTAAATAGTGAAATTACCAATTTAGCCTTTAAATCCAATGGCTAATTTAATCTCATCCAAAATCAAGGCCAAGATTAAATCCATATATATTTCATCTTCCAAAAACGTCATTAACATTTCAAAAATATTTCAAAATTTCCATCCTTGCCAAATGACCAATTTGCCCTCTAACGAGTCTTTATTTACTAGTTTGTTTCAAAATTGCCATTCCATTATAATCTAACTAGATTAGTTCCTTCTCAACTGACCACTATTCCATAAATATCATTTTATGATTTTCCATGGCTTATGGAACAGTCTCTGAAATTTCAATTCAATCCGATTTCCTGATATTCACTAACTACTTCTACTACGATTTTACCTTTACAGAGCTATCGGATCTATTCCGAAAGTTCTATATTTCCATAATGTACCTCATGTCGTCATCTTTCATCCAATGACCTAGGTTTAATCTTGAGCTAGTAGTTACCAACCTTGCCCTTATAATTTTCCAAAATTACGATCTTGCCATTTTTCATCCAACGGTTCATCCTTCATCCAATGGCCTAGATTTAATATTAGACATGTAAAATGACATAATTAACTTTGCCTTATCATCCTTCAAAATATCCTTGATATTCGATTCGATCTGATTATCTGAATATTTTTCTGAACTTTATCGCTTTATAGCCATTAATACAAACTCTGTACGAAAAATTTGGGTAACACGAAAACATCATTCTTGGGGGTAAACTATTCATTTACGGGACTAAAATACATAACTTTTAAAAATTACAATTTAGTGCCTGAACTTTTCCTAAGTTTATACTTTATCTACAAAACTTTCAAAATTTACATTTTGGTCACTAGCCAAAAATTGGGATATTATAATATAACCCCTTTCAAATGATTTTGATTCTAAAATTAAATCATCATAGTGTATCAACTCCCCCCAGGCTGCAGCTATATTATCTAATGTTCCTCTCGACCAAACATGCATCGGCATGCCACTGACTGCCAACCAAACCTCTTATTACCCCTATCAAATTTTGGATCCCAACACTCAACCCTTGAAAACCACTTGTTTAATTTCACATTATCCAGGACATTGCGTCAAGTGTCCACATTCAAAAACATCATTAACAATCTCGACCCGACAATACACATTAGCGAGAATCCAACAATCCCCGCCTCTTTCAATTACCTAGCTAAAGAAGAGATTCCCATCGACACCCTGCTCCACACAATCGCACAAATCTGAAGGACACCGATTTTACCTTCGTCCTCCACCCCTTGAACACTATGTTTCTTTGCCCAAATATCTGACTGCTTTCCCTGGGCACCAAGGCTGCCCCACTCTCTTTCCCAGTTTGCACTTTTTGCCTCCAATACGAATCCCGAGTTGATCTTTAAGTGAAAGCCACACTCAATTTAGAGCCATAAATCTAATGCCCATTTAGCCTCTCGATAACCCTCATTGCCTCTGTCTCTGATGCCATACGTACAAAGACAAACCTTGAGCTATCACGTGCCCTTTTTGAGATACGAAAACATCCAACACTCGACCATGGCGATCAAACATCTGCTACACTCTTTGCCAATGGATTTGATTAGGAAGATTTCCAACATAGAGAGTCCAACATTGATGGCGGCCAATGTTCATTGTTATTTTTGAAACAAACTCTTACAATTTAATTTAACAGGGCATCAAGGGATCGAGAAGTCGCTTACCATGGACAAGCATGAATAGCACCAAAAAAAATTCGCCTTGCCCTTGCTGCAAATCAAGGATGGACCGAAGGGCTGAAGGAGGTGGTCGTCTCCCATAAAAATTTGAAATTCGTATATGATTTAGAATTTTTCAAAAAAATTCTATTGAAAATCTATTTTCCACTAAAATTTTATAAGTTAGCCCCATAAAATTTTATAGGTTTGTCCCCTAACATAAAATCATGTGTCCGTCCCCGCTGTAAATGGATTGTAACGTTAACGTCATATAAAACATACAATCTCCGGTGTATAACTGAAATATGAAATTTATGGTTTGTTTTCCCTATATGTTTTATCTCTACTTTAAGAGTAAAGTTTTGTTTTTCTCTTACAAACATTTAATTTAGCTCATTTTAAACTTTTTTAAGGTTATGTATGACCACTCATATTACACATGTTTAGAACCAGACAATGCGACATCCACCCACTGGATCACATGACATGGCAAATAAGATGGATATGATTGAAAAAAATTAAAATATCTTTTACTAATAAACAATTTTCAAGACTACAAATGCAATGCAATGAATACATCTTTTATTAATAAACAATTTTAAGACTATAAATGCAATGCAATTAGTACATCTTTTACCAATAAACAATTTTTAAATTATTCAATTATACATCTAATTACAACAAATGAAATATTGATTGTAAAATATTAGTATAATTTGAAATGTGTTTAATATACAAATAAGTGTTTAAACTATACCTCTTTTAACTTTAGGTATCTAAACTATTTTTGGTAAAAATAGATGTCTAATATTTCATTTCGTTAGTTTTAGGTGCTCAAAGTTTCAATCAGTTACCATTTCAAGGTTGTGTTGTTAAAGAAATTTATCACCCAATCAAATTTAGATACTTGGTTTCTTTTTTATTTTTTAAAAAAAATTAAAAATAAAATAATTTTAAAAGAAATTCAAAACTCTCAAATCATTAACCCAAAACACCAAAAATTAACATTGTTGTCACCGCTGATAACCACGTTAGACTCCACCACTATCATCGTCGGACGTCTTCGTCCATTTTCTCCAACCACCCATCATCAATAGGTGTGTCAATCAAATTTCGTTCGGTTAGAATATTTCATGTTCGTTGTTCGACGTTTGATTGGCACGACTCTCGTTAGTTACCAATGGTGGGTGGTTGGGGATATGAAAGATGGTGTTTTGCGAAGATAGTGATGGGGTCCGATGAGACTATCGACAGTGATAACAATGACAATTTTGAGAGTTTTGGGTCAGAGAGTTGAGACTATTTTGATTGGATAACTCATTTTTTAACAGTTGTTAACGGCCAAACACCTAAAATCGACAAAATGAAACTTTAGGCAAATATTTTTACCAAACAATAGTTTAGGCACCTAAAGTTAAAAAGGTGATAGTTTGGGCACTTGTTTTTTATTGAGCCTTTAAAATAATCATTTTAATTTTATTCTTCGAAACAAATTTCATTTTAAAGATAGAAAAACCATAACATTAGCTGTAACACCATTAACGTATACTCCTAATCCGAATATACATTAAAGTTGTTATGAATTCATTGAAAGAAATCTTCACTTGTAAAATTTTTTTTTATACCAAAATTCATTATTGCAGATAACCCTTTTCTCGGTTTTAAATTAAAAACTATGTTAGTCTATTGTAGCTAGTTTTGACCCTGAATTGGTTTATAAAATTCATAATTGAGTTATTGAAATAAAAAAATAATTTAGGGTGAAAACTATGTACACTGCCTAGACCCTTTCTTGATTTTAAAATTTTTGCGATATCAGGGTTAAACAACATTTAACTACGTCAAAATTCATAGTTACTAATAGCAAACCATTTCTCTAAGTCCATACTTCTATGACAATGTATAAATACATTATAAACTTTGACTTACAAAACAGTTTGTTTCTTTAAATCCACTACATATATGTACATGCCCACTAGACATCAAACTTATAACTTAAGATGTACATACCGTGATTACTAGTGTAACTTGATTTTCCAATTTAATAGCTCCTTCTTGCCATTCTACTTGGGAGAAAGGTCGACTATTCGCTAGTCTTCCTAATTGCAATTTAAAACATATAAATGCACTCACCTAGGCCATGAATAGTATGCCTCACTAAGCTTACTCGAGGTTCTTATCTTTCTTTTTATCACTGGTTCTCCTTCGATCTCTTTTAGAACTGTATAAGACCAATCAAACTTATAAATTACCATTCTCGTATTCGACTTAAATCTAACATTGCTAACTTGATTCGTAAACATAACTATTCGAATATAAACTTTTCTGGAAATTTCCCCAATATTCTTCAAAGTTGCCAAATTGGTCCCTAGGTCCTTAGTGGCCATTTTGAACATTAAACAATTGTTCAAGCCTATTTGAAAATTTTCCATAATCATTTACTAATTTTGGACTATTACCTTTTAGTCCTTAAACTTTATAAAAGTGACATTTTAGTCACTACTTCACTTTTTTACATAAATTCATGTACAATTAAACCATCCATTTATTTCTAACATCCTTAGAAATTTTCCTTCAACTTTTAAGCTTTATTTAACTTGGTCATTCACTAAATTCTTTATTTCAAAATAGGTCCCTCCTATTTCCTTTCTTGACATTTCAATCCTTTAACTTTCATAACATGCTTGAATCTTCAATTCTATCAATTTTCCATAAATTCAAGACCAATCCTTAATGTTTCCTAAATTGCTGAATTGGTCCTTCAACTTCCAAAATTTTTCATTTTGGTCCCTAGTCATCAATTCAAGCTAATTTAATCATAACTCATCCATTCTAATATAAAAATAAATTTTTTAATAATTTCCCCTAATTTTCTCAATCTTTTCAAAATGGACCCTATAATTTTAATTGGGGAAATTATTTAATTTAACATCAAAATTAAGCTTCCAATATCATAATTCATTCAATATCATCCTCAATTTAACTTCCTAATCAAAACCCCCAAATCTTAGGGTTAGGGTTTATAACTTCAAACATGGAATTAATCCAATTTCAAGCTTGATTCCATGTTTATAACATTAATTCTACACAAAACAACCTTAATTTCATCATCTACTATCAATTTCCATAATCATCTTAATTCATAACATGAACCAAACTTAACTTTTATCATGCAAAAATACTATCGAAATGAAGAGAATCAAGTGTAGAATAATTTACCTAAATTAATTTTGCTTGAAACTTGTATTGATTCTCCAATTTTGAGCTTGAAAATTTGAAAACTCCTTCCCCTTTTCTTTTTATGAGTTTCGAATGGCACAAATAATAGATGAGAAAGATTTTTCTCATCTTTTTAATTGCTTTAATCCATGTGTAAAGTTAAATGAATTTTAAATTTATTTAACTAGTAATATTACTAATTTGCCTCTTTTATCCAATGGCCGAGATTTAATCTTATCAAAAATCAATGGCCAAGATCAAATCCAAGTGTTAATCATCTTTCAAAATTGCCCTCAATGTTCCAAAATATTTCAAAAATGCCATCCATGGCAAATGACCAATTTGCCCTCCAACCAAACTTTATTTACTTACATGACTTAAAATTGCCATTCCATAAAAATTGAATCAAATTGGTTCCATTCTAACCAGCCTCCTTCCCAAAATACCATAAATTTTAATTTATGATATTTATTCGATCCAATTATTCGAATTTCACTCAATACGATTTCCAAATTTTCTTTATTTGAGCTTTATAACCACTCCATCATATTCTAACTAAATCTAGTTAGAATCCTACCAAAATTAATAAAATATTTATAAAATAATATTTTAAGAATTTCCCATAATATTTAGAGCTGTCTTTTAAATTTCAATTCGATCCGATATACCGATAATTACCGAAAATTTTATCGGATATATTTTCTCTTAGAAATCTTATCTCAACAATCCATTACGAATATTACTGACTTAAACTGAATCCGTTTTATCAGTCAAAATATCGAATATGAGACCTTCCCAATAGGTCACCCATCCCTGTGCTACTCTAGTTTGAGCACGCTTAACAATTTTTATTCGATCCAAAATTCGAATAATATAAGCCTCGTATGAAAAATCCGGATAACACGGAAATACCACACTTGGGGGTGAACTATTCATTTACGAGGTTAAATTACATAACTTTTTAAAATTACACTTTGGTCCCTAAACTTTTCCAAAGTTTACACTTTAACCCTTAAGCTTTCAAAAATTACATTTTGGTCACTAATTAAAAATTAGGATATTACAATTCCTCCCTTTTAAGAAAATTTGTCCTTGAATTTTCAACGTTTACCCGTTTCAAACAACTTCGTATATTGCTTATTCATTCTCTCTTTTGTTTCCCAAATAACTTTCTCTACTTTATGATTTCTCCAGAGGACTTTAACTAGTAGAATTTTTTTGTCCCTTAATTCTTTAACTTTGTATGCTAGGATTTTTGCTAGTTCTTCTTTACGTCAAACCTGGTTGCAGTTCAATCTCCTCAAAAGTAATTACATGTGAAGAATCCGATCAATACCTCTGAAGCATGGATACGTGAAACACATCATGAATCTTGCTCAAATCTGAAGATAAAGCCAATTGGTAAGCCATTGGTTCCACTCTTTTTAGAATTTCATATGGCCTAATAAATCTGGGACTAAACTTTCCTTTTCAACCAAAACGTAACACCTTCTTCCAAGGTGAAATCTTTAAAAAACTCTTTTTCTCTAACTTCATACTCAATATCCTTTTTTCTTCCTATTTGCATAGGCCTTTTGTCGATCCATGGCGGCCTTGAGATTTTTCTGAATAATCTTTACTTTATCCTCCATGTCTTATGTTAAATCAACTCCTCCAACGTTTGAGTTATTCTGAACATTTCGATCTTGTAACTCGAACCAATTAAGAGAAGTCTAGCACTTTCTTCCATACAATGCTTTGAAAGGTGCCATCTTGATACTTGTTTGATAACTATTATTATAAGCAAATTTGGTTAAGGGCAAGTATTTTTCTCATGATTTTGCAAACTCAATTATACAAGCTCTTAGCATGTCTCATAGAATCCGTATGATCCTTTCAAAATGCCCATCTATTTGCGGATGAAAAGTTGTACTAAAATTTAGTTTAGTACCTAAAGTTTCAAATAACGTACCCCAATACCTTAAAGTAAACCTTGGGTCTCTGTCTGGCATTATTGATGCTGAAACACCATGTAGTCTTACTATCTCTCGAACATAAAGTTTTGCATATTTATCCAGCAAATAATCCATTCAGACTGGAATAAAGTGAGCAAACTTTGTCAGACGATTCATAATGACCCATATTAAATTCTTTTTACTTGGTGCAGATGACATTTCCGTTATACAATCCATCGTTACTCATTCCTATTTCCATTAGGGAATAGAGATAGGCTGAAGCAAACCAGAAGGTATTTGGTCACAGTTTCGAGTCTTTAAATCTTGATACATCTTATTACTCATTGGTTGCATAGTTAATGAACTATAATAGGCCTCTGTTAATATCTTCTTTCTTCAGATTATCATTGTCAGAAACATATACTTTACCTCAGTAATATAATCAACCATTTGGCTTAATTTCATAGTCCTGTACTTTCCTAGTTTCAGCTTGTCTCCTCTTTTCAAGACATCTTTCATCCATAGACTGCAAATCTTTGAATTGATACAATAAAGTTGACTTTAACTAACATTTTGCTGTTAAAGAACCATCTCGTCCCACAGACAATGTCTTTTGGCTAAAAGTATCTGTCACTACATTAGCTTTCCTAGGTGATCGTCGATAACCACATCATAATCCTTTTTAAAATTCAATCCATCTTCATTGTCGCAGATTCAGATCTTTTTGTGTCATCGGATACTTAAACTTTCATGATCCATGATAAGTGTTCAAAAGTACTATTTTTCTTACCCTTTTTACTCATATTACTGTTAGACTTAGGCTCATATTAGTTGCATAGTTAGTCATTCATGCATTAATCCATGTTTCCTTCAAACGTTGAACTTGATTACATAACTTGGTGATTTTTGTGGAAATAGATGCTGCTTTGGTGTGTTTTTGTGTGTGTATGTGCAGGATCACTTGCCAAAGCAATGCCGAGCTAGTTGCCAGGGCAGTGCATGAAGGAGACGCCGAGCTAGTTGCCATGGCATTTGTCGACAAAGACCAAAAGCAATATGGATGTCGAAATTCATGATTTTACAAGCCCAAGATGACATGGAGCAAGGTCCAAGCCCAAAGGAATTTGATTGCCATGCAGAGATTAAAGAAGAATTAAATTCCAAGTGGATAGGAGAAGTTCTAATAGGAATAAAATTATAATAAAGAATTATATTCTTTAAAGATAATTTAATTCCAACTCAAACTCCTCCTCAAAGAAGGACTTTGGCCTAGCCCTATAAATAGCAAGAGATTTCGACAATAAAAGAGGGAGAGCAAGAGGGAAATTTCGGCAAGTCCAAGTAGGGCAAGAGGAGAGAATTTTCGACAAGCATCAAGGGCAAGGAGGATTTCGACAAGCCTCTTCCTTCATCTTTGTTCGATTGGGTTCATGCTAGGGATTAATTATCTTGTGTTTCTTTGGAACCTAGCCATGAACTAAATTTACTTGGCTATGGTTATTGTGTTTTGTGGTTGTGAGAAACTATTGGTTTTTGTTTAGGTAATAAGAGTTTGCACTTTTCTATTTCAAGGTTTATTCATTCTTGGTTCCTATTATTGCTTGCGAGTGAATTGGGAGAGGATCTCGTGATTTCATCCATTTATCTAATATCGGGAGAGTTAGATTCAAGAAACGAATGAATATGATCTTTATGCAATCCAATGATGGTGAAGATTAATCCGGCTTAGGAATAAGTTAAGGATTTCAACGGCTAAGAGGAGCGCAAGATTGGTTGTTGTTCACCCTTGATTCACGCAGGGATGTATTATCAAGGCATGCACAAGTAGCTAGAGTTTCGACTTAGGGATAAGAAGAAACCATTGAAGAACGCTCCGCCGAACCTTGAAGTTGCTGCCCAGTCGCCCAAGTAGTTGCCCAACTAGTCGCCCAAGCAACCATCAATTAGTTGCCAAGGCAACCCGTTGTGTACAAGTCGCCACGGCAACTGAGTTGCCCATGCACTCTTTTACCAAGACAATCCAATCGGCTATCACACCTCAACTCACGATAACCTAGCCTATCTCTCTCAATTGAATTCATCTTTTATTTTATTTTATTGCTTTCTAGATTAGTAATTAGTTAAACTTCGATAATCCTTGTGTTTTTACTTTTTACAGTGCAAGAGACTAGATTCTTGAAGTGGCACCAATCCCTGTGGAGACGATATCTTTTATACTATAACTTGCGACGTGTATACTTGCACAATTGCGTAGCACTTATCACACGCAACAATCCATATAAATATGACACATTTTTACCATATAGATAATGTCGCCAAATTTTTAAAGAAAAAATCACGGCTGTCATTTCTAAGAGATGTGTTGAATAGTTCATTTCATAAATTTTGAGTTGCCTTGATGCATAAGCTATGACACGACCTTCTTGCATCAACACGCAACTTAAACCATAAACAGATACATCATTTTACAGAGATTACCTTTTAGTCCTTAAACTGGTGTTTCAGTCAGAACTTTCTTTAATCTTTCAAAACTTTCCTGACAACTTGAACTCACATTTAGAAAACTTGACATAAAGCTGTTAATCTCTTAAAGTTTGTAGTACCACACGAAGATGGTAATCATGCTCAGCTTCGATCTTCGAATAAACCAAAATATCATCTATGAAGACCACAACAATCCAGATAGGGTTGAAATACCCTATTCATCAAATCCATGAATACAACAGAGGCATTTGTAAATCCAAATAGCATCACCAAAAACTCGTAATGTCCATAACAAGTTCTGAATCCTGTCTTCGATACATTTTCTTCCTTGACCTTGAGCTGATAATAATCCTGATCTATCTTTAAAAATACTACTGCATCTTTAAGCTGATCAAATAAATCATCAATTCTTGGTAGGGAATACTTGTTCTTAATAGTTACTTTATTTAACTGCCGGTAATCTATACATGATCATAAGAAACCAACTTTCTTCTTTACAAATAATATCGGAGCACCTCATGGTGATACGTTCGGTCTAATGTAACTCCGGTCCAGCAATTCTTGGGAGCGATATAGAGAACTTCTACATAAATGCCCTCTACACGGATTCCCGGTGTGGACTCAAGTGACAATGTTTTACAATGCCGTGAATACACCAACAAGGATGATGCTAGACGCCTCGGCAAACGGCATACTCCTAGATAAGTCACCGGAAGAAGCAATGCAAATTTTAAACAGGCTGGCCAAGAATGATTATCAATTCCCATCTACTAGAAGAGGAGGAGTTAGACGCCAAGCCACAATACATGAACTAGGATCATCAGATTCAATTTCGCACAATTGGCCGCTTTAACCAAGATGGTCCGAACATGCAAAAACCAAACAACACACATGAAGTCAAGGTAATGGATTCTTTTTGTGAGTTATGTGGTGATAACCATAATTCTTCCGAATGTATGCGAATCCGAATCCGACACTTCTATGTGGGGAATTACAATCGGGCAACAACATGATGTCAAATACATACAATCCAGCTTGGAAGAAGCACCGAATTTTTTTCATGGAGTAATCCCAACAATGCTCTAAACCAGAACAATCGAAATGCACAAGCATCGGGTTCCAAAGAAAATATGCCACGACAACGGATGCCGCGGCAACAACAACCGACGACATCTAGTTCTTTGGAAAATTCTCTAAATGCTTTTATGATGAAAACTGAATCTTATATGGTGAGAATAGTAATTTCATAAAAAGAACGATGCTTTTATTAACAGGACCGAGATGAGATTGCAAAACCAAGAGGCGGCAATCAAATCATTGGAAAATCAAGTCGGACAATTTGCTCAAAATCTGAACACTAGACCACAAGGAGGTTTACCTAGCGATCTTCAAGTCGCAAGAGGAACTGCCATGAGCAATGTAAGGCAATCACCACCGTAAGTGGCCAACAACTTAGAGAGGTTCAAACCCGCTCGTCAAACAAAACTCCACAAAAAGAGCAAGACGAACCTAGCGGCAAAGTCTCGGATGCTGAACCAAGAATTGTTGCGGCACCGGCAATAAGCATGCCTCGGCAGCCCATGACGCCTCGGCAACTGCGATAAGCACGCGCGCGGCAACCCTGATTGGTAACACATCGGCAACTCGGATGTCCCTGTAATGCCGTCAATCAGGTTTCAAACCAATGAAAAGATCGAAGATATCCGACTTCCACCACCATTCCCACAACAGTTGAGGCGACAAAAGCAAGAATACCAATTCAAGAAGTTTCTTGATATCCTAAAGCAAGTCCACATCAACTTGCCATTGGTGGAAGCAATTGAACAAATGCCAAACTATGCCAAGTTTCTTAAAGACATTGTGTCCAAGAGAACAAGGCTAGGAGAGTTTGAAACAATTGCCGCAACAGGGATGCATGGCAATGTTGCACAATCGTATGCCGCCCAAGTTGAAGGATCCCGAAGTTTCACAATACCCTGTTCTATTGGAAATCACTATGTCGGGAAAGCACTATGCGACCTAGGGGCTAGCATAAACTTGATGCCTAAATCGGTTTTCGAAAACTAGGAATCGGGAAGGCAAGACCTACAACAGATTATGCTACAGCTAGCCGACAGATCCTATGTGCATCCGAGGGAAAAATCGAGGACATCTTGGTAAAAGTTGATAAATTTATTTTTCCCACTGACTTTATTGTTTTAGATTGTGAAGCGGATGAGCATGCGCCTATCATTCTCGGAAGACCATTCCTAGCGGCAGGGAGAACTTTGATTGATGTTGAAAAGGAGAACTCACAATGAGGGTGAATGACCAGCGGTAAAACTAAATGTGTTCCAAACACTAAGGCATGCAGATGATCCAAAGAATGCCAACTACTTCATGCCACAAACAGAGTTTAACCGATGAAGAATTTAGTTGCCTCAAAGAACTACATTGCCGAACACGAGGAACATGAGGAGTATGAAGAGTCGGTCGATGAGGAACAACCAGAAGAGGCAAATTGGCTAGTCAATCGACCAGGTACATACTTTGAACCACTGGACTACTCAGGTAAGGAAGGTAAGATCGAAAAACCCTCTATCGAAAATCCACCAATTCTTGAGTTGAAACAATTGCCAGAGCAACTGAAATATGTATACTTAGGGACCGATAATACATTACCTGTAATTATTTCTTCTAAGTTACAGCCTGAGCAGGAAGAGAAGCTGATCAACATGTTGAAGCTACATAAAAAGGCAATAGGGTGGACAATTGCCGACTTGAAGGGAATTAGCCCGGCGGTGTGCATGCACAAGATCTTGTTGGAAGATGATCACAAACCTTCAATTGAGGCCCGAGGAGACTGAATCATGCCATGAAAGGGGTTGTAATGAAAGAAATCATCAAGTGGCTTGACGCCGCATTATATACCCTATCTCCGATAGTACGGGATAAGTCCGGTACAATGTGTGCCGAAAAAGGGAGGTATAACAGTGGTAAGCAATGAAAATAATGAACTTATCCCAACCAGGATCAGTGACCGGTTGGAGGGTTTGTATGGACTATCGAAAGCTAAACAAAGCCACTAGGAAAGATCACTTCCCATTACCCTTTATTGATCAAATGCTTGACCGTCTTGCGGGTAAACCCTTTTCTTGTTTTCTTGATGGTTATTCAGGTTACAATCAGATTGCCATAGCACCCGGAAGATCAAGAAAAGACAACCTTCACATGCCCCTACGGTACTTATGCCTTCCGAAGGATGCCGTTCGGATTATGTAACGCCCGCAACCTTCCAAAGATGTATGATGGCGCTCTTTTCGGACATGGTCGAAGACTTCCTTGAGATCTTCATGGATGATTTTTCGGTTTTTGGTAATGACTTCGACGGCTGTCTCGGCAATTTAGAGAGGGTGTTGGCAAGATGCGAAGAAATGGATTTAGTCCTCAATTGGGAGAAATGCCACTTTATGGTAGATGAAGGAATAGTGCTCGGCCATAAGATTTCATCCAAGGGAATTGAAGTAGACAAAGCCAAGGTGGACGTGATCGAGAGATTACCCCACCAAATTCGGTTAAAGAAATTCAAGTTTTCTCGGACATGCGAGGTTTTTCACAGGAGGTTCATTCATAACTTTTCTAAAATCACTAAACCTTTGTGTAATCTGCTTGAACAGGATAAAGTCTTGATTTTGATGATTCTTGCACTCAAGCATTTGAAACCCTAAAGAAAAAGCTTGCCTCGGCACCCATTGTTGTTCCACCGTTGGACGCTACCTTTTGAGCTCATGTGTGATGCAAGTGATTTCGCGGTAGGAGCGGTTCTAGGCCAACGCACAGGTAAGACCTTCCATGTGACATACTACGCTAGTAAAACTCTTAACGATGCTCAAGTGAATTACACAACAACGGAGAAAGAGTTACTAGTCAGTAGTTTTCGCATTTGACAAGTTCGATCCTATTTAATTGGTACAAAGGTAATTGTTCATACGGACCATTCGGCAATCAAATACTTATTTGCTAAAAAGGATGCTAAACCTCGTTTGATTCGTTGGATATTACTTTTACAAGAATTTGATATTGAAATTAAGGACGAGAAAGGAACGAAAAAAATCAAGTGGCGATCACTTATCACGTTTGGAACGCAATAGGGAAGAGGATGCGGATCTAGAGATATGCGATGCATTCCCGGATGAACAAATTCTAATCGCCTCGGCAACCCTTGACGCCTCGACAGCCCATGACGCCTCGGCAACCATGGAAGCACACGCCTCGGCAATTTTGGGAGCGACACTACGGCAAAGACATGCCTCGGCAATACCCCGTACGCAGATTTAGTTAACTTCCTTGTTTGTGGTATTTTTCCGTATGGCATTACTCACCAAGGGAAGAAGCGGTTCCGCCATGATGCTAAGCATTACTTTTGGGACGAGCCTCTTTTGTTTAAACAATGTGCAGATCAGGTTATACGCCGATGTGTCCCACTGAAGAAGAGCAACAAATGTACTCCGGCAATGCCATTCTTCACCCTATGGAGGACATTTTGGAGGAACTCGTATCATGGCCAAAATCTTGCAATCCGGTTTGTATTGGCCAACATTGTACAAAGATGCCCAAGACTTTTACAAGCAATGTGATCGTTGCGGAGGGCGGGCAATATCTCTAGGCGACATGAGATGCCACTCGAACATCATCGAGGTGGAACTGCTTCGATGTATGGGGATCGATTTTATGGGACCTTTCCCATCTTCATTCGGCAACCTCTACATCTTACTTGCCGTCGACTATGTGTCTAAATGGGTAGAGGCAGCTACGATTCCCAACGACGATTCCAAGACCGTGCAACGATTCCTGCGAAAAAACATATTTACGGTTTGGGATGCCGAGAGCAATTATCAGCGACGGGGCAAGCATTTTGACAACAGACTAATTGCCAAGATGTTGCAACGCTTGGCATATCACACAAGATCGCCACGGCATATCACCCACAAACCAACGGGCAAGCGCGAAATTTCCAACCGGGTTTGAAGGGAATACTCGAGAAAGTTGTAAATCCCTCAAGGAAGGATTGGTCATTAAGACTAGATGACGCACTTTGGGCATATCGTCTTGCATTCAAAACACCATTAGGTATGTCCCCTTCCGGCTTGTCTATGGTAAAACATGTCATCTACGGTGGAAATCGAGCACAAGGCGTCTTGGGCAATCAAGACCGTGAATATGGATTGGGAAAGTGCGGACAAAAAGCGCTTGATGGATCTCAATGAGATAGAAGAATTTCGTGCACTCGCCTATAACAATGCACAAATCTACAAGGAGAAAACAAAGCGATGGCGACAAAGAAACTATTGCCACGGCAATTCACGCCAGAACAACTAGTTCTCCTATTCAATTCTCGGCTAAAACTTTTCCCGGAAAGCTGAAATCAAGATGGTCGGGACCATTCAAAGTCGTCAAACCATTCTCTCATGGTGCCGTAATAATCAAGTCCATCTCGACAATCATGAATTCAAAGTTAATGGACAAAGATTGAAGCACTACAATGGTGCCCATGTGGAACGTAACAAGGAAGTGGTCAACTTAGGAGATGCATGAGCATGCTCTCCTTTCAAGATTTCCTTTTTCTTTTTCTTTTTATTTTCATTTTTATTTTTAGGAGATATTTTATTTTTTCTTCATTATCTTTAGTTTTCAGGTTTTTTTATTTTCTTTTTCACAACAAGACTCACAACTACTATGCTAAGGAAATTTATGCCAAGATCATTGCCCGGCAACCAATGAAGAAGATGATGCGACAACTTACTTCATGCATGCACAAGCTGATGCCACGGCAACCAACCCCGAAGATGCCACGGCAACCAAAGTCAAGACATCCGGCAACAAGAAAACAACCATTGCATTCAAGCAAGAAAATCAAGACGCCAACTAGAAGGAAACTAATCATCTACGATGACGAACTCTCTGAGTAAGTCCTCGTATGCATTTTATTTTTATATTTATTTTTCGTTATTTTTATGCATGCATTGAGGACAATGCCTCACTCGAGTTTGGGGGATTGTTATTAGTAATTACCATGTTTAGTTACATTAATCTTAAGCATTACATTTAGGATACATAAATTGCTTGCCATGCCTTTAATTGGAACAAGAATTGCTTAGATTTGATGAATATTCAATGATGACTTTACCAATGCACTTAATTGATAGAATTTTTATTCTAGGATAACCATGAAAAACTTAGAATTGTACTATGATGCTAAATTTGATGAAACACTGTTGTGGTTTGATTGATTTAAGGAGTTCTAGTAAACTTAGGTTGATAATTAACTAATTGGGGATTAGAATAAAAATTGGATGAATGCTAGAGGTGCCCGAAATTGGCTCTAGCATGTGCTAAAAATTGATCACTAGAGGTGCCCAAACTGCTCTAGGAGGCGTTAAAATTTTTTTCGGTTAACTAGAGGTGCCCAAACCGGCTCTAGTCGATTAAATTAACTTAAGAAAACTAAAATAAAACACTAGAGGTGCCCAAAATTGGCTCTAGTTAAAACATGTTAAAAGAACCCAATGAAGTAATTTGAAAACCTATTGTTTGCATAGAATCCGAAAAATCAACTTGCACACAACTCCGCACACACTCACAAGCATTATAGTTTGATTCCGAGTAATTCCTCGGTTTTTTGAAAAATAAAAAGCCAATCATACTTTGTGCCCCGGTTGAAGAATTGAAATCAAGTTCAAAGCTAAGTTTGTGAAAATTTGAAGTCTTGGCGGTAATTATGAGTTTGCATTGCTTGAGGACAAGCAATAGTTCGAGTTTGGGGTGTGATAAGTGTTCAAAAGTACTATTTTTCTTACCCTTTTTACTCATATTATTGTTAGACTTAGGCTCATATTAGTTGCATAGTTAGTCATTCATGCATTAATCCATGTTTCCTTCAAACGTTGAACTTGATTACATAACTTGGTGATTTTTGTGGAAATAGATGCTGCTTTGGTGTGTTTTTGTGTGTGTGTGTATGTGCAGGATCACTTGCCAAAGCAATGCCGAGCTAGTTGCCGTGGCAGTGCATGAAGGAGACGCTGAGCTAGTTGCCATGGCATTTGTCGACAAAGACCAAAAGCAATATGGATGTCGAAATTCATGATTTTACAAGCCCAAGATGACATGGAGCAAGGTCCAAGCCCAAAGGAATTTGATTGCCATGCAGAGATTAAAGAAGAATTAAATTCCAAGTGGATAGGAGAAGTTCTAATAGGAATAAAATTATAATAAAGAATTATATTCTTTAAAGATAATTTAATTCCAACTCAAACTCCTCCTCAAAGAAGGACTTTGGCCTAGCCCTATAAATAGCAAGAGATTTCGACAATAAAAGAGGGAGAGCAAGAGGGAAATTTCGGCAAGTCCAAGTAGGGCAAGAGGAGAGAATTTTCGACAAGCATCAAGGGCAAGGAGGATTTCGACAAGCCTCTTCCTTCATCTTTGTTCGATTGGGTTCATGCTAGGGATTAATTATCTTGTGTTTCTTTGGAACCTAGCCATGAACTAAATTTACTTGGCTATGGTTATTGTGTTTTGTGGTTGTGAGAAACTATTGGTTTTGTTTAGGTAATAAGAGTTTGCACTTTTCTATTTCAAGGTTTATTCATTCTTGGTTCCTATTATTGCTTGCAGTGAATTGGGAGAGGATCTCGTGATTTCATCCATTTATCTAATATCGGGAGAGTTAGATTCAAGAAACGAATGAATATGATCTTTATGCAATCCAATGATGGTGAAGATTAATCCGGCTTAGGAATAAGTTAAGGATTTCAACGGCTAAGAGGAGCGCAAGATTGGTTGTTGTTCACCCTTGATTCACGCAGGGATGTATTATCAAGGCATGCACAAGTAGCTAGAGTTTCGACTTAGGGATAAGAAGAAACCATTGAAGAACGCTCCGCCGAACCTTGAAGTTGCTGCCCGATCGCCCAAGTAGTTGCCCAACTAGTCGCCCAAGCAACCATCAATTAGTTGCCAAGGCAACCCGTTGTGCAAAGTCGCCACGGCAACCGAGTTGCCCATGCACTCTTTTTACCAAGACAATCCAATCGGCTATCACACCTCAACTCACGATAACCTAGCCTATCTCTCTCAATTGAATTCATCTTTTATTTTATTTTATTGCTTTCTAGATTAGTAATTAGTTAAACTTCGATAATCCTTGTGTTTTTACTTTTTACAGTGCAAGAGACTAGATTCTTGAAGTGGCACCAATCCCTGTGGAGACGATATCTTTTATACTATAACTTGCGATGTGTATACTTGCACAATTGCGTAGCACTTATCACACGCAACAATCCATATAAATATGACACATTTTTACCATATAGATAATGTCGCCAAATTTTTAAAGAAAAAATCACGGCTGTCATTTCTAAGAGATGTGTTGAATAGTTCATTTCATAAATTTTGAGTTGCCTTGATGCATAAGCTATGACACGACCTTCTTGCATCAACACGCAACTTAAACCATAAACAGATACATCATTTTACAGAGATTACCTTTTAGTCCTTAAACTGGTGTTTCAGTCAGAACTTTCTTTAATCTTTCAAAACTTTCCTGACAACTTGAACTCACATTTAGAAAACTTGACATAAAGCTGCTAATCTCTTAAAGTTTGTAGTACCACACGAAGATGGTAATCATGCTCAGCTTCGATCTTCGAATAAACCAAAATATCATCTATGAAGACCACAACAATCCAGATAGGGTTGAAATACCCTATTCATCAAATCCATGAATACAACAGAGGCATTTGTAAATCCAAATAGCATCACCAAAAACTCGTAATGTCCATAACAAGTTCTGAATCCTGTCTTCGATACATTTTCTTCCTTGACCTTGAGCTGATAATAATCCTGATCTATCTTTAAAAATACTACTGCATCTTTAAGCTGATCAAATAAATCATCAATTCTTGGTAGGGAATACTTGTTCTTAATAGTTACTTTATTTAACTACCGGTAATCTATACATGATCATAAGAAACCAACTTTCTTCTTTACAAATAATATCGGAGCACCTCATGGTGATACGTTCGGTCTAATGTAACTCCGGTCCAGCAATTCTTGTAATTGAACTTTTAATTCCCTTAACTTAGTTGGTGTCATCTTATTTAGTAACATTGATACCGGCTCAGCTCCAGGATAGACATCAATCCCAAATTATATTTCCCTATATGGAGGTAACCCTGGTAACTCATCCAGAAATATATCAGGAAATTCTTTTACAATCGGGATGTCTTCAATCTTTTTAGGTAACTTTTGTGTATCCACCACATAAATTAAACATGCTTCACATCCATTGCATAATAGCCTTTGAGCTGTCGTTATAGAAACTATTGACTCTAAACAGTCAGTTCTTTCTCCCTCAAAGATTACTTCAAAACCATCAGGTCCTTAAAGTACTAACCTTTTCTTCTTACATTTCACATCTGCATCATATGCAGATAATCAATCCATTCCAAGAATGACTTCAAATTCATGAGATAAAAGTTCCATTAAATCTGATGGGAACTTAATTTCCTTGAATTTCTAATAAACCTTTCTTGCATATTCTAGTTACTTGTGCACTATGTCTAAGAGAATTATTGACAATCACATTACTAAATATTCTCCATAGAAATCTTTCTTTGGGCTATTATCTTAGTACCAATATATATATATATATATATATTAATCGAACCCGAATCAATTAAAACAATTATAGGTTCTTTCCATAGCATTCGCTCTGTTCATAGCCTCTTGGAAATTTGATAAGTTCATGCCCAATAGAATCTCCTTGGGCCTTGGACGAAGCTTCTCTATAAACCATTCACATCGAGACCTTTCGATCGACATCAATTTAAGTGCGTACCAACTCAGTCTATTAAAATCTAACTCGTACTCATAGACAGTACGAGTACCTTGTTTCAAACTTAGGACTACTGCACATTTCTCTTTTAACTAGTTGCCAACATACTTGGCTTTAAACATTTATCGCAATCCATCAATACTTAACATCATCTATTTCTACTGAAACTCATTCATGTTATTGGGGAGCATAATCAAGTTACATAGTAGTACATCAGTAACATGACATCCTAGGGCATGTACTTAACATTAAATCACATTAAACTCGATTTAGCCTCTAGAATCGGCTAAACCTGTAGCTCTGATACCAATAAATGTAACACCATTAACGTATACTCGTAAGCTGAATATAATTAAAGATGTTACGGAGTCATTGAAAGAAATCTTGACTTGTAAAATTCTTTTTTATACCAAAATTCATTATTGCAGTTAACCCTTTTCTCGGTTTTAAATTAAAAACTATGCCAGTCTATTGCAGCTAGTTTTGACCCTGAATTGGTTTATAAAATTCATAATTGAGTTATTGAAATAAAAATATAATTTAGGGTGAAAACTATGTACACTGCCTAGACTCTTTCTTGATTTTAAAATTTTTGTGCGATAAGGGTTAAACAACATTTAACTATGTCAAAATTCATAGTTATTAATAGCAAACCATTTCTCTAAGTCCATACTTCTATGACAATGTATAAATCGTTATAAACTTAGACTTACAAAACATATTGTTTCTTTAAATCCACTACATATACGCACTAGACATCAAACTTATAACTTAAGATGTACATAACGTGGTTACTAATGTAACTTGATTTTCCAATTTAATAGCTCTTTCTTGCCATTCTACTTAGGAGAACCTACGTGTGAAATAACACATGCTAAGTATGAACTTAGTGAGGTAATAATCTTATTTATCAAAACATAAAATAAAGCAATACATGTTATACATTAACCTAGAATAGTTTTTGTCTAAGGTAGTATCGTACTAACAAGGTTTTCATAATCAACCAATATTCATGTGCAAGTCATAATTTTTCTAACTTAGTCTAGTTTCCAATACTCCATCATTATCAAGTAAATCATATACATGGCATAGTTCACATACATGGCATATTTCATACACATGGCATAATTCACATGCATGACATGATTTATATATATATGACATAATTCACATACATGACATACTTTATATACATTGCATAATTCATATATATATGACATGAATTATATACATGGCAGAATCCATATACGTGTCATAATTCATATACGTGGCATGATTCATTTATGTGACATCATTCATATACATGACTTAATTCATATGTATAACATGATTCATATTCATGACATGGTTCATATACGTAACATGATTTGTTTACATGACATGATTCATTTATGTGACATGATTCTTTTATCATTGCCCAAAGTATGCTATATGAGATCGAGGTATGCGAGTCATCTTGAAATGACACCGTAGTGTCTAACGTGAACGTGAACGTGAAGATGAGTACATACTCGGGGACGCTCTTTGCTCCCCATAAACATGAAGCACATCGACAGTGCACTCGGGCACAGTGGGCGTGGATCCCCAGGGTGCATATGACACAATCATTTTGTCACAATATATGTCTGATAACATGAACATGAGGGTGCAGCTGCTAAAGACTCTATGGCATACCAACTATACCATGGACTCTCGTACACAATACTTGGGCATTTCTTTCACATCAACTCAACATCATAATTAATCATATAAATAGACATTTTATGTTTCATGCTTCATCATAAATAGTCATGGCAAACATAGATCATCATCATTTCTCAGAATAATAATTCATACTTCATATTCCATTTAATCTACCTTTATTGCAACATGCAGTTAGCTCAACACACACACACCCACACACACACACACACACACACACACACACACATATATATATATGGCAATACTATTTTTAAATTAAGGTCGACTATTCGCTAGTCTTCCTAATTGCAATTTAAAACATATAAATGCACTCACCTGGGCCATGAATAGTATGCCTCACTAAGGTTACTCGAGGTTCTTATCTTTCTTTTTATCACTGGTTCTCATTCGATCTCTTTTAGAACTGTATAAGACCAATCGAACTTATACATTACCATTCTCGTATTCGACTTAAATCTAACATTGCTAACTTGATTCGTAAACATAACTATTCGAATATAAAATTTTCTGGAAATTTCCCCAATATTCTTCAAAGTTGCAGAATTGGTCCCTAGGTCTTTAGTGGCCATTTTGAACATTAAACAATTGTTCAAGCCTATTTGAAAATTTTCCATAATCATTTACTAATTTTGGACTATTAACTTTTAGTCCTTAAACTTTATAAAAGTGACATTTTAGTCACTACTTCACTTTTATACATAAATTCATGTACAATTAAACCATCCAGCTATTTCTAACATCCTTAGAAATTTTCCTTCAACTTTTAAACTTTATTTAACTTGGTCATTCACTAAATTCTTTATTTCAAAATAGGTCCCTCCTATTTCCTTTCTTGACATTTCAATCCCTTAACTTTCATAACATGCTTGAATCTTCAATTCTATCAATTTTCTATAAATTCAAGACCAATCCTTAATTTTTCCTAAATTGCCGAATTGGTCCTTCAACTTCCAAATTTTTTTCATTTTGGTCCCTAACCATCAATTCAAGCAAATTTAATCATAACTCATCCATTCTAATATAGAAATAAAATTTTCAATAATTTACCCTAATTTTCTCAATATTTTTGAAATGGTCCCTATAATTTCAATTGGGGAAATTATTTAATTTAACATCAAAATTAAGCTTCCAATATCATAAATCATTCAATATCATCCTCAATTTAACTTCCTAATAAAACCCCAAATCTTAGGGTTAGGTTTTATAACTTCAAACATGGAATTAATCCAATTTCAAGCTTGATTCCATGTTTATAACATTAATTCTACACAAAACAACCTTAATTTCATCATCTACTATCAATTTCCATAATCATCTTCATCCATAACATGAACCAAACATAACTATTATCATGCAAAAATACTATCGAAATGAAGAGAATTAAGTGTAGAATAATTTAACTAAATTAATTTTGCTTGAAACTTTTCTTGATTCTCCAATTTTGAGCTTGAAAATTTGAAAACTCCTTCCCCTTTTCTTTTTATGAGTTTCGAATGGCACAAATAATAGATGAGAAATATTTTTCTCATCTTTTTAATTGTTTTAATCCATGTGTAAAGTTAAATGAATTTTAAATTTATTTAACTAGTGAAATTACTAATGTGCCCCTTTTATCCAATGACCAATATTTAATCTTATCAAAAATCAATGGCCAAGATCAAATCCAAGTGTTAATCATCTTTCAAAATTGCCCTCAATGTTCCAAAATATTTAAAAAATGCCTCATGGCTAATGACCAATTTGCCCTCCAACTAGACTTTATTTACTTAGATGACTTAAAATTGTCATTCCATAAAAATTGAACCAAATTGGTTCCATTATAACCATCCTCCTTCCCAAAATATCATAAATTTTAATTTATGATATTTATTCGATCCAATTATTCGAATTTCACTCAATACGGTTTCCAAATTTTCTTTCTTTGGGCTTTATATCCACTCCATCATATTCTAACTAAATCTAGTTATAATCGCACCAACATTAATAAAATGTTCATAAAATAATATTTTATGAATTTCCCATAATCTTTGGAATTGTCTTTAAAATTTCAATTCAATCCGATATACCGATAATTACCGGAAATTTTATCGTATATATTTCTTCTTAGAAATCTTATCTCAACAATCCATTACGAATATTACTGACTTAAACTGAATCCTTTTTATCAATCAAAATATCGAATATGAGACCTTCCCAATAGGTCACCCATCCATGTGCTACTCTGGTTTGAGCACGCTTAATAATTTTTATTCGATCCAAAATTCGAATAATATAGGCCTCGTATGAAAAATCTGGGTAACACAGAAATACCACTCTTGGGGGTGAACTATTCATTTACGGGGTTAAATTACATAACTTTTTAAAATTACACTTTGGTCCCTAAACTTTTCCAAAGTTTACACTTTAACCCCTAAACTTTCAAAAATTACATTTTGATCACTAATTAAAAATTAGGATATTACATTAGCATTGTACAAGTGAATTACTCTATTCTCCTTTTAGCACTGCACAACCATAAGTAGTCGTCTTTGTTTTATCTTTTCAATGGTAAAAAGAAAGAATCAATAATAAACTATGTTCATTTCTTGTGGTTAAAATTTAGGGTAAAGTATACAAATGGTCACTAAACTATATTTAAAAATACAAAATGGTCATCAAACTTTCAAATGTTACATAATGGGCATTAAACTTTAGTTTTTGTTACAAAATAGTCACTAAGCCGTTAACTGTCGTTAATTGGGTGACGAGATAGTTACAAAAATTTAAATAATATAACATTTAATCCTCCATATTGACACATTTAATCAATTTATTCCTAATTTAACCCTCATTATTGATGTCTAAATTGACTGAATGTGTAAATATTGAGGATTAAATATGTTATTATACAAATTTTTGTAACTGCCACGTCTCCCAGTTAATGACAGCTAACGGTTCAATGACCATTTTGTAATAAAAAGCTAAAGTTTAATGACCATTATGTAATTTTTGAAAGTTTGGTGACCATTTTGTATTTTTAGAGATAGTTTAGTGACCATTTGTGTACTTTACCCTAAAATTTATTGAAAATGTAAATTTATTTTTCAGGGTGGGAGAACAATAGACAAAGATTCTTCTCGACAAAGATTCTTCGAGAAGCATAGAAGGATAATAGAAATATAAAATTGAAGAAATAATTAAAGTCACTCCCTTCGTTCATAGTCGAGAGTAGATAGACATAATCATTAAGTCTAAGGGGTTGTGCTTTCATAGAAACTGAGGTGAGACGAAGCTTAAAAACTCATGATTCATATATGATATTTTATTTTTAAGTTGATTGAAAATAATAGTAACCTTGTTGTTTGTTTGTTGGGTTATTTTTTTTATCAAAGTTTGTTGGGTTATTCTGAAAAAAATCAACTGAAAATTTCAAATTCAAGAGAAAAGAGGAACTTGATGCCGTTTACTAAATTGAACAATGTCTAAAGGAAAATACAAATTTAAAATATTAAAATCATGATGTTGATTAAAATCTCAGTGTTTAACAAATATCTCGACTTAAAGAATTTCTAAAGAAAAATAAAAATTTAAAATACTAAAACATGATGTCAATTAAAATCTTAGCGTTTAACAAATATTTCGACTTAAAGTTTTTTTAAAGAAAAATACAAATTTAAAATACTAAAATCATGATCTAAATATGCAAATTTAATTTATTACTTACATAATTCATCTGTAAAAACATGAAGATGAATAGTAAAATTAATTCATCTTAACATATTGAAATATCATTTATATCTATATTAAATATTAAATTATGTAAAGGTCGAGAGAGAGAAATAATAAATAAAAGTTGAATGTGTTTGAATGATTTATTTAGTGTCTTTTATGATTATTTATGTAAAAATAATAAACACAATTTATTAGCTTCCACCCAAACTATCACATCAGCTGGATAAATTACCCGACGGATATATAAAGATTTCTCCGTTTAAAACCATCTATAACACTGATCATGCAACTGGTTTTAACGTCATGTTAGTGGATGCCCATGGGAAGTAACACTAGTTAACAAATATTTAATTATTATTTTAAAATATAACATGTGTTATCAACAAATGTTAGCTGTATTGGTAAGACACGTTGTATTTTCAAAGGGAGAACGCGAGTTTAAACTTTAGAGATAACTTTGTTGGAAGGAACAGCCTTGCACCTCCGAACATAAACTGTAAAATGAACATGCAAAATATATATATATATATATATATATATATTGAATCTAATTTGCAGAGACACAAGGAAGATGGTCTTACTTTTTAGTGGTCAAAAACATCCACCATAATTTTATTAGGAGTCGTGTAAAGACAGCTCAGCTCCACAAAAACAACAGGAATGCTGTTCCAAAGAAGAATTCATAATAACAAGTGAACATATAAAGCCCTATCAATCATGAAACGGTTGATTAAAACCATGTCCCTGACAGCAATAGAAAAGGCCAATATACATCATTGTATATAGTTTCAAGAAGGAAGAGAAGAGCCTAAGCTGCAGATACTATTTACTTGGGTATGAGTGTTAGAAAGAATGCATCTTACATAGTATTAAATTGCAGATGTTGCGGACCTTATGTAACACATAATAATTGTTGCTGTTGTGTTTGTTTACAAAAATATTCAAATTTTTTAAATTACAGATGATGTTTGGTGTCACGGACCTTATGTAACACATAGTATTAAGAGCCCTATCAATTCCATGCCAAACACTCCTTTCGTTATCCATATTTCCATAAAAAAAAAGCCAAACTAAAACATCATTTCCTCCTCAGATGACACATGTCACCACCTGTTTAGACAAAGAAAATAAATTTATTAAAAAAATAATAAATAGTTAAATTCTTTTAATAAGGTAATAATGTGTCGTCGCCTAATTAAATAATTAATTTGTTTAATTAAATTAAAATTAAAATCAAATTAATATAATAAATAACTAACATAAATTAAATGTATAATTATATACATTTTCGTTAATTGCCAATCAATTCCTCCATTAAATTTTTAACAGCTAGTAGTTAAAATGAGATAAATTAAAAAATTTGGTGGCGTATTTGTCTATTTTTTAGTTGGATGATAAAAATAGGCAGTGGATAGTCACGCAACTAGTTTACCCTTATTTTTTTATACCTTCCATTCAATTGATTTGCTTTACGTGTATTCAAATTAATTTATATTGTCAAATTACTTTTAAGCTACAAATTGCCTAAACAATTATAATAAATTATAATAACAAATTACTTTTAAATTTGAACTCACAAAATCTAAAATTCTAATTCAAATTGAATAGATCCAAAACCAACCTCACCTATTTGGTGTAAATCCAATGGTACAGAAACTTCCAAGCCGTCCATCAAAAACACGATTTTCATTTTTGAAAGCAGTTGCGATTACTGATTGGAAAGCAAAATGTCCATTATCTTGCCCTAAACAAGAAATTTACAGATTTCTCTCGGTGATGCCAGCATAGATTCACAGCTTTCTCCATACATTGATAATACCATCAGCAAATGACTTCAGGTTCCCCCAAAGAGACGACTTCTTCGATCTTTCTGCTTCATCGGTCTGTTCGCTAGAGAGATTCCTATATGATAATGAAATGGCAGAGATTTCATGAAAAATGAACAGATACATAAATACAATTCATTTCGAACGACTGAACCGAATAAAAAAACGAAATGCAGTAGACAAGGGCCTAATAAAAGCAATAGTCAGAATTAGTTCCATTTATAAATATGCATAAAAAATCAACATAGCAGGGTATCAAACATATAGATACTTCAGAGCAATCAAATTCATGGCAGTATGATGCCGCCTATTTTGAGTTGTTACAGCAGCAATAAATAATGTCATTTAAATGCCAAAGAACAAATTGTAGAGCAACATTCGAGGTGGCGCCATGATGAAAATACACGCAAGCACATCGACAAACATTTTCCACCTATTCTTTAAAAAGAGGAAAAATAATTCTAGATATTTACTTAAGAGTAAAACCCAGAATGCATCCACCTGCCATGCAGATATAAAAAGGTCAAAAAATAACTCAGAGAGGATGCTATATTCTGTTTCTTTGGTAAAGGAACCTTGATCGCCGTCATACAAGAACATTCATAGGCAGAACTATGGTAATCATCATCATTGTTACTTGAAGGTAAACAAAAGGATGCAGTTAAACCTCATTCTAATCAGCCCAAATAATGTCAACACAACCATTGTCATCCTTTCATTTATAAATCTTCCTATAGCAACCCAATTCATTCAGTAATTGTGCTGTTAAGAGAAAAGAGAACTTACCTTGCATATTTTTCCTCTTCCACAAATGGTTTGTGGTGCTCAGCCTTAAGCTCTGGACTCCCAGACCCTAAAAACTCCTTTGATGGAGTCTGTACCTTTTCATCACCCTCTTCATTTCCAATCTTAGTTTCTTCTTTTAATAGATCGCCTTTGACTACTCCAAAATCAGATTGAACACCCCGAAACTCAGTTTTACCAAATTCTTCTGATTCAAGATCCTGATCAGTAGCTTTGACACTTTTTTGTTTGTTCAGAAACATTTGAAATTTGTCAGAACTATCTATGCCAACATCCTCTACTTTATCATCCGCTTGTCTCTCAAGACCCTTAGCGTCAATTTTTACCACACTATTTTCTTCCGAAACAAAATCATGAAAACTACCCTGAAAATAAAATGACAATTCAGATTATAAGGTTTTATATGGTTCCACAATTGCACCAGTAAAATAATATTTATAGAAAATAAAACTAGAAGAGATTCTTGGAAAGGAAAGATAAATTTAAAAGTTGGACAGCAAGTTACAAAGTTGTCCTGCAAAGATATAGAAGAGCTTAAGGCATAAAAAAGTATGATGAAATGCATTCTAAAGTATTAGGCTATTAGCGGTACATTTGATGAGCTTGAAAACATAGTTTTTATGAATTATTTCAAAGAAACAAGTTATATGTTTGCATTTGATGGCTAGAGAAAAACAAAAGAATGAGGAAGTACTTATAGACAAACTTTTACATTCAAGTATTTAAATTGCGAGGAAACGACTCCATATTAGTCACAACTGCAACTTCAGTAAAATTCGTAGAGATTCTTGAGAACAATGCCAACACCACATCCACATTCAGTGCCGAAATACCCTTCCAACTAAGAGCAAATTTTATCTATTAGAAATACATTTCTGCATTTATCATTGAAGGAAAAAGCACATAGAAATTAGCACTTACTCTGTCAACCTCCCATTGCTTGTCATTTGTGTCGAGAGTCTTTACATCATCCACAGCTTTTGCACAAGTGGCATCTTGGACTTCAACGACAGAAAATGATTTATTCTCTTTACTGACAACTTTTGCTGATAATTTTTCACAACTGCTGCTTGAGGAACATACATTAGGTTTATATTCCAACTCTTGAAGAACCTTCCTAACAACATAAAAAGAGTCACCCACTTCTTTTTTAGCTTCAGTTATGGATGGAAATTTCCCAGCATTCATTGATCTATACCTGGAAAAGGATAATGGAAAGTCTAAATTGTTTACTTACTAAGGAACTACGAATTAGAATGTGGGACTAAGCAAACTTGACAGGACAATCTTAGTTTCCATTCCAATAGTTGACAAACGGCCATCTCCGGCATAATCCAAATAGACAATCTGAATTAGGGTTAAAGGGAACCATAGATATCTGATGCTTGGTGTATTTAAATGAAATCCTAGCATGTTTTGATGTACCCTTAATTATCATCAGAACCATGCAAGACCAACCGAGCATTTGACAGTCACAACATGAATTGCATTTGCCAATGTCAAAATTATCATGCCAGGCTCTTACTTGATCTGCATGATTATGCTTTATAACACCCTTTTCCCCCTTATTTCGTAGTAAAACATCACAGGTAAATAAGGAAAAGCAATTGAAAAAGGGATGCCTAAGATTCTTGGTTCCGGTTGAAGCTGATACTTTATTAAGGGAAACTTTAACCAGTACCTATAGGGAAAACTTAAGCGAACCCTTTTATTAAAGAGGGAAAAAGGACTTCATAAACGACACAATATAAAAGAGTTGAACATTACACACATGTAAAACAACAGCACAACCTCATTTCAGCAACACAAAAAGAAAAGGAAGAATTACAATTCTCAACATGATTCTTGAAGGAATGGCACTCATAAAAAATGTTGAAACTTGGGAACTACGGGTATAATGGCTCCTCCTCAATTGAACCACGGCACTGGGGGGTGACATAATAGAAACAACAATAGTATAACATAAGAACACAAAGGAGGAAAGAAGGGCAAGAATGAAAGAGAGAGAGAAGAGCAGACCTGTTGACAAAAGATTCAATCAAAGCTCGACGCTCATCCTTGGAGATTCTTTTGCGCTTGGAAGAGTCGGAGGGAGAAGGAAGAGAAGCAGCGAATGATCTTACACGCCGTACACCAACCTATGTTGCTGTAAAAACGGAATCATAAAGTTATGCTTACCGATTGGATTTCCAAATCAAACAAAAAGAACTCCGAAAGAAGAAGAAGAAGAAGAAGAAAGACTAACCAGGAGCTGAGCAAAATACCCGTCCACCTCTTACAATCTGCATCCTTCACATTCACATGCGAATCATTTCCAAGGCAAGGTTAGGGATCACAAGTTTGAACACAACTTTGAAGTTGGCTTTGGAATTTGATTTTGGAGTAAACCCTCGCTTCCTCTCAAAGAGAGCGACTGAGGGTTTTAGCAGTCTCCTTTGAGTTTTGAATTTTGATTTTGCAAGGGCTTTAGGGGTTTCATTTTTCCTTTTATTTTCTCCTACTTTGACCTTGATTCCATTTTTATAATTATTTCTACCATTAGTCACTGAAGTTTAATTTATGTATCAATCTTATCACTGAATTTAAGTATTGAACTTTTGACATTTGTTCAATTTAATCGCTGGGCCATTCAATTCGAAATGGACGGCACTTTTCACATAATATTAAAATTATTTAAATTAAATGAAAAATGATGGGTTCAAACGACGTAGTATTAGTATGATAATCCTCCGATCTATAATGACCATCGTTATCCTAATACGACACAACATAGTGAAACAGTGGATTTTTGTCAGGCGGATATGAACGGATACAGACAGATACGAGGTGGGTAATGAGTATTTAGTTAGGTAATAGATATGGGGTGGATTTGAGAATGTACCCATATAGGCGGGTGTGAATTTAAAAAATTGTACCCGTCGTAAATGGTGGGTAGGTAGTGAATATAAAAATTTTAAGTGAGTATAGGTATGAGGGAAAGGGTATCCGCACCCATCTCGCCCGTTTACCATCCCTATGAAATAGTACAACAAACGACAAACGATGATTAATGGGTAAAAGTGTAATACAATGATCTATATGCCATCCTGAAATTAGATTCGATGAAAAATAATTAAAATGAATTCATATAAAAAAATTTAAAATTGGATTATTATTTAGTAACCGACCAATCATATTACTTTTATAAATGATTTTAGAGTTAAAATAGAATCATTATAATAAATTATAAAAAATGGTACAAACACAACCGAATGAAGCAATTTTTTGAATAGTCTAAAGGTGATTACAAGGTAGTATATGTTTATATATATTCTTAACATTTTAACAATGCGCACACACGTCTTGCAATCATAACGATTGAACCCGAGTCTTTTAGGATGAACATCACCCGTAGAGGCAGATCTGGGCCTAGGCCTACCTAGGCCTTGGCCCACCCCATGCCGAAACATATCATTTAGTTTATATATAATATTAATGTAAATTGGGTTTTGGGTAAGTAAGAATAAAAGAAATGGCCCAATATAGAAATTTAGTTTAGTTTTAAGCCTTGAATTAGCTTAAGAAATAAAATTCAAGTGAAATAAAATATAAAAGTAGAAAAAAATGAGAGTGTTTATATTTTGGTTACATTGTATAAATATTATATAATTATTTTTTGATAAAAATAATTTAAACATAATTTTTTATTATTTAATTAAATATATTTTTTAAAAATGATTTTTTCAAATATTGTTGGGGTTTCACTCTATGTAACACCTTCGACCCGGATGTCACACTGGGCCTCAAGCCCAACCCAAAATCATAAAATTTCTTAACTTAGTTTAGCCCAAATAAAATATTTTCCAAAAAACATTTAAAGCCTGCGATTCATAATAATATATAATCGATTAAAACGTTACAAATGAGCTCAAGTAAATAAAACATTTGAATTGATTAATACAAATTCAATATAAGAATTACATACTCATATACGGAAGATTATATGAATACACAGCCCACTAAATACACGTATCATACTCTGACAACGCTGCTTGCTGAAATCTCATACAGATAGTGCTTCTCGATCCCGCGATCAACCTACACACGAAAACAACAATTCCTAACATTGAGCTTACAAAGCTCGGTGGTACACATCTACTCCACTATACTTCATGCTAATCATAAACATAAGCATGCAAGCTAGTACGAGCAATAAGAAGAGATAAATAAACATGTGGCGCTACCACTGGTCACCTAAACACATGCTAACATCATAACAATCATTACTCATGACACACAAGCCCCAACCAAGCCCGAGATCTCAACAGATCACCAAGGCAAAAAAAACATCAACAACTACAACACAACTCTGGAGTGAGGTCGGGTCACAAAACATAGGTACATACACTCCGGGTGTGGCCGAGTCACGTAGCATCAGATCATACACCCTGGGTAAGGTCGGGTCACATAGCATCGGATCATAAACCATTGCTCGAAATCATCCCTCGAGCATCTACTTTATGGGTGAGGCCGAGTCACATAGCATTGGTAACCTTCATTCGGTATCTCAACCATGGTGTTGCAACACTTTTTCATTGGGTATCTAAATCTCGTCAATCAAGAAGATTCAATCCATCAAATGCCTACCCGGCATACAAGCAACGCGATCCCAATGATCCCCTATTGTTGCTAATCGTCAACATATTGTTTATTATATATTACTGAATTGTTAATACATTATGGAGAAGTGCATATTTAATCTCATTTATCAAGGTATAGTTCAATTATTAATATTTCTTATTACTTTTATCTTAGACCGGTATTTCAGACTATCTAGTTCAATGATATCGGTACTCAAATATGATTATCGATACGGTACCTCTAGTTAACGGTACTCACACGCGTACCGCTACCAAATATCTTCCTTCTTTTCTCTCCCTCTCTCCTCATCAAATTACCAGCCCCTTTTTTTTATTTTCAAACCTTTACTTTTCTTTTTCCTTTTTAAATTATCCACACGCATCATCTCTTTTAATTTACCACAAAGCCCAAATCCAACTATCTTGATTTGGGCTTTCCAACATAAGGCTCAAATAAATTGGGTCCAAGGCCCAATTTGCAAAGCTCAATTTTCAGGTCGTTACACTCTAGTATATAAGGATCATAAAATACAAACAACAAAACATAATTAAAATTAAGATCAAAATTTAAATTTTTAAAAATGTTTTTACTAAAGCCTATATAATTCATCTCTAATATTTTTATAAAAAAGATAACTTAAAATAGAATAAAAATAATATATATTAGTTATTTTTGTTGAAACTTGCGAGAGAAGCTAATTTTAAATAAATAAATTTAAATTCACATTTTCATGTCTTGTATTTTTGACAAATCAATTAAGTTATAGATAAAATGTTGTTTTTTAAGAAATATTTCAATTTTATTTAAATAAAATATAGAAAATAAAAGAAAATTTAAAATTGTTGTACAATAAAATTTTAAAATCTCAAACTCATAATTTCTACTACTGTTTAAATCGGCCCAGCCGATGATAACTTTCTAGATTTGCCACTGATCACCAGTTTTTTTTTCTGGGACCACTTGTTGGATTTAACCCAATAAAACAATTAATATTTGGTATTACATGAAAATAATATGAATGTGATATAAAAACATAAAAGTTAAAATCAATATCAAGTGAATCATTGATGTGTAATAATTTATATAATATGTAATAGTTTGAATGAAAAAAAGTAATACAAACACATTCAGAACACAAAATGTTTTTTAAATTGAGTCACTCAAATATATTATTCAAAACATATGTCATGATTTTACGTATAAGATATAAACTAGGTTAGGAATTCTGTCAAAAAAACTAGGTTAAGAATACTGTGGGAAAAATTAGGTTAGGAAAGTAATATGAAAATTGTGATTTACTAATTGGTAGAATGGTCAAAAATATTTATGTTATTTATTTTTGTATGGATTCGAAATTCGACATTTGTCTTATGAATGTAAATCTCTATACTTAATAAAAATAGTAATATGAACACAACAACAAAAAAATTTGTAACAATAATCCAATGATCAAATTCTAATTTATTATCAACGATCAATTGATCTAGTGGGATGATGCATTAGATCTTTTAATTAAAGTTAGGGATACAAATCCTGAATGGAGCAAATTAGATTGGGATGATCGCTCTCATAATGGACCTCTGCAATATCTGATCTGAATAAGTCAGTCAATAAATTAGATATCAATAGTCCGATGATTATACCAAAAAAATCTAGTTTATTTGATGATAAAAAAATATACTACTTGACAAAAGGGTCAAACTTGGACATTAAAATTACTAGAATACATCATACATCCCTCTTTATGCTTTGGGTAAACTACATCAGTAGTCACTGAATTATGGTTTCTTTCCTATTTTGGTCACCGAACTTGTAATACCCCAAATTTTGGCCAGTGACCAAAATATAAATTTTGAAAGTTTTAGGGTTAAAAGTATAAACTTTGAAAAAGTTTGGGGACTAAAGTGTAAATTTCTCCAACAAGTGATTTTATTCAGTATAAGGGTGTTACATTTATTGGTATCAGAGCTACAGGTTTAGTCGATTCTGGAGGCTAAACCAAGTTTAATATGATTTGATGTTAAATACATGCACATATGATGTAAATGTTACTGACGTACTATTGTGTAACTTGATTATGCTCTTCGATAACATGAACAAGTTATATTAGAAACAAGTAATGTCAATTATTATTGGATTATGTTAGACATCTGATAATTGAGACCAAAAGGAGGTCCAAAGTAGAAGTAATGAAATACAAAATGTTCCATCTCTAGCTCTTACCTCAGTAGAGCCACTTGTATAGCTGAGAACTCTAGCACAAAAATATGAAACCTTAATATGAGCTTTAAAGGTTGTAGTTAATAAAATTAAGACCCTTGTGCCTGCACCAGCCTGGTACATGCACCAGTAAGGATGTCGATTGTTAAGGAGCTTAAAAGTTAGGAGCTCCTGAATTTAATAGAGAAAGTGGTCTGATAATTGTCAAATTGTGGCATAAAGATGTTAAAGTCATGCTATAGAGGAATTAAACTGCATATATACTAAGAAGTTAGAAGAAGTTGTATCCTGCTAAGGGAACACGTTCGTATTTAGTGGTTTAATGCCACGGAGTTAGTACCTGTTAAGAAAGTGATTTGAAAATTCTTTTAAGAAGTGTTTAAAGACAAGAAGATTGGCGATCAATTTAATAAAGAGATGTTGTAGCAGTTATTAAGTTTGAAACAAGGCACTCGTATTGTCTACGAGTACGAGCTAGAATTTAATGGATTACGCTGGTAAGAAGCTGATTTAATACCGACCGAGAAGTCCCTATGAGAGTGGTTTATCGAGGGGCTTTACCCAGACCTAAAGAGTTATTATTAGGAATAAATGTGTCGGTTTACTAGACTACTCTGGATAAACAAAGGCTATGGAGAGAGCATGCATTTACTTTAATTGATCCAGGTTTGACTAACTCAAATATATATTGGTACCAAGATAGTAGTACAACGAAAGATACATGTGGAGAATATTTCTAGTGATTTGATTTCTAGTAACCCATTTGGTTATAGTGCACGGGCGACTAGAACATGTAAGAAATGTCCATTAGTAATTCAACGGATTAAGTTCCCGACGAATTTAATGGAACTTCCATTCCGTGAATTTAAAGTTATTCTTGGAAGGGATTAGTTATCTACATTTGATGCAGAGGTGAAATGTAAAAAGAAAAGACTAGTACTTCAAAGACCCAATGGTTTTAAAGTAATGGTTGTTAGAGAAAGAACTAATTGTTTAGAGTCAGTAATTTCTGAAACAACAGCTCAAAGGTTGTTGTGTAGTGGATATGAAGCATGCTTAGTTTTGTGGTGAATACACAAATGTTACCTAAAAAGATTGAAGACATCCCAACTGTAAGGAATTTTTAGATGTATTTCTGGACGAACTACCAGGGTTGCCTCCGGATAAGGAGATATAATTTGGGATAGATTTTATCTTGGAACAAAGCCGGTATCAATGGCACCATATGGGATGGCGCCAGCTGAGTTAAGGGAAATAAAAGTCAATTACAAGAATTGTTAGACCGGGGTTACATTCGACCGAGTGTATCACCATGGGGTACCCCTGTATTAATTATAGAAAAGAAAGAGGGTTCTCTACAATTATGTATAGATTATCGATAGTTGAATAAAGTAACTATTAAGAACAAGTATCCACTACCAAGGATTTAAGATCTATTTGATCAGCTTAGAGGTGCAACAGTGTTTTCAAAGATAAATTTTCGATCGGGTTATTATCAACTCAAGGTCAAAAAAGAAGATGTTAGGTATGAATCAGTCAGAGTACTAAAAGCAGTAAACTATATTGCAAGGATAATCAAAGCAAACATGGAAAAGAGTTACAGTGTAGACTCCTCAAAAGTTAGAAAAACTTTGAAAAGTCTTTAAATCAGACACAACCTAAGTAAGAAGGATTATTTCTTTAAGGAGACATTAGTATTATAAGATGTCAACTGTGAAGCCAGATAGATCGAGAAGACAAAAAATCTGGAATAAAAGTATGATGAAAGTGATGCTTGAGTACATACTGAACAAGATTGGAAGTCTATTATCGATAAAGTGTATTGAACTTGTAATTAAAGAGTATTCAGAGAAGTCAACTAAGAGGTTAATTCTACCTGAATAGTTGACAGCAGAGCCTTATAAAGGTAGGGCTGAAGTGTAATGGATAAGCTAAGATATCTTTTTAGAAAAGTTTTGATAAAGACAATCAGTAATATAAGATGATGAGTATGACAAGCATTAAAATAATGTGGATTGCTGGAAAAAGGGTTTTCTAATGATCTAAGTGATCAAATACTAGAAGGTAATATGAAGGTATCATCTCGGGAATCTGAACTGTAATTTAGATAAGTTGGTTATCTGTGCACAAGGTAGAAGTGATTATAAGAAGAAACGTTTAAATTTTTTAAAGGAATTAGTTCCTTAATGAAGTCAAAGGAAGTGTGTTTAGTTGAGGATTGTTCTGACTAATTGAAATTTCTCTAGAAATGTTTCTATACAAGAACGAGAGTCTCGAATTACAAAGGTTATAAAGATACTCGTAGCAGTAAAAATGAAATGAAGTATGAATTTTTTTCGATTTCTACCTGGATTAAGCTACTGGTGCAGTAGGGAGCTCAAGTACAAGAACAAGAAGTACCTAAGAGGTTGTAACCTTCGGTATCTGTATATAATAAAACATTGGTTGCTTAAATGTTTAAATTGTTGGGAGCCTTAAATGTCAGAGAAAAAGAGAAGTTATGGTTATTTATTTGAAGATGAAGGATGATAAAATTCCTATAGAAGAAGTAATATTGATATAGAGGAAGTAGTTTAGAAAACTTCCTAGAAAGGTGTTAGAAATTGGAGTCAGTGATTAGTTCATAAAGAAATGATTTCACTGATTTCCGAGGCTTTGATAAAGTACTCACATTGTTTATGAGAAATAGTGTGAGATCAGTGGGTTAAGCCGGTATGACAAGGAATAATTTTATTTGGAGAATTATAGTATGACTGCTAGTAAATGATTTGAAGCATAGCACAAGAATTATAAGAAATTTTAAGAACTGTCTGTTAGTAAAGATGAAAATAAAGCCAGTAATCTGATAATTCTATGACCAACTTTAAGATGTAAAAAGAAAGTTGATCTTTGGACAAGATGTTATCAACTAAAGCTAAAATAAAAATAAAAGGAAGAAAAGTATCAATTTGAGGAAGGATAGTTTGTATAGGTCAAAAGGGGAAAAACTTGGTTCCAGAACTGTTATACCTCAAAGAATCGTGAAAGAGTTGGACCAAGAGTATATTGATGGGTCTTATCTCTAGAAGTAAGCAAAAGTCTATAGTATATATACTTATGTTTTGAGGGCATTGACTGAATTATTTACATGTCATCACTCCTGAATAAATTGAGATACAATTAGATTTGATACATGAAGAGGGGTTAGTAGAAATATTGGTTTATGGAATTAAAGAATTAAGGAATAAGAAATTTTATTGATTGAATTTCGAGGAAAGATCACAAGGTCGAAGAAGCCAATTGGGAGGCTGAGAAGAAAATAGGGAAGTAATATCCGTAAATGTTTGGAACAGGTACACATTGAAAATTCGAGGACGAATTTTCTTAAGGGGGAGGAATTGTAATACCCCAAATTTTGGCCAGTGACCAAAATGTAAATTTTGAAAGTTTTGGGATTAAAAGTATAAACTTTGAAAAAGTTTGGGGGACTAAAGTGTAAATTTCCCCAACAAGTGATTGTATTCAGTATAAGGGTGTTACAGAACTTTTTTTTGGCAAAAACATCACTAACGTTATGTTTCCTTCCTATTTTGGTCACCAAACTATTTTTTGGGCAAAAACATCACTAACGTTATGTTTCCTTCCTATTTTGGTCACCGACTGTTAAAAACTTAACGGTTTTGCTGACGTGGAATTTTATTTTATTTTTTTAATCTTCCATGTCATTTCTTCTATCTCCTCGTAAACAATATATGTTATTTTATAATATTTTTATTCAAACTAACAGGATGATGACACGTGTCACTGCCTGTTAGTGGAATAAAGGAATGAAAGATCAAGCATCTTATGCAGCCAGAGAGATTCGACTAATAGGCAGTTACACGTGTCACTATCCAATTAGGCAGTTACACGTGTCACCATCTCTCTGGCTACATAAGGTACTTGATTTTTCATTTCTTTTATTCCACTAATAGGTAGTGACACGTGTCACCATCCTGTTAGTTTGAATAAAAATATTATAAAATAACATATATTGCTTACAAGGAGAGAGAAAAAATGACATGGAAAATTTAAAAAATAAAATAAAGTTTCACGTCAGCAAAACCGTTAAGTTTTTAACAGCCGGTGACCAAAATATGAAGGAAAAATAACGTTAGTGATGTTTTTACCAAAAAATAGTTCGGTGACCAAAATAGGAAAGAAACCATAGTTCGGTGACTACTGGTGTAGTTTACCCTTATGCTTTTTGAAATTAAATAAGTTTTTAAATATAATATTTATAGTAATTATAATATTGATGTATAATAGATATAATGATTCGGTTTTTAAAAATGAATATTGAGTTTTTTAATAGAAAAATGAATATTGAGTTAAAGTCGAAGTACTATAATAATTTGAGTAATTTACATTTTAAATCACTAAACTTTACTTCTACTTTCATTTACATCACAAACCTTTAATTTAATCAAGTTACATCATTCAACTTTTATAATTTATAAATGAAGTCATTTATATTGACAACGTTAAATAATTATAATGTAAAAAATTGAAATCGATACTTGTATTTAATATATTTTTTATATATTCATCATCAAATAATAGTTAATTAATAATTTTAATATTTTTCTATAAGAATTTTCTGACACATTTCATTTAAATGAATTCAAAGAAAATATCTAAATTTCCTATAAGTCCTAACAAAAAAATTAAAATGCAAATTAAAACATTATGTATTGATGATATGTGAAAAATATGTCAAATAAAAATGTAAATTTCAGTTTTTTTATATTAGAACTATTTAACGTTGTCAATATAAATGACTTAATCTATAAATAATAAAAGTTGGATAATGTAATTTGATTAAATAAAAGGTTTGTGATGTAAATGAAAGTGGATGTTAAGTTTGGTGATCTAAAATGTAAATTACCCATAATAATTTATATAAATACTAATTGAGTCAGACATGATGTAATAAAAATTGGTGAAATAATTAATCACTGACATGAAAATATATGAATATAGCACAAATATAGAAAAAAGTCAATATATAGATAAAGTGAATTACTAATGTGTAAGAATGTATATAAATTTATAATATTTTGAAAGCAACAAACAACACAAATATGTCGTAAACACACAATTTTAGCTAAATTAAATTACTCGAATAAATTATTAAAAAAACATTTCATGAATTTTATATAAACACAAATACATATTTTCTAAAATTAAATTATAATAAAAAATTATACAAAATATAAATTGGATAAAAACATAGTTTTTTTAATAGTCCCTTTGACAATGCACCCACCTCACACACAAAGTGATTTGAATATCATCCGCTTTTTCACTGAGATCACTTGTTGGGTTCGGATAAAAACACAGTTTTAACTCAACGTAAAAGAAAAGGCTAAAGGGATACTTTTGCCCCTGAGTTAGAACCAAAAAATCAATTTTGCCCCTCGCCGAAAAACGCATCTAATGTGGCCCTCCAGTCCGTGAAATCGATCAAATTGACCCTTTGACAGACGTTGACTGTTATAGTGCTGACGTGGCAGTACATGTGGGATGATGATGTGGCAGAGGGGACTGAATTGATTATTTTAACCGAATTCGATGCCATAATTGATTTTTTACCGAATTCAGGACAACTGATTTTAATTGAAAGTTCGATAACTTACTTAATCTTTAAGTTAAAAAAATAAAAAATATTAATATTTAAATATTCATAAAATATTAAAAAATAAAAATAGTATAATAAATTAAAAAAATTAAGTGAAAACATTAAAATTAAAGATATCAAAAGTTATAAATATAAAAAAATCAAAATTTAAAATATTTATAAACCATCAGAAAAGCCTTCGACTGTTTCTTGTTATGTTAAGCGTACTAATGTTCCTTGAACATATTTTTAATTGAAATATCCTTGTATTAGAGTAGTAATAAAATCAAAATTCTCTTTCATTTTTCTGCATCAAATATTGATGAGCATCAATTTGATGTAGAAAAGCGAAAGAAAATTTGAATTTTATTGTTACTCTAATACAAGGTTGATTCCACTGAACATTTGTTTAACGAATGATAATACTCAATTTGACGAAGTCGAAGACTTTTTTGATGAAAATGTTCAATTTTTAATACCTTATAAACATTTTTATTAATTTTTATATTTAAATTTTAATCATTTCGTAACTTCTAATACATTTTAAAATTTTATATAATTTTTATTTTAATAATTTTTTGAATATTTTATTTATCTTTATTAACTTTATGGATTTTTATTAAAAAATAAAGAATATTTTGATTTTTGTGAGAGTCCTCACTTTGCTTATTTTTAAAATTATCAGGTACCCAAAGGATATTTATACCAATTTGTTAATCAATTTTTCATATATTTCATTTGTAAAAGTTCAACCAGAAAAATCAAATTATTTATCCAGTTTTATTCAAAAACTAAATAAATCGATTAAATTAACTTGAAATTTAAACAAATTATTTATTCAGTTTTAATATTTTTAAAATTTTAATAATTTCCTAAATTCTTATTTTAAACTTAAATATTAAATAAGTTGTCGAACTTTTAATTAAAATCAATTATGCCCATGAACTCGGCAAAAAAATCAATTATGCCCTTGAATCTGGTTAAAATAATCAATTCAACCCTTTCCGCCATGTCATCATCCCGCATGTACTGCGGTTTAAATAAACGTGTTGATAGAATTTTTTTATAGCAGTGGCTCTAGATTAGTGGTTTGAGTGTGGCGATTTAACCCAAATGTTTTGGGTTCGATTCCCCTTGGGTGCAAACCTTCATTCTATCTATTTTCTCTTTAATCACATGGCGATACGTGTCACCCTTGTGGTTGGAGGGAAATATTAAATTAAAATTAATAAAAAAATCGTCCATGAGATGGTGACACGTGTCACTATCGTATTGGAAACTTAAAATTTTGAATTAAATTGAAATTAGGACCAAATTGATATAATAGGTAAATAATAGGGACCAAATGTGTAATTATACATATTTCTCGTTAACTGCCATGTTACCCCTCCGTTAGTTTTTTAATGGTGGTGGTCAAAATATGACCAATTTAAAAGTTTGGTGGTCTGATTGACAAGTTACCTAGTTAGGTGGTCAAAATAAGTACGCCCAAATAGTTCGGTGGTCACTGGAGTAGTTTACCCTTAAAACTTTTAAATAAATATAACAAAAAGTCCAATTTGATAAATAAATGCACATTAATTCAAATTAAACGGAAATTTAAAAGCCCAAACAAAAATAGTATTGTAGTAAATGTGTACAATATTAACTCTATGTTGGATAAATACTAATTTTTTGAAAAAGGGATAGTATTAAACTGAAAGGAAAGGAAATGATTAAGGATTTCATGGTTAAGTTAGAATCGAATTAATCAATTGATTAAATTTAGTTTGGTTAATTGGTTGGTTATCGAAGCGTTCGGTCGGTGAACAACTAATAATTTTCTCAAAGTTCGGTTAGTAATTGATTTGATTCAGTTAAAAACTGATTAATTAATCAAATTAACGTAAATTTTAATATATAATTAATATATTTTTAATTTTAAAATCAAATCCTATAAATGACACATAATATTTATAATTCATATTTATATTTTACTCTCAATATTAAGCCCAACCCAAAGAAAAAATATAGAAATAACAAATATATAACAAACGGAATTCATTTTCAATCTATTACTACTTGAATTATTATTTTAAATGAAATCTAAAAATAATAAAAAATAGATTAATTTGAAAACTGATCAATTAATAGGATTAAAATTTTAAAATTTTGATTAATTTAATTTTATATAATTTGATCCGTTTATTGATTGAACTGGTTGTTTGAACACTCCTATAAATGAGAGGAAATGATAAATTTATTTCATCTTTAGATAAATAATAATAAGGAAAGGAACGAAAAATGGGAGGAGGTTAAGGAAGGAAGGAAAAATATTTTAAATATTTTAATTAATTAAATTTTATAAAATATATACTTTTAAACTATTTGATTGAGAGTTTTTAAAATATGCATTTTTAATATTTTATCAATAATAAATTTAAAATAATAATGAGTCAAAATAAAAAAATGACAAAAAAGTTAATATCGGACAAATTTAGTGGGACATAATACATAAGATATATAAATTTAAAGTATTTGGTTGCTTGATAGTCATGATATCACCAGTACGGTTTTGAACATGTGCGAGATGAGCAACCATATTGGCCCCTAAAAAGAAGGCCTCAAATAAGTTGAATTAAATGTTTATGCAGGAAAAATAAAAGATTTTGATTTAATAAATTACAAGAAAAAATAAAAAAACGAATTTAAAGAGATCCTTTAATATAGTTTTTACTAAGATAAATATATATTTAAAAATTATTGTATCTTTAAAATTATAGATTAAAATGTCTCATTTTAATATATTACACAGGGCTCGTAAAACTTTGAATCACCTTTAAATATCACATAGGTAATAATCAAGTTAGGTAATCTTGTTTTTTTTTTTCTCTCTTTGAAGCAGCAGCCACATGCCTAGTAAAACAACAACAAAAACCTAGTAAAAATATTTTTTTAGACAATGAACAAATAAAATTTGAAATTTTAAATATTATATATTTTTTTAATGATAATGTAGTAAAAAGCCTAGACAGAATTAGGTTAAATATTATACTTTTTAATATAATTAATAATTAATAGGATTTAAAAAGACGGTGTAACATGAAGACTTCTCAGGATGTCATTTATCTTAGTACTATTTCGTCTAAAAACACATAACTGCATAGTTCTAATAGGATTCAACGCATGCTGGTATGTTGATCTTTTTAGAAAACTTAAGTTGTTTGCACGTATGCATGGAGTTCTATTAAAAATTGAAAAAATGAACAAATATCATCTTGGGACCATATTAAGAATATTTAAAAATAATTTAAATTGACCGACGAAGTTGATCCAAATGATAAACAGTTTAGTATCGCTTAAGCAAGCCTCGAGTTCGAAGCATTCCGAATTAGTCAGGGCAAAGCTCTAGGAACTAGGTGGGCAACCAAAAAAATAACAATTTAAATTATAATATTTTTGTATTGTTCATATTCGAGATTAACCCTTCTAACAATATCCTTTTTGGATTTTGAATTTGTGTCTTCTCTTTGAAAATACAATGTATCTGATTAGTGAGTCCAATATTTATTATTAAATTATAATATTGTTTAAAAGCTCAAGTTTATTAAATTTAATTTGAGTATTGATTAAAAATTAAGTTTACAAAACGCAGAGAATTAATAATTCAATATTGGGAAATTAATAATTTTAAAAATATAAGCTAAACGTTATCTTATACTAGAAAGGATATGGGGATAAATGATTAGAAGAGAATGGCAATGGAAGAGTAATGCGAAGCCTACACATAGATATGTACGTGTCAAGGCTTATGGGTTAACATCTCCCAAGTGTCCCACATAATTCCAACTCCCGTCTGCCTAATTTAAGCAAACCAACTTCCACTTCTCAGCCATGCACAACCTCATTTCCCCACCCTTCCTTTGCTTTTCTCAAATTTCTTAGTATTATTTTTCTTGCAAAGTCAGCTAAAGCCGCGCTGCAATTACACCAGTGTTTTCAATACATACATATAGCTGCAGCTTGTTCGTTGTAAACTGTAAAGGTCTGGGTAAAGGAGGCCAAAGATGGCAACTCGTAGATACGAAGTTGGGAGGGCTGACGAGGCCACTCATCCCGACTCCATGAGAGCCACCTTGGCTGAATTCCTAGCCACCGTCATCTCCGTCTTTGCCGGTGAAGGCTCCATGCTTGCTATCGGTACTCTCCGTCTCATATTTATGTACTTAATTTCTTTTAATATATACACGAGTAAGAGTAATAGCTTTTGATTAACGTTTTTGCTTGTTTAAAACCGGTTGCAGACAAGATGTACAAGGATACGAGTACAACGCCTGCAAGACTGGTGATGGTAGCACTTGCGCACGGCCTGGCTCTGTTTGCTGCTGTGGCATCCAGTATGAACGTATCGGGTGGCCATGTGAATCCAGCCGTCACCTTCGGTGCCTTGCTCGGAGGAAGGATCTCTGTGGTCCGTGCGGTTTACTACTGGGTTGCTCAGCTCTTAGGTGCTATCGTGGCTTGTCTCTTGCTCCGCCTCACTGCTGGAATGGTATATATATATAGATGGATAGATAGATAGATGGATCATGCATGCATGTATGTATTTGTGTCATCAAGTAATGAGTTTGCATAATTGCATTGCTTTTGATTTCAGCGGCCCGCGGGGTTCACAGTGGCGTCGGGAGTTGGAGAGTTGCGTTGCATGATACTAGAGATAGTGCTGACATTCGGATTGGTGTACACGGTTTTCGGAACAGCGATCGATCCGAAAAGAGGAAGCTTGGGGACAATAGCACCGCTGGCTATAGGGTTAATAGTGGCCGCCAACATCTTAGTGGGCGGACCATTTGATGGAGGAGCCATGAATCCAGCCAAGGCATTTGGTCCGGCCTTGGTAGGTTGGAGGTGGGACAATCACTGGATCTACTGGGTGGGTCCGTTGATCGGTGGAGGCTTAGCCGGTCTAGTATACGAGTACATGATCATCCCGGGTGTCGAGCCTTCGCACCCGACGCACCAGCCCTTGGCTCCTGAAGATTACTAGTCAATGTTTCTTTGTGTCCTGTGCCTGTACCTGTACCTAGCTACTTAATTTGGTTCTCATGGATCCATGCATGTTGTTCCTTCTTGAGTTTTCTCGTATGTTTGTACGCAGTGTAATAAAAAAGGTGCAGTAATTAAGTAGAGCATGTTTCCTCGTCTTTGATTATTCTTACCTATAACACCTTGCCCTTATATATATGACCAATAACACCAACACCAGAGTAGTGATACCCAAGCGTACTTCCCTTCTTGTTTCAGACAGATTGCTGACAAGAAACTGTTCTATGGGGTAGATTGAACAATTATGGAATTTCTCCATCTTCGATCACTCTTCTCTTCAACTTATAACAATAAGGCTTAATATGTCCGCAATGGTGACATGTAGGTTTCTACAATTTTGTAATATCAAAACAGAATGTTAACCATTTTACAAATGTTAGTGATTGAATTGTGAACTTTTCAAAGTTAGGCATCCAAATAGAAATTTAAAAAATTAAGCAACCAAAATTGTATTTTTTTAGAAAATTCATAATTCTTTTTGTTGCATATATTGTACATTGTCATATAATCCAATTATTTGTGATTAACGATTGATTGACAAAATTAGTAAAAATACATATTTAAATAGAGAGAGTTTGGTATAAAAGTCGCTAAGAATCGACCCTCTCACAACATTAGGATCTAAATCATTTATGTTGTTTAGGGGCTTAACATTTCATCCCATTTAATTTTATGACAGTTCAATTCTATTACTAGCTTTGTTTACTTTAAAGTAAACCATTATTAATTAAAATGGAAACATCAAAGAATGACAAGAGAAGAACCCGAATGACCTAAGATGTAAAAAAATGACGTTTTTTTTAAGTTATTAACTTGGATTCGACGTTGTTTCTTTTAAGTTAGAGTAGTATGCTTTTAAGTTACTTGGATTCGAGGAGAGTAGTAAAATAATAAAATATACATGCAAAGCGTGTCAAAGATAGTAAAATTTAGAAGGGCATGGACAGAACAATTTATCTTCAGCTTTCCGTCAATTTACACGCAATATATTCTTGAAGAAGGCCTTATTACATTACATCATATATGGGGAAGAAAAAAAAATAGAGATTTTGAAGCAATAAAAATAATAAGAAAAAAATATTATAAAAAATAATATGAAAAGAAGAAGAAGCAAAGCTATAAGACTATAAGAGGATGGATGGACCTCAGCTACCACACAAACAATAACAATTGCAGAAGTCCACCTTCAATTTCAGCTTTATCCAATATGAATCTCTTATATTTTGGGGCTGGACCGGCCCTTGAATTCATGCTGTATCTCTTTGATACAAAAAAGATAATCGATCAACTCTTCATCTTGTATCGGGGTTGACCTGGTTACTGCCCATTACCATATGGCTCAACTGTACATTCTCATTCCAGGAAAGGTCAGCCGGAGGTAGCTGATATTCGTCGGGTGTCAATGCTAAAGCAAAATCTGGCAAAGCTGGAGCCGTCTCCATGATTCTGAAGTAATAATCATACCAACACCCAGGTTATGGTATTTTGTTTATCAAGTAAAAGAATCGTTGTCGGACTTGTAATTAGAAACCATATACCTAGCATAATTGCTATTGCAACATTCAAGAGGATGCAGGTTTGGGCGTATTTGAACACGCTTTATTCTCCGATTTGGAGATTTAGGGGTGTCCGGGTAGTTTAGGCATTGTATCAAAAAAAAAAAAAAACCATAGACTTAATTTTCATAAGAGTAGAGGTCACGGTTTATCCACACCTTGCTAGAAGTGTCTTTTGGAATTTTAAATCCAATAATCATTAGGAGAATATTTACATAACAAAGCTTTTGTTCTCATGACCAAAGAAGAATAGAGAACGAAAATAAGGGTGATGTACCTTAGCTTCAATGTATTTTCATTTTATAAAAAGTTGATCCATTTGATAATGAAGATTCATAACATTATCTTGGGCCTGTTAAGAAATGGCAACGAAAATCAATGTCTGTTTGAAAATCACTAACTACACTTTTAATATATTAGAACAAGATGAAGAATGATTCGGGAAAGGCTTAGTGAAGAATGAAGACAAACATGATTTCTGCTGTTAATAAAATTTCAAAAACCTTGTTATGAGACTGACAAAAAAATTCTGTAAGACAAGACCTTTACTACATTTGACAGAATATCACCAGCATAAGACAAGGTCTACACACAAACTAAACAATAATAATACATAATGTGGAATATGAATCAGGACAACTGCACCGAAACCCATTCCTACATGCGCATGCGAAGGATCAAAAACCCTAGGACTTGTAGTGTGTAGATGCTCAAGACCGAGTAGGATAAAGAAGCCATTCAAGCACAGATCAGGATGTAGATCCTGGGAGATCCGTTCAGTTTGTTTTGGTAAACTGATCCTATGAATTAGTTTGGCATCGGAATGGGTAACCCTAAACCTATTGGTTCACCTATAAACATGCAAATCAAATTTAATAAAAAAAAAACTAAAAGTACAGCTGAATTCAAGACTTTATGTACTTTGCTGGTCAAAACATTAAAAATGATAAAACAGAAGGAGCATTCATACCTGTTGCCAACATTTTACTGTTACATTCAATTGCAAGCCTGGAAGGGAAACATGATCGTTTTGAATTATTCTAGTTGATATTTCTTTAATTTTATGTTTTCCTCTGAACGTTGTCGTTTATGTTGTGTGTGGATAAGTAGAAAAAAATGCTCCAGAGTTAGTTATGCTTGTAATTTGGGGAATTTTTTTCTATTTGTTTTATCCCTTTCTCTTCCTTTGGAATGAACCCTACCTTCTCAGGTTTTCTTCTTCACTGAATCTTATTTCTATTCTTGGTTATTTGTGGATTTCTGTTGATTATTTATTTGAATCTATATCAAGGGTATCAGAGACTAAGACCTGGCAATAGTGGACGGCGTTCAAACGAGGACACAACAGGAGATCATCAAGCTCCAATATGATTTTCAGGAGCTAGAGAAGAAATTGAAGGAAAAAATTGAGAAGACAATTTCTGATGAGGTCCGGAATATTCGTCTGGAAGTGAGTGGCGTTTGTAAGAAAATAGGGGAGGTGAAAGCTTTGCTCGAGAGTCTTGTGGGGAAGGTTGGCTCTTCTAAGGGGGGTTTTGGGTGCGACACCAATTGAGGGTTCTAGGTTAGAATTTGCTGCCACGGATGTCGTTCAAGAGCTTAAGAACGGCGATTGTATCATTGTTGGTGAGACTGTTCCGAGTCCCTACAAACTCTAGTGCCCTAATTTTGATGGGTCTCAGTTTCGTGACTGGTGGTCGAAGCTGGAGCAATTTTTTTGCAGCTGAAGAGGTTCTTGAGCATGCTAAGGTTAAGCTTGTTACGCTCCATTTGAAAGGTGCAGCCCTTCAGTGGCATCATTTTATGGTCAGAAGTAATGGGAGAATTGATAAGCTCAGTTGGGATAAGTATTTGAGGCTGATGCAGGATCGTCTCGCTCCAGAAAGGCTAGAGGATCCAATGGGAGAATTGGTTTTACTCAAGCAAACCACCTCTGTCGACCAATACTGTGCTAATTTTGTAAGTGTTCTTAACCAATTGCAACTTAATGATGAATATGCTATCAATATCTTCATTAAGAACTTAAAATGGGTGATTGATCAGTATATTTGAGTCTTTCAGCCTAAAGATTTGTTGGATGCCTTTCGTTTAGCATTACACTTTGAGCATATTATTTTTCACACTACAAGGAAGAGATATTCTTCCAGGTTTCGTACTACGTCTGTGAATTTGCCCTTTACTCCATCAATGCCTTCTGCTGTTAGTAAGGCTGGTTCATTTCCTTTAGCTCTAAAGAACAACAGTGGCACAATAACTCTAGTGACTAGTGGTAAGATTGTGAGTGCCATGGTAGCCATGCTCCATCACTCAAGAAAGGGATCCTAGCCACTGAAAATAGTTTGGGTAGACAGCCTCCTGCAGACATGAAAGACAGGAGGCGAAATGAGTTATGTTTTTGGTGTCCTGCCAAATATACCCTGGGGCATAGATGTACATGATCTCAGTTATACCAGTTGTTGATGGAAGAGACTAAAATAAAAGGGGAACATGAAGAATTTGTGGACTTTGTGGACAGATTAGAAGGGGAGACAGGAGATTGTGTTGGCCATGAGAAAACTTATCCATAAATTCTTGTGTTATCTCTTCGGGCCATGTAGAGTTCAGTTGGGTGTGAAATTATGAAGGTTACAGTCTTGTTAAAGAAACAGAAGATGGTGGCATTGGTTGACTCAGGCAATACCCATAACTTCTTGAGTTTGAGAGTAACTAAGACTTGTGGGTTAGTAGTGAAGCAGAAGCACCAAATGAGTGTGACTATTGCTGATGATGGCTTCATACATACTCATGGTCTCTGTCGAGCAGTGGAATAAAAAATTCAGGGTTATTAATTTTTTTAGATTTTCTAGTTTTACCCTTGAAAGGGTGTGATATAGTGTTAGAGGTTCAATGGTTGGCTTCCTTAGGATCAATTCAATGGGACTTTTCCACCTTGATATGCAATTTACATATAATGGTGAGGAAGTTTGTTGGAAAGGGGTGCATCCAGGGTCTGTCCAATTTCTACACGATACTAAAGGATCTAGAATATTGAAAGGGTCTAGAGTCACTCCTGTAATGTCATTGCTCATTATGGGTACTCAAGTGGAAATTCAATTGAAGAAGGATGAGACTTATACAGATCTGCAACAACTTTTAGATGAGTTTGCTGAGGTTTTTTGAGATCCTCAAGGGTTGCCACCTAAGAGAGGACATGAGCATCGAATTGTGTTGCAAGATGACAATGTTGTAGTAAAAATCAAACCATATAGATATCCCATTGTGCAAAAGAATGAAATGGAAAAGTTAATCCAAGAGATGTTACAGGCTGGTATTATCAGAGACAGTGTGAGTCCTTTTGCTTCCCCTATTGTCATGGTTAAAAAGAAGGATGGATCCTGGCGCCTTTGTGTTGGTTATGTGTAGCTCAATCTATTAACACTAAAGGACAAATTCTCTATTCCTGTCATTGAGGAGTTGCTTGATGAACTGGGAGCAGTAAGGTTTTTCTCCAAATTAGATCTAAGGTCTGGATATCACTAAATTAGGATGTGGGAGCTAGACATTCCTAAAACATCTTTCAGGACACACGAGGGCCACTATAAATTTTTATTCATGCCATTTGGGCTGACCAATGCCCCTTCCATCTTTCAAGGATTGATGAATTCCGTGTTTAAGACATTATTGAGGAAATCTATTTTAGTGTTCTTTGACGATATATTAGTATATTCTAAGAGCTGGATGAGCATTTGAATCGTCTTCAAGAGGTGTTGGAACTGCTTAAGCATCACCAACTATTTGCAAGGAGAAGCAAATGTACTTTTGGGGCCACTGAAATCGACTATTTGAGCTATAACATTTCAAATGAATTAATCCACATGAACGGCAAAAAGGTGCAGTGTATTATTGATTGGCCTACTCCTTCTAACATGAAAAAATTAAGAGGGTTTTTAGGTCTCTCTGGTTATTATCGTAGATTCATCAAGGGGTATGGTGGCATAGCAAAACCTCTAACTGAACTATTAAAGAAAAATAATTGGGTATGAAATGAAGCTGAAGACTTGACTGTGGCAAAATTGAAGGCTGCAATGGTGGCTGCACCAGTTCTGGGCCTCCCTAATTTTCATCAGGAATTCATTATTGAGACTGATGCTTCAGCCTATAGTGTTGGGGCAGTGTTGATGCAAGGTGGCAGACCTTTGGCATATTTCAGTAAGGGGTTGGGGATTAAACATCAGGCTTTATCTATCTATGACAAGAAGATGTTGGCAATGTTACTGGCAGTCAAAAAGTGGTCTCCGTACTTAGTGGAAAGGCATTTTAAGATAAAGACAGATCATCAAAGTTTAAGTTTCTTATCTGATAATCAAGCCACTACTCCTGCTCAATAGAATTGGGTGGCTAAGATGATGGGCTACGACTACTAGATTTGTTACAAGAAGGGGGTAAACAACACTACAACAGATGCTCTTTCGAACAATCCTAAATTTTCAGCTGGGCAGTTAATGGCAGCTAGTGAGTTTAACATTGACATGGTGAACAAAATAATTCAATCCTGGACAAGTGATGTCAAGATACAACAGATAATTGCAGATTTGATTAAGGATGCTGCGTCTCATTCGAAATACTCATGGGATGGAACATATTTGAAGAGAAAAGAGAAGTTAGTAGTGGGTGATGATTTAGAGTTGAGGAAGAAACTAATTGAGTATTTTTATAGCAGTTCTTTAGGGGGACATTTAGGGACCGATGTTACCAGCAAAAGAATGACATATTGTTTGTATTGGAAGGGTCTAAGAAAGTCAGTCAGAAGCATGGTGCGAGAATGCTTAGTATGCCAGCAAAACAAGTACGAGAATCAGCTTAAGTCAGGACTTCTTTAGCCCTTACCCACTCCAGAGAGGCCTTGGTCTTCCATTATCATGGACTTCATCGAAGGCTTACCTGTGTCCAAATCCAAAGACACTATTTTTGTAGTGGTGGATAGATTGACAAAGTATGCCCATTTCATGGCCCTATCCCACCTTTTTATGCTTTGAGTGTCGCTCAAGTGTTCCTTGATAATATCTATAAGTTACATGGACTGCCAGTGAACATAGTTTGTGACCGAGATAAAGTCTTTATGAGTACTTTTTGGAAAAATGGGAGTGAGTTTAACACCATCTATTGTATACCATTCAAAGATCGTTGGACAAACGGAGGTGGTGAATAGGTGCTTGGAAATCTATCTGAGATGTATGATTGGGAAGAAGCTGAAAGAATGGAGTTGTTGGTTGTCATTAGCTGAGTGGTGGTACAATACTTCTCACGATTCTGTCATCAATATGACCCCATTTCAGGCCCTTTATGGTGAGGAACCAGCTGTCATTTGCCATATCTAACTGATGAGTCTCTTGTTGCTTCAGTGGATCGCAGTTTACAAGCAAGGGAAGCAGCGGTTAAAATGTTAAAATTCTATTTACAACGTGCCAAGGATCGAATAAAAAAACAAGCTGATAAGAGAAGGTCTGATAGAGAATTTTCTGTGGGAGATTAGGTCTGATAGAGAATTTTCTGTTCTTGGTTATTTGTGGATTTCTGTTGATTATTTCTTTGCATCTATATCATTTACCATCTCACATGCAAGCCTTCGTTTCACGGATAGAGTAGCCTTGGTACTATCAATTGCCATTCCAAGCTGGATATCAACACCCTACACCAAACAAAGTTAACATTAAACCATGAGACGATAAAAATACCTATGCTAGGTCTATGTAGATTGGTTCTTAACACACTGCCACACATTATAAGAACTAAAAAGTATAACTTAAATATAAAAAAGACGAGACTTTGTGCAGCAATATTTAGGCATGTCACTGCAGTGTTTATAGGAATATAAGAATAATGAAAGAATTGATTTTCACTCACCATAATGTATTGATACTCATAATAAGAACAAGTTCATCAAATGACATATTGACAGTTCACATTTGTAAAAGAAACCTAACAGTTCTTGCCTACAGCGATCCAGAGATTAAGTTAGTACTTGTCCTTATGCTTGCAAACAACGAGCTCGAAGAACTCCTTCTGCTAGATCTACTGATAAATTTGGAAAGCGAGAAATTGATTGTGAATGTATCAAAGAAATTGACTGCAAATATATCCTCTTTGTACACCTAAGTTCGGATGGCAACTGAGGAGGAACATGCCTGACAGCACAATCCTAGTATCCAGCTGCCTTCAAGAAAATATCAACAGAGGCTCGCCTGCTTTCTGTTTACCGAGAGAAAAAGGCAGTCCTCTTTCATTAGGTCCATGGGAAAAAACAGTTAAAGTATTGTAACCCCTAAATCCGACCTAAAAAAATAGGTCGAATCTAAGAAGTTACGTTTAAAAATATTTTCCTCAAGAATTTTTTTTAAAGATTATACTTTAATTTAAAAATATATATATAACTATAATTTAATAAATATCTCATAATAATAAAATACGAAAAAATCATAATTAATATTCGAATATTTAAATAAAATTTCTGAAATAAAACCACAATAAATGAATGCAAAAAATAATCGCAAAACATAATTAGTCTCAAGGTATAAAATTACATCAATGTATCAAAATAATAAATAATTATCTGAATAACTAAAAATAGTTTCGTACTCAATAATAAAATAGCCGGATAAAAGGTGAGATCCTCCAAGTACCGTAACGCTTAGGTTCTGCGTATCTGAAAGAAAAACTAAGGGGGAGTAAGCTAAAAAGCTTAGTGTGTCTCTAATGTACAGGAAAAACCATAGTCGTAAAACAAAGTAATATTTTTCTCAAGTTTCTTTAAAACATAAAACAATGGTACAATATCGCAAGCGTAATGCAATGCACCCCAACTACGTCCGCCAAAGATGATGAAGGTTCCCATAACCTCCTCGCTACATCGTCACCATCCGAAGTGGAATCGACCCGAAGGTGGAGCCACTGATCCGAAGCGGAATTCAGCTCGAAGGGTGAAACCACTTAACTTCCTTCGTATAAATCCCAACCCATGCTCATACGTGTATGATATTTAAAACTCAATTTTCATAAACACAATTCTATAAATCCAATATTCCATAAACATACGTCATAAATCCATAAATCCATAAATCTTGGTTTCCGTAAATTCTGATGTTTCGTAAATCAAATATTTCATAAATCATAATTTAAAAAATTCTAAAATCGTACGCATATGATGTCAATCATACAAATCATAATCAAACAATGTGTAAACCTTATAAAAATTATTTATTTATAGCATGGGAAGAAAACACACCTTAGCCGTAGCAAACTCAACCTACGGAATGACGAGTCTCTCATTATCAAAAGTGTGGGTTCAACTGTATTGATACCTATGAGAATAATTCTACAATTTAGGAATTATTCCTAAATATTAATCTAACGAAATTTAATAAATACTTATCTGATTCGAATAGTTAATCTTCAAATTAACCGAATGCATAGTTGAATTGAGCGGTGCAAGAGACTCAATGGGGATTGATGAAATTAAATAAATAAATAATAAAAAGGAAGATTTGTTTCGAATATAAATAGAGAGAGGGAGAAGGGAAGGTGCGGCTGCAGCAAAAGGAACCAATTGCAGGGGAAAGGGACGATTTGGCTTATATAAATCAAAATTTTGGATAAATTAAAAGGTAAGTCCTTGTACTTTACTAGGGTTCATAAGATAAGTTTCTAATATTAATTCTTTATAAAAAGGTCACTAAATTTGTTTAAAATTTAAATAAATTCCCAAATTTTTTATTTAGGGTTTTATGTTTAAATTCCCAAATTCTAGGGTTTTGAATTTAGGGATTTCAAAATTAGGGTTTTTAAATTAGGGGTATTTTTGGGGCGTTACAACTCTCTCATCCTTAAAAGGAATTTCGTCCTCGAAATTTCCAGACTTAGAAATAGATCCCAAAAATTAACTGATACAACTTAAAATTCTTCGTTCTAAATTCCTCATTCTTCAACATAAAAGGTGGCATAGTAATCTATCTACAAAAAGAAATAATCCTAGAATTAGAGTTGGTACTTAGAGTTTCTATTCTAAATATAACAATTCTTTAAAATAAAAGATTTACCAGAAAATCCCATTTTTTTCCGAAAATATTTTATATGCATGAAAAAATCATTTTTGGTTTAAAATTTTATATAAGCCTCACAGTCCGAGGGTTGAACTTGAGCTCTGATATCACTAAATGTAACCCCCTAAATTCGACACCAAAAAATGGGTTGAATCTAGGAAGTCACGTTTAAAATTTTCCCTCAAGAAAACAAATTTTAAAGATAATACTTTAATTTAAAAATATATATAACTATAATTTAATAAATATCGCATAATAATAAAATACGAAAAAATTATAATTAATATTCGAATATTTAAATAAAATCTCTGAAATAAAACCACAATAAATGAATGCCAAAAATAATCTCAAAACATAATTAGTCTCAAGGTATAAAATTACATCAATGTATCAAAATAATAAATAATGATCTGAATAACTAAAAATAGTTTCGTACTCAATAATAAAATAACCGGATAAAAGATGAGATCCTCCAAGTACCGTAACGCCTAGGTTCTGCGTATCTGAAAGAAGAACTAAGGGGGAATAAGCTAAAAAGCTTAGTGTGTCTCTAGTGTGCAGGAAAAACCATACTCGTAAAACAAAGTAATATTTTTCTCAAGTTTCTTTAAAACATAAAACAATGATATAATATCACAAGCGTAATGCAATGCACCCAACTACGTCCGCCAAAGATGAGGAAGGTTCTCATAACCTCCTCACTACATCGTCACCATCCGAAGTGGAATCGACCCGAAGGTGGAGCTACTGATCCGAAGCGAAATTCAGCCTGAAGGGTGAAAACACTGAACTTCCTTCGTATAAATCCCAACCCATGCTTATACGTGTATGATGTTTAAAACTCAAATTTCATAAACACAATTCCATAAATTCAATATTCCATAAACATACGTCATAAATCCATAAATCTTGGTTTTCGTAAATTCTGATGTTTCGTAAATAAAATATTTCATAAATCATAATTAAAAACACATTCTAAAATCGTATGCATATGATATCAACCATACAAACCATAATACAAATCATAATCAAACAAGGTGTAAACCATATAAAATTTATTTATTTATAGCACGGGAAGAAAACACACCTTAGCCGTAGCAAACTCAACCTACGGAACGACGAGTCTCTCATAATCAAAAGTACGAGGTCCAGCTGTATTGGTACCTATGAGAATAATCCTACGATTAAGGAATTATTCCTAAATACTAATCTAACGAAATTTAATAAATACTTATCTGATTCGAATAGTTAATCTTCAAATCAATCGAATGCATAGTTGAATTGAACGGTGCCAGAGATTCAACGGGGTTTGATCGAATTAAATAAATAAATAATAAAAAAAGATTTGTTTCGAATATAAATCAAGAGAGTGAGAAGGGAAGGTGGGGCTGCGGCAAAAGAAACCAATTCCTGGGAAAGAGACGATTTGGCTTATATAAACCAAAATTTTGGATAAATTACAAGATAAGTTATTGTACTCTATTAGAGTTCACAAGATAGGTTTCTAATATTAATTCTTTATAAAAAGGTCACTAAATTTGTTTAAAATTTAAATAAATTCCCAAATTTCTTATTTAGGGTTTTATATTTAAATTCCCAATTTCTAGGGTTTTGATTTTAGAGATTTCAAAATTAGAGTTTTTAAATTAAGGGTACTTTTAGGTGTTACAAGTATGAAAATCTATGCTGAGAAGAAAGGATCAACAGAAGGCCAAAAATAATAATCAGCACTAAAGATCTTTTCTCTTTCTTCTTAACAACCTACCTTACTTTTGGTTGATAAGTCCTTTGAAGAAGCAATAAATTGGCTTGTGAAAATGACAACACCTCATACCAAGCATTATACATTGCCGTTTCCTGCCAAAAAATGCTTTACATAAAATCATATTCCTCAAAGAGAAGTGTGACCAAATAATAAAACAACAAAAGCAAATAAAAGGTATGTTGACAACAATGGCCTAAACCCAGTCTCACCTCAGCATCATCCTCTTGATTTACCCAAATAAACTGTACTTTGTATTGTAGTTGGCTCCCTGAATAATTTTAGACTTCGCCTTATACAGCACATAAACCTTTAAAGGGTATGAATTTAGTAATATGTCTACCATCTGTTACTAATTCTAAAAGAACAGGCAAGTAGTCCTCAAGAGCTTGGTGAAGACCTGCAAATTCCTTGTAGACAATATTTTCAACTGAAATATCAGTATAAGTGGTTACTACAATCCCAGATTTGCCTGCAACAAACCATGCTGCGTAGCCATGGGCGGAGTCACGTTTTAGAATGGGGTGTCTCATGACACTCCAAAAATTTTAAAAAATTTGTTTGTCTTATATAATTTGTATATAAAAAATTAAAAATATATATAAATGATACCCATTTTATAAATAAAATGATACCTTTTATAAATAAAACGACAACGTTTATAAATATTAACCCTCCTTAAATACCATTGAAAAAATGACACCCTTGAATAAATTTATGAAGTGTAGCAGTTTTCCTCCTTGTTCTCGTAACTGTAGGTGCTTCTTGGCCAGCCATAACAACTATACGAGTTCTCAAGGCAGTAAGGCGTTCCACTAATGTCTTTGACAAGTGACCACCAAGCGATTGAAAGAAATCCACAGGCTTGAAATTCGTAAGCCTGGTACATATACAGAAACTTCGCCAATATTTCTTGGCCTCCTCCTATTTCCTCCAGAATCCTCTGGAGTTGAAACCAAACATCCCATATCTTAGAGTTATTATATGAATATCTGTTAATCCATGAAAAATTAGTCAAATTCCAGAATAAAACTAACTTATTGACAGCATGAAAAGCAGGAATTGCAAAGATATAATCTGATAGAAGTAAAGTAAATCGCTTAAGCTAATAAACACAGAGCTGTGTTTCAAAAGAAGCAGATATGTATGCAATACGCAAAGCAATAGAGAAAAAACTAATTCAATGTCCAACCAACAAAGCAGAAGTAGTAGGCAACTCACGAACAGCAAGCATCAAAGGACTCTCAACTACAACTCTCCGAAATATTTTCCTAAAAAAAAGATACATTTACTAAAGTTGATTTCCCTTGTTAAAAGTTTAGTAGTTTATGCATCCAACAAAATTACAAAATCTTTTTTTTAATGAAGAAAAAGGGGAGGAAAGGAAGGAGAATGAGTAAACAGACCAAAAGCAAGAGAATCACAGGGAAACGCCCTGCCGGGCCCTTCTAGAAATTAAAAATTTTAGAATATTGTTAGGAGTAGGAGTAGGAGTAGGAGTAGGCTCACAGTTAATTCCGTTTCGGCCAAAATTAAAAGTTTTAACTTCGGAATAAAATATGCAGTCTACCTTTGACCTCAATCTCATTAATATTGTTTACTTCTTTAATAATTTTAATTCACATTAATTAGGAGTGAGATTTGGGCGAGAAATATTTGAAAACTGTGGGATCTAAACACACGAGATGGAGAATAATTAAAATTTTCACTTACGTGGACGGAGATAGGGGAAGTTTTATCGCTCAAATATGGATAAAGACGGAGATTGCTATATTCGAATCATAGGGATAACCAAATCGTAGCCGAATAAATAACTATGGGGATCTAAAAAATATCCCCAAGAATACCGATATTTTACAAGATTTTAAAATATATATACTTAATTATCTATATACATCTAATATATATCTTAATAAAAAAACCTAACTATATTATTATCACTTTAATTTCCTCTCAAACCCAACACAACGCCCTTTCAATCTTCATCGTCTCGTAATTGCTTTCAATCGAAGTATCCAAACTTTGTATTTTAAATTGAACTGGTCATTTATTTTGGTCAGTAAAATAATAATTTTGTTTAATTTTTTGAGATGAGAATTCCCCAAAAACTGCAAGGATCCGCGCAAGGAGGGTATGAGGAAAAAAATCCCCGAAGTATTTAATTAGGATTCCCCAAAATCGTAACCGCAAGTGTTGGGGACGGAGTGGAGAATGCAAAACCGTCCTCGCCCCACCCGATTCACACCCCTAACATAAATGTGTAAAATATTTATTTAACCAAGAATATTTTTTGGTAAGGATAGGATCCAATTTAGACAATGTAAAACTTTTTAACTTTTATACGATTTTTATATAGTTGGACGAGTGAAATAGATGACTGAGATTAACAGTGAATTATGTGAAGATTGACACTTAAAAAAAATGAGTTAATCTCAGCCATCCATATTATTCATCTAATGAGCCACAAAATATAAAACTCATAGTTTAATTTTCTATGTAAGTGGATCATATCCTTTTTGGTATATTCTGTGTACTTTATTATTTATATTCGTAGTTGCTTTTGTTAATAATATTGTCTTTAAAACTTGAATGTGATTTTATTAAAAATTAATTAGCAATAATTATTTTTGATTTTATTAAAAATATATTTTTAAGAATTGTAAAAGTGACAATATTTAAAACTAAATTATCAATTAAGTATCAATGTATCTTTTAGTGTAAACAACACCATTGATCACTAAATTTTTTCATTTTTTGTTTTGGTCACTAAACTATTATTTTGGTAAAATCATAACTAACATTACATTTTTTTCTATTTTGGTCACTAGTCGTTAAAAAATTCATGAAAACAACAATAGTTTGGTAACCAAAAACAGGAAAGAAGCAATAGGTTGGTGACTAAAAAGGGGAAAAAGTAACAATAGTCACCAAAATAAGAAGAAAAAAAACGTAACGCTAGTGAAGGTTTTGCAAAAATAATAGTATGGTGATCAAAATAGGAAAGATAGAATAATTTAGTTTGGTCACTCATCGTTAAAAAAATTCACAAAAAATAATAGTTTGATGACCAAAACAGGAAAGAAGCAATAGATTAGTGACCAAAACAGGAATATTAGTGGCCAAAATAGAAAAAAGAACGTAATATTAATGATAATTTTTGCTAAAATTGATAGTTTGATGACTAAAACAGAAAAGTGAAAATAATTTAGTGATCAATAATGTTGTTTATCCTAGCTTTTAAAGAATAGACGGTGAATTTTTTTTTAAAGGTTTTGGACGATGAATGTAACTTTTAAAGGCGATTGTTTAATGTTTTACTATAAATATAATATTTTAATTGATTGTAAAAAGAAATAATATAATCTTATATTTTTTAATAGAATATAATACTTATATTTGAATGGATATTGGTTTAAACAGTTTTATAAATGATATTATATATGGATAATATTTTAATTTTAAATCGTAAATAAAAATAAATAATTGTAAAAATTGGGTTAAAATCATGCTTATGTTAGGTTCGGATCAAATTTGAATAAATTAAACTCGGGTTATTTTTGATCCAGGTTATTTTTTTGTTCTAGTTGCTTTTTGTTCATATTGATTTTCGATTCGGATTGTTTTCGGTTCAAGTTGATTTACAGTTCGAATTGCTTTTAGTTTGGGTCAAATTAAATACCGGTCCAGATAGATCCAGCTAAAATTTAGATCGTTTATGATTCAGTTCGATTTGTTTCGAATTTTATATCAAATTTAGATTATCATGTTTGTGTCTATATTGAATTTCGAGTCAAATAAATCGAACCGAATAATCAAATTCAGATCAAGTTTATCAAATCTAGTTAATAAAATTTAGTTCAGTTTTGAGAAACCCTTCACCTTATCAAAAATAAAATATTTTATTATATTCTCATTTCTAAAGTGCTTTAAGTTTATGTAAATTTCTTTATGAAAATGTTTATATAGATTTTAACAGATAAATAACTTATAATATGTAAAATTTTGACACAAGCGTATATTTAAATCATACTAATATTATTTTTATATTGTATCATATTTTGTGATGTATTTTAATTAATAATTTGAACTATATAAGTTTTATTCTTTCATGTAATGATTTCATATTTTTGTTATTTTGGTACCATGTCGTATGTTGGTGTATATATATTAAAAACCCTTATTAACATTTTTTGAATAATTTAGAGGTGATTGTAAGGTAGTATCTGTTCATACATAATCTTAACCTTTTGACAAGATACATATACTTTGTAGACAGAGCGATTTAAACCCGTGTCTCATATGATGAACATCATCCGTTTTTCTACTGAGACACTTATTGGGTTCCCTTATTAACATTTATTTATCATGGTGGCTATGACAATAAATATTTTAATTGATATAACCATGCTGTAATTCTTCATAGTTCAAGGAAACATGAAATGAAAAATTGACAGGTGTCTCAATCTCCTTTATCGGGGATAGTTTTTATCTGTACGCATAGGGAAAATTATATCATCGGTATAGATTACCATATCAATCATGATCTCATTTAATTATAACCACTAACTTCACTATTTTTTCTCATTATTCTTTCTAACCAGTGAATCTTCACTGACTCTTTATATGTCATTTAAAAATCAGCTTTTTGGAAGTTAATATATTGTTGAGTTGATGACATGAAAAATAATGCTGAATTGGATAATTTCTATTGGATAAGATCATGACTGATGTAGTAAGCCAGACCCATGATATAATTTTTCGTACGCATATATATATATATACATTGTTGTGAAGGTTTGGTGGTTAGTTGGGAAAGTATTTTTAGCTGTATATGATCAGGGGCGAAGCCAGGAATTGAAAGTTAAGGGGGGCGAGAATAAAAAACCAAAAGACTAATAAATGTCATCAATAAGATTCGAACTATTGACTTTAAATAAATAGAACTTAAATTCTCTTACACACCTTACCACTAAAACAAAATTCATTTATAATATTAGAACAAATAAAATAAGTTATAATTTAAAATTTTAGGAGGACAAATTAAAAATAAAATGGACCGTAATGGTGGACTACATGGTCAGGCCCCTGCCAGCCCCATGTGGCTCCGCCCATGTATATAAGGGCTTATATGAAAGCAAAGGAAAAAAAAACTATATTTTTAGCGGTGGCAATTGATCATCCGACGAGGTCTCGTTAATCGTCCGATTAGGTCTTACCAAAAGCGACTTGGCAATCAGCATTTAAATTGGTTCAAGGAACCTATGAACCGCTTATATCGAATGAGATGAGTTCTGTTAGTAGGGACGGAGCTCTTTAAGGGCCCAAGGGGCTAGTCCCATGTTACAAGTTTTAAATGCTTAATAAATTTTGATATAATGGTAATTTGATCCCCTATTGTAGAAAATAAATATGTAAATTAAAAAAAACATAAGAGCTTATTAAATATTTAACCAAGTAGGAACTGAATTAAAGAAAGATGGGTTGATGCTCTCAATTTTTTTGGTCTAATAAATAATTTAGGCCCCTATAAGTATAAATATTAGACAAATTAGACTTTGCCCCTCTTAATTTTAAGTTTAAATACTTATTAAATTATTGTATTTTTTGAACAATTCCTACCTAGGAGGAGGGGAAGGAGAAATTTACTCATAATAGGTATTGAACTTACAACCTAAGAGAGAAGAAAGTGTGAACTAAGAACTTTTAACCACATGTTCGAGAGATTGTTAACTAAACCCTTATAACTTCGCTCATGGTTTTGATGTTGTCATATATATATATATATATGTTAAGCCTGTTTCACAATTAAGCCATCCAAGTAAACATGTTTTGTCACTTTGCACGTTAAACTTTTTTTATGTCATTTTAGCCCTCTAATTATACTTGTTTTTCCACTTTGCATCCTAAATTATGGCCTTATTATAGAATTTGACCATAGACTTTAAAAGAAATCTGAACTAATAAAAACATGTCACATGACATTTTCTTCTTCTATGGTGGTTAGGCCTGCTTGAAAAATTTTATGCGATTGAAAGGTTTCAAGACAGACTTTAATACATTTAGACGGTCAAAAGGCCTTCAAGAATGTGAATAAATTATAGTCAAGGTTTCAATTTGATTTCACATTTAGATTTAGAGATTGAAATGTGGGTACCAACATTAAATCTTGAGTTCATAGTTTTTAAGAAGTTTTTTTAAGAAAAATACTAGAATATAAATCCCGCTTGGTTGGAGTTTTAATTTTTTTATAATTTTAATAAATAATAAATTGTTTTTATTAAATTATAATATTTTATTTATATAATCTGAAAAAATATTTATTTATATATGATTTTAAAATAATTTAATGTATGTTTTATTTATAAAATATAAATAAATAAAAACATCAAATGAAACCCTGAAATTCCAAAAAAAAAATATAAACCAAATCTTTCATATAAATGATAATGCAATTGAGGCCCATAACTAGTTTTGGCCTGTTCAGTCCAACCAATAATATTCAATTATTCCAGTCCATTTTATTTCTTAAGAAAACAAGAAAAAACTAATTATGTGACAATTATACGAGTTTGAACAAGTATTCAACAAATACGTCATTACAAGGAAATATTAGCATCCGACAACCTTAAAATTGACACTTAATCAATCATTTAGTGTCTTAATATTGAAGATTCCGAATTCGAGTATAATTTAAATACGAGCAGTAAATGCATTAAAATAAAATTTATTTGCTCAATCTTTTTTAAAAAAATGTTCTTTTATTTCGAACACTAATAAGTAACTCCCCAGTGAGTCGGGCATCACTTCTAATATTCTGATAGAAGAACATTGTCTTAAGTATCATAAATTATTTCTTATAACAAGAATATTCCTTTATTTAGTATTATCGAAAACAATTACATCCTGTAAGCTAGGAACATGATCTCTCAAACTTCCTAAATAAAAGAATATTGCCTCGGTTTATTGGAAAATTTAATTATATGAAAAATGATGTGAATGCAAATGCGAGATAAGGATATATATATATATATTAATTAATATAAATATATATAATAGACACTTAAGGTAAAAGCATAGATTTATATATAATTACTATTTCTCGTACTAAAATACAAATATATTTATAAGCATTTATATACTAAATATTTTTTTTATTAAAACTATATATGTAATTTTTATATACAAAATATAGATGTACTAAGAGATCTATTAGTTGGTCGAGTGATCAAGGATATTCATTTTGTCTTATATTGTATGAGTTCGAATCTTGACATTTGCCTTTAAGATGTAAAAAGCTCTCTATTAAATTAAAAAAATATAGATGCATTAAAATACAATATACAATATGAAATATTTGTTATTATAATTTTCATAAAAAATCATATTAGTGAGATTTAAAAGAAAAGACAATAAGATATTAGTGGAAAAGTTAGTGGAAAAGTGTTCTGTGGCAGTTAAAACAAAATTTTACAGTAGTTCTCAAAAGTTTTTTTTCTTTATTTTTTTCTTTTACGCCGGCAGCGGCCTTTAACCGTTTTGCTGATTTTATATATAAATAAAATTCATCATCTTTGATGAAAGTTTTATTTTCAAGTTTGTTTTCTTGTTTTTGTTTCGCTTTGACAGATTCACATTATATCTGCTTTTTTGCAGTTTTTTCGTCTGCTTTTATGGCAGTTCATTCGTATGCTTCTATGGCAATTTTAGTATGTCTTTGTGACAGTGTTGCCTGATTTTCAGTAGTTCAGCGTTTGTATGACGAGTATCAGCGAGTATTCTTAGCAGCGAAGATCGATGGTCTGTAATGCTTATGATCCCTTTTGTGATTTTGCCGATATGCCAAGAACTAACCGCGAAAACATTTACTTTTTTCATAGAGCGCTCTGTTCAAAGTAGTTGATTGCCGGATTTCATTCAGAAGACTTATATGCAAGTTTTTTGGAAAGTGAGGAGTTTTGATTTTTTATGTCTTTTACACTCTTTGGAATTTATTGTTCTATGTTATTCACATTGAATTTTCAATGTTTGGGTGTGTTTCTTTTAAAAATTTTCTCACTTTGAATATAATCCAGCATACTTCTCTTGTTCAAAAAAGAAAAAGAAAACAATAAAATAACAATACTAATAATAATATTACTCAAAATAGTAGTAATAGTAATAAAAATACTAATGCTAAAATACCACCACCACCACCACCACCACTAAGTTTGACACCCGAAAAGTATATAAATACATCATTTCAACCTAAATATTCATTTGAAACTAATTTTTTTAAAAGGAAAAAAGTTCTTTTTTTTTCTCTCAATACTTGCTCCCACAACCTTCAACGACGGTGAGTCTTCTTCGTTAGTCACCGTTTATCGATGACTGCGATCTCTACCTTCATTAATTGGAGAACACACAAAAGGCGCTAAAAGTTTCGACTGCACTGCTTAAGCTACGATTCAATCTTAACTCTTTTTAAAGATCACCCTACACGCATTGATGTAAACAAAATCGAAGGTATTTTTATCTTTTTCTTCTTTTTTATTTTTTATTTTTCTTTTCTTTTAATTTTTTTATCTTCATAAAAAAACTTTAATTTTTGTTGTAGGATACCTTTTTTATAAGGGAAGGCCGTCTTAGACGTTTTCGAGGTCTTGATCGAAAATTGAAAAATGAACATCTATATAATGAAAACATATCTCATAACTTTGAAATAATTAATTTAATATTTCATTAATAAACCATAAAAATATGATTAAAATTTGCTAAACACATTATTTTCATTGTTTGTTAAGGAGATATCTTAGATACAACTAAAACAATAAGAGGTATTAAAGAATATTATATTGTGAGTATAATATAGAGCTTAATTTTAAACAATAAATACAAAATTTTAAAAAATATTGTATCATTTGCTTATTTTGCCGTTAGATTAAAGAAGAATAAAAGAGAGAATTAAACTTTCGGAAAAAAAGATTCATGTTTTTCGTTGCTTTTCAAATCAGCTTTTGGCTCCAAAAGCTGGTTTGAGACCAAAAGCAATGAAAAACAGATAGTTTTTCATGTTAAAACTACTTTTTAGCTTGGTTTGAAAAGTGTTTTTCAAAAGCTGAAATTTCTAGCTTTAACAAAAGTACTTTTAAGTAAAATTTCTCATATATCATCGTTTATATCACCAATTTTTTAATTTTTTTAAAAAAAATGCCTTACATTTTATCTACTTAAAAGCACTTTTTGACATCAATACCAAACACTCTTATTTAAACCAAACAATCCAAAAACACTTTTTAAAATCACATTTTAAAATCACTTTCCCACCGCATTTTTCAAAAGTAATGCCAAACTGGCCCTAAATTTGGAAAGAAAAAATAAATTTTACCGTCAGATTAATTTATTCATTTGATAAATTTAAAATAAGATCTAAAAAATAATAATAATTAAATTTTATGGGCCTAGACTAGTTGGGGGCTCTTGGCCGTCGCTCATAGTGCTCCCCTAATAATCGACCATGAGAGATATAGGCCACCCATGTGTGGTTGTCACTTCTATTGCACATTCCTTCTACTGCAACGAGGTGATGGCTACATAGGGAGATAATAGAGGTATGGTGAGGGTTATTGGAGTTGGTGGGTTAGGTTTAAAGTTTGATTTGTTTAGGATTTTGGTTAGGTTAGATTTAGGGTTTAGAGTGGGTTGATTTAGGGTTTTGTTGGTGACAATAGTGGTCGAAGGGTTTAGGGAATTATGTTGAGATAAAGATTTTGATATAACTTTTATGAAAATGTTTTTGGACTTAAACATACTTCAGAAACATTTCAAAGTCCACAAAACTTGAAAATATGTTTAAAATATTTTGACTTTGTCCCTATCGAATATATCTTTTAAAGTCAATTTTGGCCGATTTTAAAAGTTTTTAATGCAGGTTTTGAAACCCCAATAAGTGGTTTCGAAACCAGTGAGGCAGTAAGGCCTGAAACCAAACCTGGGAAACAGGTTTCGAAACCTATGTCATGGTTTCGAAACCAATGGTATCGAACCTGGTTTTTATACCATGCCCCTATAACGGCTAGTTTCGAAACCCTGTTGATTGTTTTGAAACCCCTTGCCTGGTTTCTATACCAGACCTCTATAAGGGCTAGTTTTTCATTTGAAAACCCCTAATGGTTTCAAAACCCCTACAATGGTTTCAAAACCCCTGTGCAGGTGAGCATTGATGCTCGTTTTAATGGCTTCCAACGGCTCCAAAACATCCCCAACGGCCATAAACGGCTAGAATACCATTCCACACTATAAAAGCAAGCTTGGGAAACTTGAAGATGGTTAGAGACAATATCCAAGCTTCATGATCAAGAGAAATAGAATTTAAGTCTTTTATTCTTCATTTCTCTTGTATATATTGTATAGAGAGTATTTTTCATTGTTTTATTATTTACACTCTTGTGAGCTTAATTCTTGTAAACACCCACCTTGTGAGGTTTTCATTGTTTACACAAATTACCTTGTAAAAGGGAGAGGTTCTAGTTTAGCCCAAGTAAAAACTAGAGTGGTTCTATCTTAGCCATTAAAAAGATAGAGTTATAAGGGTTACCTCTTGATCCCGGGAAAAATAGAAGAATTCAATAGTGAATTGGAAAATCCTTAGTGGTGTGCTAAGGCAGTGGATGTAGACTCGGTTGGGTAGTCGAACTACTCTAAATCATTGTGCAAATTGTCCATTAATTTTTGGCTTAGCCAATTCATTCAAGAAACAACTTTCAACCCCTTTGACGGTTATTTGGGAGATCGATTCGAGCGTGCTACAAGCCTTTTAATTGGTATCAGAGACTTGTCTCTATCAAAGAACTAACATCCAAGAGTAAAGACCATTTGCTCGAAGTCCACCGTTTAAGAAAATGACAAGATTTGAAGAAGGCTGCTCTACCTCGTGTCCTCCGCTCTTCAAAGGAGAAACATACTTCCAATGGAGCAATGTTATGAAGTATTTCATCAAATCTCTCAATTTTGATGTTTAGGATATCATTGAAGATGGTTACATGGAAACTCTTAAGAAGAAGAATAATCAAAAGAGTGCAAATTACATGAAGGCAAAGCTAAACGCCAAAGCCATACACACTCTTCTTTGTGGCCTCAATGAAGATGTTTACAAGAAGGTCTCCACATGCAAAAGTGCCAATGAAATATGAGAGAAGCTTGAGAAACTCTATGGCAACAAGAAGGTAGAGAAGAAGGATGATGCTTCATCTTGTGCAAACCTCCTCTCAATCCCTAAGGTGGATGATGTTTTGTCTCTCAACGAGCTCAAGGTATCTTCTAACTCAAATGAATTAAATTCCTATTCTCTTGATGAGTTACAAGATGCATTCGATGAATTATTTTTTGAATTTGATACCATAAATTCCAAATTTAAGAAATGATTTCTAAACTTGAACTTGAAAATGATATTATTTTGAAAACAAAGTTGGATTTTGAAAACCAAAATGAAATTTGAAAAATGATTTAGAGTTTTCAAAAACAAGTAATAGAGTTTTAGAAAAAAATATTGATTTGAAAGTTAAGCTTGAAAGCTTAAAAAAAGAAAAAGAAATTAATTTTAATAATTCACCTTGTCACGTAATGGCAAAATGCTCACATTGCCATTATCATGGTCATTCTTTACATACTTGTCCTAAAAGAAAAGAAAAACTTATAGGATTAGACAAGTATGGGTTCTTAAGGGAACTAGGGACATTGAAACTAATGTCAAAGGATCCAAAGTAATTTGGATACCAAAATTCAATTGAATGTCTCTTGTAGGTGTGTTGGAGCAATGGTAAGAAAAGAAAAGATACGGAAATGCTCTAGTCACACAAGTGAAGAAAATGGGTAACCTCTAACCTTAATGCTTTTGCTTATACATTATTTGGTTGCCTATTTTGTTGATAAATGTTCATGCATTCTTGCTTATTTATCTTTATAAGTGCATGGCATTTTATGATGCTTTATGCATATGAGTAACATTGTTTCATTCATATGTTTGCATAAAGTTTTTAAAAGTCATGGATAAAAGAATTTCATGTGATTTTAAATTGATTTGATTCAATGGTGAAATTAAATCTCTTAAGTCTCAAAATTTGAACAAATTTTTGAAAATGGAATGCTTTGATTAAGGGGGAGCTTTGATTAAAAAAAGGTTTTTATCTTACTCTCAATTGTTATTTTAAACTAACATTTGGTATCAAACTTTTGTTTGAATTATTTTTGATATAACAAAAAGGGGGGAGAGATATGTTTGAAAAATTCAATTTCAAAAAGAAAAAAAAGGAGCTTAAAAATATATTTCTAAAATATTCACTTTTTCTAAAATTATTTTTCTAAGGGAGAGCTTTCACAAAAATAATTTTTCAAGTGGTTTCGTTATATCAAAAAGGGGGAGATTGTTGAGATAAAGATTTTGATATAGCTTTTATGAAAAATGTTTTTGGACTTAAACATACTTCAGAAATATATCAAAGTCCACAAAACTTAAAAAATATGTTTAAAATGTTTTGGATTTTTTCCTATATCGAATATATCCTTTAAAGTCAATTTTAACCGATTTTACAAGTTTTTAATGCAGGTTTTGAAACCCCCTATAAATGGTTTCAAAACCAGTGAGGCAGTAAGGCCTGAAACCAAACCTGGGAAACAGGTCTCGAAACCTCTTTCATGGTTTCGAAACCCCTGCCTGATTTCTATACTAGGCCCTTGTAACGGCTAGTTTTTCATTTGAAAACTCCTAATGGTTTCGAAACCCCTACAATGATTTCGAAACCCCTACAATGGTTTCGAAATCCCTGTGCAGGTGACCATTTAATGCTTGGTTTTAATGGCTTCCAACGACTCCAAAACATCCCCAATGGCCATAATCGGCTAGAATATCATTCCACACTATAAAAGCAAGCTTGGGACACTTGAAGATGGTTAGAGACAATATCCAAGCTTCATGATCAAGAGAAATAGCATTTAAGTCTTTTATTCTTCATTTCTCTTGTATATATTGTATATGTAACCCCCTTAGCCCGACCTAACTGAACCCGGACTAAAAGAGCCACATTAGGTTTGCCGAAGCAAACCTGATCTAAAACCCTAACTGAGCCCTAATTTTTTTCTTTTATCTTGTCTAGATGCATGTCATTAGAGTCCTATGTGTACATGACTTAGGGGTAGCGTTTCATTTTAAACAAATTACAATCAGAGGTCAAATGCCCAACAAATCACATAAATGACCAAAACTTCTTAAACTTTAGGGCATATTACATGTTTAAGATTACACACCTTGAATTATTACAATTTCATGCTCATACGTCAATTTCCATTCCAAAACAATCACTCAAACTCAATTAATTACATTCATAACAAACAGGGACCAAAATGCAAGTTTCCCAAACTTCAGCATCACCAAACAACACAAAAACAGCGTAACGTACCGATACAGGCAAGCCTATATCAATACAAATTAATAGACTTAACGGCTCTTTATACCGATACACATTTCCTAAGTATTGATACGGTATGTTGACTATACCGTACAGATACAACCTTGACTCGTACCGATACCCCTTTGATTATTTTGAAAACTCAAAATTCTAGTATCTAAAGCTCGTATCAATACGGTACCTTACGTATTGATACGACTTGTTAAATTCGAAGGGGCATTCTGATACGCTTGCCCGTGTACCGACACCTATGAATGTTTTCCTTCAAGGCGTACCGATACGTTAGATAAGCATATCGGTACGCTAGGCTTAATTTCAGCAATTTGAGCCTCTACCAGGACCCGCATACCGAACATTGAGGTAACCGTACCGGTATGCAGAGGCCTATAATGACCTCTAGGTCCAACATATGACACTTTGGCTCATTCCAAACAACATTAACACTTAACTAATCAACATATAACATCATCAACATGCTTAATCAACAACATAACATCATTAAAAGCCAACCTAGCTTATCTAGCATACTCAAATACCAATTCTAGAGGCATGCTTTCTAGTCCACATCCAAATCATCAAACCAATCATATCTCAGCCATTTAAAACATATTACAAATCCAAAACAACAATTAAATCTTGCAACAACAAGGAGTTCATCAAAAACCTTCCCAAAACCTCAAACGACACATTGCCATTATTATTACTTTTCAACGTTCAAACCGTACTCTAAAAACAAGTCTTTGGTGCTCCTTTCCTTGCTTCCTCATTGCCTCATTTTCAATTCTCTGCATTGATAGAAAAGAAAGCGTAAGCACACTAGGCTTAGCGAGGAATGCTCAGACACAAACATCATCAATGCAAGTTAAACCATTTCACATTTCTTTTGAAATACACTTTTCAAAACTATTTAAAACATCAATACAACATCATGCCTTATCAAAACCATACACTTAACATTTCCAAAACAACATATTAAACCATATGCAACATGTATCATGAATTCCACAGCAAAATCCCATTTGCTACCCTCAATTTAAGCTTTCCCATGCATACTACCAATGCAAGGCTTAAAGAGTAAAACATGTTTATACACATTAAATAACACAATCTATCTCATGATAGATAAACAATTATATTGGCTTCCAAGTGATATTTACCAAGTTTCCACTTTTCAAAACACAACATCCGATACACGGATTCAACAAGTGTTCCTTCAACACTTAACAAACAATCTACCGGTAACACAAGGCTCATACACGGGAGCATTCAGTACATATAAACCCCTTCACCGTTGTGACACACGTGGTAGAGTATTTGGTACACATAAACCCCTCAACACCACTCATCGGTATGATTTTTAATCCACTAACGGGAGTCTTCGGTATACATAAACCCCTCGACCGTTAGGGTACTTAGATGTAGTATTCGGTACGCCATATAAGCCCATCAACATCCAATGCGCCTTTTTATAGTGCATTATCAATTCTATGGCCGACCAACTATATCTGATTTCATTTTCAAACCTTTTCATACCATCACTTGACAATATAATTCATTTTAACATCAACAACTCACTGTTTACATATGCATCATCAAAACCATTTAACCAATGCAATAAACCTTGCATTAAACAATGTTCATAAACATTAACAAAACGTGCATTGCTACCAAATGCATCAACATCATTTGGTACCCACTTTCCAGCATTAAACCATGCTCAAAACATTATATACAATAAGTAATCAAACTATGTAAAACAAGTGTATCAAACTATTAGCCAAACCGTGTTCGAGAGAGAATTCATTCTTTACTTACTTCTGAGCTTATATAAGTGTTTCAAGCTTAATTTAAACTCCCAAACACAACTTTCAAACCTTTGCAAAGTTGAAAATACTTTTCCACTCACCGACTCGCAAAGCCCCATTTGCTGATGCGACAATCACGCCTTCAAAGCTTCCAAAACTCACGTTCAAGCTTGAGGACCAACTTTCCTTGCTTTTGACCACACAAAAATAGAGGCACATTGTAACCCTAGACCTGGCTATGCGACACACCTAAATCTAGGAGGTCACTTTTGGGGTCACCAGAGCGACCCACAGAAAAATAGAAGAAAACTCTTAAAAATACATTTAAAAGTACAAAACAACATTTCTATTAAAACTATATCAAAATTTCGTGTATACAAACTAAAATCCAGAAAACAAAGTGTGGACTCAATCATAAAATAAATCGTGACATACATGCCCACTAATACATAGGTACCGTACTCCACGCGCAACGCCAAGGGAACTCTAAACTAATATCGGTCATAAATCTATAATCGAATTTCTTTAACCTGCAATGGTGAAACAAAGTGAGTTTGGGAAAACACAGTAATACAAAACTACCAAATGATGATGTAGACAAATGCATGTAAGGTAAAACAGATCCATGGTATAATATAAAACTATCACGGTGTTCCGAGTATCCATAGGTTCCAATTACGGTTTATTTTAAATTCTTATCTATCCTTCATCTGAACTTCAATAGGCAGTTTTCCAAGACTGCATCTGTAAGGCATTTACCTAGGCCCATTGGATGTAGGTGCTGACCTAAAGGGGTGTATTGGGTATAATAGAATTCTTCCTAACTGAAGCATAAAATCCTGAATGCAGAATGTATTACCCTAGCCGAAGCGTATGAACCTAATACAGTAGTCATAAGGAATTACCTTAGCCGAAGCATAGAAACCTAATACGGTAGTCATAAAGAATTACCCTAGCCGAAGCACAAGAACCTGATACAGTAGTCATAAGGAATTACCCTAGCCGAAGCGTAGGAACTTGATACAGTAGTCATAAGGAATTACCCTAGCCGAAGCGCAGGAACCTGATACAGTAGTCATAAGGAATTACCCTAGCCGAAGCATAGGAACCTGATACAGTAGTCATAAGGAATTACCGTAGCAGAAGCGTAGGAACCTGATACAGTAGTCATAAGGAATTACCCTAGCCGAAGCGTAGGAACATGATACAACAATCATAAGGAATTACCCTAGCCGAAGCGTAAGAACCTGATACAGTAGTCATAAGGAATTACCAAGAACCTGATACAGTAGTCATAAGGAATTACCAGCTGGATCAGGGCTGAACCTTCGATAACTTCATACTCTATCCCAAATACCCCATTAACAGTCTAAGAAGTGATCATAGTAACAACAGTAATAATCAATATTAAGTAATGACATCAGAAGATACAAGCAAACCATTCAATCAGATAGGTACACCTTAAGTACTCGTTTCTTAGAACTGACTATAGTGTATTGCAAAGTAGATCACTTTCACTAATTAAACACTGCACGAACTACGAGAAATCGAACATGCCTTCATATGGTATTCTTCCAATATCACATTAGTAGCCGAAATGACTAACAAAAACGGTCATATATTACCACTTTCAAAGCTAGTCTATTTGTTTGGCATTACTGGTATTTCTTATTCCAAGTCTTAGAGGTATTTTTGGTCATTTTAGTATTTGAGGCTATTACAAACACCTTGATGCCCAAGGGTGTTTCAGTCATTAAGGTACTTCCAGTAATTTCAAACAATTCATTCATTTCAATTATTGAGGGTTTATCCACGATTTCAGTTAATTTGAAAATTTTCAGTGCCTGAGGTTATTTCAGTCATTTCTATCATTCCCATCAATTTATTCACTACTGTAATTTAGATCAGTTCAGGAATACGTAGAGTCTTCCAGTAAATTTATCTTCAGGTGTTTGTCCAGAGTTTGGGTAATCCAAGTGTTTTGTTATCATACATATTTGAAATCTTGATATCGAATTCTTTTCCAATAGAACGAGGATTTCATATAAAGTAATTATTTATCAAACTGAGTGTAAAATTTTAGGATATTGCCTTTATTAGGGGTATTTAAGTCATTTTTATTTCTCGAGTGTATTATCGTCATTTCTTAACGAAATATTTCAAATATTAAATCATTTAACTCTATCTATCAGATCGGGAGATTATGTCTTATTAACCATTTACTGAACTCAGGATCCTTTCGGTCTATTAAATTTCCTCTTTCGAATAATTCAATCTTACCCAAATTGCCATTCTATTATCTCATAATTTAATTGACTCAAGCAAAGTTAAAAGTACACTTAATCGTACTTATGCAACCTTTAGCCTAGAACCAACATGTATCATAAAGAATGCAAGAGATAGTAATGTATTACCTTAAGCCCTTGCTATATCGGTCGACCCTTGAAACGATATTCGAGCACTCTCGAACCCGAATTCGACGTCCCCTAGCCTCCCAGATCCAAAGATATACGAATGCCCAAATCGGAGAAGAACCAGTCGAAATATCGAAGCTCCGATGAAGCCTCTCCCGGTGTCAGAACAACAATTGGCTGGATGGGTTTTGATCGTCGCAATGCCAGAAGCATTGATCCAGTGGCCGCATCTCGAAAAGACGTTGAGGATGGCCAAAAAATGGTAAAAACAAAGGCGGCGAGTAAAACTTATGGCTGAATCTTTGGTCGGGCTTTCATGGAGAACGAATCGATGATTCTGCGCGTGATGGTCGGGGTTATGCTCGGGGTGGGACGACGGTCAAAAGGGTAATAGCGGTGTACAACACTATCGAGCGGTGACGAAGACTCAACATCGGCAGGTTTGGGTAGGTGAGGGGTGGCAAAAGAAAGAAGATGGGTCTGGCAATTTTTTTATTTGAATAAAAGGAATTCCCTATGGATAGGTGAAAGGGTTATTAGTATTATTATTATTATTATTATTATTATTATTATTATTATTATTATTATCGAACCTTACCAAGAGACTTAGCTTCAAAAGGAAACTAGTGCAACAAAGCAACAAGAGCTGCCTTAGCTCAGTTGGTCGAGTATGTGGCACATAAGCCACTAGTCGTGGGTTCAAACTCTCACAACTACAAACCCTTTTTTAATATCCTTAATTAAATTAGGGGGTGTTACAACTTTCCCCCTCTAAAAGAATATTCGTCCTCGAAATTTACCTGAGTCAGAGAAATGCTTGAACCACTCTTTAATCCCTTCATGTACTAAAACTTACTCATCCGATAATGCTTGTTTCTTCTTAGAACTCATAGACAGTCACAGATCAATCTAACAACATCTTCAGTCACTCAAACTGACTTTGGACCCAAAAGTATCCCATCATACATCTCAGACAACTGATCAGAATACGGTATGTAAATCTATACAGAACTTCATATGGTTCCATCTAAACACTAGTCTTATAAACCGTTATTATAAGCCAACTCAGTAAGGAATAGAACACATTTCCAACTACCATAAAAGCTAATCATGTGACCGTGGAATATCTCCTCCATTATCTGAATTACTCTGCTAGGTTGACCATTGGCTTGTGGATGATGAAATGTAACAGCAGTTCAGAGAAGTACTCCTAGCCTCCAATAAGGTGTTCCAGAACCAGGATGTAAGCATCGGATTGCAGTCAGAGATGATATACATAACGGTACAACATACCATACTTTCAAGAAAAACTTTCTTCAAGCCGATCGAACATAACCAAAGTTTTGGACAAAAATTACTTACCTTCAGCAAAATTTTCAGACATTAATCATTTCAGATCCTTATCCAAATTCAATTTTATCACGTGAATCTGAAACACAGACAAATAGTATGAGCATCATTTACTATAACAAATATGACCATGATGGACAAAAAGACTTAGATACACTTATTTCAGAAATAATCTAACATCAAAGTCCCGACGCAATGAAGTACGATAACAATCTAAGGGCATGTATTTACCAAACACTTTGAGAAAGACGATTGGCCGATGTGCCCAGAATGACACAACTCTAAGCTCTGATACCACTAAAATGTAACCCCTAGAGCCGGCTATGCCACACACCTAAATCTAAGAGGTCACACTAGGGTCACCAGAGCGACCCATAGAAAAATAGAAGAAAAACTTTTAAAAATACATTTAAAAGTGTAAAATAACATTTTTGTTAAAACTATATTAAAATTTCTTGTAAACAAACTGAAATCCAAAAAACAAAATACAGACTCAATAATAAAATAAATTGTGTCATACATGCCCACTAATACATAGGTGTCGTACTCCAGGTGCAACGCCAAGGGAACTCCAAATTGATATCGTTGATAAATCTATAATCAAATTTCTTTAAACTGCAATGGTGAAACAAAGTGAGTTTGGAAAACTCAGTAATATAAAACTACCAAATGGTGATGTAGACAAATGCATGTAAGGTAAAACAGATTCATGGTATAGTATAAAACTATCACGGTGTTCCGGGTATCCACAGGTTCCAATTACGGTTCATTTTAAATTCTTATCTATCCTTCATCTGAACTCCAATAGGCAGTTTTCCAAGACTGCATCTATAAGGCATTTACCCAGGCCCATTGGGCATAGATGCTGACCTAAAGGGGTGTATTGGGTCTAATAGAATTGGCCCCAACTGAAGCATAAAAGCCTGGATGCAGAATGTATTACCCTAGCTGAAGCGTAGGAACCTGATATAGTAGTCATAAGGAATTACCCTTGCTGAAGCATATGAACCTAATACAGTAGTCATAAGGAATTACCCTAGCCAAAGCGTAGGAACCTGATACAGTAGTCATAAGGAATTACCCTAGCTGAAGAGTAGGAACCTAATACAGTAGTCATAAGGAATTACCCTAGTTGAAGCGTAGGAACCTGACACAATACTCATAAAGAATTACCATAGCCGATGCGTAGGAACTTGATACAATAGTCATAAGGAATTACCCTAGCTGAAGCGTAGGAACCTGATACTGTAGTCAAAAGGAATTACCCTAGCTGAAGCGTAGGAACCGATCTGATGTTCATAAGGAATTACTAGCCGATCGATCGTAGGAACCTTCGTAACTTCATACTCTATCCCAAATTACCCTAGTAATAGTCTAAACCTAAAACAATAATAAGCAACAATAATAATCAATACTCTATTAAGTAATGACAATTATCTACAAGCAAACCATTCAATCTGATAGGTGCACCTTAAGTACTCGTTTCTCAGAACTGACTATAGTGTATTGCAAAGTAGATCAATTTCACTAATTAACCACCGCACAAACTACGAGAAATTGAACATGCCTTCATATGGTATTCTTCCAATATCATATTAGTAGCCGAAATGACCAACAAACACGGTCGTATATTACCACTTTCAAAGCTAGTCTATTTGTTTATTCACTACTATCATTTAGATCAGTCCAGGAATACATAGAATCTTCTAGTAAATTTATCTTCAAGTGTTTGTCAAGAGTTTGGGTAATCCAAGTGTTTTGTTATCATGCATATTTGAAATCTTGATACCAAATTCTTTTCCAATAGAACGAGGATTTTATATAAAGTAATTATTTATCAGTCCGAGTGTAAAATTTTAGGACATTTCCTTTATTAGGGGTATTTAAGTCATTCTTATTTCTCGAGTGTATTATCGTCATTTCTTAACGAAATATTTCAAATATTAAATCATTTAACTCTATCTATCAGATCGGGAGATTATGTCTTATTAACCATTGTTGCGCGTAATAAGTGCTACGCAAATGTGAAAGTATACACGTTGCAAGTTATAGTATAAAAGATATCGTCTCCACAGGGATTGGTGCCACTTCAAGAATCTAGTCTCTTGCACTGTAAAAAGTAAAAACACAAGTAAAGGATTATAGAAGTTTTAACTAATAACTAATCTAGAAAGCAATTAAGTAAATGAAAAGATGAGATCGAATGAGAGAGATAGGCCAGGTTATCGTGAGTTGAGGTGTGATAGCCGATTGGATCGTCTTGGTAAAAGAGTGCACGGGCAACTCAGTTGCCGTGGCAACTTGCACAACGGGGTTGCCTTGGCAACTAATCGATGGTTGCCTGGGCGACTAGTGGGCAACTACTTGGGCGTCTGGGCAGCAACCTTCAAGGTTCGGCAGAGCGTTCTTCAATGGTTTCTTCTTATCCCTAAGTCGAAACTCTAGCTACTTGTGCATGCCTTGATAATACATCCTGCGTGAATCAAGGGTGAACAACAACCAATCTTATGCGCTCCTCTTAGCCGTTGAAATCCTTAACTTATTCCTAAGCCGGATTAATCTTCACCGTCAATAAATTGAATAAAGATCATATTCATTCGTTTCTTGAATCTAACTCTCCCGATATTAGATAAATAGATGAAATCACGAGATCCTCTCCCAATTCACTCGCAAACAAGAATAAGAACCAAGAATGAATAAACCTTGAAATAGAAAAGTGCAAACTCTTATTACCTAAACAAAAACCAATAGTTTCTCACAACCACAAAACACAATAACCATATCCAAGTAAATTTAGTTCATGGCTAGGTTCCAAAGAAACACAAGATAAACAATCCCTAGCATGAACCCAATCGAACAAGAAAGAAAAGATGAAGCTTGTCGAAAATCCCTTGCTTTCTCCCTTGGACTTGTCAAAAATTTCCCTAATGCTCTCCTCCTTTAGTTGTCGAAATCTCCTTGCTATTTATAGGGCTAGGCCAAAGTCCTTCTTTGAGGAGGAGTTTGAGTTGGAATTAAATTATCTTTAAAGAATATAATTCTTTATTATAATTTTATTCCTATTAGAACTTCTCCTATCTTCTTGGAATTTAATTCTTCTTTAATCTCTGCATGGCAATCAAATTCCTTTGGGCTTGGGCCTTGCTCCATGTCATCTTGGGCTTGTAAAGTCATTAATTTCGATATCCCTATTTCTTTTTCTCTTTGTCGACAATTGCCATGGCAACTGGCTCGGCGTCTCCTTCATGCATTGCCCTGGCAACTAGCTCGGCGTCTCCTTCATGCATTGCCTTGGCAACTAGCTCGGCATTGCTTTGGCATGTGATCCTGCACATACACACACAAAGCACACCAAAGCAACATCTTTTCCACAAAAACTACCAAGTTATGTAATCAAGCTCAACGATGGAAGGAAACATGGATTAATGCATGAATGGCTAACTATGCAACTAATATGAGCCTAAGTCTAACAATAATATGAGTAAAAAGGGTAAGAAAAATAGTACTTTTGAACACTTATCACACCCCCAAACTCGAACTATTGCTTGTCCTCAAGCAATGCAAACTCATAATTACCTGCCAAGACTTCAATTTTCACAAACTCAGCTTTGAACTTGATTTCAATTCTCTGAATCGGGGCACAAAGTATGATTGGCTTTTTATTTTTCAGAAAACTGAGGAATTACTCGGAATCAAACTATAATGCTTGTGAGTGTGTGCGGAGTTGTGTGCAAGTTGATTTTTCGGATCCTATGCAAACAATAGGTTTTCAAATTACTTTATTGGGTTCTTTTTAACATGTTTTAGCTAGAGCCAGTTTTGGGCACCTCTAGTGTTTTATTTTTAGTTTCCTTAAGTTAATTTAGTCGACTAGAGCCGGTTTCGGGCACCTCTAGTTAATTTTTTTTAACACATCCTAGAGCCAGTTTCGGGCACCTCTAGTGAAAATTTTTTTAGCACATGCTAGAGCCAATTTTGGGCACCTCTAGCATTCATCCAATTTTTATTCTAATCCCCCAATTTGTTAATTATCAACCTAAGTTTACTAGAATTCCTTAAATCAATCAAACCACAACAGTGTTTCATCAAATTTAGCATCATAGTAAAATTCTAAGTTTTTCCATGGTTATCCTAGAATAAAAATTCTATCAATTAAGTGCATTGGCAAAGTCATCATCGAATATTCATCAAATCTAAGCAATTCTTGTTCCAATTAAAGGCATGGCAAGCAATTTATGTATCCTAAATGTAATACTTAAGTGAATGTAACTAAACATGGTAACTACTAATAACAATCCCCCCCAAACTCGAGTGAGACATTGTCCTTAATGCATGCATAAAAATAACGAAAAAATAAAATAAAAAATAAAAATAAAAATGCATACGATGACTTACTCCTAGAGTTCATCATCGTAGATGATTAGTTTCCTTCTAGTCGGTGTCTTGATTATCTTGCTTGAACGCGATGGTTGTTTTCTTGTTGCCGGTGGTGGAATCGATCCTCGTACGGGGTTGTCCTCATCGTCCTCTTCATCAATGTCAATGGCTTTTCGCTTGGAGGATTCAATTGGTGCGGTCTTTATTGGTTCAATGGAGGACTCGTCCGAATCTGAAAAATCAGAAAATGATTTCGTAGGAGTTGATTCGGGCATAGGTGCTTTACCTTTGGCTTTTGCAGTGGTTGTCGGGATGTCTTTAGCTTTGGTTGCCGTGGCATCTTCAGGGTTGGTCGCCGTGGCATCAGCTTCATTGGTTGCCGGGGCAAGGATATCGACGGGAAAGATTGGGAACGGCACGCGATTGTCCGGGTACTTTTCTAGGATGATTTGGGTGATGGCATTGTTGTGCTCCTTCATGTACCGCATGCACATTAGTTGCCGATCTTCAATTTACCTTAGGCGGCATGCCAATGGGTGCAAAAGTGCTTCAAAGTGTCCCGGGATTGATGGCCGAGTTGCCCTGGCGTTAGGTGCTTGGGCATTAGGGATTGCCGTGGCGGCAGGGGTTGCCGTGGCAATTGGAGGCCTTAAAGAATCTCCCGGTGCCTCTCCCATTAGCTTCCGGATTAGTGCTTGATTCCAACCAGACTTGGGTAGGGCCTTTTCATCGGTGGACTCACTCGGGACATGCATCTCCTTGCAAAGATTAGAAATTAAGCAAGGGAAGAAAAGATAAGCCTTATCTTTTGAGCTGCATACAAAAATCTCATCACAAATAATTTTTCCAATGTTAATGATGCGATTATGCAAAATAGAATGTATGAGCAAAAGACGTGGTATATCAACGGTAGTATTGTGTGTGGAGGGCATTAAAGAAGTTTTAACAAACTTATTGCATAGTTTTGCCTCGGGTTTAAGCCGAAGGCGATTTACCGTGCCCTTGTATTTACCATCGTTCCAATGAGTTCCCGGTTGAGTGAGTTCTTGAAGCACCTTGTCGAGTTGCTTGGGATTGATTTGGTCAACGAAGGCTTGATGCTCGTCCTTCTCAATGTAAAGTCCGTAAAAGGTGTTGATGCTTTCGGGACTTATAAGTATGGCCTTGTCACGAACAAAAACATAAGGATTATCCGGGTTAGGTGAGTGAGCATAGAATTCTCTTACCCATGAGATGTTACCCGGTTCCGGTTGATGGCAAAAGATTTGCCACTTTTGATGTGCAATCCTCTTGAAGATGAATGGTTCAAGGCTGAAATCTTGATGAGAGTTGGAGTATTCAAAGCCTTGTTCTTCATGAATCTTCCGGCTTTCAAACTTGGATTGAAATCTTTCTTGAACCGCCGGTGTAGCAAACTTCTTGTATCTTGGTTCTTTGGAGGAACTTGGATGAACTAAAAGTTGAATCTTGGATGCCATGTATGATCTTGGTTGTGAGTAAAAACAAAGAAAAGAAAAGAAACTAAAAAGTTGCAAGATAGAAAGTAGGAATAGGTTAAGGGTGATGGGTTTTATAGAAAAGATAGGTGGTTGGGATTGGGGGAAAACGAAAAAAGGGTTTAGGGTTTGGTAGGAATTTTCGACAAAGGGGTTTTGGTTAGGATGAATTGGAGGCTTTATATAAGCTTTAGATTCAGCCCCTTAGTTTCCTTGTTGAAGATGTTTTCCTACTTGGTTTAGAATTCATTCTTTATCTTGAACTTCTTTTCCTACAATTCAAAAACAAATCAAATAAGGATTAAAATTAAATATAAACTAATAGAGAAAATATATAAAGATGTGTAATAGGATTCTTAAACTTAAAAAAAAATCTATCCTAAAACTACTAATAATCGAAAAAATAAAATAAAAAAATCGGAAAAAATAAAATACTTAAATAGTCGAAAAAATAAAAATAAAAATAAAAAATAAAAAATAAAAAATAAAAATATAAAAAGGGAGAGCATGCTCATGCATCTCCTAAATTGACCACTTCCTTGTTACGTTCCACATGGGCACCATTGTAGTGCTTCAATCTTTGTCCATTAACTTTGAATTCATGGTTGTAAGAGATGGACTTGATTATCACGGCACCATGAGAGAATGGTTTGACGACTTCGAATGGTCCCGACCATCTTGATTTCAGCTTTCCCGGGAAAAGTTTTAGCCGAGAATTGAATAGGAGAACTAGTTGCCCTGTTGTGAATTGTCGTGGCAATAGTTTCTTGTCATGCCATCGCTTTGTTTTCTCCTTGTAGATTTGTGCATTGTTATAGGCGAGTGCACGAAATTCTTCTATCTCATTGAGATCCATCAAGCGCTTTTGTCCGGCACTTTCCCAATCCATATTCACGGTCTTGATTGCCCAGTACGCCTTGTGCTCGATTTCCACCGGTAGATGACATGTTTTACCATAGACAAGTCGGAAGGGGGACATACCTAAGGGTGTTTTGAATGCAGTGCGATATGCCCAAAGTGCGTCATCTAGTCTTAATGACCAATCCTTCCTTGAGGGATTTACAACTTTCTCGAGTATTCCCTTCAACTCCCGGTTGGAAATTTCTGCTTGCCCGTTGGTTTATGGGTGATATACCGTGGCGATCTTGTGTGATATGCCGAAGCGTTGCAACATCTTGGCAATTAGTCTGTTGTCAAAATGCTTGCCTTCGTCGCTGATAATTGCTCTCGGCATCCCAAACCGTGTAAATATGTTTTTCTGCAAGAATTTTTGCACGGTCTTGGAATCGTTGTTGGGAACTGCAGCTGCCTCAACCCATTTAGACACGTACTCGACGGCAAGTAAGATGTAGAGGTTACCAAATGAAGATGGGAAAGGTCCCATAAAGTCGATCCCCCATACATCGAACAGTTCTACCTCGATGATGTTCTGGAGTGGCATCTCATGTCGTCTAGAGATATTGCTCGTCCTCTGGCAACGATCACATTGCTTGTAAAAGTCTTGGGCATCTTTGTATAATGTTAGCCAATACAACCCGGACTGCAAAACTTTGGCCGCGGTACGAGTTCCTCCAAAATGTCCTCCATAGGGTAAAGAATGGCATTGCCGGAGTACATTCTGTTGCTCTTCTTCAGGGACACATCGGCGTATAACCTGATCTGCACATTGTTTAAACAAAAGAGGCTCGTCCCAAAAGTAATGCTTAGCATCTTGGCGGAACCGCTTCTTCCCTTGGTGAGTAATGCCATAAGGAAAAATATCACAAACAAGGAAATTAACTAAATCCGCGCACCAGGGTATTGCCGAGGCATGTGCTGCCGTGGTGACTGCTCCCAAGATTGCCGAGGCGTGCGCGTCAAAGACTGCTGCGGCGTTGAGGGTTGCCGAAGCGTGTGCATCCATGGTTGTCGAGGCGTCGTGGGTTGCCGAGGCGTCAAGGGTTTCCGAGGCGTCGAGGGTTGCCGAGGCAACTAAAATTTGTTCATCCGGGAATGCATCGCATATCTCTAGATCCGCGTCCTCCTCCCTATTGCGTTCCAAACGTGATAAGTGATCGGCCACTTGATTTTCTGTTTCTTTCCTGTCCTTAATTTCAATATCAAATTCTTGTAAAAGTAATATCCAACGAATCAAACGAGGTTTAGCATCCTTTTTAGCAAATAAGTATTTAATTGCCGAATGGTCCGTATGAACAATTACCTTTGTACCAATTAAATAGGATCAGAACTTGTCAAATGCGAAAACTACAGCTCATAACTCTTTCTCCGTTGTTGTGTAATTCACTTGAGCACCATTAAGAGTTTTACTAGCGTAGTATATCACATGGAAGGTCTTACCTGTGCGTTGGCCTAGGACTGCTCCTACCGCGAAATCATTTGCATCACACATTAGCTCAAAAGGTAGCGTCCAATCTGGTGGAACGACAATGGGTGCCGAGGCAAGCTTTTTCTTTAGGGTTTCAAATGCTTGGGTGCAAGAATCATCAAAATCAAAGACTTTATCCTGTTCAAGCAGATTACACAAAGGTTTAGTGATTTTAGAAAAATTATGAATGAACCTCCTGTAAAAACCTACATGTCCGAGAAAACTTCAAATTCCTTTAACCGAACTTGGTATGGGTAATCTCTCGATCACGTCCACCTTGGCTTTGTCAACTTCAATTCCCTTGGATGAAATCTTGTGGTCGAGCACTATTCCTTCATCTACCATAAAGTGGCATTTCTCCCAATTGAGGACTAAATCCGTTTCTTCGCATCTTGCCAACACCCTCTCTAAATTGCCGAGACAGCCGTCGAAGTCATTACCAAAAACTGAAAAATCATCCATGAAGATCTCAAGGAAGTCTTCGACCATGTCTGAAAAGAGTGCCATCATGCATCTTTGGAAGGTTGTCGGGGCGTTACACAATCCGAACGGTATCCTTCGGAAGGCATAAGTACCGTATGGGCATGTGAAGGTTTTCTTTTCTTGATCTTCTGGTGCTATGGCAATCTGATTGTAACCTGAATAACCATCAAGAAAACAATAAAAGGGTTTACCTGCAAGACGATCAAGCATTTGATCAATAAAGAGTAATGGGAAGTGATCTTTCCTAGTGGCTTTGTTTAGCTTTCGATAGTCCATACAAACCCTCCAACCGGTCACAGTCCTGGTTGGGATAAGTTCATTATTTTCATTTCTTACCACTGTTATACCTCTCTTTTTCAGTACACATTGTACCGGACTTACCCACGTACTATCGGAGATAGGGTATATAATGACGGCGTCAAGCCACTTGATGATTTCTTTCATTACAACCCCTTTCATGGCATGATTCAGTCTCCTCTGGGCCTCAATTGAAGGTTTGTGATCATCTTCCAACAAGATCTTGTGCATGCACACCGCCAGGCTAATTCCCTTCAAGTCGGCAATTGTCCACCCTATTGCCTTTTTGTGTAGCTTCAACATCTTGATCAGCTTCTTTTCCTACTCAGGCTGTAACTTAGAAGAAATAATTACAGGAAATGTATTATCGGTCCCTAAGTATACATATTTTAGTTGCTCTGGCAATTGTTTCAACTCAAGAATTGGTGGATTTTCGATAGAGGGTTTTTCGAGTTTACCTTCCTTACTTGAGTAATCCAGTGGTTCAAAGTATGTACCTGGTTGGTTGACTAGCCAATTTTCCTCTTCTTGTTGTTCCTCATCGACCGGTTCTTCATACTCCTCCGGTTCCTCTTGATCGGCAATGTAGTTGCCGAGGCAACTAAATTCCTCATCGAAGTTAAACTCTGCCGTGGCATCAAGTAGTTGGCATTCTTCTGGATCATCGGCATGCCTTAGTGTTTGGAACACATTTAGTTTGACCTGCTGGTCATTCACCCTCATTGTGAGTTCTCCCTTTTCAACATCAATCAAGGTTCTCCCTGTTGCTAGGAATGGTCTCCCGAGAATTATAGGTGCATGTTCATCTGCTTCTCAATCCAAAACAATAAAGTCAGCGGGAAAAATAAATTTATCAACTTTTACCAGTATGTCCTCGATTTTTCCCTCTGGATGCACATAGGATCTGTCGGCTAGCTGCAAGATAATCATTGTAGGTCTTGCCTTCCCGATTCCTAGTTTCTGGAAAACCGATTTAGGCATCAAGTTTATGCTAGCCCCAAGGTCGCATAATGCTTTCCCGACATAGTGATTTCCAATGGAACAAGGCATTGTGAAACTTCCGGGATCCTTCAACTTAGGTGGCATACGATTGTGCAACATTGCCATGCATCCCTCTGTCACAAGAAATCTGTTTCAAACTCTCCTAGCCTTGTTCTCTTGGACACAATGTCTTTAAGAAACTTGGCATAGTTTGGCATTTGTTCAATTGCTTCCACCAATGGCAAGTTGATGTGGACTTGCTTTAGAATATCAAGAAACTTCTTGAATTGACATTCTTGCTTTTGTCGCTTCAACCTTTGTGGGAATAGTGGTGGAAGTCGGATATCTTCGATCCTTTCATTGGTTTGAAACCTGATTGATGGCATTGCCGGACATCCGAGTTGCCGAGGCATTATCAACTGGGGTTGCCGAGGCATGCTTATCGCAAAGTTACCGAGGCGTCTTTATCGCCGATTACCGAGGCATGCTTATTGCGGTTGCGCGCGCAATTCCGGTCCGCATCCGAGGCTTTGCCGCTAGGTTCATCTTGATCTTTTTGTGGAGTTTTGTTTGACGAGCGGGTTTGAACCTCTCTAAGTTGTTGGCCACTTCTGGTGGTGATTGCCTTACATTGCTCATGGCGGTTCCTCTTGCGACTTGATGATCGCTAGGTAAACTTCCTTGTGGTCTAGTATTCATTTTTGAGCAAACCGTCCGACTTGATTTTCCAACGATTTGATTGCCGCCTCTTGGTTTTGCAATCTCATCTTGGTCTTGTTAATAAAAGCATCAGTTCTTTTTGAAATTACTATTCTCAGCCATATAAGATTCAATTTTCATCATAAAAGCATTTAGAGAATTTTCCAAAGAACTAGATGTTGTCGGTTGTTGTTCTTTGCATCATCATTTGTCGTGGCATATTCTGCTGGAATCCCGATGCTTGTGCATTCTGATTGTTCTGTTTTAGAGCATTGTTGGGATTACTCCATGAAAAATTCGGTGCTTCTTCCAAGCTGGATTGTATGTATTGGACATCATGTTGTTGTCTCGATTGTAATTCCCCACATAGAAGTTTGGATTCGGATTCTCGCATACATTCGGAAGAATTATGGTTATCACCACATAACTCACAAAAAGAATCCATTACCTTGACTTCATGTGTGTTGTTTGGTTTTTGCATGTTCGGACCATCTTGGTTAAAGCGGCCAATTGTGCGAAATTGAATCGATGATCCTAGTTCATGTATTGTGGCTTGGCGTCTAACTCCTCCTCTTCTAGTAGATGGGAATTGATAGTCATTCTTGGCCAGCCTGTTTAAAATTTGCATCGCTTCCTCCGGTGACTTATCTAGGAGTATGCCATTTGCCGAGGCATCTAGCATCATCCTTGTTGGTGTATTCACGGCGTTGTAAAACATTGTTACTTGAGTCCACATCGGGAATCCGTGTAAAGGGCATTTGTGTAGAAGTTCTCTATATCGCTCCCAAGCCTCGTACATGGATTCATCATCCGCCTCACGAAAAAGAAGTAATGTCGGTATGGCTTATCACCAAATTTGTAGGATTAAATCTAGCAAGGAAATCACGACAAAGATCAGTCCAAGATGCTATAGATCCGACAGGAATGCTATTCAACCATGCTTTCGCCCTATCCCTCAGTGAATAGGGGAATTATCTTAATCGTAGGACATCGGGGGTGACTCCGTGTATCTTGAACGAGTTGCAAATCTCGAGGAAAGATTTCAGATGTTGTCGTGCATCTTCAGTTGCTGAGCCACCAAATTGACCTATTGTGTTGATCATATTAAACATTACCGGTTTCAACTCAAAGTGGTCGGCTTCAATTTCAGGTGCGACAACTCCTGGGTTAAGTCCATCAAGATCTTCTTCAAGATAATCTCGAATAGTTCTGTTTCGTGCAAGAATCACTCATTCTCCTGCTCGAACATCTTGATTCATATTGCCGTCTTGATTTGCCATTGCTTCTCTTATCCTTCATCTAAGTCTTTGTAAGGTTCGTTCGATTTCTGGATCAAAGGGATATTCTGGTGAAGTCGGCCTCGCCCTGGTCATATATCAATTCAAAACCAAAGTTTGTTAGCCCTTTGAATTTTAAACAAGAAAAATAAAAAGAAAGTGCAAGAAAATAAAAACAAAGTCGCTATTGCCAATCCCCGGCAATGGCGCCAAAAACATGTTGCGCGTAATAAGTGCTACGTAAATGTGCAATTATACACGTTTCAAGTTATAGTATAAAAGATATCGTCTCCATAGGGATTGGTGCCACTTTAAGAATCTAGTCTCTTGCACTGTAAAAAGTAAAAACACAAGTAAAGGATTATAGAAGTTTTAACTAATAACTAATCTAGAAAGCAATTAAGTAAATGAAAAGATGAGATCGAATGAGAGAGATAGGCCAGGTTATCGTGAGTTGAGGTGTGATAGCCGATTGGGTCGTCTTGGTAAAAGAGTGCACGGGCAACTCAGTTGCCGTGGCAACTTGCACAACGGGGTTGCCTTGGCAACTAATCGATGGTTGCCTGGGCGACTAGTGGGCAACTACTTGGGCGTCTGGGCAGCAACCTTCAAGGTTCGGCAGAGCGTTCTTCAATGGTTTCTTCTTATCCCTAAGTCGAAACTCTAGCTACTTGTGCATGCCATGATAATACATCCCTGCGTGAATCAAGGGTGAACAACAACCAATCTTGCGCTCCTCTTAGCCGTTGAAATCCTTAACTTATTCCTAAGCCGGATTAATCTTCACCATCAATAGATTGAATAAAGATCATATTCATTCGTTTCTTGAATCTAACTCTCCCGATATTAGATAAATAGATGAAATCACGAGATCCTCTCCCAATTCACTCGCAAACAAGAATAAGAACCAAGAATGAATAAACCTTGAAATAGAAAAGTGCAAACTCTTATTACCTAAACAAAAACCAATAGTTTCTCACAACCACAAAACACAATAACCATAGCCAAGTAAATTTAGTTCATGGCTAGGTTCCAAAGAAACACAAGATAAACAATCCCTAGCGTGAACCCAATAGAACAAGAAAGAAAAGATGAAGCTTGTCGAAAATCCCTTGCTTTCTCCCTTGGACTTGTCGAAAATTTCCCTAATGCTCTCCTCCTTTAGTTGTCGAAATCTCCTTGCTATTTATAGGGCTAGGCCAAAGTCCTTCTTTGAGGAGGAGTTTGAGTTGGAATTAAATTATCTTTAAAGAATATAATTCTTTATTATAATTTTATTCCTATTAGAACTTCTCCTATCTTCTTGGAATTTAATTCTTCTTTAATCTCTGCATGGCAATCAAATTCCTTTGGGCTTGGGCCTTGCTCCATGTCATCTTGGGCTTGTAAAGTCATTAATTTCGACATCCCTATTGCTTTTTCTCTTTGTTGACAATTGCCATGGCAACTGGCTCGGCGTCTCCTTCATGCATTGCCCTGGCAACTAGCTCGGCGTCTCCTTCATGCATTGCCCTGGCAACTAGCTCGGCATTGCTTTGGCAAGTGATCCTGCACATACACACACAAAGCACACCAAAGCAGCATCTTTTCCACAAAAACTACCAAGTTATGTAATCAAGCTCAACGATGGAAGGAAACATGGATTAATGCATGAATGGCTAACTATGCAACTAATATGAGCCTAAGTCTAACAATAATATGAGTAAAAAGGGTAAGAAAAATAGTACTTTTGAACACTTATCAACCATTTACTGAACTCAGGATCTTTTCGGTCTATTAAATTTTCTCTTTCGAATAATTCAATCTTATCCGAATTGCCATTCTATTATCTCATAATTTAATTGACTCAAGCAAAGTTAAAAGTACACTTAATCGTACTCATGCAACCTTTAGCCTAGAACCAACATGTATCATAAAGCATACAAGAGGTAGTAATGTATTACCTTAAGTCCTTGCTATACTGGTCGACCCTTGAAACGACATTCAAACACTCTCGAACCCGAATTCACGTCCCCTAGCCTCTCAGATCCAAAGATATAGGAATGCCCAAATCGGAGAAGAACCGGTCGAAATATCGAAGCTCCGATAAAGCCCTTCCCGGTGTCAAAACAACAATTGGCTGGATGGGTTTTGATCGTCGCAATGCCAAGAGCATAGATCCAGTGGCCGCAACTCGAACAGACATCGAGGATGGCCGGAAAATGGTAAAAACAAAGGCGGCGAGTAAAACTTATAGCCGAATCTTTGGTCGGGCTTTCATGGCGAACGAGTCGATAATTCTACGCGTGATGGTCGGGGTTATGCTTGGGGTGGGACGACGGTCAAAAGGGTAATAGCGGTGTACAACACCGTCGAGCGGTGACGAAGACTCAACGACGGCAAGTTTGGGTCGGTGAGGGGGTGGCAAAAGAAAAAAGATGGGTCTGGCAATTTTTTTATTTGAATAAAAGGAATTCCCCATTGATAGGTGAAAGGGTTATTATTGTTATTATTATTATTATTATTATTATTATTATTATTATTATTATTATTATTATCGAACTTTACCAAGAGACTTAGCTTCAAAAGGAAACTAGTGCAACAAAGCAACAAGAGCTGCCTTAGCTCAGTTGGTCGAGTATGTGGCACATAAGCCACTAGTCGTGGGTTCAAACTCTCACAACTACAAACCCCTTTTTTATATCCTTAATTAAATTAGGGGGTGTTACAACTTTCCCCCTCTAAAAGAATATTCGTCCTCAAAATTTACCTGAGTCAGAGAAATGCATGAACCACTCTTTAATTCCTTCATGTACTAAAACTTACTCATATGATAATGCTTGTTTCTTCTTAGAACTCACAGATAGTCACATATCAATCTAACAAAATCCTCAATCACTCAAACTGACTTTGGACCCAAAAGTATCCCATCATACATCTCAGACAACTGATCAGAATACGGTATGTAAATCTATACAGAACTTCATTTGGTTCCATCTAAACAATAGTCTCATAAACCGTTATTATAAGCCAACTCAGTAAGGAATAGAACACATTTCCAACTACCATAGAAGCTAATCATGTGACCCTGGAGTATTTCCTCCGTTATCTGAATTACTCTGCTAGGTTGACCATCAGCTTGTGGATGATGAAATGTAACTACAGTTCAGATAAGTACTCACGACCTCCAACAAGGTCTTCCAAAACCAGGATTTAAGCATCGGATTGCAGTCAGAGATGATATATATATATATATAATGGTACAATATACCATATTTTCAAGAAAACTTTCTTCAAGCCGATCGAACATAACCAAAGTTTTGGACGAAAATTACTTACCTTCAACAAAATTTTCAGGCATTAATCATTTCAGATCCTTATCCAAATTCAGTTTCATCAAGTGAATCTAAAACACAGACAAATATCATGAGCATCCTTTACCAGAACAAATATGACTCTGCTAGACAAAAAGGTTTACATACACTTATTTCAGAATGATCTAACGTCAGAGTCTCGACGCAATAGAGTACGATAACAATCTAGGGCATGTATTTACCAGACACCCTGAGACAGACGATCGACCGATCTACCCAGAATGACAGAATTCTAAGCTCTGATACCACTAAATGTAACCCCCTAGACCTGGCTATGCGACACACCTAAATCTAGGAGGTCACTTTGGGGTCACCAGAGCGACCCACAGAAAAATAGACGAAAACTCTTAAAAATACATTTAAAAGTGTAAAGCAACATTTCTGTTAAAACTATATTAAAATTTTGTGTATCTAGAAAACAAAATATGGACTCAATCATAAAATAAATCGTGACATACATGCCAACTAATACATAGGTACCGTACTCCACGCGCAATGCCAAGGGAACTCCAAACTGATATCGGTCATAAATCTATAATTGAATTTCTTTAACCTACAATGGTGAAACAAAGTGAGTTTGGGAAAAATCAGTAATACAAAACTACCAAATGATGATGTAGACAAATGCATGTAAGGTAAAACAGATCCATGGTATAGTATAAAACTATCACGGTGTTCCGGGTATCCATAGGTTCCAATTACGATTCATTTTAAATTCTTATATATCCTTTATCTGAACTTCAATTGGCAGTTTTCCAAGACTACATCTATAAGGCATTTACCTAGGCCCATTGGGTGTAGGTGCGGACCTAAAGGGGTGTATTAGGTCTAATAGAATTGGTCCCAACTGAAGCATAAAATCCTGAATGCAGAATGTAGTACCCTAGCCGAAGCGTAGGAACCTAATACAGTAGTCATGAGGAATTACCCTAGCCGAAGCATAGGAACCTAATACAGTAGTCATAAGGAATTACCCTAGCCGAAGTGTAGGAAGATGATACAGTAGTCATAAGGAATTACCCTAACTGAACCGTAGGAACCTGATACAATAGTCACAAGAAATTACCCTAGCTGAAGCGTAGGAACCTGATACAGTAGTCATAAGGAATTACCCTAGTCGAAGCGTAGGAACCTGATACAGTAGTCATAAGGAATTACCCTAGCCGAAGCGTAGGAACCTGATACAGTAGTCATAAGAATTACCCTAGCCGAAGCGTAGGAACCTGATACAGTAGTCATAAGAATTACCCTAGCCGAAGCGTAAGAACCTGATATAGTAGTCATAAGGAATTACCCTAGCTGAAGAGTAGGATCCTGATACAGTAGTCATAAGGAATTACCCTAGCCGAAGCATAGGAAACTGATACAGTAGTCATAAGGAATTACTAGCCGGATCAAGGCTGAACCTTCGGTAACTTCATACTCTATCCCAAGTACCTAGTAACAGTCTAAGCAGTGATAATAATAACAACAATAATAATCAGTATTAAGTAATGACAGCAAAAGATACAAGCAAACCATTCAATCTGATAGGTACACCTTAAGTACTCGTTTCTTAGAACTGCTATAGTGTATTGCAAAGTAGATCACTTTCACTAACTAACCACTGCACAAACTATGAGAAATCGAACATGCCTTCATATGGTATTCTTCCAATATCACATTTGTAGCCGAAATGACTAACAACACGGTCGTATATTACCACTTTCAAAGCTAGTCTATATGTTTGGCTTTACTGGTATTTCTTATTCCAAGTCTTAGAGGTATTTTCAGTCATTTTAGTATTTGAGGCTATTACAGACACCTTGATGCCCAAGGGTGTTTCAGTCATTAAGATACTTCCTGTAATTCCAAACAATTCATTCATTTCAATTCTCGAGGGTTTATCCATGATTTCAGTTAATTTGAAAATTTTCAGTGTCTGAGGTTACTTCAGTTATTTCTATCATTCTCATCAATTTATTCACTATTGTCATTTAGATCAGTTCAGGAATACGTAGAATCTTCCAGTAAATTTATCTTCAGGTGTTTGTCCAGAGTTTGGGTATTCCAAGTGTTTTGTTATCATACATATTTGAAATCTTGATACCGAATTCTTTTTTAATAGAACCCAATAGAACGAGGATTTCATATAAAGTAATTATTTATCAGACCGGGTGTAAAATTTTAGGACATTTCCTTTATTAGGGGTATTTAAGTCATTCGTATTTCTCGAGTGTATTATCGTTATTTCTTAACAAAATATTTCAAATATTAAATCATTTAACTCTATCTATTAGATCGAGAGATTATGTCTTATTAACCATTTATTGAACTCAGGATCCTTTCAGTCTATTAAATTTCCTCTTTTGAATAATTTGATCTTATCCAAATTACCATTATGTTATCTCATAATTTAATTGTCTCAAGGAAAGTTAAAAGTACACTTAATCGTACTCATGCAACCTTTAGCTTAGAACCAACATGTATCATAAAGCATGCAAGAGGTAGTAATGTATTACCTTAAGTCCTTGCTATATCGGCCAACCCTTGAAACGACATTTGAACACTCTCAAACCCGAATTCGACATCCCCCAGCCTCCCAGATCCAAAGATATACGAATGCCCAAATCAGAGAAGAACCGGTCGAAATATCGAAGCTCCGATGAAGCCTCTCCCAGTGTCAGAACAACAATTGGCTGGATGAGTTTTGATCGTCACAACGCCAGGATCATAGATCCGGTGGCCGCATCTCGAACAGACGTCGAGGATGGCCGAAAAATGGTAAAAACAAAGGCGGTGAGTAAAACTTATGGCCGAATATTTGGTCGGGCTTTCATGGCAAATGGATCGATGGTTCTGTGCTTAACGGCCGGGGTTATGCTCGAGGTGAGACAACAATCAAAAAGGTAACGGCGGTGTACAACACCACCGAGCGGTGACAGATTCTCAACGGCGACAGGTTTGGGTAGGTGAGGGGTGCCAAAAGAGAGAAGAAGGGTCTGGCAATTTTTTTTATTTGAATGAAAGGAATTCCCCATGGATAGGTGAAAGGGTTATTATTATTATTATTATTATCGAACCTTACCAAGAGACTTAGCTTCAAAAGTAAACTGGTGCAACAAAGCAACAATAGCTGCCTTATCTGAGTTGGTCGAGTATATGGCATATAAGCCACTAGTCGTGGGTTCAAACTCCCATAACTTCACACCCCTTTTTTATATCTTTAATTAAATTAGGGGGTGTTACAACTCTCCCCCTCTAAAAGAATATTCATCCTCGAAATTTACTTGAGTCAGAGAAATGCATGAACCACTCTTTAATCCCTTCATGTACTAAAACTTACTCACCCGATAATGCTTGTTTCTTCTTAGAACTCACAGACAGTTACAGATCAATCTAATAGCATCCTCAGTCACTCAAACTGACTTTGGACCCAAAAGTATCCCATCATACGTCTCAGACAACTGATCAGAATACGATATGTAAATCTATACAGAACTTCATATGGTTCTATCTAAACACTAGTCTTATAAACCGTTATTATAAGCCAACTTAGTAAGGAATAGAACACATTTCCAACTACCATAAAAGCTAATCATGTGACCCTAGAGTATCTCCTCCGTTATCTGAATTACTCTGCTAGGTTGACCATCAGCTTGTGGATGATGAAATGTAACTGCAGTTCAGACAAGTACTCACGGCCTCCAACAAGGTCTTCCAGAACCAAGATTTAAGCATCAGATTGCAGTCAGAGATGATAACGGTACAATATACCATATTTTCAAGAAAACTTTCTTCAAGCCGATCGAACATAACCAAAGTTTTGGACGAAAATTACTTACCTTCAGCAAAATTTTCAGACATTAATCATTTCAGATCCTTATCCAAATTCAGTTTTATCAATTTAATTTGAAACACAGATAAATATCATGAGCATCCTTTACCAGAACAAATATGACTATGACAGACAAAAGGGCTTAGATACACTTACTTCAAAAATGATCTAACGTCAGAGTCTCGACGCAATAGAGTACGATAACAATCTAGGGCATGTATTTACCAGACCCCCTGAGACAGACGATCGACCGATCTACCCAGAATGACAGAACTCTAAGCTCTGATACCACTAAATGTAACCCCCTAGACCTGGCTATGCAACACACCTAAATCTAGGAGGTCACTTTGAGGTCACCAGAGCGACCCACAGAAAAATAGAAGAAAACTCTTAAAAATACATTTAAAAGTGTAAAACAACATTTCTGTTAAAACTATATTAAAATTTTATGTATCCAGAAAACAAAATATGGACTCAATCATAAAATAAATCATGACATACATGCCCACTAGTACATAGGTACCGTACTCCACGCGCAACGCCAAGGGAACTCCAAACTGATATCAGTCATAAATCTATAATTGAATTTCTTTAACCTGCAATGGTGAAACAAAGTGGGTTTGGAAAACTCAGTAATACAAAAATACCAAATAATGATGTAGACAAATGCATGTAAGGTAAAACAGGTCCATGGTATAGTATAAAACTATCACGATGTCCAGGGTATCTATAGGTTCCAATTACGATTCATTTTAAATTCTTATATATCCTTTATCTGAACTCCAATAGGCAGTTTTCCAAGACTGCATCTATAAGGCATTTACCCAGGCCCATTGGGCGTAGGTGCTGACCTAAAGGGGTGTATTAGGTCTAATAGAATTGGTCCCAACTAAAGCATAAAATCCTAAATGCAGAATGTATTACCCTAGCCGAAGCGTAGGAACCTAATACAGTAGTCATGAGGAATTACCCTAGCCGAAGCATAGGAACATAATACAGTAGTCATAAGGAATTACCCTAGCCAAAGCGTAGGAACCTGATACAGTAGTCATAAGGAATTACCCTAGCCAAAGCGTAGGAACCTGATACAGTAATCATAAGGAATTACCCTAGCTAAAGCGTAGGAACTTGATACAGTAATCATAAGGAATTACCCTAACCGAAGCGTAGGAACCTGATACAGTAGTCATAAGGAATTACCCTAGCCGAAGCGTAGGAACCTGATACAGTAGTCATAAGGAATTACCCTAGCCGAAGCGTAAGAACCTGCTAGAGTAGTCATAAGGAATTACCCTAGCTGAAGCGTAGGAACCTGATACAGTAGTCATAAGGAATTACCCTAGCCGAAGCGTAGGAATGTGATATAGTAGTCAGAAGGAATTACCAGCCGGAACAGGGCTGAACCTTCGGTAACTTCATACTCTATCCCAAGTACCCAGTAACAGTCTAAGCAGTGATAATAGTAACAACAATAATAATCAGTATTAAGTAATGACAGCAGAAGATATAAGCAAACCATTCAATCTGATAGGTGCACCTTAAGTACTCGTTTCTTAGAACTGACTATAGGTATTGCAAAGTAGATCACTTTCACTAATTAACCACTGCACAAACTACGAGAAATCGAATATGCATTCATATGGTATTATTCCAATATCACATTAGTAGCTGAAATGACTAACAAACACGGTTGTATATTACCATATTCAAAGCTAGTCTATTTGTTTGACTTTACTAGTATTTCTTATTCCAAGTCTTAGAGGTATTTTCAGTCATTTTAGTATTTGAGGCTATTACAGACACCTTGATGCTCAAAGGTGTTTCAGTCATTAAGATACTTCTGGTAATTCCAAACAATTCATTCATTTCAATTCTTGAGGGTTTATCCATGATTTCAGTTAATTTGAAATTTTTCATTGCTTGAGGTTATTTCAGTCATTTCTATCATTCTCATCAATTTATTCACTACTGTCATTTAGATCAGTTAAGGAATACGTAGAATCTTCCAGTAAATTTATCTTCAGGTGTTTGTCCAGAGTTTGGGTATTCCAAGTGTTTTGTTATCATACATAATTGAAATCTTGATACCGAATTCTTTTCCAATAGAACGAGGATTTCATATAAAGTAATTATTTATCAGACCGAGTGTAAAATTTTAGGACATTTCCTTTATTAGGGGTATTTAAGTCATTCTTATTTCTCGAGTGTATTATCGTCATTTCTTAACAAAATATTTCAAATATTAAATCATTTAACTCTATCTATTAGATCGAGAGATTATGTCTTATTAACCATTTATTGAACTCAGGATCCTTTCGGTCTATTAAATTTCCTCTTTCGAATAATTCAATCTTATCCAAATTACCATTCTATCATCTCATAATTTAATTGTCTCAAGGAAAGTTAAAAGTACACTTAATCGTACTCATGCAACCTTTAGCTTAGAACCAACATGTATCATAAAGCATGCAAGAGGTAGTAATGTATTGCCTTAAGTCTTTGCTATATCGACCGACCCTTGAAACGACATTCGAACACTCTCAAACCCGAATTCGACGTCCCCCAGCCTCTTAGATCCAAAGATATACGAATTCCCAAATCAGAGAAGAACCGGTCGAAATATCGAAGCTCCGATGAAGCCTCTCCCGATGTCAGAACAATAATTGGCTGGATGGGTTTTGGTCGTCGCAACGCCAGGATCATAGATCCGGTGGCCGCATCTCGAACAGACGTCGATGATGGCCGAAAAATGGTAAAAACAAAGGCGGCGAGTAAAACTTATGGCCGAATCTTTGGTCCGGTTTTCATGGCAAATGGATCGATGGTTCTGTGCTTGACGACCGGGGTTATGCTCGAGGTGAGACAACAGTCAAAAAGGTAACGGCGGTGTACAACACCACCGAGCGGTGACGAAGACTCAACGACGACAGGTTTGGGTAGGTGAGGGGGTGCCAAAAGAGAGAAGAAGGGTCTGGCAATTTTTTTTATTTGAATGAAAGGAATTCCCCATGGATAGGTGAAAGGGTTATTATTATTATTATTATTATTATTATCGAACCTTACCAAGAGACTTAGCTTCAAAAGGAAACTAGTGCAACAAAGCAACAAGAGCTGTCTTATCTCAATTGGTCGAGTATATGGCACATAAGCCACTAGTCGTGGGTTCAAACTCCCATAACTACAAACCCCATTTTTTATATCCTTAATTAAATTAGGGGGTGTTACACACATTGCATCAAAATGCAATCAACAACACAATAACACATAACCTCAACATCCTTTACTCAAATCCACTCCACAACTCCCAAAATTAACAACAAACCTCTTCCAAACTTAACCTAGCCACAATCTAACGTTTAAACACTTCAATTAACATTTAAAAACACATCACAAACATCGTTATATCTCCAGCATTCAATTAACCACCACAGCTCCTCAAAACACATAACTAGCAACCTAGAAAATTAGAGATTCACATAGTTTCAGGATTTCAATGTTAAAACCCACTTATTAACATTATTCAACATCAAGATTATGATTAAAATCAATCAAGAACCCAGCAAAATAGAATCCATATGAAAATTCTTCAATTAAATCCATTAAACCTCAATTAAATCAATTTTCCACAATTAAATCATCAAATCAAGTTAGAAAGCATGTGTAAAGGATCAATAACTTGGGAATTTCAATAAAGAACCTTGTATTAGAGGAGAAGAACGAACCTCACCTCTAATGGCTGCTTTTCCCCTCAATTAGTTGATTTTCCAAACACAAAACAATGAGAAATCAAATTTATTTTGTTAGAAAACTATTGTAAACTCAATTGAAATCAAAAGATTGATTAAAAGTGAATTTTGCCTAGATATTTTGAAAAGAGAAAAGGTGTTTGGCTGGAGAGAATTGGAGAGAAAATCTTTTTGCCAAAAGTTTGTTACTTAAAATTTGTTTTAGATATTTTAATTATCCAATTCTTTCCCCAAGCCTTTAATTATATTTTAAAATAATTTAAAATAATTAATTAAGGGAAAAATTCAGATATTAGACCCTTGGGTAAATAGCTCCTTAAAGATTCAAAGTTTTGACCCTTTTACAAAACAGTCACTAAAAATAGTTTTGAAACTTTGCATTTTGGTCACTACCCAAAATGTCCACTCATGAAACCCATTTTTGTAAAATTGATTCCACCAAAATCATTTTCATATTAAATAATGATTTTACATAATTTATTTCATATTTTTAACCTGTCCAAAAATATTTAATCCAATCTAAATCCCGAAACTGGCTCGAATCCTCTAATCCGATCCACCGTCTAAACCAATTGGAAAACTTCTAGGCCCAAAATCGAGGCGTTACAGTATAAAGAGTGTTTTTTATTATTTTATTCTTTACACTCTTGTGAGCTTAATTCTTGTAAACGCCCACTTTGTGAGGTTTTCATTGTTTACACAAATTACCTTGTAGAAGGAAGAGGTTCTAGTTTAGCCTAAGTAAAAACTAGAGCGGTTCTATCTTATCCATTGAAAAGATAAGGTTGTAAGGGTTGCCTATTGATCCCGGTAAAAAGGGAAGAATTCAATAGTGAATTGAAAAATCCTTAGTGATGTGCTAAGGTAGTGGATGTATACTCGGTTGGGTAGTCGAACCACTCTAAATCATCGTGCAAATTGTCCATTAATTTTCAGTTTAGCCAAGTCATTCAAGAAATAAATTTCAATCCTTTTGAAGGTTTTTTTGGGAGATTGATTCGAGCGTGGTACAAGCCTTTCAAATTGGGTTTCAATTTAGAGTTTGTTGATGCTAGTGGTGGAGGAAGATTATGGATTAGGGTTTCAATTAGCCAAAGTTTATTTTAGGTTGTAGGCTTATCAATTAGGTTTTTGAGTGTTATTGTTTTGGCTGATATCACTTGACATTGGGTTGGGCTCATATGAAAATAAGCATCTACATGTGTTCTTTGCTCATTGTCGTGCAACGAAAATATCTTTGCTCATTGTCGTGCAACGAAAATAGAACAAAAAAAATAAAAGATATCAATTTCATCCGATTTGGCTATACTTGAATCACTTGTGCAAGCTCTTTCGTTAGAATTTAAATAATCTACTCCTTCACTTCTTCGGAGGAAATAACTCATTGATCGATCCGCTTTGCTACTTTTTTAGAGAGATAGAATTTAATCGATTCATCTACTCTGTCATTCCTTCGAAAAGATAAGACCTGCGAGAGTTAAAAAGGGTGATTAGTGAAATTGGTTATAATTATATGTGTTATATTTTGATACACAAGTTGTGTAAAAAAATTCCACAAATTTTCATATTTAAGCTATAAAATCTAAATCCCTAGCCTAAATACCCTAAAATCTAAACCTTAAACTCTAAACTTTAAATTTAAACCATAAACTTTAAATTCTAAACTCTAAATCACAACCCCTTAATCTCTAAACACTAAAATTAAAAAGCTTGTATAAACTGTGTATCAAAGTATTTTCTTAACTATAATTAACTGCTTTATTTTAAACTGTAAACTTTAAAAGGTTAAATCTAAACGTTGTATTTTGGAGATTTGGTTGATCCATTCCATTGCTCTCAAAGAAAATAGAATTTGTAAATCGGGTGATCCGCTCCATTAACGACTAGGAACAAATTGGATGACAGAGTAAACGTTAGAGTAAACTGATGACAAAACTAAAATAAAATACCAAATTGAGAATTCAAAAAGTGTATTAAGCCTTTTTGCAAAACCAAACTCTATTGCCATTAGAATCCATTTGCACTCCAAGTGTTTGATAATATTCACTGCAACAATGCCCCCACCAAAACTGTCCTACTCCATGGCCCCTTTGAGCAACACATAATATGAAAACAAATCTCTCTTTATGTGTTTTCTAGTCCCACGTGCCACACTGCAGTGCCAGCCAACCCCCCCTCTCGTGCTTAGATTCCTCGGTACCCACACTTGCCATCCCATCCCATGATTTTATTTCATTTTGAGTAAAATAATGGCAAACCCACACCCGTCTCACGAGCCACCCTATTCAAGTTCGTAGTTGATTTGTAGTTGTGAGGAATATATTGTATATTTACTTAAATTATATTATCTTATTAATATAATTTATATAGATTTTGATATGTTCATCTATTTATATTTTATCGTATTTTAAATGTTTCGAGATTGTATTCGAATTGTGTAATCAAGTTAGGTTCGAAATCGAGAGGTTTAATTGATAATATTCAAATAACTTACAAGTCTTGTGCTTCTGTTTTATTATTTTTTATGTTATAATTGTATTCAAAATGTAATACATTGATATCAACTTTAACAAGTTAATAATTTAGTTTTGTATATCTTAATACATGTTTAGTATAAAATCATATTATTATGCTGGTTAACACCTCATCACTCACGTGATAATGCCCCTTTTCATTTATGTTTCTTTTTCTCTCTTTTTTTTTCTTTCTTTTTTATTAAAAAATATGTGTGTCATTCAAAGGTGTCTGATTTTGTAGACATATCTGCTTTCTTCTTTCTTCTCTATGGTTCGGGTCATGGATTAGATATTAGATCGGATAAAACGAATGGTTGATGTAATTATGTTATTAAATTAGGCAGGGGTTTTTATAATGAATATTATAAGATTGATGGTACAAATTAAGGGTCGGTCCATGTCATAGATCCCATCAAGGAACTAGTAGAATTTTTGCATTAGGTCATGGTTTGCAAATTTTTATTTAATTATAGATTTGGATCCATCCCAACAGTATTAGAATTTTGATTTAAGTTCATTGTAGACAAAATAATTTAAATTTAAATTATCTAAAATAATATTATTCATTTTTTTATTGAAACACTTATTGAATTGATTGCATAGGAATATTTATGAACTCTTAAATGGCTAACCCTAGCCTAGTTGAACCAGTAAAGCAATAAGATGGATTTGGCATAGAAATCTAATCATCCATATGCATGTATGTATGTATGCATGCGTGTTTGCTTGCATGCATGCGTGTTTGCTTGCATGTTATGTGTGCATGCATGCATGCTTGCATGTATGTATGTATGAAGCAAACTCCAAGCTGATTTCATCAAATGCAAAAAAGGCCATGAAAAGCGATGAAAAGTATCAGTTTTTTCAACACCAGAAAGCTTGCAGACAAAAGCCACCCGCTCAACCATTCCAGCAACAACAACCACCCCCACCTCCAATCCTCTAAAATTCCATTCTTTCTCTCACCACTGCACAAACATCATGGCCTAGCTGTTTCTTGGATCCGGAGATTCTGGGTCTTTCCCATTAGTTTATACACACCTTTTAAAACAAAAATGAAGAAAACACGGTGCTACTACCCCACCCTCCACAAGACATGATCTGGGTTCTCTCCCTATTGTCCTTCCCTCCTCCCTGTTCTGTTCTTCTCCTTGGAGTTTTTAGCTGTGCATTGTTGTAATGCCTGTGATTCCATGGACCCTCTTCTTCTTCTCCATCCTACTGTTCCCTTTCCCTTACACGGCTCTTGCCGTTAACCATCAAGGCCAAGCCCTTCTTTCTTGGAAAACAAGCTTCAATGGATCACTCGAGGCCTTGACCAATTGGGATGCCACTCCCTGCAACTGGTTTGGTATTGTCTGCAACTTCAACAATGAAGTTGTGGAGTTGGAATTGAGGTATGTTGATTTGTTCGGACAAGTTCCTTCTAATTTTACTTCCTTGTTAACTTTGAATAAGCTTGTTCTGTCTGGAGCAAACCTTACTGGTTCAATCCCGAAAGAGATAGGCAGTCTCACCCAATTGACTCACCTGGATTTGAGTGAGAATGTCTTGACCGGGGAAATCCCAAGTGAGCTCTGCAGTTTAGATAGGCTTCAACAACTCTTTCTCAACTCGAACAAGATCAAGGGTTCTATACCGATCGAAATAGGGAATCTCACGAGTTTGGAATGGCTAATCCTGTTTGACAATCAACTTAGCGGTGAAATCCCCAGCACCATTGGCAATTTGAAGAGTCTTGAAATGATTAGAGCTGGTGGGAACAACCTTGAAGGTCCTCTCCTGCCAGAAATTGGCAACTGCACCAATTTGGTGATGTTAGGCCTAGCTGAAACAAGCATCTAGGGTTTCCTCCCTTCAACTCTAGGCCTTCTCAAGAAGCTTCAGACGATCGCGATCTACACCGCTTATCTCTCCGGTCAAATTCCGCCCGAAATCGGGGACTGCACCGAGCTTCAAAATATTTACTTATACGAAAACTCACTGACTGGATCAATACCCAGAAGCCTTGGCAATTTGAGAAATCTGGAAAACTTATTGCTGTGGCAGAACAACCTGGTGGGAGCCATTCCTCCTGAGCTTGGAAACTGCAACAAACTGTTAGTGATCGATGCTTCCATGAATTCGTTAACCGGAAGCATTCCGCAATCATTCGGGAATCTGACATCACTCCAGGAACTTCAGCTGAGCGTCAACCAAATCTCGGGGGAAATCCCTTCAACACTCGGCAATTGTCGTCAGATGACTCACATCGAACTCGACAACAATCAGATCACCGGAGCTATACCAGGGGAACTCGGCAACTTGACAAACTTGACGCTTCTGTTTCTGTGGCAGAATAAACTGGAAGGCAGCATTCCGGATTCCATTTCCAATTGTCGTAACTTGGAAGCCATTGATTTTTCTCAAAACAGCTTAACGCGTCCTATCCCCACCGGAATCTTCCAGCTTAAGAAACTCAACAAACTGTTGCTTCTCTCCAATAATCTCATGGGGAATCTTCCGCCGGAGATCGGAAACTGTTCCTCATTGATTCGTTTTCGCGCCAGCAATAACAAGATAACCGGATCCGTTCCTATCCAGATTGGGAGGTTGCAGAACTTGAATTTCTTGGATCTCGGGTCCAACCGATTAACCGGATTTATACCCCAAGAAATATCCGGCTGCCAGAATCTGACTTTTCTCGATCTGCATTCCAATTCTATTGGCGGTACCTTGCCCCTCAGCTTAAGCAAGCTTATTTCACTTCAGTTTGTTGATTTCTCTGATAATTTAATCGAAGGGGGATTGAGTTCAAGCCTCGGTTCACTGAGTTCACTCACTAAACTCGTTCTTGGGAAGAACCGGTTCTCTGGGTCAATCCCAACTGAACTCGGGTCCTGTTCGAAGCTACAGTTACTAGACTTGAGTTCAAATCAGCTGATGGGTAATATTCCGGCAACTTTGGGGAAGATTCCGGCGCTGGAAATCGCTCTCAATCTGAGCTGGAACCAGCTCACCGGAGAGATACCGGAGGATTTCACGGCATTGGATAAGCTTGCTATTCTGGATACATCTCACAATCAACTCGTTGGAGATCTGCAATATCTTGCCCGGTTGCAAAATCTTGTTCTTCTCAACGTGTCGCATAACAACTTCACAGGGCGAGTGCCGGACACGCCCTTCTTCTCGAAGCTTCCACTCAGCACTCTCGCCGGGAACCCCTCGATCCGCTTCTCCGGCAACCAGTGTTCTGCGTACGACGGGAAAGGAAGTGGCTCGTCGTCTAAGCGCAGGGGAGCGCGCGTGGCGATGGTGGTTTTGCTCTGCACCGCATGTGTTCTCCTCATGGCGGCGCTCTACATCATCATTAGCTCTAAAAAGCAAAGCCGTGGTCCTCAAGGTGATTGCGACGTTGACGGCGACGCTGACCTGGAAATGGGCCCACCATGGGAGCTGACTTTGTACCAGAAACTCGACTTATCAATCGCTGACGTGACTAGATCCCTGACCTCCGGCAACATAATCGGCCGCGGCCGAACTGGTATCGTTTACAAAGTCAACGTCCCTTCAGGACTAACCATCGCCGTCAAAAGATTCCGTTCATCGGAAAAGACATCGGCCTCCTCGTTTTCATCCGAAATCACAACGCTGGCTAGAATCCGACACCGCAACATCTTACGGTTACTGGGTTGGGGAGCCAACAGAAAAACAAAACTGTTGTTTTACGATTATATAACGAATGGAACACTGGGCGCATTGTTGCACGAAGGTAGCGGAAGAGAAATGTTGGATTGGGACATAAGATTCAAGATCGCTTTAGGGGTGGCGGAAGGGTTAGCCTATTTACACCACGATTGCGTGCCGGCGATCATACACCGTGATGTCAAGGCTCATAATATTCTGCTGGGAGACCGTTACGAGCCCTGCTTGGCCGATTTTGGGCTGGCTAGATTGGTAGAGGACGATAACGGTGACTCGTTTTCGGCCAACCCGGAGTTTGCCGGCTCCTTCGGTTACATGGCTCCGGGTAAGCAACATGGGTCCTTTACACTCGTATTCTTGTGGAAAAAAATTGTTTCTTTTGCTGCAATTAGATTAAATTAAATCTTGGTTTTATGCTAGAATCATGGTTAAGATCGTCGATATTGTTAATTAAATCTGGGTTAATTATGATATTGTAAATCTGGGATAAGACAAATATGATAGGATTGATGGGCACTTAAAGCAAATATTATTTGGAAGGGCCAACGTACGGGGTGAGGCTAAAAAACAGAGGTTTTAGGTTTCTAAGTCCAAATCTTATTAATTGGATAATATTTATATAAGACTTTAAAATTCTTATCAATTGAGTAATATTTTAAATTTATAACTGAAATTTTTATTAATTGGGTAACATTTTAGATTACAATCGAAATTCTTATTAATTATATAGTAACATTTTAAGTTGAATTCTGTCTCCTAAATTCTTACTAACCGGATAAAAATTTAGGTACGAGGCAACCTTAATTTAGCCGCTGACCTATCGATTAACCTTTGTTTATTTTGTTGCAACTATTAGACTAAAGTCGCACGCTCCATTGATTGGAAATTTCTTTTGCATTAATTACATTTGGTGTCATTCGTTCATTCCTTATAGAAGACCAGATTTTTGTTCATTTGACGGAGTAATTGCATAATGTTTATAAAATGATTTGTGCAGAGTATGGTTGCATGTTGAAGATCACAGAAAAGAGCGATGTGTATAGTTATGGAGTTGTGTTGCAAGAGATAATAACCGGAAAGAAACCGGCCGACCCCTCATTCCCCGAGGGTCACCATGTTATTCAATGGGTTCGAGATCACTTGAAAAACAAGAAGGACCCTGTTGAGATCCTTGACGCTAGACTCCAAGGTCATCCGGACACTCAGATACACGAAATGCTTCAAGCTCTAGGTATCTCATTGCTTTGCACGAGCAATCGTGCCGAGGACCGACCCATAATGAAAGACGTGGCTGCATTACTAAAAGAAATTCGGCATGAGCCCACGTCGGGGAGTGACACCGCCCACAAGCCGACGTCAAAAAAGATAGAAACAACTGCATCGTACTCGTCGTCCTCAGTGACCCCAGCTCAATTGTTACTCAACCTCCAAGGGCCCTCTCAATATCAAACCTCACTTGCTTACTCTTCATCATCTGCAAATTATTTCCCAAGAAGCCAATAACCATCTCGCCGGTCTCCGGTGGAATGAAGCATTGGTTAATTCCTTGTAGCATGTATAAAGATAGCTGTGAGAATGGTGTTGTAGGATTAGAAATTGATAAGAGAGTTAGATGGCACCTAATGATGAGTGTATAGCAACTTGATTGATTGAGTTTAGTTTGCAAATCAAAGGCAGCAGCATTTGGTTATAGTGTCAAGTGTGGTTCTGTGGGATGGGTTTGGGGAATTGTGAAAAGGAGATGAGGAATGTGTGGTTTTGAGGAAATGTTGGCAAATAATTTAGCCGACTCAACCAATTTGTTTGTTTTCTTTATCTTTCCATATGTATAATTGTGGGGAAGCATTCTTGCAACCCATCCAATCCAGGTCCCCACCATGTGATGTGAAATAAGGTTCAACATGCTTCTAGTACAACCATTTCTCATTTTCCATGGAAGAACCTCAACAATTAACAATAGTATTTCAGTCTCTATTCAATACAGACGCTATATTAATATCAAAATAAAGATCAAATAAATCATTCTCATATATTACTCCGCGAATAATTTTGAATGCATCCACAATTGTCACAAAAGAAATCTAACCATAAAAGATCGGGGACTTTCCCTGATCAAGAAGTGCATCATGATGAATGCAACATGAAACACCAAACCATCAGCACGATAAATAATTAGAATCTCCCCAAGCACATTTGGTCGGTTGGCCAAGCTACTCATCTTTGTCCACTCATATTCTCTTAGGTCATAAGTTCTAGACCCTCTATGAGCATCCCCTCCTTCCTCTCCAAGGGCAGAACTAGGATCGAATATTGGCAGAGGCCAAAATATTGAATTTAAAAAATGTAAGGCTTATTACGTATTTAAACTCAAAACTCATGGGGCAAGACCTAATTTGTCTAATATTTAAATTTATAATGACCTAAATTGTTATTGGACCGAAAAACTTGAGGATACTTGCTCATTCTTCTTTAGTTCAACCTAGAGGTGTAAATGAACAGAACGTTCGACGAATTGTTAGTGGACCGTTCGTATAACGTGCGTTTATTAAGCCAAATAAACGAGTATGAACAAATTTTTATGTCTGTTTAAAAAACAAATGGAAGCAAATAAAGGTGTATTCTATTTGTTTATGTTCATGAGAAAGCTTGTTTATTGGCTCATTTATAACCTCATTTACTTGGTTTCTATTTCCCTTTCTTTTTACATTTTCAATATTGATGAATGTATGGACTAAATTGAATACGTGGTGAACTTTTGAGTTCAAATTGTGAAACCTAATGTGCTTAAATACTAGTGGTGTAATTCCACCATTTTGGCGAACATATAAATGAACATGTTCGCGAACATTACACAGATATGTTCACGAACGTTAAATAAACATGTTCGGGAACGTTAAACAAATGAATACGAACACCGTCAAAAATAAATAAATAAACACAAACATGTTAAAAATTTAAATGAACCGAACATGAACACATTTAAATATATATAAACGATCACGAACAAAACCTTATTCGTTCAAGATCGGTTCATTTACTGTAACGACCCAAACGTCGAATTTTTTAGTTGGTCCTCAAACCCAATTATCAGGCCTTTGCGTTTGGGAGCCTAAACCAAAGATGGTTGGATTTGGGACTTGTAATAAATAAATATGGGATGATGGTATTTTATTATTTGTAGATTAAATAAAAAGTGGATAGATTTGAATTAAATAGATGGTTGATGGGATGAGGAGAGAGAAAAGAGGAGACATATTTTGGGATGAGAGAAAATGAGGGAAAATAGAGAAAATATGGGAAACTTTCCAATCCTATTTCGCTGTCATCGGAGTAGTTGTGATTCTCACCGCCAGCACCATTGGATAGTTCTGGCCGAAAAAAGTCCAAGGTGGCCGTCGTGTCACCGTCTGTGCTGTCGTTCGTCAGAGTGAGGAAGTTTAGGGAAAGCTCGTCCACCACGCGTCGTATAACCCTCTCGACCCGGCCTAGACGCACGAACGAACCGAGAGTGCTACATTAGGTTTGCCGAAGCAAACCGGAGAAAGGTTACTAAAAGTCAGTCCATTTTTTTCTTTTATCTTGTCTAAATGCAAATTAATGTTCCTACATGTTCATACTCGCAGCGGGTAGGTTCTCGAATGAAACAAGTCACAAAAGACAATCAATTGCATCGTATTCAAAATTGAGGACTAAAACGTAAATACTTTAAATTACAAGACCAAATCAATCCTCAGTCCATTTGCATGCCAACATGATAAATTCCAGGTCAATTTAATCATCCCAATTCATACAATTGTATTCCCAAGACTCAAGGACAAAAATGAAAGAACCAAAAACTTTCAAGATTCCAAAATAACCAATTTAACGGTACTCGTACCGGTACGCGTATTAGTGTTTCGATACGCCCATGTGTTTTCAAAAACTCAGAATCCAGTAGCTAAAACCCGTATCGAAACGCTTGTTCGCGTATCGAAACGCCTGGAAAATATGCCTATGACCGTATCAAAAAACTTGCTCGAGTACCGAAATGTTAAGCCTGGAAAGGCAGGACCGTAACGAAATACCCTCTCGCGTATCAAAATGCTATGCCTAAAATAGCCTAGCCGTATCGGTACAAGGACACCTATTTCGATACGCCTGGACCTGTAATAACATTTTTAGTTGGTTTTTCACACAAAACTAGATACATTTAGGTCTTAGCAACTTGCATACATACATATAAGCATCCAACATCGCACTTAACAACACTTACACCAAGGTTTAACTACAACACAAGATTATGCCACCCAAAAGATTGATCTAGAGGCATGCAACCTATAACTCACCACCAATCATACCAAGATGCTCAATTAAGCATTTACTAGCAAGAACACCATACCAACAACACATCAATACCATACTCAACAGAATTAGCTCATCAAAGCATGTCATCCAAGCAAAACCATCTAGATGCTTACCTAGGTAACCATATAACATCAACCATAGGTAACGATGCACGATATGTGAAACATCAACAATCAAGCTCCAAAATCACAACATTATACAAGCTTAAAACCAGGGAAAACTGAATTACAACACCTAAAAATCCATGGTGAACACATTGCCTTATTAACCAAAAATTAAAACCAGGTTCCTACTCAAATAGTCTTGTCTTTGGATCACTTAATCCTTGCCTTTGCTGCCTCCAAGCTTTAATGCTCTGCATCATTAGAGAAAAGAGAGCGTAAGCACACTTGCTTAGTGAGGATGCTCTTAAAACAATGATGCATTAAATCCCTTGAAAACCAACACTTGTTTTCACACCATGCTTACGACCTAAGCAAGTCCAATGATTCTAATTCAAAACATGCATGCCGACCATATGCAAAACATTATAAACCACGTGTTTAAGTCCCCAAAGCATTATATGTGCAAAACCATGCTTAAATTCCAAAGCATTAAATCAATAGGTTCAACAAAAGAACTTTCATATATTGGCAATTATGGTGACCCCGGATAGTCGACCACTATCTTTGATTACCCGACCGCTAATCTTTAGTTAACCGACCGTTAACTTTACACATCAGATACATGGACCTCCCTTAATGACCGACCATCATTAAGACTACCCCATGTCGACCGCTTGATTTAACAACCTTGTCGACCGCAAGTTTTACATCAACAAGACTACACCATGCCGACCGTATGATTTAACAACCTTGTCGACCGCAAGTTTTACATCAACAAGGAAAACCGACCGTTCAACCCGAGTGATGACAACATAGTCCGAGTAGCTGACCACTATACCTCAAGGACCCTTAACCACGATCGATTTTTAATCATATTATAGTGCACTTTATCCTATGGCATGCCAACTATATCCGAATGTCTTCTCACCTTGTCACATATCCAATATATCATTTACAAAATTATTTACTCACTGTTTTACAATGCATTACAGAAAATCCCTACATATGCAAATCACATTGCCGTAGCAATATCACATTCTCGACCGAAATAAAACCCAATGCTCACTAGCATTTAATACACTTTTAAGCCACTATATATGTACTCAAAATCATGCATTTATAGTAAGTAAAAACAAATCATGTTTACGACTAAAACATGGATTACACTTGCTCATATCCGAACCGCTATTAAAGAGCAAAAGAGGGAACTTACTTTCGAGCTTAGGTAAGTATTTCAAACTTATCCTAAACACCAAAAACCACTTTCAAACCTTTGAAAGATTTTTAAGACCGTTTCCACTCACCGATTTCACTCTGCCTTGCTTGCTACCGCGAAACAAGCTCCCGACAAGCCTCAAACCACCTCAAGATGCTACACTTTGATTATCCCCTGTTTCGGCCACACAAAACCAGAGGAAACATGCATTAAAATTCATCCAACACTCTATTTCAACCCAAAATCCCGTAGCTTTCAAGATGCCCACTCAAAACTCATCCGAAACTTACCAAAATCAACCTCAAACACTACTCAATCTTAACCCAACCATATTATAACGATTCAAAACATCAAGCTTCATCAATTGATATCTAAACACTCATTCACAACATCCTTTTACTTCCAACAATGATTAAACACCTTAAACAACTCCAAAACCCTTAACTAACAACCTAAACAATTAGAGATTCAACCAATTTCGGGACTCTATTATTAAAAACAACTTATCCACATAATAATACATCCAAAATAAGATTGAAATCAATCCACAACACTGGAAAAATAGATCCAAATCGAAAATACAAGATCCTTCAATTAAATCCATAATTAATTAATCAAAAACTATTAGAAAACATATGTAAAGAGCCAAGAACTTGGGAATTTTATTAAAGAACCATTCATTAGAGGTGAAGAACGAAACTTACCTCCAATGAATGATTTTTCCCTTAATTGGATGGTTTTTCTTCTTGAAAAACAAAGAAATTCATTGAGATTTTTGGAAAACAACTTGAGAAATCATTTAGCAAATCAATGAGTTAAGAAATTAAGATCATTACCTTAAATCTCTGATGGAAAAAGAGTGTTTGGCTGAGAGTGTTTTGAGAGAAAATGTGGGAGAAGAAAAGTTACGTCAAATTGTGTTTTGAAAGAAATAACTACCTTTTAACTAAATCCTTTTTAACTCTTTTAATTAAAACCTTTTTAAAATAATCCTAATTAAGAGAAAACTCAGATTAGACCAAATGGTAAAATAGCTCCTCAAAGATTCTAAGTTTTGACTCTTTACAAAACAATCACCTTTTAAAAATAGTTTTCAAATTTTGTAATTTGGTCACTAGCCAAGATGTCACCATTCCAAAGCTCGTTTTCCAAAATTGCTTTCACCAATATTTTTAATATAATAAAAATATGATTTTTAAACATTTTCCCATATTTTTATCTTTCAAAAAAATATTTGCTCCCGAATCTGACTCGAATCTCTAACTCGATCCACTAGACCGTCTAACCAACCCAAAACCGCTAGGCCCAAAACCGAGGCGTTACAACTCTCCCCCTATTAAGAAATTTTGCCCTCAAAATTTACCTGGAGGAAAAAGATGTGAAAATTGCTCCAACATATCCACATTGTTTTCCCAAGTCGCTTTCTCGACACCTCGATGTCGCCACAAGACTTTAACCAGTTCTATCGTCTTACCATGTAGAACCTTCCTACTAGAATCAAGGATTTCCCCTAGCTCCTCATCAAAGGATAAATCCAGTCTGAACTCAATATGCTCTACCAGCATAACATGCGAAGGATCCGATAGATACCTCCATAACATGGATACATGGAACACATCATGTATTTTCTCAAGCTCGGGATGCAACCTCAACCGATAAGCCACAAGGCCAACCCTCTCCACAATCTCACATGGTCCAATAAAACTCGGACTAAGCTTACCCTTACGTCTGAACCGCATCACTTTATTCTAGGTGACACTTTCAAGAACACACGATCGCCCACCGCATATTTAATTTCCCTACGCTTTAAATCCGCATAAGATTTCTGCCGATCTGCAGCCGCTTTCAAGAGCTCACACACAAGCTTAACTTTCTCATCCGTATGTTTCAACACATGTGGCAAGGAAACATGCTTTTCCCCTACCTCGGCCCAACACAAGGGCGTACGACACCTCCGGCCATACAATGCCTTAAATGGTGCCATTTGTATACTCATTTGATAGTTGTTATTATAAGCAAATTCCACCAACGGCAAATGCTTCTCCCAGGTTCCTTGAAACTCAATAATACAACACCTTAGCATATCCTCCAAGACCTGGATAACACGCTTAGACTACCTATCCGTCTGAGGATGATACGCGGTACTGAAACTCAACCTCAAACCCAAAGCCTGATGTAATCATCTCCAAAACCTTGATGTGAACATCGGATCTCTATCCGAAATGATCAAATTTGGTACCCGTGCAAACGCACAATCTCAAAGATAAACAAATCCGGTAGCTTGTCCAAGGTGTACATCATATGCACTAGTAGAAAATGTGCACACTACGTAAACAGATCGACAATCACCCAAATGAAATCCTTTTTAGTCAGTGTCAACGAAAACAACCCGGATGGAAACTGATGTTCATCTTTAACTCACTGACACACCATACACTTGGACACAAACTCCGCCACATCCTTTTTCAAACCAACCCAATAGTACATTTCTTTCAAATCACGATACATTTTGGTATTACCAAGATGCATAGCAAAAGGTCTAGAATGTGCCTCCGCCAAAATAGTATGCTTGAGCTTCGGGACTTTCGGCACCACTATTCAGCTCTTGAAACACAGAACACCATCACCATCAAAAATGAAAATCCAACGAATTACCATCCGTTATGTCCTTAATATGAGGAACCAAAGAATCATCAAACAGTTGCTTAGCTTTAACCATATGTGACAACGTAGGCTTAACTTGCAATTCAGCCAACAACCCACCTTCATGCGTTACACTCAACCTTGCAAACATCACTCAACGCTCAACTGCCACCTTACGACTCAACGCATCCGCAACAACATTGGCTTTTCCATGATGATACTCAATAGTCAAGTCATAATCCTTAAGCAAATCCAACCACCTTCGTTGCCTAAGATTCAGAGCTTTTTGAGACATCAAATATTTCAAACTCTTATGATATGTAAAGACCACACACTTTTCACCATAAAGGTAGTGTCGCCAAATTTTCAAGGCAAACACCACAGCCGCAAGCTCCAGATCATGAGTTGGATAATTGCGCTCATGAACCTTCAACTGCCTTGACGTACAGGCCACAACCTTTCCATCCTGCATCAGCACGCAACCTAAACCAACATGTGATGCATCACTATAAACCACAAACTCCTTCCCAGATTCTGGTTGAATCAACATATGAGCATGTGTCAAAACCTCCTTCAACTTCTCAAAACCCTGATATCGCTTCTTCGTCTAAACTAAAGGAACACTCTTTTGCAGAAACTTTGTCAATGGAGCCGCAATACTAGAAAACCCTTCAACAAAACGGCGATAATAACCTGCCAACCTAAGGAAACTATGCACTTCCGATACGGTTTTAGGTTGTTTCCAATTGAGAATAGCCCCAATTTTCTGTAGATCAACACGAATTCCCTCTGTGGATACCACATGTCCGAGGAACATCACCTTCTTGAGCCAAAACTCGCATTTGCTCAACTTGGCATACAACTGATTATTCTTCAAGACTTGCATACAATCCGCAAATGCTGATCATGCTTCTCCTCGGTACGAGAGTACACGAGTATATCATCGATAAAAACCACCATAAACCGATCAAGGTACTCATGAAACACCCTATTCATCATGTTCATAAAAGCTGCTAGGGCATTTGTCAAACCAAACAACATCACCAAAAACTCGTAATGTCCGTACCTCGTATGAAATGCCGTCTTATGAACATCCACATCCTTAACTTCCAACTGATAATACCCCGACCTTAAGTCTATCTTCGAAACACTGCTACCCCACGAAATTGATCGAACAAGTCATCAATCCGCGACAACGATTACTTGTTCTTCACTGTCAACTTACTCAACTAATGATAATCAATGCACATACGCATTGATTCATCATTCTTTTTCACAAAGAGAACTGGAGCACCCCAAAGAGAAACACTTGGTCAAATGAACCCATGATCCAACAACTCCTGAAGCTACGATTTCAACTTTGTTAACTATTTCGGTGCCACTCGATAAGGAGCAATAGACACTGGAGTTGTACCTTTATAAGTTTCAAAGCGAAACTCTACCTCCCTATCCGGAGGTAAATCAGACAACTCTTCAGGAAAAACTTTTGGATAATCACAAACAGCTCGAATGTCCTGCACCCGAACACCCTTGGCTTTCGGATTCATAACAATAGCCAAATAAGCTTGACAACCATCAAACATCATCTTCTCTGCTCGGGTAGCCGAAACAATATTGGAAAAGAATTTCACATTCTCACCAACCACCACAACTTCATAATCATCAGCCAAATTCAGAGAAATCCTTTTGGACTCACAATCTACCACTATCTTGTGCTCACTTAACCAATCCATACCCAATATAAAGTCAAAACCATGAAATGGAAACTCCATCAAATCCGCGGCAAACTCATGACCTTGTACTGCCAAATGACAACACCTATACAACCTTTTAGTTGTAACCGTCTCCCAAAAAAACTAGTTACTAACACTTCATTGGTCTTCGAGAAATTACCCGCAAGTGTGGACTTATGTATGCATGATTCCTTATATGTCACCTTAAATGTCTATGCATATAGATGCAAAACCTCTAATGTCATGATCAAAGACGTATGCATGTACTGACATATTTAAATATATATATATATATATAAGTTTTTTTGCATTGTGCATGCTCATATCTACACTTACTCATAATATTTCTGGTACCAATATTCATTCTAACTTTTCAAAAACACTCTAACAACCCTAAAAAGCTGGTCAACACTTTTTATTACTACCACAGTACACGAGAACACCACCACACCGATTACTATCCGAACCAGGTATTTTAAAAATACCGAACATAACATTTTCTCGAATGTCACTAGAATATTCGACGCTTCCACAAATGGCCATATCGGCCTACGGTCTAAAACTCAACTCGCTCTAACCATGTCGGAGCCTCATTAAAGGACTCTCAGGCGAACAAACTTCACCTCACTCAGCAACTGCTATGCCAGCATCCAAGATCGCAGTTGAAATATTTAGCAAAATGCATGCTCATTTAGGATATACAAATGGGTAGCCTCGAATTACTCAAAGAAAACAATAAAAAATATTGTAGTGTAAAGGTACCTGGGATCACATCAGTGACATTGCGCCCCTCACCAGTATAATCCCGCACCGATTCACCATTTTCGTGTTGTACAACAACAGCCTGAGCCACAACCCCCAAACCATCTTCACGCCTCAGATAATTACCTCTGCCCCTGGCCGGTGCAGCCACATGAACTGGTGAGTCTCTTCCCGCACGTGGATAATCACGCTTCAAATGATTCGGCGACCTACACCTCCAGCAACACAAACTACATCCCCAGCATGCACTCGTGTGGCGTCTACCACAACGCACACACTCAGATACGATACGAACTCCTAAATTACCATGGCCACCCCCGCCACCAGGCTTATAACCTAACTTATGCCTCTTGACACGAGACCTCCTACTCTGCTTCCCAGGGAAGCCAACATCAGTCACCCTTTTACTCGCATCCACATTCACCTCCTGCACAGACGCACCTAAGAACAAACCTTGATTGACCACCACCGCAAGTGCCGGTGCTTGCACTTACACTCCAGCCACTGCTGCCCGAAAAACTTCTATCACTACTTGGACCAACGGGGTCAAATTACTAAACACTGGCACATGATGAGTATGGGGTACACCACTAGCCCCAACATTAACATGAGGAACCAACGGAGGAGGAGAAGGAGGTAAAACGTTAGTGGGATTCTCTTTCTTAACGTTATTCTGCCCAATTCCAGCATTACCAGCCATAAAACGTTTCTCACGTCGAGCCATGCTAACAAAATCATCAAAACACATTAAAGTCAGGCTAACACAAGGCAAAGGATCCAAGACCATCATATAAAATATTTTAAAACCTCGGTAATAGGCAACGTGTTCCCAATTCGTACCCTAACATGATGTAAATCAGTCACCGCACAAATTCATAATCACAATGCATAACAAACAATGACATACAACCAAACAACAACATCCCAACCTTTCGTAACTTGTCTCTGATACCAACAAATGTAACCCCCTCGACCCGGCCTAGACGCCCGACCTAACTGAGAGTGTTACATTAAGTTTGCCAAAGCAAACCAGAAAACGGTTACGAAAAGTTAGTCCATTTTTTTCTTTTATCTTGTTTAAATGCAAAATAATGTTCCTACATGTTCATACTCGCAGCGGGTAGGTTCTCGAATGAAACAAGTCTCAAAAGACAATTAATTGCATCATATTCAAAATTGAGGACTAAAACGTAAATACTTTAAATTACAATACCAAAATTGAATTTAAGGTTACCAATTCTCAATTAGTCCATTTACATGCCAACATGATAAATTCCAGGTCAATTTAATCATCCTAATTCATACAATTGATTTCCTAAGACTCAAGGACCAAAATGAAAGAACCAGAAACTTTCAAGATTCCAAAATAACCAATTTAACGGTACTCGTACCGGTACGCGTACTAGAGTTTTGATACACCTATAAGTTTTCAAAAACTCAAAATCTAGTACCGAAACGTTAAGCCTAGAAAGGAAGGACCGTATCAAAACACCCTCCAGCGTATCGAAACGCTATGCTTGAAATGGCCAAGCCGTACCAGTACAAGGACGCCTGGACCTGTAATGACATTTTTAGCTGGTTTTTCACACATAACTATATGCATTTAGGTTCTAGCAACTTCCATATATACATATAAGCATCCAACATCACACTTAACAACACTTACACCAAGGTTTAATTACAACACAAGATTATGCCACCCAAAAGATTGATCTAGAGGCATGCACCCTATAACTCACCACCAATCATACCAAGATGCTCAATTAAGAATTTACCAGCAAGAACACCATACCAACAACACATCAATACCATACTCAACAAGATTAGCTCATCAAAGCATGTCATCCAAGCAAAACCATCTAGATGCTTACCTAGGTAACCATATAACATCAACCATAGGTAACGATGCACGATATGCGAAACATCAACAATCAAGCTCCAAACTCACAGCATTATACATGCTTAAAACCAGGGAAAACTGAATTATAACACCTAAAAATCCAAGGCGAACATATTGCTTTATTAACCGGAAATTAAAATCGAGTTCCTACTCAAATAGTCTTATCTTTGGATCACTTAATCCTCGCATTTGCTGCCTCCAAGCTTTAATGCTCTGCATCATTAGAGAAAAGAGAGCGTAAGCACACTTGCTTAGTGATGATGCTCTTAAAACAATGATGCATTAAATCCCTTGAAAACCAACACTTGTTTTCACATCATGCTTACGACCTAAGCAAGTTCCAATGATTTCAATTCAAAACATGCATGTCGACCATATGCAAAACATTATAAACCACATGCTTAAGTCCCTAAAGCATTATATATACAAAATCATGCTTAAATTCCAAAACATTAAATTAATAGGTTCAACAAAAGAACTTTCATATATTGGTAATTATAGTAACCCCAGATAGTCGACCACTATTCTTGATTAGCCGACCGTTAATTTTACACATCGAATACACAGACCTCCCTTAATGACCGACCATCATTAAGACTACCTCATGCCGACCGCATGATTTAACAACTTTGCCGACCGTAAGTTTTACATCAACAAGACTACACCATGCTGACCGCATGATTTAACAACCTTGCCGACCGCAAGTTTTACATCAACAAGGAAAACCGACCATTCAACTCGAGTGATAACAACATACTCTGAGTAGCAGACCACTATACCTCAAATACCCTTAACCACGATCGATTTTTAATCATATTATAGTGTACTTTATCCTATGGCATTCCAACTATATCTGAATGTCTTCTCACCTTGTCACATAGCCAATATATCATTTACAAAACCATTTACTCACTGTTTTACAATGCATTACAAAAAATCCACACATATACAAATCACATTGCCATAGCAATATCACATTCCCGACCGGAATAAAACCCAATACTCTCTAGCATTTAATACAATTTTAAGCCACTGCATATGTACTCAAAATCATGCATTTACAGTAAGTAAAAACAAACCATGTTTACGACCAAAACATGAATTACACTTGCTCATATCAGAATCGATATTAAAGAGCAAAAGAAGAAAAGTTACTTTTGAGCTTAGGTAAGTGTTTCAAACTTATACTAAACCCCCAAAACCACTTTCAAACCTTTGAAAGACTTTTAAGACTGTTTACACTCACCGATTTCACTTCGCCTTGCTTGTTACAGTGAAACAAGCTCCCGACAAGCCTCAAACCACCTCAAGATGCTACGCCTTGATTATCCCCTATTTCGGCCACACAAAACCAGAGGAAACATGCATTAAAATGCATCCAACACTGTGTTTCAACCCAAAATCCCGTAGATGCCCACTCAAAACTCATCTGTAACTTACCGAAATCATCTTCAAACACTACTCAATCTTAACCCAGCCATATTATTTAGATTCAAAACATCAAGCTTCATCAATTGATATCTAAAAACTTATTTACAACATCCTTTTACTTCCAGCAATGATTAAACACCTTAAACAACCCAAAAACACTTAACTAACAACCTAAACAATTAGAGATTCAACCAATTTCGGGACTCCATTATTAAAAACAACTTATCCACATAATAATACATCCAAAATAAGATTGAAATCAATCCACAACACTGGAAAACAGATCCAAATCAAAAATCACAAGATCCTTCAATTAAACCTCAATTAAGCTAAAATCCATAATTAATTAATCAAAACCTGTTAGAAAACATATGTAAAGAGCCAAGAACTTAGGAATTTCAGTAAAGAACATTTCATTAGAGGTGAAGAATGAAACTTACCTCCAATGAATGAGTTTTCCCTTAATTGGATGGTTTTTCCTCTTGAAAAACAAAGAAATTCAATGAGATTTTTGGAAAACAACTTGAGAAACCATTTAGCAAATCAATGAGTTAAGAAATTAAGATCATTACCTTAAATCTCTGATGGAAAAGAGTGTTTTGAGAGAAAATGTGAAAGGAGAAAAGTTGCGTCAAATTGTGTTTTAAAAAGAAATAACCACCTTTTAACTAAATCCTTTTTAATTCTTTTAGTTAAAACCTTTTTAAAATAATCCTAATTAAGAGAAAACTCAGATTAGACCAAATGGTAAAATAGCTCCTTAAAGATTCTAAGTTTTGACTCTTTACAAAATAGTCACCTTTTAAAAATAGTTTCCAAAATTTATATTTTGGTCACTCGCCAAAATGTCACCCTTCCATAGCTCGTTACCTAAAATTGCTTTCACCAATATTTTTAATATAATAAAATATCATTTTTAAACATTTTCCATATTTTTATCTTTCAAAAAAATATTCGCTCCCAAATCTGACTCGATTCTCTAACTCGGTCCACTAGACCGTCTAACCAGCCCCAAAACCGCTAGGTCCAAAATTGGGGCGTTACACGCCACCCCTGCGAGTGGGCGTGCGCCAGCCTTGGCGGGTGTACACTGAACCTGTGAGCCGCACCACACTAGACCATACACTGCTGGTTTCACGTGGGATCTGCCATACTAGATCATATCATACGGGTGCAAGCTGGTTATGATGTGTCGTATCGCACCAGATCGCCCAAGCTTGACCAGGCCGTTGACTAGAGTTGACCGACGTTGATTGGCTGTTGACTTTTTTGGAGGACTCTACCTCGGGTTTTCTCGACGTTCCAAATCTATTGGCGTAGTCTATTTTGCCAAATTCGAACCCGATAAGCTATTTTTATTTGTTTGACCTTGTGAATGGTATAAGAGATGCATAAAATTAATGTATTTTCGTATTTGTTGATATACGAGGATTGTTTGAGTTTAGATCTCGGATCATGTGGATTGTTTAGGAAGTTTGGATAAGGATTTTAGAGATATCGGCTTAAGGTTAGTACACCTCGAGCTCTGAAATGCTTCAAGAGCATCATAAGGGTAATTGTCTTGCATGTTAATGGTTGCAAATTAGGATATGGTTAATAAGCATGTCTTGATATCGGTATTGTGAGACTTGGTAATTACTAAGATGCCTGAAGAGTTAAGAATATTTGAGTCTATTATGAGTTCTAGAGACCGTGTAGAATTATTGAATATTCGTGTGATTATATGGTTGATTGATTTTCATGTTGTGTTGCTTGGATGCTTGAGATGTGAATTGGCATGTTCAATGGAAATTATACTAGTTAGACTGATAATTGGTAATATTCGAATAAATAATTATGAAGCTGGTAATTAATATTAATTGATTTGATGTGTTAGTAAAATAACTCTAATAACTCTTATAAGCTTTAGGGATCGATTAAAGTGTTATAATATCGTAATTTAAAGAATAATATGAACCCGTGAGTGGGGTATCAATTTGAGTTGTGGCAGTATCGATAAGCGATTGGGCCATATCAGTATGATTTGAACCGTACCAGTACTTTTGGAAATTAGGAATCTCCAGTAAGCTAATTAGTAACGGTACGCATATGAGTATCGTTAACCAGGATTACCATATTAATACTCGTATTTGAGTATCGATACCCACTAAATTGAATAGTCTAAAATGTCAATCTAAGATAAGGATAAATACATAATATTAATAATTAAACTATGCCTTGATAAATGAGATAACGTGGGTTACTAGAGATAATGAATAAGATAAATTATACACTTCTCCATAATGTATTAACAACTTGGTAAAGCTTGGGTGATTGCTTGTAATAGTAAACCTTAGGGATCCTTGGTGGATCATGTGTGGATGTGCCATGTATGGACACTTGTTTGGTTATGTGTCTTTGTTTGGTGGGATCCAGATACCCAGTGAGTGAGTGTTGCAACACAAGAAGGCCACTCGATGTGAGATTCTGAATGATCAATTGAAGACCATTCAATGTGAGATTTCGAGTGATGATATCTACTCGATGTGGGATTCTAAGCAGCCCACTTGATTTGAGATTCTGAGTGAAGACTCGATGTAAGATTTTGAGTATTGACGCTCGATGTGAGATTCTAAACATGGGTGCACGTCCCCAATGTATGGTGATATTGGGCCTCACCTCAGTTTGTTTGATTGATATGCTTGTGATATTTGAGTTGTTGCATTCATGCTAGCATGTGTTTAGGCGACCAATGGTAGCGCTACATATTTATTTATCTCTTCTATCGCTCGTACGAGCTTGCATGCTTATGTTTATGATTAACATAAAGTATAGTAGAGTAGATGTGTACCACTGAGCTTTGTAAGCTCAGCGCTAGGAATCGTTGTTTTCTTGCATAGGTTGACCGTCGGATCGTGGAGCACCATCATATCGGGATTCTAGTATGAAGTGATTTTTAGAGTACGATATTTGAGTTAGGGGGCTATGTATTCATAGGACCTTACATGTTGGAGTTTGTAATTCTTATTTTAAACAAATTGTATAAATTCAATCGTAATTTAAATATTTTAAATTTAATTTGGAGCCCCTTTGTACTATTTTGATTTCTTATCTAAATTTACAATTGTTGTCTTTAAATGTTTTTGTGAATTACTTGTTGGACTAATTCAGTTTGAAAAATTTTATGGTTTTGGGTTTGGACTTGAGGCCTAAATGTGACATCCGGGTCGAGGGTGTTAGATTTACACTCTTAATTCAACCCCTATGTGATTATATAGTTAATAAACTCTTATATTTTTAATTTAAATAATTATTTTTTATAGGGATTAAATTATTATTAAACCAAAATTACCAAATAATTAAATTTTACAAGAGGGGTCGGGGCCTATAACGACATAATTTTTGGGTTAATAAAATTGGCCTCGGATCCGGGTTTGGATCCTTTAAGTTGGTGGAATAAATTAGGAAAATTTTAATTTGAAGCTTGATTTAAGAAAATATAGGACTTAAATGGATAGGGGACATGTTATGTCTAAAAATAGAAGTAAGATGGAAGAATGAATTTTTATTAGTGGTGTTTGAAATTTAAATAGGTGGGTGGTTGAAAAGGGAAGATAAAGACTTTGTAAAGAGGGAGAAAAAAGAAAAAAAGGTGGGAGAAGTGGGTAGAGAGAATTTTAGAGAGTTAGAGGGGTTGAGCCAAGTTTCGCATTGTTCGGTGGTCAACGGTTGACACTGCCGACACCGTTGGGTTCTTCTCGTAGAGACAAGCCAGATGGCAGTCGTCTTACCGCCGTTAGAGTCATCGTTCGGCAGGGTAGGAAGAATCAAGTTCTGGAGAAGCTTTGAGCTTCGAATGCTCCATCACCAGCCGTCCTCTATCGTGATTGAAGACCACCATTTGACTATCCATTGCCAGATGTTCAGATTTAGTGGTGTTTGACTATCCAGAGTAGCTCTCATGCACTGTAACCCCTTAGCCCAGCCTAGCCGAAACTGGACCAAAAGAGTCACATTAGATTTGCCGAAGCAAACCCGAACTAATAACCTAAACTAAACCCATTTTTTCCTTTTTATCTTATCTATATGTATTTAATTATAATCCTACATGTTCATGCTTCAGCAGAAACGTCGCAACTAAATCAGATTGTAAAACGGAGACCAAATGCTCAACAACTCAAATTGGGGACCAAAACGCAATTATGTAGAATATAAGGTCTTTGTTACGACTAAGATTACCTAACCTTAATTAAACCATTTATCTAGGTTAAAGCTCTAGCTCAGACAATCATCCACATTCATTCAATTGTACCCACAACAAACATGGACTAATTAGCAAGATTTCCAAACTTTAGCAAGACAAGATTGCATAAAAACAGTATAGCATACCAATACAGGCAACCCCGTACCGATACAGATTAACAGACATAACCGCTTAGTGTATCGATACACTTATGCCCGTACCAATACGGTGTGTTGACCAACCCGTACTGGTAAAACTTTGACCCGTACTGATCCCCTTCATATTTTCTCAAAACTCAAGATTCCCATAACCAAATTGTGTACCGATATGGTACCCTGCGTACCGGTACGGTATGTTAAAATCGAACGGGTCGTATCGATCCTCAAACTCGTGTACCGGAACAAGCATTCATTTTCCTTAAGGCATACCGATACAGTGGCTAGGCGTAACGGTACCCATAGCTTTAATTCGACAAATTAAGCCCTAACAGGTCCCCGAGTACCGATCCTGAGGTACTCGTACTGATACGCAAAGGCCTGTAATAACCTCTAAGTTTAACATATGACACTTTGGCTCATTTCAGATAACATTAATACATATCTAATCATCATCTAGCATCATTGACCTACTTACACATCAACATAGCAACATTTTGGACCAACCTATCAAACATAGCACAAGTATTCACCAAGTCTATAGGTATACTCCCTGAACCATATCCAAAACACAAAACCGTTCACATCACAACTATTTAAAGCTTATTACAAGTCCAAAACAACATTTAAAATTTGCGACAACAGGGAGTTCATCAAAAACCCTCCCAAAACCTCATCCGACATATTGCCTTTATTACTACCGTATGTGTTTAAACCATACTTTGAAAATGAGTCTTCAGAAATCCTTCTTTGCTTCCTCGCTACCCAAAAATTCTAATTATCTGCATTGATGTAAAATAAGAGCGTAAGCACACTAGACTTAGTGAGGAATGCTCAAAACCAACAACCATCAGTGCATTTTGAACCATTTTCCATTGTTTAATAAACACTTTCCAAGTTACTTTTAAAACATCGTCTCCATATCATGCCTTAACAAAATCATGCACTTAACATTTCCAAAACAACATATTAAACCATATGCAACATGTATCATGGATTTAACAGCAAAGTCCCATTTGCTACCCTCAATTTAAGCTTTCCCATGCATACTACCAATGCAATGCTTAAAGAGTACAACATGTTTAAACCAAATTAAACAACACAATCTATCTCATGAAAAATTATCAATTATATTGGCTTACAAGTGATTATTAACCAAGTTCTACTTTACAAAACGTAACATCGGATACACGAATTCAACAAGTGTTCCCTCAACACTTAACATACAATCTATTGGCATCTCAAGGTTCACACATGGGAGTTTTCAATACTCATAAACCCCTCTATTGTTGTGACGCCCGTGGTGGAGTCTTCGGTACACATAAACCCCTTCAACACCATTCATCGATTAGATGTATAATCCACTAACGGGAGTCTTTGGTACAATTAAACCCCTAAACTGTTAAGGTACTTAGATAGAGTATTCGGTACACATAAACCCCTCTACATCCAAGGCGCCTTTTTATAGTGCACTATCAATCCTATGGTCGGCCAACTATATCCGATAATATTTCCAAACCTTTTCATCTCATCATTTGCCAATATAATCCATTTAATTAACAATAACTCAATGTTTTCATATGCATCATTAAAGTCGTTAAACCAATCCAACATAACCTTGCATTTACACAATGTTCATAAATATTAACAAAATGTGCATTACTTCCAAATGCATTCTCATCCTTTTGTAATCAATTTCCAGCATTAAACCATGCTCAAATCATGCATATACAGTGAGTAATTAAACCATTTAAACAAGTGCATAAAATCAATTGCCAAACTGAGTTCGAGAGAGAGATTTCATCCTTTACTTACTTCTGAGCTTAGACCATCATTTCAAGCTTGATCTAAACTCCCAAACACAACTTTTAAACCATTGAAAAGCTGTTAAACATGTTCTCACTCACCGACACGCAAAGCCTAGCTTGCCGATACAAAAAATCTCGTCTCCAAAGCTTCTAAAACAAACATTCAAGCTTCAGGACTAATTTTCCCTATTTTATCCACACAAAAAGAGAGAGTTCATTGCATCATAGTGAAATCAAGAACACAACAAATCAAATCCACAATATCCTTCATCAAAAACCACTTTACAACAACCGAAACTAACAACAAACACCTTCCAAACTTAACCCAGCCATAACCTAAAGTTTCCACACATCAATTATCACCAATCAACATCTAAAAACACTTTACAACCATCCTTATACCTCCAACATTCATAATACCCTCACTACTCCTAAAAAACACATAACTACCAACCTAGAAAATTAGGAATTCAAGTAGTTTTCAGATTCCTATGATTAAGCCATCTTATTAACAGTATTCAACATCAAAATCATGATCTATATCAATCCAAATCATGAGAAAATAGAATCATTACCGAATTAAATCAAATTCACCAATTAAACCTTGATTCAACCATTTTCCTCCAATTCAATCATCAAAACAAGTTAAAAATCACAATTAAAGGATCAAGAACTTGGGAATTTCAATAAAGAACCTTATATTAGAGGAGAAGAACAAACATCACCTCTAATGGCTGATTTCTACCTTAATTGGCAAAGTTTGGTTGAAATCCAAGAAGGTTTTGTAATAGAAATTGAAGAAATCAATTAGGAAGCAAGAAGAAACTCAATAGGATTTGATCCATAAGAATTTTGGAGTGAAAATCTTAGTTTGGTTGCTGAAAAAGTTGAGAGAAAAACGAATTGCAAAGTTAGTTACGTAAGAAAAAAGTGATTTGAGAAAATAATACCTTTTTAATTAAATCCATCTCCCTTTAATATTAAAACCAATAAAAACACTTTAAAAATGGCCTAAATTAAGGGAAAAATCTTATAAAAAAGATTGGTCAAATAGCTCCGTAAAGATTCTAAGTTTTGACCCTTTTACAAAACAATCACTAAAACAGTTTTGAAACTTTATATTTTGGTCACCACCCAAAATGTCCACTTTCAAAACCTTTTTTTGTAAAAATGCTTCCACAAAAATTATTTCCATATTAAATAACGATTTTATATAATTTTTCCATATCTTTAACCCTTTTTGAAAATATTTAATCCAAAATAAATCTCGAAATCGATTCGAATTCCCTAATCTGATCTGATAGACCGTCTAACCCACTTAAGAACTCATAGGCCCAAAACTGGGGTGTTACATGCGCTGACCCTGTGCGTGGGCGTGGTTGAGCTACAGTGGGCAGCTATATCGGGCTTGAGCTGAGCCGTTAGGCTCAAGCCGTTATGCCAACTGTAGAGTCGTCCTGCCAGCTGAGCCTGAGCCACCAGCTGACCTGCCAGTCGCAAGCTAAACCAACCGTTGTTGATTGCCACTATCGTTGTTGATCGATATTGAATTTTTCTTAGGGATCTTATCTGAGGGTTTCTCGACATTTTAAGTTCGTTGGCGCAATCTATTTTGCCAAACTCAAACCCGATAAGCTATTTTTACTGGTTTTATCCCCTAAAATAGTCTAATATTGTGAAATGGCTTATGTAGTTGTCTTTGTTTTATCTGAGAATTTGGTAGACTCGAATATTGGAATTAAAGAGATGTTTGAAGGAGCTTGGATAGGGATTTATCGCTTTGGCTTAAGGTTAGTACACCTCAAACTTCAGAATGCTTCATGAGCATCATAAGTGTAACTGCCTTTCTTGTTAGTGTTTGCAAAATATGTTGATGATAGATAAGCATATGTTGAGACCGAGATTATGAGACTTGGTATGTATGAGATGCATGAGGAGTTTGGGGATATTTCGAGACTCGTATAAGCTTTAGAGACCGTGTAGGGTCATTTGAATGTTCGTATACTTATCTGATTGGTTGACTTACATGTTGTGTTGCTTGAGTGCTTGAGATATGATTTGGCATGTTCGTTGGAGATACTAAATGGACTAATAATTGGTAATATTTGAATAATTGATCATAAGTTCGGGAATTGATATTAAATGATTATAAAGCTGGCAATTAATATTAATTGAGTGAATGCGTTAGTAAACAAACCCTAATGAATTTCATAAGCTTTTAGGATCGAATAAAGCATGGTAATATCGTAATTCGAAGAAATTGTGCAAACTCGTGAGTAGGATATCGATACGAGCTTTGACCGTACCGGTACGCGTTTGGGGCTGGATTGGTACGAGCCGACCCGTACCGGTACTTGTAGAAATCTAAGATTTACAGTAAGCAATATCTGTGTCGGTACGAGTGTGAGTATCGGTACCTAGGGTACCGTATCGATACTCGTGTTTGAGTACCGATACCCGTTGAATATAATGATGTATAATGCTAATAAAAGATGGAAATTTACGTAGGATGATAATAAGATAATATGAGTTAATAAAGATAATAAATTAGGATGATTAATATACACTTTCATAATGTATTAACAAGTAGGTAAACTTAAATAATGGCTTGATAATTGATAGAAACCATAGAGATGGGTAATCATGCTAATATTGTATGTTGTGTGGTAATCGAGTCCATGGTGTGTGCTGTTTGGACACTTGGTTGGTTGAGTTACCTTGTTTGATGGGATCCAGTTACCCAATGAGAAAGTGTTGCAATACCATGATTAGAGATGCCGAATGTATGTTCCTGAAGTTGTGTGGCACCAGGTCTCATTTGAAGTTGCTCGACGAGAGATTCTGAGCATAGGTGTACGTTCCCGAAGCTGTGTGACATCAGGCCTCAACCAAAGAGTGTACGTTTCCGAAGCTGTGTGGCACTGGGCCTCACTCATAGTCCCGAAGCTATGTGGCACCGGGCCTCACTCCTGGTATGTGGTATGACTCTGTGTGCTTTAGCTCAGATGATCTGGTGAGATCCATAGTATGGTTGGGCCTGTGTACCATGTATGATATTTTGCTATATTGAGAACATGTGTTTAGGTGACTAGTGGTAGTGACACATGTTTATTTATCTCCCCTTATTGCTCAAAATCGTTTTTTTTTGTGCGTAGGTTGATCGTCGGATCGTGGGATCGAGGAGCACTATTAGTATGAGATTTCAGCATGTGGTTTTTTTCAGAGTACAGTACTTGTATTTAGTGGGTTGTGTATTCATAGGACCTTACGTGGTGGAGTCTATAATCCTTATTTTGAAATTGTATTAATCAAATCAAATGTTCAAATGTTTTAAATTAAATTGGAGCTCATTTGTATCGTTTTCATTATTTATCTATATTTTCAACTGTTGGACTTAAATATTTTTGAGAAATACCTTGTCGGGCTAAACCCAGTTGGAGAAATTTTATTATTTTGGTTTGGGCTTGAGGCCCAAATGTGACATACGGATTGAGGGTGTTACAGACCCCTTGGCCCCCAAAGGAGCTCCACCCTTGTTCCTCTCCCCTCTAAATAGGATTAGAACTAAAATTTATCAAAAAGAAATATTTAAATGATTCGAGATTTTTTAAATTAAAAAATTGCACATCTCAAACTATATATTTTAAATATTATCATCAAATAATAATATCAATCGATTAAGACTTAGACGACAAAATTTTTAACTATTTAATTACCCATGGAAATGGAAATAATGGATACGTAAAACCATGTAGGCTATGATAATCAATCATTCAAATAAGAATGCCAAGCAATGATGTTTGAATTATTTGTTTTTATTATAAAGTAAAGGTGACAGTAACCTTTCTGGCCATTTCTGTTTATACAAGAATATGTTTGGTTCTTCTTCTTCTTCCAATAAAAAAAGGAAAAAAGAAAGTTATGTAATGATATTTAGGCTCGCAATGTTAACGTCAAAGGTTGTATCGCAAAAAGTGTGGGGAATTGGTTTTAAATGTTGACAGAGCAAGAGGGGCTCCATTTCAGTATATTGATTATTGACATTTGATACTACAAAATCATTCTTGTCATTCTTAGATGCTTTAATTCAAGTGTATTTCCAATGAACCCAATAAATGGTCCCAATAGAAAAGCGAATGATATTCGTCTTAAAAAATTCGGGTTAAATCGCTTTGTTTGCAATGTATGTGTGCATTACCAAAGGGTTAAGAATATATATGAACAAATAGTAACTTGTAATCACCTTTAGATTATTAAAAAAAAGTGTTTCCCCAACCCTCTCCTAATTAAGATACTTCTACTCTAGTAATCTCATGTGAGTAAAGTTAGGGGAAAATGTATTGTCTTTAAAAAGAATTTAGGAAAATGGTACAGTTCGGTTTTTACTTAAGGAATTGGTGTAAAATTTACGATCATGAATAAAGTCGTCGTCAGCTGATGTTGATTTTGTCTAAAGTTATCTTGTGATGAAGGGAGAGAATGGGTCATCATTGATAAGTGAATATGAGTTTGGCCAAAATTGTCGTGCAATGGAGGGAGGGGATGTCGATGATAGATACCATCAATTTTGGTGGTAAATATCGAAAAGAGGGGTAGTGGATGAAATTAAATGGGAAGAAAATTGGACCAAATTGTATAAAGAGGAAAATTTGAGCGTAAAAAATGAAACATAACCTAATTGAATCTAAAGGAAAGCCAATATGAACTTTCTTAAAAGGAAGAAAACGTATTGAAAGTGTCGAAGACACGCGTTAGCACAAGCAAATCTCACATTGTTTAGATATTGTTTTCTTTTAAGTCTTTAAGTATAGTTGTAATATCCATTTTTTTCTGAGCCCTAAAATTATATCCGAACCATTTACCCTATTCGAACCAAGTTTAAAAATATAGCAAATTCAAAAAAAGCAAAAAATAAAAAATAAAAAAGGGGGAGGGGAGTGGAGTGGAGCACAAGGCTCCACCTCACCCCTCACTTTGCCTATAAAAAGGGGCGTGGGGGCATTTAGAAACAAAAAATGAGCCTGCAATGGCATGCCAAATAAGGGGGCTTAGGCTCCCGGCTAGCCAAGGACCGGGGCAGTGTCCTCGGTCCTAACCGGTTCGATCGGAGTCCTATTTTGGATCCGATCTAGTTATTTTTTGGAAAGGTCATGGTAGATCTCGGTGGGGTTCAGTCGGGGTTCGTCATTCGAGCTCCTAGTTAGGTATATTTTCTTTCCTTTTTATTTGTGTTGTAATTTTTATGATTTAATGAAGTAGTAGTTAATTTAAAATTGTGTTTTTTAGTTTGTATGTTTATTTATGTTTTAGATTAGTATTTATTATGTTTTAAATTTATGTTTTATATTAATATTTTATTTATGCTAGATTTGTTTTTATTTATGAGTTAGATTAACATTTATGTATGTATGTATGTATGTATGTATGTATGTATGTATGTATGTATGTATGTATGTATGTTTTAGATTAGTATTTTATTTATGTTAGATTTGTTTTTATTTATGTGTTAAATTAATAGTTATGTATATATGTTTTAGATTAGTATTTTATTTATGTTATATTAGTATTTTATTATGTTAGTATTTATTTATATTTTTATCGCAATGTATTTATTTATATTTGCCATGTTTTTTTAAGTTTGCATAACGGATATATATTTTGTCAATGCGGTGCCCTTTTATCCGAGCGTAAATGGGGCCAGTATCAGGCGTAGTGATGGTGGTTGGGCGTTTACTCTCGGATAACGGGGCTTTTAAAATTTACTCGCACATATAGCCAAATTTTAAATTAATCGTCACTTTAATCCGGAAAGTTTAATATTAATAAAGATGTAATTATTAAAGTACCAATTTTGGGCGGTGTGGGGGTGCTAATCCTTCCCCATCCGTAACCGACTCCCGAACCCGACATTTCGAAATCACTGGTTTTTACGATGTCCGGTCCACCTTGAGTGGCCGGTGGCGACTCCATTTTTAAATAAAACACGGGTTTTATAAAACTCCATGCGGAAGACATTATTTTCAAAATAAAGCTAAAACAAAAATAAAAACCACATTTTTTTAGCGAGAGGGACATCGCTACAGATGACGACTCCGCTGGGGACATTTTTGGTTTTCAAAAATAAAAGAGAGTCGAGCTTTTTAAATAATTATCGCTTTATTAATATTGGAAATTTCGGATTAAAGTGACTATTAAAGTAACATTCGGTTATAATTGCGCGTTTATTTTAATGCATTTAAAATTTGGCATATAAACCCGTCCTTTTTAAGTGAGGGGAAAACGCTAATGCTTTCGTGAGGATATCATTCCTCCGTGTAGGCCTAGCAAGTACCTTCGGGGCTCGAGTACCTTATGCTTTTGTAAGGATATCGTTCCTTCGTGCAGGCATAAGCGAATGGGTCCCCCTGAATTGAACCCGGTTGAAAGGAGCCTATAATGGGTGATGACCGGGGGCCTTGCTACTCTTAGTAGGGGACACCAAGGACAATTTCGGTACCTCTTAGCACCAAAACTGCTTATAGAGAACATATAGAAGCCCACCCTTTTAGAGCCATGCAGATAACCTACGTGTTTTAGACGAGATGTAAATAGGGTTGTTTTGTTTGTTTTGCCCTTTTATTTGTTTATTTATTTTATTCGGTACTGACTCGTTTTATTTTTTGCTTTGCTTTCTTTTTGCATACATCATTGCATTTGCACTACATGAAGGTTGGTTCAAGTGGTTTGCCCGAGCGAAAATCTTTCATTTTTACCCTATTTTAATTTATTCATTTGATTATTCTAATTTCAAATTGACCCATTTTTGTGATCACATCATATCTGTTCATTTTGGCATTCACTGTATTGCATATCATGACATTTTGATCCTTGCATTGGTGCATTCACATATAGGACATACTTTGTTTTTTACATGCATACATTTTGAAAATTTTAAAGTCGGTCCTCGGGTTGCCCCATTAAATACAACGAAGTTGGTCGATCTAGCACCTTACAGAGCCTCTTACAAAAGTTTGGTCTTGGGGCATGTCCAAAAGCACCCCACATCTTTTTCAAACAAGGCCTCCGTCTAGGGGCATTCTTTACCAAGGTCCAGCCTTCATTGCCGAGTCAAACCCTTGCACCCCTGAAATGTCTACATTGACCACAGTCTGTAAAACTGCACCCAATCCAAAAAAATAATGAGCTACCATGAACCAACACAATTTATGAACCCAACCTAGGGGGCAACAGAATCCACACTCAAAGTGTCAAATTCAAGAGCAGTTTTAGACGATGGCATAAAAATGAATAAAATGTTGGGGCATGCACCCAGATGACTGATCGCACCCAAGTTGAGGTTAGGGCACCGTCACATACAAAAAACCAAGATCCTGACGGGACCAGTAAGGAGTCAGGGGCATTATTTTGAGGATCAAAAAAATCATGTCACATTCATGCATGTAGTTGCATTTATCTTGCATAGAATCATTTTTGCATACATTTAGATTAAGTGCATACACCAAAATCACCATGCATTTAAGATAGACACATGCATTTAGACATAAAATTAGATATATTCATGCAATCTTACTTGTACATAATAGGTCTACGAAAAAGACCGAGTACCCTCAACATGGAGGCAATGACAAGAGGGCCAACCCTAGTCTTGAAGGAGGCCAAACATGAAGAAGATGCTGAAACACCCAAAATAAAAGGTATCAACGACAAAATCTTTGACAATTACTGACCAATGTTTTTTTCTTTTCAGGATTTGATTCCTTCGACGATGGTGTGACGGACACCAACATTTTCCAGATCCTTACTACTGCCAACAAAGACAACTATTTCCAGATTCCGCCCTCTGTCGATAAAGAAGTAGAGTAAATTTTCTAAAAAATTGTCTCGCTGTCAGTGGCGTAGTCATCCAACATCTTGCAAATCTTGCCTCCGTCAGTGGTGGTACGTCAACTTAATGTAGATCTTGCCTCCGTCGGTGGTGTTGCAGATCAGATTTTCCATTCAGCCCTACCTCTCCGTCGGTGGTGTAGCGAGTGTCACATTTTGCTGATCTAGTCTCTCCGTTAGTGGTAGCAGATCAAAAAAAACTATCCAGATCTCGTTTTCATTGTGTTGCAGATCAAAGTTTCCATTCGGTCCTACCTCTCTGCCGGTGGTGTAGTGGGTCCCACATTTTGCTGATCTAGTCTCTCCGTCAGTGGTGTGACAGATCAAATCCTCTCCACGTCTTGCCTCTTAGACGGTGTTGCAGCTAGACCTAAATTTTACTCGAAATTTACCTTTTTATTATAGTTGTAGCTAAAAAAATTCAAAAAAAGAGAAAAAAAAATGAAATGAAAAGAAAAGAAATGGAAAAGGAGCAAAAAATGAAGGAAAATGAAAAAATGAAATGAAAAAAGAAGAAAAAGAAAACAAGAGAAAACAATGAAAAAGAAAAGAATAGAAAAAAAAAGAAAAAAAGAAAAAAGATGAAAAAAAAAGAAAAAATCAAAATGAGCTTTCAACCAAATTCTGATCATGCCTCTTCGTCAGAGTCGTAGCTTGATCACAAAAAAGAAGAAAACCATCTGATCCTGCCTCTTCGTCGGAGTCGTAGCTGGATCAAATCTTCAGACCTTGCCTCTTCGTCGGTGTTGTAGCTTGGTCAAATCTAACTTTCGGTTCTGCCTCTTCGTCGGTGTTGTAGCTGAACCTAATTCACTAACTCTCGGTCTTGCCTCTTCGTCGGTGTTGTAGCTAGACCAAATCCACTAACTCTTGATCTCACCTCTTCGTCGGTGTTGTAGCTTGATCAACATTACTAACTTTAGACCATGCCTCATCGTCGGTGTTGTTGCTTGGTTAAAATTTACTAACTTTCTAGTTGTATCAATGTTGTATCTTAAAAAAAGGAAAAAAATAAGAAAAAAATAAGAAGAAAAAAAAGAGAAAAAAATAAAAAATGAAAAAAAAGAAGAGAAAGAAAAAAGAAAGAAAATAAAAAAATAATCAAAAAGAGCTTTCAATCCTTCGATCCTGCATCTTCGTTAGAGTTGTAGCTGGATCAAACATCAAAACTTTCATCCATCGATCCTGCATCTTCGTCAGAGTTGTAGATGGATCAAATCTTCAGACCTTGCCTCTTCGTCGGTATTGTAGCTTGGTCAAATCTAACTTTCGGTTCTGCCTCTTCGTCGGTGTTGTAGCTGAACCTATTTTACTAACTTTCAGTCTTGCCTCTTCGTCGGTGTTGTAGCTAGACCAAATCCACTAACTATTGATCTCACCTCTTCGTCGGTGTCGTAGCTGGATCAACATTACTAGCTTTAAACCATGCCTCTTCGTCGGTGTTGTAGCTTGGTCAAAATTTACCAACTTTCAAGTTTTATCAATGTTGCATCTAAAAATAAAAGAAAAAAAAAGAAGAAAAAATGAAAAAATGAAAAAAAAAGAAGAAAAAGAGAGCAAAATGAAAAAAGTAGAAAAGAAAAAGCAAAAAGAAAAGGAAAACAAAGAAGAAAAAAGGAAAAGAGAAAAGGAAGAAGTTGTCAGTTTTCTACTCTTGTCTCTTCGTCAGAGTTGTAGCTGGATCAGACATCAGGACTTTCATCCATCGGTCTTGCCTCATCGTCAGTGTTGCAGCTAGATCGAATTTTGTAGACCATGCCTCTTCGTCGGTGTTGCAGCTGGGTCGAACTCTTTTTAGGTATTAGCTTATTATCAATAATGTAGTGAGTTGCTCTCATTTTGCTTCCTCAACCCCATTTTGAAGATTTTGCTTCCTCCAAGAGTGACAAAGTAGATCCGTCAAGTTTAGAAAGAAGATATGTGCCGAAGAGAAAGAAGATCTACCGAAGAAAGAAGACACACGTCAAAAGGAGAGAAGTTCAGCCAGACCGAACAAAAATAGTTATTCTTTTGTCTTTGCTCTATTCCTGTTACACAGTAATGAGCAAAGAGGGGCAGCTGTAATATCCATTTTTGTTCGGGCCCCAAAATTATATCCGAACCATTTACCTTATTCGAACCAAGTTTAAAAATATATCCAATTAAAAAAAGCAAAAAATAATAAATAAAAAAAGGGGAGGGGAGGGGAGTGGAGCACAAGGCTCCACGTCACCCACCTCACACCTCACTTTGCCTATAAAAAGGGGCGTGAGGGGCATTTAAAAACAAAAAATGAGCCGGCAGTGGCATGCCAAATAAGGGGGCTTAGGCTCCCAGCTAGCCAAGGACTGGGGCAGTGTCCTCGGTCCTAACCGGTTCGATCGGGGTCCTATTTTGGATCCGATCTAGTTATTTTTTGGAGAGGTCGTGGTAGATCTCGGTGGGGTTCAGTCGGGGTTCGTCATTCGAGCTCCTAGTTAGGTATATTTTCTTTCCTTTTTATTTGTGTTGTAATTTTTATGATTTAATGAAGTAGTAGTTAACTTAAAATTGTGTTTTTTAGTTTGTATGTTTATTTATATTTTAGAATAGTATTTATTTTGTTTTATATTAATATTTTATTTATGTTAGATTTGTTTTTATTTATGAGTTAGATTAATATTTATGTATGTATGTTTTCGATTAGTATTTTATTTATGTTAGATTTGTTTTTATTTATGTGTTAAATTAATAGTTATGTATGTATGTTTTAGATTAGTATTTTATTTATGTTATATTAGTATTTTATTATGTTAGTATTTATTTATATTTTTATCGCAATGTATTTATTTATATTTGCCATGTTTTTTTAAGTTTGCATAACGGATATATATTTTGTCAATGTGGTGCCCCTTTATCCGAGCGTAAATGGGGCCAGTATTAGGCGTAGTGATGGTGGTTGGGCGTTTACTCTCGGATAACGGGGCTTTTAAAATTTACTCGCACATATAACCAATTTTTAAATTAATCGTCACTTTAATCTGGAAAGTTTAATATTAATAAAGCGGTAATTATTAAAGTATCAATTTTGGGCGGTGTGGGGGTGCTAATCCTTCCCCATCCGTAACCGACTCCCGAACCTCACATTTCAAAATCTCTGGTTTTTACGGTGACCGGTCCACCTTGAGTGGCCGGTGACGACTCCATTTTTAAATAAAACACGAGTTTTATAAAACTCCACGCATAAGACATTATTTTCAAAATAAAGCTAAAACAAAAATAAAAACCACATTTTTTAGCGAGAGGGACATCGCTATAATAGTCTTTTAAACATATATTTATTGAAGGGTTGAATACAATATTTTTACATGTGTGTTGTCATTTGTGTTAAAACGTGTCTTTGACATGTATTGTGCAGTTTTTAATTTTGGAGAAACTTCATATTGTTTATTTTAACGTTAAAATTGTCCTTTTATTCGATTTGGTCCATTTCCCTCCTTTATGGACACTTTAATTATCCTTTTCATCCAATTCCGTCATGTCCATACAATTTTCATTTTTTTTTCTTGCTTTGGCCTTATATTTCGTTTTTCTTTCTATTTCATACTCTCCCTCCCTTTATCAGACGACAACTTTCGACAAAATCGACACCAAATAACGATGATCTTGCTTGCACCGTAGATTTTGCACCAATTACCTAAATTAAAACCAAGTTTTACCATTTCCCTAAAAAAATTTGAAAGATGCATTTCCCTAATTTTGCCTTCTACGGTGAGTGCTAAATTTTTTTTAAAAACAAGTGATATTTTATTTAATAATGAAGAGTATTATATTGCTCATTACGATCCACCCTTCCGGTTTTTTAGCGGACTCAATGAAGTGTGGGTGGACGTTGATGATTCCATTTTTGCTGGAAAAGCAACCTTTTGAAGATTATCAACAAGGTTGGTTTACTTGCCTTGGCTTTTTGTGTGTCAAATTTAATCTTACTGTATTCTGATTTATGTATATATATATATATATATATATATATATATATGTTAAAACTTCGTATATCATTTAATGTAATCTAAACACTATTGTATGTTTAAAGAAGCTATCCTCTGTCACCCTAATTAAACACCAATTTCAACCTTAACAAGAATGCAGTATAAGTATTTATAAAATCCAAACCTATTTTAAACAAAATGTCACATTCTTGTGTAACTTATACACCAGTTTCTTTTAAGGATTTCCCGACCTAACAAATGAATGAGTTTTGGCTGTACAGTCAGGCTAACTGCATCGATTACTAAAGTGCTATGTTCAATATCAATGCGGTTGGCGTCGTGTATGAACATAGTAAGATGGAAACATTCTTGCTTAGCATAGGCAGCTTGATTTGGCTGCAATATACACGATAAGGAAAAGGGTGAGCAGTAGAACTAAAAGGAACACAGTGGGTGAGGATATCGTCAAGTTTTTTTATAGTTGAAATGCTGGCAAGAGATTCAGAGGTATTTAACTGATGAACCAGTACAGCTCCAAACGTCCAAGAAACGTCGCCTGGGCCAAAGCATCCGATGCTTCATAAGACGCCCTGAAAGGATTCTTCCCCTCAAGCTAAGGTGTCACATCCAGACAAAGAAACCAGTAAAGGTGTGACTACGTCCATGTCTCTGAAAAAGTAAGTGTTAAAAGAAGCACATAATGTTAGGTATCACGAGTCTAAGAGGGAAAGGAGTGTAGCTTCACTTAAGGACGCCCTCACTCTCCTGGTCTTCCAGTTAAGGAGCCTACATCAAATATGGATACAAGAAATGAGCAGCGCTCAATCACAAGGTTCCGCAAAAATAGAAACCAAAATAACCGACATGGCAGAAAGCATGAAACCCGTGGAGATTGGGGATCATCTGGTCAAGAAGTGAAGCAGCAAAACGCACATTACGAGTACCAGCCAATTGGGCCCCAAAATAATAAGAGAGCAAATAATCCTGAAGACGGAAGAGCCAAGAGATGGATCTCATGGCAATTGGCACGGGTGGAAGGTACCCAAATGGCATTGGGGGTTATGAGTAGTGAGGAAGGACTTCAAGGTAAGTATTTTATTTTTGGCAATCTGCCATGGACGACATTTGATCCCTCGTATTTTCAGGTATTCATTCATGTGTAGTGTAGACTGTAAACTATTAAATATTCTCTCAACGAATGGTATATGGATTGAGCAGGGCTAGGAGAAAAACTGATGATGGTGTCCTTAGAAAAAACAGGATTGTAGGTACTCAAATGAGGTTTATTTCATTTGTAGTTTCAAACTGGAATTTGGTATGGTCACAGTTTGTATACTGCGGAACCTTTGCCACATTTGTTTGAGCCTTGTTCTTCACTGAAGCAGAGAAGTTTTTAGTCTCATGTCATAACCAATTTTGTCCAGGCCTAAGCCCAAACCCAGTTTTAATACCCGTTACAATATTAGACCTATAAAACCAGCAGCCCAAAACCAAATACTCATTTTAATTAAAAATAAAAAAAATCTAATATCCTAAATTACACAGTTGCCTTTAACCCTAAAAAATAAGACCTCCTAACCTTACACCGAGCTGTCGCCGCCGCTCTCACTGCCCACTCTCCGCTCGCGTGGCCGCCACGCGCTCTACCATTGGCCACGCCCGCTCCACCACCGCCTAGATTTGCAAAAAAATCCAGATAACTTGTTAGTTTTTTTATACATATGCATGTACCAAAAGGGTTATAAATACCCATGAAATCGCACGTAAAAGGAGGGATTTTTCGGTTCAAATATATGAAAAAATAGAGGATTAGACAAAAAAAAGTATATTTTCGGCATCCACATATCGAATACACAAAAATAAAAAGAGAGAAAAAGTAGAATAAGAAAGCAAGATCGAAGGTAAGAAAACATATAGAAATCGAGTATATATTCTTAGATCTGATTACGTTGGGGCATCTTTTTGAAAATCCGACTTCGGATCCGAGTCCAGCACGTTGACAGGAGTCAAAAAGCTGCGGCCTTTGAAGTCTCCAGCTGTAGGAGACGGCGGCGACCACCGCCTACGACCGGCTGTCCACGGCGGCGCAGAGAGCCGACAACCATGCTCGGCCAAGGGAAGGGGAGAGCAGTCTTAAGAGAGAAATTTATTTTTTCAAATCTGAACCAAATGAATTTTTTTTGGGTTAATTTTGAATACTTAAAGCCTTACCAAACCGACGTCTTTTTGGTGTCGGCTTTTAACGCCCAAAACGACGTCGTTTTAAGCCACGACCTGAATACCCAACCCGATCCGGTCGATGACCCGCGCATTTTTAAAGGGGACAAATTGCATTTTTAACCCATCCTCATGGTAAAATACCTTTTTGATCCCGGAAGCATTCAAATATCTTGCAATTTGGTCCCAAAATCATTTTTAATTAATATTAACCGGGAAATTTGCGTTTCTGGTCCCCCAAAATTTTCACGCCTCTCAATTTAGCCCTATTCCAGTAATAAAATCTCACATTTAGCCCCAAACTTTGTAAATATTCCAATTTCAACCCGGGATTTATTTTTGCTTTGGTTTCTGCCCTACCTTTTTTATTTCCTTTAGCTTTAATTTTTTTATTTATGTATTTATATTATTTACTATTACTTTTTATAATAGTTTACGTACCTAATATGCATGATATATTACAGTATATTTATATAGTATATATATATTACATTATTATTATTTATATTTTGTAATAAATATTAATATGTATATATTATTATTATTATTGTTATTATTGTTACCTTATAGTATTATATTATTATGTATATATTATAATGTATATGCTAATATATTTATCATTATTTTTTATATAATTATTTTTTATATTTATATATTATATTATTTTATTTACCATATTATGTATATTATTTTATACTTAGTACACTATGAAATATATGTACATTATTATTTTCTTATTATTATTATTTTGCTATATAATATATGCGCATTATATTTTATATGTATATTATATTGTTAAACTTGTATATATATATATATTGCTTATTTTATTTCGGATATTTTATCTTTAAACTCAGCCAATTTAAAGGAATATTTTCCACTTTATTTCGGATATCGGCTACGAAGTGACATCCTGATTCATTCAAGTGTCATCTTCATCGGTTTTGTAAATAAGGAAATATTCTCATTAGACAGTTTCTCTTTTATTTTGGATTAAATTTTAAATTTAAAAATCGCATTTTTGTTTTCTTGCAACGACAACACTAAATCAACGTGGTACCAATTTTGGGCGTTGTGGGGGTGTTAATCCTTCCCCACGCGTAACCGACTCCCGAACCCCAAAATTTTTTGAATCTCTGGTTACCTTTTTACGGTGTCTGGCCTATCAAAGTGGCCGGTGGCGACTCCATCCATTTTTTTCATATTTTCCACCATTTTTCATTTTTAAAATATTTACGGTGTTCTGTTGGGAGCGTCATCTCGGTCTTCGGGTGACGTCTCCTTTGACTCCGCAAAACATACATACATTTTCTTAAAACATCTTATTTTTTGTAGAGGGTAAAACCCCTACGACAAATAGCGACTCCGCTGGAGATTTTTTTAGAGAGTCAGGCCAATGTTGATTTTGTGTTGTCTTGCAAGAAATTCAAAAATTCGATTTGATTTAATTTTTAATCCCCTAGCATTCATGCATGAGCTTTCTACTCGGACTCCTCAACCCTTAAGTGGGACAGATTACTTCGTTTCGTGGGGTATTCACCTCCATAGTGTTGTAATGTGCTCCTGGAATATTGGTCCTTATATTTCATAGGGTTTTCACCCATATATGGTATAAGGGTCGTATTCCCCCGAATCAAAGTCCTCATGACAGTTCAGGTACCCTATACTTTAGATCCGAATCTCATATAGTGAGCCGTAGGAGCCGACCTCTTAAGTTATACGAAACTCTGCCTGTTTAGCAGTCACCCTTGTTAGGCTTTGGTGCCTTTATTTGTTTTGTATACAGTTTTTTACCCTTTTTACCGTTTAATTATTTTATTTGATTATTTTATTTTGAACTGACCTCTCTTCTCTTTTTTAATTGCATCATATTAAATTCTTTTATTTTGCATTAATTGCATGACACCGTCATTTCTTGCATTTCATTCGCACGAAGTACTAATTCATGACTGGTTCCTAATTTTTTTTAAAAAATGGAAATTTATCATCGGGAGAAAATCTAGTACCCTAATATCAATGCAACATTCTAAGTTGCGAACAAATCTCGTGAGTGCAGAAGTTGAGCCGCGAAAACCATTTTTGAATCAGTACCTCCGCATCTAGGGCATACACCTTGCATTTACATGCATACATTCACAATTTTGGGACCGGTCCCTGGGATGTCTCGTGCCAGCAATGCCCAGTAAAGCGGAAGTTGATCGATCCAACACTTTATCGAACCTATGCTAAAGCCCAGTCCATGGGTATTTTTGAGAACTGCACTCATATAGACATCATGCCTCTACTAGGCCCCACGTCTAGAGGCATTTCCAGGTCCGACTGGGGGGCAACATATCGCCTTCACCCTTCAAGAAAAGGCAAAGACATACTCCAAGCTTCAAATTTGCTTCATTTCCAGACGAAGTTCAATGAAAATAATTTTAGTGCATGCACCAGAAAAGATAAGAAGAAGATGATCAAAGCCAAGGAAGATTGGGGGCATCCCCACAAAACAAGACCGAGAGCTCAACATTAGGTCAGGGGCATCCCTTTGAGGGGCAAAAAAGTTATTTACATATCCATTAAAATCATTTGGCATCAAGTGCATACATCATACATTCATACGAGTAATTATGCATTAAACATGCATTAGGCATAAAGTTAGGGGCATCCATCATGCATTTATTTTTTAGCTGGAACACATAAACAGGTCCAGGAAAAAGACCGAGAAACCTCAATCATGGGGGTAAAAACATGATGATCAACCTCTGGCTCTGAAGAAGGCAGAATATGCAAACAAGCTCAAACATCCAGCTCCATGGCAAAATTTTGAACATTTACTAATTAATATTCTTCTTCATTTTTAGATTTTACGCTACCGTTGATGGTGCAACAGATTAAAATTTTCTCTGGATCTCGACTCTTTGCCAGTGATGTAACAGATCCTACTTTTTTCTGATCTTGCCTCTCCGCCAGTGGTGTTGCAAGATTAAATTTTTCCTCGGATCTCATCTCTCCGTCGGTGGTATAGTGGATCCCATAATTTCAGATCATGTCTCTCCGTCGGTGGTGTAGCAGAACAAACCCTATCCAGGTCTCGCTTCTCCGTCAGTGTCGCAGCTAGACCAAACTTTTTTCTCGGATATTGTATCTTTCGTGTAGTTGTAGCTCAAAAAAATAAAAAAATCAAAAATTAAAAATCAAGAAAAAAAATTAAAGCTTCATCCTCCAATCTTACCACTCCGTTGATGGAGTGGTTAGGTCCAAGTTATCATCATCCGATCTGGTTCCTCCGTTGATGGTGTAGCTAGGTCCAAGTTCCTCATTCGATCTTGTTCCTCCGTTGATGGCGTAACAAGGTTCAAATTACAGAAATTCAATCATGCCTCTTGCGTTGATGGAGAGGTTAGGTACAAGTCACAACTGTACGATCTGTCTCTTACGTTGATGAAGTGGTTGGTCCAAGTTGCCCTCATTCGATTTTGTTCCTTCGTTGATGGTGTAACAAGTTTCAAATTACAGACATCCAATCATGCTTTTTCTGTTGATGGAGAGGTTAGGAACAAGTTACAGATATCCAATCTCACCTCTTACGTTGATGGAGAGGTTGAGTCTAAGTTATCCGATCCGGTCCCTCCGTTGATGGTATGGCTGGGTTCAAGTTGCCATTCATTCTTACTCTTCCTTTGAGGGTGTAGTGAGGTCCAAGTTGCTGTTCATTCCTGCTCCTCGGTTGATGGTGTAGTAAGATTTGAGTTGCTAATATCTAGATTCTGCTTCTCCGTTGATGGCGTGGTAGAATCCAAGTTACCCGATCTGGTCCCTCCGTTGATGGTGTGGTTGGGTTTACGTTGTCGTTCGTTCTTACTCTGCCGTTGAGGGCATAGTAAGGTTCAAGTTGCAGTTCATCCCTGCTTTTCCGTTGATGGTGTAGCAAGGTTTGAGTTGTTGTTATCTAGATTCTGCTTCTCCGTTGATGGTGTGGTAGAGATTAATTTATTCGATCCCGTCCCTCCGTTGATGGTGTGGCCAGGCTCAAGTTATTGATCGTTCTTACTCTGTCTTTGAGGACGTAGTAAGGTCCAAGTTACGGTTCATCCCTACTTCTCCGTTGATGGTGTAGAAGGTTTGAGTTGCTAAGATCCAGATTCTGCTTCTCCGTTGATGGCATGGTAGAATCCAAATTACCCGATTTTCGGTCCCTCCGTTGATGGTGTGGCTGGGTTTACATTGTCGTTTGGTCTTACTCTACCGTTGAGGGCATAGTAAGGTCCAAGTTGTTGTTCATTCCTGCTCCTCCGTTGATGGTGTAGTGAGGTTTGAGCTGCTGTTATTAAATTATACTTCTCCGTTAATGCTGGAACAAAACTTTCAGCTTTAGACCGTGCCTCTTCGTCGGTGTTGTAGCTCGGTCGAATCCTGGTTGTGCCTCTTCGTCGGTGTTATAGCTGGACCAAAATTTACTAACTTCCGATCATGCCTCTTCGTCGTTGCTGGATCAACCCTACTAACTTCAAACCCTGCCTCTTCGTCGGTGCTGTAGCTGGGTCAAACCTTTACTGACTTCAGGTCCTGCCTCTTCGTCGTAGCTGGATCAACCCTACTAACTTCAGAATCTGTCTCTTTGCCAGTACTGTAGCTAGGTCAAACCTTTATTGACTTCAGGTCTTGCCTCTTCGTCGGTGTTGTAGCTGGACCAAATCTACTGACTTTCGATCATGCCTCTTCGTCGGTGTTGTAGCTGGATCAACCCTATTGACTTCAAGACCTTGCCTCTTTGTCAGGTATTGTAGCTTGGTCGAACCATACCTTTCTCTGGTCCTGCCTCTTCGTCAGGTGTTGTAGCTGGGCCAAATTTACTCTTTCAGATCCTATCTCTTCATCAGAGTTGTAGCTGGATCAGACATCAGAACCCTCATCTTTCGATCATGCCTCTTCGTCAGTGGTAGCTGGATCAAATATTTTGACAAGTCCAACGAAAATGTTGGCACAACGTGCTTAAACACAGTAAAGTTTAATACAATGGATAATTCAAATGTCCATCGAAAATCCATTTTCACGAATGGTCGAAGGAAAATAAATCCTTTGAAAAATCCAATGTCATGATTGGCATAAACTGATTATACCCAGGGGAATGGTACAACTAGCCTGGAGCAAACGGCTACCGGTAAAGGCAACTCAAAATCGTTGATCCCTGTGCATTTTGGAAAAATGCAAAAGAAGTCTACGAACTAAGCTTTACATCAAAATTTACCAACTTTCGGTCATGCCTCCTCGTCGGTGTTGTAGCTGGACCACATCTTCATCTATCAATCTTGTGTCTTCATCAGTGTTGTTGCTGGATCAAATTTTGCAGATGTTGTCTCTTCGTCAGTGTTGCGGCTAGGTCAATTTTTCTCCAGGCATTGCGCTGCCGTTAGAGTCGTAGTAAGCCGAGCTCGTTCTGTCTCCTCCAACGGATCGCCTCAGATTTTTGTCTTCCCCAACAGACCCTCTATTTTGAAGAGCGACAAAGAAGATCAAGATAAGCCCAAAGAAGAAGCGGTGGCCAGAGAAGGAACATAAACCCGACCGGACAAAAATGGTTACTCTTTTGTCTTTGCCCTATTCCTGTTACACAGTAATGCGCAAAGAGGGGTAGCTGTCATAACCAATTTTGTCCGGGCCTAAGTCCAAACCCAGTTTTAATACCCATTACAATATTAGACCTATAAACCCAATAGCCCAAAAACCAAATACCCATTTTAATTAAAAAAACCTAATATCCTAAAGTACACAGTTGCCCTTCACCCTAAAAACCCTAAAAATAAAACCTCCTAACCCTACACTAAGCTGTCGCCGCCGCCCTCACTGCCCACTCTCCGCGTGCGTGGCCGCCACGCGCTCTACCATAGGACGCTCGTCGACCCCCGTCCACCACCGCCTAGATCTGCAAAAAATTCCAAACAACTTGTTAGTTTTTTTATACATATGCATGTGCCAAAATGGTTATAAATACCCATGAAATCGCATGTAAAATGAGAGATTTTTCAGTTCAAATATATGAAAAAATAGAGGATTCAACAAAAAAAAGTCTATTTTCGGCATCCACATATCGAATACACAAAAATAAAAAGAGAGAAAAAGTAGAATAAGAAAGCAAGATCGAAGGTAAAAAAAAACATATAGAAATCGAGTATATATTCTTAGATCTGCTTACATAGGGGCATCTTTTTAAAAATCCGACTTCGGATCCGAGTCTGGCACGTTGAAAGGAGTCAAAAAGCCGCGGCCTTTGAAGTCTTCGGCTGCCAAAGACGGTGACGACCACTGCCTACGACCGGCAGTCCACGGCAGCGCGGAGAGCCGCCAACCATGCTCGGCCAAGGGAATGGAAGAGAAATCTTAAGAGAGAAATTTGTTTTTTTTTTAAAATATGAACCAAATGATTTTTCTGGGTTAATTTTGGATACTTAAAGCCTTACCAAAACGACGTCGTTTTGGTGCCGGCCCTTAAGGCCCAAAACGACGTCGTTTTAAGCCACGACCAGAATACCCAACCCGACCCGGTGGATGACCCGCGCATTTTTAAAGGGAAAATTGCACATTTAACCCTTCCTCATGGTAAAATAGCTTTTTTGATCCCTGAAGCATTCGAATATCTTGCAATTTGGTCCCAAAATTATTTTTAATTATTATTAACCCGAAAATTTGCGTTTCTGGTACCCCAAAATTTTCACGCCTCTCAATTTAGCCCTATTCCAGTAATAAAATCTCACATTTAGCCCCAAACTTTGTAAATATTCCATTTTCTGTTCATTTTTTTCATATTTCCCATCCGCATTTTCCACCTCATATTTTTTTTTTAAAAAAAATTACCATTTTCCTATTTTTAATTCTTACGGTATTCTGCTAGGAGCGTCAACCGGTCTCCGGGTGACGTCTTCTTTTTCATATCGTAAAACTACCATTTTATAATTATTTTTCATAGAGGGTAAAACCCCCGTTACGACATCTCCTTACACGTTTTTGGATAGTTAGACGAGTGAAAATATATCTCTGAGATTAATAGCAAGAAATTAGGAGATTTTTATGGAAAAAAAGTGGATTATCTTTTATTTGATCTCAAGGAGTTGATAAAACACCCAATGGGATATTCTTTATAAACATCGGGATTAGGTAGCACACCTCAACAACATTCCACACCTAAAGTAAACCAACTAATTGAAGGTCAAAGACATTCCATGATTAGCCCATATTTGTAGACCAAAATATTCTTGCTGCCTTGTCAAAACCAACTTTGTCATTGCTGCTGAGTGGCCTCTATTATCTGAATATGATGTGTTCATAGGAATGCAAATGCCAAATGGTCATGGATATGAGACCTATTCCACTAAGCATTGATTGAATTGCACCTTCAGCATTTCACTCAACACATCGTGCATTATTTCCTTGAAATACGTGTCGGCTGTGTGTGCTTGGAATACTGCAAAAACTAAGCCAAGTGAGATGAACCTAAAGGCTTCAATTGGTGAAATGTTGGTGTCGTGTTCCGTTTGTTTCTTCTTCGGCAGAATCGTCGTTAGAGGAATCCTTTGATTGCAATTCTCTTTAAGTTTAATATTATAAAGAAACCCCATCTCTGGTTTCTTTCAATTATGAGTGTAATCACTCATTTTTATCTGGTCTGTAAATACCATATTAGTATAATTGTTAGTGTATTAGCATTGCATGTATACATGTATTATATTATACTATATGTCTATTATGGGCATGAGTGTTATTAATATACGTAAAGTGTGTGTGATGGGTGCATGTATATTATAAACTATGTATGTATACGCATTAATAATTAATATGGTGTATATGTGTCACGTATGTATCTACATTTAGTACAAGCGCATTGTTTTTACGAATAATGTGTGTGGATGTTTATGATAATTATGTGTATGGTTATATATGCATGTATGCTAGTATGTTATATTAATTAATGTTTGCATGTGTATTGTACATATGTGTGTGTACATATGTACGTACGTATGTATTATCGTATGTGTATTATTATTATTGTTGTTATTATTATTAATATTAATGGTATTATTATTAGACTAATATAAGATAAAATCTGGAAAAAAAACATATTAAACCCGAAATGAATAATTAACAGTCCAAGTCCATTACATATTACAGGGCCTAAAAATATTAATATTATAACAAGGCCTGATCGGCCCAAACCCAAATCCTATGTCTGTAAGCCCTAAATGTCTAACCCTAATGTTTCCCTTTTGCGCAGCCAACCAGGAGCCGTTGGATCAAATTTTGATCCAACGGCCACGATCAAAGGGGGAAAGTTATCCAGCTGGCCGCGTGTGTTACATGCCCAGACCATTCGGCTGCCGCGCGCGCGTTTGATCCACGCGCGGACTCTTCGATCTCCCACGTACGCGTGTATCCCACGCGTCAGAACTCCTCGGCTGCTGAGCTCCACGTGTCACGATCTGGCACAATTCCACCCGTTCGAGATTTCATCTGAACCGTTTATCCTTCAAGTTATCTCAACCGTTGGATCAAATCTGATCCAACGATCGAGAACGCCTCTGGCCGAGGACATCTCCCCCACACTGTCCCCATACCTCCACCATGCCGGCCTCCAACCACCGTGCTCAGGGTTGCAGATACATCAGAAAAATCACCAAAAAAAGGGCTATGTCAATATCATTTCAGATCTAAAAATATTTATTTTATAGTACTTTCTACCAAAAACGATCAGAGTGGGATATATGTATGAAAAAGTTGTAAGAAGACTGGGAGTTACCAAGTTATCAGTCAAAAAAATATACAAGTTTCCATCGGTAATCTCTTCTCTTTTTTCTTTTTGAATCTCATACATGCATGAAAAAAAACAACAAGTAAAAATAAAAAATAGACTTTACCTAAGGAAAAATCCTTCCCTGCCAGCGATAAACTCTGAGGAGTGAGCCACAAAGAGGGGTTTTCTTTTTTGTTTTCGTCTCGAAACATCAGGGATCTGGGCTCTGCGGCATCGAAATAGGAGTATTTTGGTTCAGTCTTTTCAAAAGTAGAGGTTTTTTGGTTTTTTGAGGGGTGTCTAGACTGGGTTTTTTGTTGTTATGGCGTTGAAGGTGGTGGCCGGAGTAGCCGGACCACCGCCGGCCTCTAGAACCGCGACGGCTGAAGGGTTTGTGGGTTGCGTTTCTGGGAAAAGAGAGAGCTTTCTCTCTTTATGTAAAAAAAATGAGGGAAAATGAATGAAAGGGACCGGTTATCGGTTTTATAGAGGGGGAAATAAAAGAAATGGGAAAATAACGTTATAAATCCCCCCGCGTTCTTGAGATTTACGTTTCTGTCTCGCCGCATGGAACATTAGCAGCCACAGTCCCTCTCCTTTTTGAAAATATTTCAATTTGGTCCTCAGATAAATCGAAATCCGTTTTTAAATGGCGAAATTACCTCCCGAGTCTTTCCGTGTTTTGAATGTTTGCACTTTGGGCTTGCCCCTTGGTCAAATGACATGTTCAGTCCTCCTAGGCTTTCTTGGTTTTGTAATTACGTCCCTGAATTTGCTTTTGTTTTTGTTTTATTTATTCCTTTCGCTTATGTTCTTTTTATTTCAGTCCCCTTGCAGTTTCATTAATAGAATCAATATACCATGTTTAAGTATGTTTTATTTTGTTTGTATATTAAGTTCATTAGTATTTTATTGCACCTGCTCTTGTGATTATGTTTTTAGTATGTTTGTTTTGCCCATTGTGCGTTCTTATGTTTTTATATCATGTTCTCATGTTTTATAATATATGTTTAGTTGATCGTATTTTACCTTTATATTCTCGTTTGTTAGCTCATATTTTACCTATTTGATCGGTGCTTGTCTAGTTTATGTGTAGATAACATGTTTTAGCATGGATTTTATGTTCGTCTTCCTTTTTGGTTACATGTTAGTGTGGTTTTTTTATCATATTTAAATAGCATGTTAATTTGCGGATGTAAATTATGTTATATGATAGAAGTCAAGTTTTAAATTTTATATATATTGGCATGTCGTTAGGTTGGTTTAGCATTACATTACACACATGTCATATATAATATATTTGTGTGATCAAGCACATTAGAATTAATTAGTTTAGTTTTGGAAATATGATCTTTTTGCATTTATATTTATATTTTTGTCTATTCATTATGGTATGCTATGTTATATTCGTGTTTCATATTATTTTTGTTTAAAGTTTATAATTTTCTTTTTATGTTTTTCATACCATGTCCATGTCAATGTTTTTTTATATATATTATCTCACTAAGTTTGCATAATTGAATATATGATGTCAATGCGGTGCCCTTTTATCCGAGCACAAACGGGGCCAGTATCAGACGTAGAGATAGTGGTTGGGCGTTTGCTCTCGAATAACGGGGCCTTTAAAATTTACTCGCAATTATAACCAAATTTTAAATTAATCGTCACTTTAATCCGAAAAATCTAATATTAATAAAGCGGTAATTATTAAAGTACCAATTTTGGGCGGTGTGGGGGTGCTAACTCTTCCCCATCCGTAACCGACTCCCGAACCCAACAATTTTTAAATCTCTGGTTTTATGGTGTCCGACCTACCTAAGTGGCTGGTGGTGACTCCAATATCTAAATAAAACGCGGTTTCTTTAAAACCCCCCACGGAATAAACATTTTTATATTTGAAAGACAACAAATACTTCGAAAATACTTTTTTTAGCGAATAGGGGACATCGCTACAGATGGCGACTCCGCTGGGGACGTTTTTTTGGTTTTCAAAATAAAGTGAGTCGAGCTTTTTCAAATAATTACCGCTTTATTAATATTAGAAGTTCTGGATTAAAATGACTATTAAATTAATATTCGGTTGTAATTGCGCGTTTATTTTAACGCATTTAAATTTTGGCATATAAACCCATTTTTTAAGTGGGGGGAAAACACTAATGCTTTCGTGGAGATATCGTTCTCCCGTATGGGCCTAGCAAGTACCTTCGGGGCTCGAGTACCTTATGCTTTCGTAAGGATATTGTTCCTTCGTGCGGGCATAAGTGAATGGGTCCCCCTGAATTGAACCCAGTTGAAAGGAGCCTATAATGGGTGATGATCGGGGGCCCTGCTACTCTTAGTAGGGGACAGCAAGGACAATTCAGGTACCTCCTAGAACCAAGACTGCATGTAGAGAATACATAGAAACCACCCCTTTAGAGCCATGCGGATAACCTTAGGTTTTAGACGGGATAAATAGGGTTGTTTTGTGTGTTTATTCTATTTAATTCGTCCTTTTATTTATATATTATTAATTTTATCCGGTACTGACTTGTTTTCCTTTTTTGCTTTTGTTTTTTTTTCATACATTATTGCATTCGCATTACATAAGGTACTGGATCAAGTGGTTTACCTGATCAGAAACTCTTTCACCATAGAAAAAAGGTATCTTAGGAAAGAAGAGCTTAACTTGTCAGTCAGGCATTGGTCAGAGGTCAATCAGAAGGCCCAAGGGGACAGTTCGCCGAGTGAGCACGTAGTAGCATGGTACACCCATGTGAGTCTCCAACAGAAGAACTTATGGGATCTTCAAAGCATTTGGGAAGGATGAGAACGAAGACTACATGGCATGTTCTGCGATAGTTGTGGCGACATTGCACAACTGTTATACGTTCGGGTTAACCAGCCCCTGCTCTGAGCTATTTTTCAGTTCTAGAATCCTGTCTTTTGCTGCTTCACCTTCAATGGACAGGACATGATGCCTACAGTAGAAGAATACACTGCCTTACTTAATCAGAAGAACATTCAGGAAGATTGGATCTACGCCAAGCCTCCAAGGAATCAGAATTACACTTCGAAGCTCAAAACCTTTGCTAGAATGAGTGACGATTGGGTTAATGACCTTATTCAACTCCGAGGAGACAGTACAATCTTTGCATGGGAGAGTATTTGAGACATCATACCTGCACATCCAGACGAGGGGAAGAAGATAGACCTATTTGCCTTGGGAATATATGGTTTGGTGATCTTTCCGAGAGCTCTTGGGAACATTGATGTAGCCATTCTGGACCTGTTTGAGCGTATGAAACGGAGAGCAAACCCAGTACCATCGATCTTGGCCGAGACCTTTATTTCTTTAAATGCCAGTCGAAAGCATGAAGAATGACGTTTTCGAGGATGTGCACAGCTGTTATAGGTATGGATTCAGAGCCACATGTGGAAGACACCGACGAGGGTCCTACCGGGGATATCTTTCCAAGGCTTTTCGCCATTACGGGAGTACTTAGCAAAAGAGTGGCGAGAAAACTTGAAGACGAAGAGATGGTCCAGTTTCTTTAGGAATATTCAAGATGAAGACATAGTCTGGAGAGTTTCGTAGCTCTGTAGAGTTAATTACTTCTTGTACAGTTACGGTGATTACGACTGGTTGGTGATGTTGGGGTTGCATGGCGGGATTGCTTGTGCTCCGCTTTTGGTGTCTCGGCAGTTCGGATCACGACAGTTTGTTCCCAATACCGCCGGATTGAGCCAAAGTGAATTTTCTTTCAAATGTGAGTTCAAAGAAAATGTTCAGACTATTATGAGGGCTTGGGACCATTGTTACCGGATCAGAGTGGAAGGAGACACCGAGAATATGACCACTCTGGATTATGATCTTTGGAGGCGTTTGAGGATTAATGACAAGATTCCTGAACCCGATCAGGGACCAGTTGTGTCACTTGAGGAGCTTACAAGGGTAGTACCGTCTGAAACTGATATTTTACAGAATGAACTCGAAGAAATCAAGAGGAATATGGAAACCCAACAGACTCAGCATACGAGTGAGCTTTATAAAGTGAGCTTAGAGGTCGACGAGCGGGACGGGATCATTAGGCAATTGATGAAATTGAATGTGGATTTGAGCGAGAAGAATGCCTTTACCAGAAAGATACCCTCATACTCCAAGCAAAAGTACAGAAGGCCAGCCAAAGTTAGTTCATAGCTGTGGAAAAGGATAAAATGAATGGTATCCGTTTGATGGAAGAAGAACGAGAGGTTGGCAAGCAAGCGATCGAGAAAGAGATAAAAAGCTGCAGGTTAGTTATCGAGGAAAAAATGTGGTCTTTTAAGGAGGCCATCGACCAAGAAAAAGAAAGAACTAGGCAGGAAATCAGCAAAGGAAAACAAGCAGTTAGCTACGAAAGAGAGAACACCACTGCTTGGAAAAGAATGTCCATGGGTAACAGGAATAGACTGTTAGAGATACAAAGATTGTACGACGACACCATCCAAAACCTAAATCAGAGCCAAAGTCTGAATGTCGAGTTAGAGGAAATGGTGGTAGAATTAGAACACTTCTTTCAAACTTACCATCAGAGGAATGGCTTCATCGAACTACAAGAAAGGGAGCGTAAAGTAGGCACGTTGAGAGCCCGAATTGAGTCGCTTGAAGCAATTGTTCGGGATTATAAGGAAAGAATCAGAGTATTCGAAGAGACTGCAGCCGGAGGTGACATTTATTGGCAAAGAAGACTGCGTGATACTGCCCGGATGGTGCAGGATAGGGACCAATATTATGCGAACCTAATGGTGGACATACAACGAGTCGCAAGGCATGTGAGTGACTTAACTGCCGAAGCACTCCGACCTTTCGGAGCTGACGGCATGGAAGAAGCACCCAGGTTCATCAAGCTGCTCAGGGCTATTGGAAAATTAGGAGATAGAGCTAGGGTTTATCTGTAGGACCCTGTGTTGTAATTAGGACTCTTTTGTATTAGGAACCCTCCGTTTGTAATATGAACTCTATTGTAATCTGGATCTTTTAATTCTCGTGGAAGTAGTTCAAAAGGGTGATTACCAGCGGAATCAGTACATTTATTTGCATACATTCCTGCATTGCATCATGACATTTGCATCATCAAACATGCATTTATTTTCTTTGCAATCATATTAATATTGTAAATATTATGGCAGTGTGAAAATAGAAGTTAAGCCGCAATCATTCATCATCCATACCTTACCCGACTGCAAAGCAAGCTCATGGAAGACAGGATAATCAGTCTAGAGAAAGGACATAGAGATCTGGAAGCAAGATTTGATGAGGCTCGGAGAAGCCTCAATGACCAAATTGCTCAGTCACAAGCATCGATAGTGTCCGACATAACTACGTTGTTGGCTAAGAGCCTCAAAAAAAGAGTTGAAAGAGAAGCCGCTCAAGAACCGGAAGGTACCCCAACTCACAGTAAGGTTCAACCGGCTACGCCAAATCTGGCCAGGAGGGTATATATCGACCCTGTATGAATGCCTGCTAATCTTCAGGTAGGGGCACCTGAGAATCCACCCTTTGACACAGAAGCACTCTACGAGGAAGATGTACAAGACCTGGACTTAGTCGAGAGGATCAGGACAGAGGTAGAAAAGAAATGGAAGGAAAAGTTTCACCTCATGGAAGATAAATTTAAAGCCCTGCAAAATATGGAAGAATCAGGAGGCGATGCCAGTGACTTAAGTCTGGTATCCGACCTTGTCCTACCACCAAAATTTAAGACGTCAGAGTTCGACAAATACGATGGAACCACGTGTCCTTCCGCGCACGTGACAATGTATTTTCGGAAGATGCCGGCCTACCTCAAAGATGAGAAACTATTAATTCACTGTTTCCAGGACAGTCTGACCGGGGCAGTGCTGCGGTGGGGCAATACAAGCACCTTGGGGCAAAATTATGTTAGAAAATATGGGGCAAAAGTCTATCGAAAGTTTGCTACAATACGCTCAGAGGTGGCGGGAAGTGGCCGCCCAGATTCAGCCACCCTCCTAGAACATGAAATTACGTCATTATTTGTTAATACTCTGAAGGGGACGATGTTTGATCGCCTCATTAATAACACGACACAGAGTTTTGCTGATTTAATTAGGACCGGGGAATCCCTTGAATTGGCAATCAAGAGCGGCAGGATTGATAGCGGGGAAGGTTCGCGGAGGTACAACAAGAAGAATAAAGTGAACACTGCAAGTACTTACACCGCCCCAGAGAATTTTACAGTCTCGCAGCCACAAGCCTCTACTGGGAAAGCACAAAACTCGAACCAAAGAGAGGAGAGAACCCTAAGAAATGAGAAAGAAAGGTAAACTTTTACTTCACTACCCGTTTCGTACTCTGAGCTTTACTCTCAGTTGTATGAAGCAGATCTGGTCCGTCCATACTATGTTACTCCGTTCAAACCGCCATTCTCATCCTGGTATAACTCAAACGCGCATTGCGATTATCATGGTAGTGCCCCTTGTCATCCCATTGAGAACTGCCTTGCTTTTAAGAAGCTTGTGCAGAAACTAATCGATTCTGGGATACTGAAGTTTGAAGAACCAAGTGAAGCTACTAACCCATTGCCTAATCACGGGAACAGAGGAGTAAATGCTATTGAGGAGTGCTCTACCAGGAAGGTTAAGGAGAATATGTCAGAAATCAAGTCTCCTTTACGGTGGATATTTCAGCAATTATGTATGGCCCGCTTGATCAACAAGGGCATGGTAGTAGCACAGAAGGGATGTGGAGCGTACTGTGAATTCTATCAGGATGGGGGACACGACATCCAATAGTGCGACGAGTTTAAGAGATTGGTGCAACAATTGATGAATGACAAGCAAATAGAGCTCTTCGAAGAGCCTACGGGAAAGAATAGGTCAGACGTACATATGACGGATAGCCCTAATGTTAAATACGAGAGAGACACACCTCTTGTCATCTCCTCCAGGCCGGAGAGTGCAAGTTCATCCCAAGGAGAAACTACTAAGGTAACTCCCAAGATCATCATCTCAGCACTATCCCCGTTCCTATTCAAGGATATACGGCAAACTCCCTGGAACTATGCTGTAAATGTGACCATACCAGAAAAGCCAGAATTTGGTGAGGTAAAAGATTAGAAGGTTGAAGAAGAGCCTACACCGAAAGACGAGCAAGACAAGAGTGATGTGAATGTCGATGTGGTGGGCCACTTCACGAGGAGCGGTAGATGTTACTCCTCTGAGACCTTAAAGGCTGCTGAAGTGGCCAAAGATAAAGGAAATGATACATTGGTTACCCCCACACAAATATTCGGTAAGAAACCACCCCCGAAGATAAATGAATCAGTAATTGAGGTTCAGGGCAAGGAATTTCTAAAATTCCTGAGACATAGCGAGTGCAGCATAGTGGAACATCTACGAAAGCAACCGGAAAGGATTACAGTGCTAGAATTGCTCTTGAGTTCAGAAAAACACTGTAAAGCACTCTTAAAAGTACTAAACCAGCCTTTTGTACCCCAGGACATTTCTGTATCAAAGTTGGACAGGATAGTGGGGCATATCACCGCCTATAACCATATAACATTCAGTGATGATGAGATCCCTAAAGGAGAAATGGGGTCCACCAAAGCTCTTAACATCACAACCCACTGCAAGGGGTATGTGTTACCGGGGGTATTGATTGACAATGGGTCAGCACTGAACGTACTGCCTATGGTGACCCTGCAAAAGCTACCAATAGATAATTTCCACCTAAAGCCCTGTCATAACTCCGTGAGGGCCTTCGACGGCACGCAGAGAGGAACGCTGGGAAATATTGAGGTGCCTCTATTGATTAGGCTGACTGAGTACGTGGTCGACTTCGTGGTGATGGACATAAAACCATCCTACAGCTGCTTATTGGGAAGGCCATGGATCCACTATGCAGGAGTCGTCCCATCATCACTGCACCAGAAGTTAAAATTTGTGATCGAAGGCAAGTTACTCACAGTGGAGGCTAAGCAGGAGATCATTGCTTCGGTGACATCAGACGCCCCCTACATTCAAAATGATGAGGATGCTGCGGAATGCTCTTTCCGAGCATTAGAGCTGGTGAATGCCACATTCGTCGCAGAAGGTAATCGGATCCCCTGCCCCAGGTTATCTAATTGCACCAAGATGACCGTTGTTGAAACTTTGGCTGATGAGCCAAAACAGGAAAAAAGGCTAGGGAGAAGATTGCAAGGGAGCCTACGAGCCAGGAGTGTGATAACCAAGAAGGACCGTTTTGGGCTGGGTTACAAACCAAGTGTTCAGCAAAGAAAGGAAGAATACAGGAGAAAGGAAGAACATAGAAGAGCCAGATTTAAGGGAGAGGACATTCCATAGAGACCAATGTCTTTCCCTAGTTTGAAAAATACTTTTGTCTTCGGAGGATTCTGCCGACCAGGAAAGGAAGTTGAAGAAGCAATTAAGGAAAATGACATACTCAACGAGAAAGAAATGTTTAGTGAATCACTTGAGGGGATGTCCATCAACATGGTAGCTGGAAATGACCAAGTCAGCAGTATGTTGACCAGCATCCGCCCCTGTAGCCCCGGGGAAACTCTTGATAACTGGAGCCACGTTGATCTACCTGTGGTTTTTAGGACTAGATCAGAGTAATGCTCCGAATCAACCTTTTTGTTTTCTACCCATAAACAATGTGGATCTTTTGTACAGGGCATCTATTTTAACTTTTTGTTTGAAATGAAAAGATACCTTCCCCATTTTCTCAAATGGCAAACATCTCATTTATTTCATTCATTCATTATTCATATTCATCCACCTCATATAAAACTATTCTCTTCCCAATACATTTGTTCTCATTTAATGCAGGTCTCCCATAATTAACCGTATGAATGATGCTGAGTCCAATCCCAAAATAGATTTTGAATGCCCCGAGATCTCAACAGGAATCGAGGAAGAGGATGATGAGATAGAGTGCGAGGTCCCTGCAGAGTTGAAGAGGATGACGGCCAACGAAGAAAGGCAAATCATGCCTCACCAAGAAGAAATAGAAGTTGTAAACTTGGGGACTAAAGAAGAGAGAAAAGAAGTAAAAATCGGGACGATATTTTCCTCAAAAACCAGGCACGAACTGGTAACACTACTCCAGGAATTCAAGGATATTTTTGCCTGGACTTATCAAGATATGCCGGGTTTGAATACTGAAATAGTAGTATATAAATTGCCGACGAAGCCGGAATGTAAACCAATACAGCAGAAACTCCGAAGAATGAGATCGAACATGTTGTTAAAGATCAAAGAAGAGGTGAAAAATAGTTTGATGCTGGCTTCTTGGAAGTGGCCAAATACCCTGAATGGTTTGTAAACATTGTACTAGTACCGAAGAATGATGGGAAGGTCTGTATGTGTGTAGATTATAGGGATCTCAACCGAGCTAGCCTTAAAGACAACTTCCCTCTACCACATATTGACACGCTGGTTGACAACACCACGGGACGCTTATGGTTCTCATTCATGGACGGCTTCTCGGGGTACAACCAAATAAAGATGAACTCAAACGACATGGAGAAAACCACATTTGTGACCATGTGGGGCACTTTTTGCTACAAAGTGATGCCTTTCGGGCTCAAAAACACGGGAGTGACTTATCAAAGAGTGATGGTGACTCTTTTCCACGACATGATGCACAAAGAAATAGAGGTATATGTGGATGATATGATCGCTAAGTCCCGAACAGAAGAAGAGCACCTATAGAACTTGAGAAAACTATTCCAAAGATTAGGAAAATACCAGCTGAAGCTTAACCCGGCCAAATACACATTTGCCGTTACATCCAGAAAACTCTTGGGGTTTGTAGTAAGCAGAAAAGGGATTGAGATGGATGCGGATAAGGTGAAAGCCATCCAGGATCTCCCGCCGCCCCATACTCAGAATGAAGTTCATGGTTTCCTAAGGAGGCTAAATTATATCTCCCGTTTCATCTCCCAGTTAACAGATATGTGTGACCCAGTCTTCATACTACTTAGAAAGAATAATCCCGGTGTCTGGGATGAGGAATGTCAAGGAGCCCTAGAGAAGATCAAAAGTTACCTGACGAAAGCTTCGATTTTAGTCGCGTCGGTACTAGGTAAGCCTTTAATCCTCTACCTGGCAGTCTTTGAGAATTCAATGGGTTGCGTATTAGGGCAACACGATGAGTCAGGGAAGAATGAGCGAGCCATCTACTACATAAGCAAAAAGTTTAATGATTGCGAAACGCGGTACCCGCCAATTTAGAAGATATGTTGTGCTTTGGTTTGGGCCACCAAACGGCCTAGGCATTACATGCTATACCATACCACATGGTTGATATCTAAGCTAGACCCCTTGAAGTTCCTAATGGAAGCACAGACACTAACAGAGAGGATGACCAGTTGGCAGATGCTCTTATTCGAATTCGACATTGTGTGTAAGCCAGAAAGCCGTAAAGGGAAGCACCATAGCGGATTTCCTAGCTCATCGTGCTTTGGATGATTATGAGTCGTTGAACTTTAATTTCCCGGATGAAGACTTGATGTGTATTACAATTGAGGAAGATGTTTCAGATAACAACTTATGGAAGCTTTACTTTGATAGAGCCTCTAACGCCCTCGGACACGGGATAGGGGCCGTGCTGATTTCTCTAAAGAATGTCTATTATCCCTTCACTAGCAGACTAGAATTCTTCTGCACCAATAATATAACCGAATATGAAGCCTGCGTTATGGGACTGAACGCAGCTATTAAAAGAATTATTAAGGAACTTCGAGTATTCGGAGATTCATCCTTAGTGATTTACCAGTTGCGTGGAGAATGGGAAACCAGGGATTCAAAGCTGGTCAAATATTATGAATTGATCCAAGAGCTCACCAAGGAGTTTGAAAAGATCATCTTCAATTACCTTCATAGAGAAGAAAATCAGATGGCAGACGCCTTGGCAACCTTGGCTTCCATGTTCAAAGCAAACACGGGGGCATAAATGAGCCTATTGAGATGCAGACTTTTGAAAGGCCAGCTCACTGTTGTAATGTACAGGAAGAGATTGACGGAAACCCGTGGTACTATGATATCTTGCAATATGTCAATTTTCAAAAGTATCCCGAAGGGGCAAATGACAATGACAGAAAAACACTCAGAAAAATGGCAGCAGGATACGTTCTGGATGGGGAGATCCTATATAAAATAAGCTATGATCAGACATTATTGAGATGTGTGGATGCCCGGGAGGTGAATGAGATTTTGGCAGAGGTACACGACGGTCTATGTGGGACGCACGCCAACGGGCTGTCTATAGCCCAAAAAATTATGAGATATGGCTACTTCTGGTCGACCATGGAGGGAGATTGCGTCGATTATGCTAGGAAATGCCACAAATGCCAAATTTATGCTGACAAGATTCACGCCCCTCCGTTGCCTTTACACACCATGAATTCGTCGTAGCCTTTTGCAGCATGGGGCATGGACGTCATTGGGCAGATTCACCTGAAAAGCTTCCAACGGGCATCATTTTATTTTGGTTGCCATAGACTACTTAACTAATTGGGTGGATGCAGCATCTTATGCCAACATCACAAGGACGACGATATGCAAATTCTTAAAGAATGAGATCATTTGCCGATACAGTTTGCCAGAAAGGGTTATCACCGACAACGCGTCCAATCTGAATAACAAAATGATGACAGAGGTGTGCAACCAATTCAAGATAACACACCATAACTCCACAGCCTATCGCCCTAAAATGAACGAGGCAGTGGAAGCAGCAAACAAGAATATAAAGAAGATCATCGCGAAGACGACGGATACCTATAAGGATTGACATGAGAAGCTGACATTCGCTCTTTTTGCCTAAAGGACATCCATTCGCACATCGACAGGGGCAACACCCTATTCTTTAGTGTATGGCACCGAAGCAGTACTCCCCATTGAGGTTGAGATTTCGTCGTTCCGGGTCCTAAATGAAGTAAAATTGGAAGAATCTGAATAGGTGCAAGACAGATTCGACCAGTTGAATATCATCGAAGAAAAGAGGCTAAAGGCCATCTTCCATGTCCAAATGTACCAAAAACGGATGATGCGGGCATACAACAATAAGGTGCGCCCGAGAAAATTCAGAGAGGGTGATCTGGTTTTTAAGAAGATCCTCCCGATTTAGAAAGATTCTCGGGGAAAGTGGATGACCAACTGGGAAGGGCCATACATTGTTCAAAAGGCTTTTTCAGGAAGAGCCTTAATCATAACCGAAATGGATGAAGACGAGCTGAAAAATCCTATAAATTCTGATGCAGTTAAGAAATACTATGTTTGAAAAAAAAAGAAAAGAAAAAAGAAATAAAAAGAAAATAAGAGAAAAAGAAAAAAGAAAAAGAAAGAAGAAAAGTGGAACGAAAACTTGAAATGGCGTTTTAAAAAAATGGAGAGCTCAGGGCGAAAACCCGAAATAGGGCGTCTTGAAGCAAAGAAAGGATCCAAGTCGAAAACCCGTAAAGGACGGTTCAGATAAATAGGGTGGATATTGGGAGGTTTTGCATTTCATGTTTGGCTTTTTCTTTTCCTCATGTTTGGCATGACCCTCTCAAAATTGTTCCAAATCCTTAATCGTAATAAAATCACATTTTAAGCTTCCATTCCTTGTCTTCTTGTTATTTGCCATAAACATCATTCAAATAAGTTAACATAGGCTTATGGTAAACAAGAGATTTCTGAGCATTACTGTGATCTAACCTTAAAGATACAGGTGATTAGAAAATGATGTTAACCTTGCCCTCCAGCTGCCTACATGATGAATGTTGAAGCAGGGTGAGCAGAAGGTTTCGAGCACCAGGGTAAGATGACCAATGGCACATGCCCTGCTTGTTTAAAGAAAGCATTTGAGACAACAAGAGAGATTTCCAGGTGAAAACCCAGAAGGGCACCTAAAAAAACAAAAATCTCTAAGGTGAAAACCCGAAAGGGCACTTTAGAACCCCAAACCAAAAATTCAGAAAAAGAAAGGTTGGAATGGTTGAACCCGATAGTGAAATGGGGTATCGCTGCTAGAAGAAGAAAAAGGAGAAAGCAAACAGCATAGAGTTGAGATTGACTGAGGGCCAAAGTAGGTGCACCAAGATATTGACACTCATGCATCATGAATAGTTAGACATCCCTAGGATTAGGAGCATGCTAACTCATTTGTCATAGCATCTTGTCTTATTCTAGATAGGTATCTGTAGATTTAAAGAAACATCGGTAGCCATTCTGGCGTGAATCCCAAATGTGAAGATAAATGTTCTATATAAGAAAGGTCAATATTTTCAAATGCCCGTAGCGAGAGGTTCTATATAGAAAAAATCCGCCGCTCTGAGGTTTCAAGAGCTGAAAGTTTTATATAGGAAGGGCTTGCAGCTCCAAGGTGAAGACTAGCAATTCTATATAGGGAGAACTCCCAGATGAAGAAATTTGCCCGTGACACAGAAAGTTTTATATAGGGAAAACCCGTTGTGTTGAAGGCAAAGAGTCTTATATAGGAAGGGCTTCGAGCTTACTGTCTTAGAGTAAGGGGTTTTATATAGGAAGAACCTGTAGCTCCGAGATTTCAGAAGCTAAAAGTTTTATATATGAAGGACTGACGGCTCCAGGGTGAAGACTAGCAATTCTATATAGGAAGAACTCCCAGCCGAAGGAATTCACCCATGACACAGAAGGTTTTATATAGGGAAAACCTGTTGTGTTGAAGGCAAAGAGTCCTATATAGGAAATGCTCTGAGCTTTACTGTCTTAGAGTGAGAGGTTCTATATAGGAAGAACCCGCAGCTCTGAGAGTTTAGAAGCTAAAAGTTCTGTATAGGAAGAACTTACGGCTAAAGGGTTTGAAGACTAGCAGTTCTATATAGGAAGAACTCCCAGTCGGAAAATTCATCCGTGACGCAAAAGATTTTATATAGGAAAAATCCGCGTTGAAGGCGAAGAGTTCTATATAGGAAGGACTCCGAGCTCTACCGTCTCAGAGTGAAATATTCTATATAGGAGGGACTCGTAACTCAAGGCTCCAGAACGAAAGGTTCTATATAGGAGGGACACGTGTTTCCAAAGCTACAAACAGGGAAGTCGGATAAAAATGAGTGCTTATAAATCTTTGCTTAGTTCCCATTCCACGTGAACAAGCAAAGAGGGACAACTGTAATCACTCATTTTTATCTGGTCTGTAAATACCATATTAGTATAATTGTTAGTGTATTAGCATTGCATATATACATGTATTATATTATACTATATGTCTATTATGGGCATGAGTGTTATTAATATACGTAAAGTGTGTGTGATGGGTGCATGTATATTATAAACTATGTATGTATACGCATTAATAATTAATATGGTGTATATGTGTCACGTATGTATCTACATTTAGTACGAGCGCATTGTTTTTTGAATAATATGTGTGGATGTTTATGTTAATTATGTGAATGGTTATATATGCATGTATGCTAGTATGTTATATTAATTAATGTTTGCATATGTATTGTACGTATGTGTGTGTGCATATGTACGTACGTATGTATTATCGTATGTGTATTATTTTTATTATTGTTGTTATTATTAATAATATTAATGTTATTATTATTAGACTAATATAAGATAAAATCTGGAAAAAAAACATATTAAACCCGAAATGAATAATTAACAGTCCAAGTCCATTACATATTACAGGGCCTAAAAATATTAATATTATCACAAGGCCTGATCGGTCCAAACCCAAATCCTATGTCTGAAATCCCTAAATGTCTAACCCTAATGTTTCCCTTTTGCGCAGCCAACCAAGAGCCGTTGGAATAAATTTTGATCCAACGACCACGATCAAAGGGGGAAGGTTATCCAGCTGGCCGCGTGTGTTACACACCCAGGCCATTCGGCTGCCACGTGTGCGTTTGATCCACGCGCGGACTCTTCAATCTCCCACGCGTAAGAACTCCTCGGCTGCTGAGCTCTACGTTTCACGATCTGGCACAGTTCTACCCGTTCGAGATTTCATCTAAATTCTTTATCCTTCAAGTTATCTCAACCGTTGGATCGAATCTGATCCAACGGTCGAGAACGCCTCTAGCCGAGGACATCTCCCCCACACTGTCCCCATACCTTCACTATGCCAGCCTCCAACCACCACGCTTAGGGGTTGCCCGATACATCAGAAAAATCACCAAAAAAGGGCTATGTCAGTATCATTTTAGATATAAAAATATGTATTTTATAGTACTTTCTACCAAAAACGATCAGAGTAGGATATATGTATGAAAAAGTTGTAAGAAGACTGGGAGTTACCAAGTTATCAATCAAAAAAATATACAAGTTTCCATCGGTAATCTCCTCTCTTTTTTTCTTTTCGAATCTCATACATGCATGAAAAAAAACAAGTAAAAATAAAAAAAATATAGTTTATCTAAGGAAAAATCATTCCCTGCCGGCGATAAACTCCGAGGAGTGAGCCATAAAGAGGGGTTTTCTTTTTTGTTTTCGTCTCGAAACGTCAGGGATCTGGGCTCTGCGGCATCGAAATAGGAGTATTTTGGTTCGGTCTTTTCAAAAGTAGAGGTTTTTTTGGTTTTTTGAGGGTTGTCTAGACTGGGTTTTTTGTTGTTATGGCGTTGAAGGTGGTGGTCGGAGTAGCCGGACCACCGCCGGCCTCTAGAACCGCGGCGGCTGAAGGGTTTGTAGGTTGAGTTTCTAGGAAAAAAGAGAGCTTTCTCTCTTTAGGTAAAAAAAATGAGGGAAAATGAATGAAGGGGGCCGGTTATCGGTTTTATAGAGGAGGAAATAAAAGAAATGGGAAAATAACGTTATAAATCCCCCCGCGTTCTTGAGATTTAGGTTTTGTCTCGCCGCATGGGACATTAGCAGCCCCAGTCCCTCTCCTTTTTGAAAATATTTCAATTTGGTCCTCAGATAAACCAAAATCCGTTTTCAAATGGTGAAATTACCTCCCGAGTCTTTCCGCGTTTTGAATGTTTGCACTTTGGGCTTGCCCCTTGGTCAAATGACATGTTCAGTCCTCCTAGGCTTTCTTGGTTTTGTAATTACATCCCTGAATTTGCTTTTGTTTTTGTTTTATTCATTCCTTTCGCTTCTGTTTTTTTATTTTAGTCCCCTTGCAGTTTCATTAATAGCATCAATATACCATGTTTAAGTATGTTTTATTTTGTTTGTATATTAAGTTCATTGGTATTTTATTGCACGTGCTCTTGTGATTATGTTTTTAGTATGTTTGCTTTGCCCATTGTGTGTTCTTATGTTTTTATTTCATGTTCTCATGTTTTATAATATATGTTTAGTTGATCGTATTTTACCTTTATATTCCCGTTTGTTAGCTCATATTTTACCTATTTGATCGGTGCTTGTCTAGTTTATGTGTAGATAACATGTTTTAGCATGGATTTTATGTTCGTCTTCCTTTTTGGTTACATGTTAGTGTGGTGTTTTATCATATTTAAATAGCATGTTAATTTGCAGATGTAAATTATGTTATATGATAGAAGTCAAGTTTTAAATTTTATATATATTGGCATGTTGTTAGGTTGGCTTAGCATTACATTAGACGCATGTCATATATAATATATTTGTGTGATCAAGCACATTAGAATTAATTAGTTTAGTTTTGAAAATATGATCTTTTTGCATTTACATTTATATTTTTGTCTATTCATTATGGTATGCTATGTTATATTCATGTTTCATATTATTTTTGTTTAAAGTTTATAATTTTCTTTTTATGTTTTTCATACCATGTCCATGTGAATGTTTTTTTATATATATTATCTCACTAAGTTTGCATAATGGAATATATGATGTCAATGCGGTGCCCTTTTATCCGAGCACAAACGAGGTCAGTATCAGGCATAGTGATAGTGGTTGGGCGTTTGCTCTCGGATAACGGAGCCTTTAAAATTTACTCGCAATTATAACCAAATTTTAAATTAATCGTCATTTTAATGCGGAAAATCTAATATTAATAAAGCGGTAGTTATTAAAGTACCAATTTTGGGCGGTGTGGGGTGCTAACCCTTCCCCATCCGTAACCGACTCCCGAACCCAACAATTTTTAAATCTCTGGTTTTATGATGTCCGGCCTACCTAAGTGGCCGGTGGCGACTCCAATCTCTAAATAAAATGCGATTTCTTTAAAACTCTCACGGAATAAATATTTTTATATCTGAAAGACAACAAATACTTCGAAAATATTTTTTTTAGGGAAGAGGGGACATCGCTACAACGAGCAACTAAGCTTGTCTCTACTGTAAAATTCTTTAGGGTGGTTATTCTCGTCTGTTTGTTTCTTTGTATTTTAAGTTGGGATAATTTGGTGGTTTTGGTGTTGACTGATTTCTGAAGTTTTTCTGTACTTATCACTTTAGTCAACGTTACTAGCTATTGTTTGATTTTTTTCCTTTATTTTATAATAAAGAATTCCATAAAAAAACTTATATATAAAAGAAAAATTATTTGATATAATAGCAGTGTAAAATTTATTTTATACAATCGTATTTATTTGAGCATTATTTTAGTACATATTTTTTATTTTAAGGGTAAAACCTTAATACACAGGCTGTAAAAAACTAATTATACATAAGCATGTGTATTTATACTATAAAAACTCAAATCTTAAATTCTTAACCCTAACTCTAAAAAACTAAACCCTAAACCTTAAACTCTATACACTAAATTCTTAACACTAACCTTAAATTTTAGATCATACAACCTAAAACCCTAAAAATAAAAGACACGTATAAACTAAAGTTTACACAGCCTGTGTATCAAAGTTTTTTTTTCCTTATGTTAATACATATTCTTAGAGTAATTCTTTTATACATATGTTGTGTAAGAAATTACACAAGTCTACATATTTATTATTTAGAAAATAAAATCTAAATCTCTAATCCTAAAACCTAAACTTTAAATTTTACATTTTAACTCTAAATTCTAAAATTACACTTTAAATTTATAAAACCTAAATTAAATCCTTAATCCCGAAAATAAAAGACTCGGGCAATACACAAAATAAATAATTTTCCTTTTTAAACCTAGGTCAAGATTAAAGTTGATCCCGTCAAACACTATAACCCATTTGACTAATTAAAAGTTTTAAAATTCAAAAATAGGAAATAGAAAATGTTATTTATAATATGAAAATAGACAAAATTTAAAAACCATTTTTTGTCACTTCTAAAAGAATATTTAAAATTCAAAAAATAGAAAATTAAAAGAATACTTTTAACCCAATAAGTGTCTCAGTGGAAAAGCGGATGATGTTCATCTAAGAAGACACGGGTTCAAACCCTTTTGTCTACAATGTGTATGTGCTTTGTCAAAGGGTTAAAAATATATATAAACAAATACTACTTTTAGACTATTCAAAAAATAAAAATGTTATTTTTTGTAATTTCTTGATTTTTTAAAAATAAATTTTCATATTAATTTTATAATATGAAATAATATAAATTTAAAAGGATGAATATATTTATATATTAATGAAAAAAATCGTTTAGTTTTTTAGACCCTGTTTGGTGAATAGCTTTTTGAGCCAAAATTTAGATCTTTGATAAATAGAGGATTATAATAGTCAATTAGAGGTGGCAAACAGATCATTCGGTTCGGGTCATTTCGGGTCTAACTACATTTGGTTTAAGTTCGTTTCTGGACTGGTTCGTTTTAGTTTGGGTCTATGGTGATTTCGGTTCGGGTATCAGGTCGAGATGTCATGTCGATTGATTTTTGGTTCGGTTATTTTCGGGTCGCGTCAATATCGGGTTAATAGGAGATCGATCGATTTTAGATGGGTTTCTAGGTCGAGTTAGGTTTTTCCACCCTATATATGACTTTATATGGCATATATATTTGGCTTTTTGGTGAGTTATACGACAGTTCACATCTCATCTTTTTTATTTATTTTAATATATTTTCTTTATTTCGGGTTGACTTTGGTTCGGTTTGCTTTTGGTTCGAGTCCATTCGGTTCGGTTGAAAATCGATTGGGATCCGTTTTTAGTTCAACTAAAATTCAGGCCAATTTTGGTTCGGGTTGATTTATTTTGGGTTTTGAATCAAATACGGGTCATCGTGTTTGGGTTAGTTTCGGGTCTCAGGTCAAATTTTTCAAGTCTATAGCTGAATGACGTGGAATATCTCAATTTGAAAAAGCTCCTTATGAGCTTTTTGAGTTGGAGGCTTGGATAAAAGAATTGTAAATACTATTTTGTCTTTGACAATTACAAAAAAATTTCTACAAATAACATAAATTTGAATAACTAATAAAATTAAAAAGCTAATTTTATAAATAAAAAATTTATATATAAATTAATATATACATCTAAATTTAATAATTAATAAAATTATGTTCAAAATAAAACTTCATAAATAAGAAAGTAATATATATATATATATCTAAATTTAATAATTATTAAAATTATATTAAAAATAATTTCACAAATAAAAAATTAATATATACATCTTTGATATATGTTTAGTAATGATATTAAAAAATATTTTTTATAATTTAATTAATATTAATAGATACAAAATATTAATAACTAATAAATTTTTCAAACAAGTTTTGAATATAATCATGTTTTTATATGTTATTTTGCTTGTTTAAATAATCAAATACCTATAAATAGTAGTTAATTTTACCAAACACTTTTATACAATTAACTAGTCAAATTAGCTAATGCTATCGGCTATTAGTTATCATCTAATTGCTAAATACGACCTTAGTTTCTAAATTTTTTTTACACAATCGGATCGTATCGAGATAGCAATTTTGTCATATATCATCTCCAAAAACGATACTAAATAGATAGTTGGAGGGGCTCTTTGCCCCAAGATAGAGGAAAGTTTTTTTTTACTTTATTTTTAAAAAAAATGAATTAATTATAAATTTATTCATCCTTTTAAAAATTTTATTTTGTCATACGCCCTAAATCCTAACACGATCCTGGTTATCTCTGTATTCGCATATCATCATAGAAAAAAAAGGCTTCAAAAACTTGAGGGTGTGCATTGAAGTCTAGACAACGTAAACAGGATAAAGTCATCTCAGGCAACAGGAGCTAAACACCCACAACAAACAAAACGCATTAAGAAACATAGTACAGAGTAGGCGAAAACCTACATTTAGAATTTAGATGATCCAAACAAAATCCCAGCCATTCACACCACAGACACGATGATGATGATGGCATGTATATCATCATACATGCATGTTTTAGTGGTTGAAATGATATCAGTCGGCGGTCCATTTCACCTCGCACGCATTATCTTATATGGTCCTTTCATGCATCTTTGGACGACTATATAATTCCAGCAAGCATGAATGGTTTTATATCAATTTAGTTGACAATAGATTGAAGCCCTTCCAAAGTCGAACTCTTTTTGTCTCGGCACATACAGTTTTTGTCTGTCATGGATTACCATAGCATTCTCCAATTTGAGTCAGACAACAAAGTACAGCCCCACCACCACTCACTCCTCCATCTTCTTATCCCCATCTCTATTATGTATTGCTTATGAACACAAATACCCTTTTCCTAGAACCAAACATGCTTTAAGATTCCATAGATTTGGTGGCTTAATTACTTTGATTAAGCACCCTTGCTTGAAATATCTATTTAAACTCCAAACTTTAAGCCTGTTTTGATCTTCCATTGTCACACCTTGACTCAACTGAACTTTTCTTCTTGTTCTGGTTTTTTGTTTTAAACATGGAATCATGGGCCAACTGCTGCAGTATCTGATGCTCTAGTTTCCGAGTTGGAACCATTTGGAAATGGATAGCATTCCCGTGTCCTGTTTTATTCTCTTCTTCATGGTCTTTACTTGTACTCTGTCGGTCGACTTTAGGGACAATTCGAGTTCAACGGATGCCGATTGGCTTCTTAGAGTTAAATCGAAGCTGGTTGATTCTGCGGGAGTTCTTGAAAGCTGGTCTCTTGATGCTCATATATGCAGCTGGAACGGTGTCATGTGTTCACACGATGAAGCCTTTGTCAATGCCTTGAACCTGTCTGCTTCAAGCTTGTCTGGTTCCATTCCCATGGAGCTCTGCAACCTTGTTTCTCTTCAAACTCTCGACTTGTCTCTCAATTATCTGAATGGTTCAATCCCCCCTCGGATTGGACAGCTTCAGAATCTAACGACACTGCTCCTATATTCGAACAATCTCTCCGGTGAAATTCCTCTGAAGATTGGCCTTTTGAGGAAGTTGCAAGTTCTCACAATAGGAGATAATATGTTGGCTGGTCTAATCCCACCGTGTGTTGCTAACTTGACTGAGTTGAGAGTGTTGGGCCTTGGATATTGCCAATTTAATGGAAGTGTTCCTGCAGAGATTGGTAACTTGAAGAATCTGAGATCTCTTGATTTGCAGCACAATAGTTTCAGTGGCCTCATTCTGACACAGATTCGTAACTGCGAAGGGCTGCAGAATTTTGTAGCATTAAACAACAGGCTTGATGGGGAAATCCCTGTATCGATCGGGAAGCTTAAATCGCTGCAAATTTTGAACTTGGCCAATAACAGCCTTTCGGGATGGATACCGACTGAGATAAGTGGCCTATCTGATTTGCAGTACTTGAATTTGTTAGGAAACAGGCTGAATGGAGAAATCCCAAGGGAGCTCAACCATTTCAGCTCCAGGAGATTGACTTGTCCAGTAACAATCTATCTGGAACCATAAACCTGCTTAATATCCATTTGCAGAACCTTCAGGTTGTAGCTTTCTCCGACAACGCATTGACGGGTAGCATTCCAAGTAACTTGTGCCTTAAGAATTTGAGTCTTCAAAAAGTGTTTCTAGCACAAAATAAGCTATCTGGAGGATTCCCATTGGAGATATTGAACTGTTCCTCACTGCAACAACTGGATCTTTCGAACAACGATCTTGAAGGAGAGTTACCGCGCACCATTAACAAATTAGAGAAGCTGACAGATCTACTGCTCAATAACAATAGCTTCAGTGGAAGCATTCCTCCAGAAATTGAAAACATGAGTAACTTGGAGAATCTTTATCTGTTTGACAACATGATCACTGGCTCGATTCCGGTGGAGATTAGCAAGCTGCAGAGTCTGAGCACTATCTACCTATATGATAACCACACGTCTGGAAGTATACCATTGGAGTTAACAAATTGTACAAGCTTAACTGCTATCGATTTCCTCGGAACCAATTCAGTGGTTCCATTCCTGAAACTATTGGAAAGCTGAAAAATCTGGTTTTGCTTCAGCTAAGACAGAACGACTTGTCCGGTCCGATCCCACCAAGTTTGGGCTACTGCTAGAAGTTGCAGCAGTTGGCTTTAGCTGATAATAAACTATCAGGGGTCTTGCCTGCAACTTTCAGATTCCTTTCTCGACTCAGTACCGTTATGCTCTACTAGTTCGAAGGTCCTCTGCCTGACTCACTCTACTCTCTCAGGAACATCAAAATCATCAACTTTTCTCACAATAAGTTCAGTGGTACAATACTTCCCCTGACAGGTTCAAATTCTTTGACTGCCTTGGATTTAACCAACAACAGCTTCTCCAGTAGCATTCCTTCTCGGCTGGCCATTTCGATAAATCTTCGCTGTCTCCGTCTGGCAAATAATCAACTCAGTGGCAGGATTCCTTCAGAATTAGGCCAACTCAAGGAGCTAAACTTTTTGGATTTGTCCTTCAACAATTTGACAGGAGAAGTGCCATCTCAACTCTCTTCTTGTCAAAAGCTTCAGCACCTTCTACTTAACAATAACCAATTCACAGGCAGGATGCCTAGTTGGTTGGGGAGCCTACAAGACCTAGGAGAGCTTCACCTTTCTTCCAATAATTTCCATGGACATATTCCGACCGAGCTCGGAAACTGCTTGAGACTACTAAAGCTTTCTCTCCATTCCAACAATCTCTCTGGCCAGATCCCACAGCAGATTGGAGAACTCACTTCACTCAATGTCCTAAATCTGCAAAAAAATAATCTTTCCGGTCCGATTGCTCCATCAATCCAGCAATGCAAGAAGCTGTATGAGCTGAGACTTTCCGAAAACTCCCTCTCGGGTTCAATACCGGCCGAGATAGGTAGTCTAACCGAACTACAAGTAATATTGGACCTGAGCAAAAATCTTCTGTCAGGTGAGATTCCATCATCTCTGAGAAATCTTTTGAAGTTGGAAAGACTAAATCTCTCGTTCAACTGACTCGTCGGAGAAGTTCCTTATTCACTCGAACAACTAACCAGCCTGGTAACGTTAAACCTTTCAAATAATCATCTTCAAGGACAACTCCCTTCTCCCTTTAAAGGGTTCCCACCAACTTCTTTCACGGGTAATGACAAGCTACGCCGCCCCCACCACTAGCATCGTGCACAGACTCAACGGGCCGTGAAAACTACGTCCTGTCGAGCACTGCAGTCACTTGTATTATAGTGGCCATTGTTTTCACTTCCACGGTTATATGTCTAGTGATGATTTATATCATGATAAGGATGTGGTGCAATATGATGAAAGTTTCGATCGGCAAATCATCGGAAGGTGGCGGGAATGGGGTTGAACAAATCGAAAGATAAGATAAAGAGAAATGGATGTATGCAGGAGATGAGGAAAGAAGGAAAGGAGAGTACTGGAGAGTGATGAGCTCCATGGCATTGGTTCTTTCACAGAATCATGAGCATCACATTCCTTCGCCATGCATTTTTAACGTCAAAATGGATACAAAATGACATGGCAATGGCATATAGAGGAGAAAATAGCTTTTTTTTCCTTCCAAATCTTGGCAGGTTTCTCGTTCATTGTTTGCACTACTCTGTTTCTTTTTACTCTTCTTCCTTCTGCAGCCAAATAGATGTGTCTACACAACGGCTTACATCGTACAATGTACATAAAAAAATGCCTTTTTTCTAAAAATAATTATTTGGTGTAGATAACCAAATCAATATAAACCACCCATTTCATCATTTAATCATTAAAAAGAACTAATGTTATAAACCACATTATTATTGGACTATTGTTTAGCAGAGCTTTTTTTCTCTGCTCCATTAAACAGTTCAACAGGATGAGATACTGAGGCTTGAGAAAAACTCGAGAAAATTTCAATTCCACAAAATACATGAAACATTGAGGGATTTTCGCACTTCAATATCTCTTAATCTACCTCTTTTCTCTCATTTTCTAAGCATCCAGCATAGAATAACCCGAAACCTAATCATTTTCAGCAGGGCCGATCCTGGGGTAGGTGGAACTGGTCAACTGCCCAATGCCCCTTTTTTCCTAATTTTTATTACTTAAATAAGTGTAGTAAAAAATGCTTCAAAATTTGATTATAATATAAGATACAAGCCTCTAATTTGGGCCATAAATAACAAGTAAAAGAAACAATAATATAGGTCATAAATGACTGTTAATAAATTAGTAATAAAAAACTAATTTTGACTTTTTTTAATACAACAGTAACTTAAACCCCAAATCCCCATAAACTAAATCCTTAAATCTTTTAATTTCTAAAATACTCCACTTTATTCTCTAGTTCACTGCACTATTTTTTATTTTTTCTCCCTCTAATTTCTTAATTTTTTTTAAGCTCCAACATATATATTTTAAAATTCAACATTAACTTGTAAGTGCATCATTGGTCTTGACATCATATATCAAAAAGATTGTTCAAGAGATCAAAAAAATAGGGAAGTTTGAAGCCCAATTTCCTTTTTTTATATATTTATTTTGTTAATTGTTAATAATTTTTTGTTGATATATATACTTAAAACTTTTGCATTCTTATTTTATTGCGTATTTGTGAGCAGTTTTTTGTGTTTTTATCATTATTAATTGTTTTATGTTATATTTTTATATGGTAGCAATTAAATTATATTTTTAGAGTACAACTTAATAAAAGCCTACTTTTATAATTTTTCCAGAGCTTCAAAAATGTCAAGACCAGCCCTAATTTTCAGAAGGATTTCGAAGAAATTTTGCAACGAGAAGAGGAGAAGAAAGCGACGAGGCCTGAAGAGGAGGAAACTGAGCATAAGGAACAGCTTGGTGAATGAGTGAAGAATATAGGTCCACACGAAGAGAGTACTTTTTTGGGCATGTTTTTTTAGCAGGGGTGATTTTTTTTTTAAATCGGGGTCAAATTTAAAATTTTTTTTTTTAACATGTCATGTTATTAAACAAATGAAAGTTAACGATCCAATGATAAAAATGTAGATGTTGTTATCAAAATGCAACTCTTTTTTGAAATCAGTGACTACAATTAAACATACTTAAGACATAAATGACCATCAATGTTGTTTATCCTTTCTTTTTTATGCTTGTTATATATATATATAAAGATGGATCAGGTCAAATCAGACCAAGACCTAATTTTAAAATAAAATTCAAGAATTAGGTCTGAGTTCGACCTGATAAGCTCAAATTATCCGTATAAATTATTTAAAATATAATTAAATATTAAAAAATAATTTTATATTAATAATTTTATAATTATAGTTCAATAGAATATACAATTTAAACTAATTATATACTATTCAAGTTTGGTCGTGCCGACCCGCAAGTTAATAATCTAAACCCAAATCTGGGCCCAAATGAGTCGGGCTACTCGACCCTTCCATATCTCTCTTTTTTTTCTTTTTTTGGGGATCAAGACCCTTCCATATCTCTAGATACATGTAGAGATGATCATTTGGTCCGGACTTGTCAAGTTTTGACGTGATTTAATTTTATATTATTTTGTTTTAAAAAATTAAGTTCGACTCAAGTAGTGTGAAAAGAAAAGTCAGGTTTAGATCGGAATCAAGTTTAGAATGATCAACATCCTACCGACCCACCCTATTACAATTATGAAAAATATTTTGATATATAAGATTGTGTAAAATAATGTTTACACAAGTCTTTTAATTTTAAGGTTTAAAGATTTATGTTGTGATTTAGGGTTTAAGTTGTAAGATGTAGAATTTAAAGTTTATGGTTAAAATTTAGGGTTTAAGGTTTAGAGTTTAGGTGCTAGGGTATTAGGGTTAAGAATTTATATTTTAGATTTTATAGCTTAAATATGAAGGGTTATATAATTTTTTTATACAGCTTATTTTTTAAAATATAACTTAGATAAATAAAAAAACTCAGCCACTCATTTCTGCATTGTCTCTTCTTATCTAAATCTTTCTTATTTTTTTCTTCATTTTTCATATTCTTTCTTTGTTTTTCATATTCTCTTTCTTTTCTTTTCCTTGGTTCTTGAGAGGTCTGTCTCGTTCCTACTACCTTCTGTCTTTAACAATCGTCCCCCACTCCATTTTTTGCAACAATTTTATGAGGGTTTTGTGAGGGTTTCAAAACCCGATGAACAACAATGATAAAGTTAAAATTATAATATTGATTGAAGTTTATGGATTTGATTTCTCGTTCTAGTTTTTTTGTTATATTCTTTTAAAAAATTATATTTTCAACGTTTACATGTTTCATTTGTTTGTTTATCCCATATATTTTGTTTTTATTTGATTTAATGATTTTTTATGGTTTAACTTAATCATTTTATTGATTGCGTTAGTTGATTTATTTTTCAGTTTATTTGGTTGGTTCGAAAAATGTGGGGTCGAGGTCAAACTTTTCCTCTAAATTTTAGGTCGGGTAGAACTCTTAAAAATCGAATATTGGTAATGTACAGAGCAATACTTCTTATGTCAGAATACGTCATAAACCCGACTCTCCTCAACTCATGATCATCTCTAAATACAATGAAGTTTTGACTCAATGTTGGACAAACTACCTTTTCTTGTCGTTTACTATCAACTCTCCTTTTGAAAATAAATAATTGTAATTAGTGTTCGATGTATTGGTAAGACACATTGCATTTGTATTTTTAAGGAAGAACGCGAGTTTAAACTTTGGAGACAACATTGTTGGGAAGGACAGTCTCGTACCTCGAACATTAGATCGTAAGACGGACATGTTTATTACTAAAAAAATAAATAATTGTTATTTAAAGGAGTATTTAATATTTTATTCAAATAAATTTAAAAAGATTATTATTTGATATTTAATGAGATTAATACAAGTGACATATAACCTTGGTGTGACATAAAGAGAGACAAAAAAAAGAAGAAGATAAATTCTATTAAAATTTTTATTCCATAAGTAAGGTTAAGAACTTCAAGTATTTTTTAATATCAATTAAAACAAGTGATAATATCTCAACCCACTTTTAAAGTTAATTTTTTTTATTAAGGCACCAAATATTATTGAATTTAGAATTACACCCCAAATGGTTATAAAAAATCATACATGATACTAGATAAATTAAACTATGTAAATGAATTAAAGTGTGAATCAGTAAAAATACAAAATGCATATTATTTTTCAATATCATGAGACCTATTGATTGAGTGCCCTTGCATGTTTTGAAAAAGCTACAGTAGAGTCGATTCCAAATACATCAGGATTAGATTATGATCACTCGATGTAGCTTTATTAGAAGTACGGTGGATATTGGTACTAAGTTTTGAAGGGGCTCAATATTTTTTTTAAAAATTATAAAAATTTTGAAGGTCTAATCAAAATTTTTAAGAATTTTAATGAGAATTTATAAAATATAGGGATTAAATTAAAATATTTAAAAACTTAAAGTTTTAATAAATTAATTTTAAAATTTTGAAGGGGTCAAAATAAAATATTCAAAACTTTTTAAAGGACCTAAAGTTGGCAGCCATTGAGAATTTGTGTGTAGATTAAACACTGGGAGACAAATCTCCTCATTTATCTTTCAATTGTTCAAAATCTGAAAACTCTAATTCAATCCTTCAGTTTATCTTCGAATTCATCCAAGATAAAGATAATTTGTTCAAATTTAATTTGAATAAAATATGTTAATTAGGAATTCAATGTGAAACAAAACACAACAATTGAAACTTAATTCGAAGAATTGTTACACCCAAACCTAAGTCCTTACGAAGAACTGACATTATCCAAGTGGTTATCATAGTTAATAACAACCCAGATGCTATGGAGAATAACTTCTCTATTAAAACATTCTGCTTCAGATAATGTTACCCTAACAACGAAATAAGTCGTACATTCTCTTAACCCTTTGATAATATATACCTTATATATACATGTGCTCGAGCCGGGTCTCCTAAGTTAAACATCATCATCTGTTGCATCGGAACCACTCGTTGAATTCTGATTGATTTGCAGATTATAGGGGAAAGCCATTATTTCCTGTCCTTCATTTGTCAATGGAAATTGACAAATTCTGTTAGTTGTCAAGCTCTCCTGAATATGATCGATAACCATTTAAACTCTTAATTATTGTACACGTCAGAAATGAACAAGGGTGGTGAGAGTTTAGGTTCCAAAGTAATCTGTTAGAACCATAACTCGAAAAAACAATCATTTTATTTTCGTCAAGTAAAGAAATTAAGTTTTTTAAATAAAAAATAGGTTGATTTTGTTTTTTTAACTAATAACAATAGCTAGTTTTATTGAGTAAAGAGAAAACATAATAAAATTATGTGAAAAATCTATAAAAATTAAAGTGGATTAATCATATTAAGCGGACATTCCTCATAAAATCATTAAAATGCACAAATTAGACATCAAATAATAAAATAGAACTATATATTGAAAGGGTTAAAAAAATTTAATCATAATCAAACAATTTGAAAAATAATAGATACAAACAAACATTATTGTCAGGGTTGAAAGATAAATACTATCAAAACTAGCATAAAAATGCACATAGCAATGACGGTACGTTGATAAACTGTCTTTTATTATGATTATGAGCATCTATCAATAAGAGAACTAGTCCAAAAATCTAAAATATAAGTATATAAATAAGATAATTAAATAAGCATCGATAAGAAAAAAGTCAAATCAAACACTGAAAAAGGGGGAAAATACAAATATAATCAATTGAATATTAATTTAAATCATGTTTACGGTTTTAACAGGGACATGGGGATAATCGACGTCGACTCTTTTGAAAAGATGTACGCAAATTTTTTTGGGTTATTTTTTCGGTTTTAAAGTTTTGTCCTGATTAATTATGAGCAACCCGCATCATACACTGGGCCCATCAAAGTTTTTCGGCGAGATTTTTTTTTACATACACAATACCTCGAACTCAAAATATACTCAAGCGATATTAAGCTGCTTACCACTTGGACCAACTAGTAAGTGCATGTAGACTTTAAAATATCCCTAGCTATGTCACTCCTATCACCAATAATATAGGTTTTTTTACAATATCACCAATAATATGGTTAGAATAAGTGGATCCAAATTCTTTTGATAATTAACACCACTCTTGTAGTCTTAAAATCGGCTTTTTTTTCATATCGATGGTATCATTGCCTAAATTATTAGTGTTACGAGTAATGGAAAATTTTGGGGAATAATGGAGCTGAAAACTAATTTTAGTAAAATAGGAAAGGTCGAGTAATTTTTGAAAATTTACGGCAATTGTTATAGTCAACACTAAAATAGTCTTATGTAAGGCGAATAAGATTATTTTATTTTTTTTTAATTCGCCTCCTGCAGCCGGCTACCAAGACCACAAATACCTTTAGCAAATTGAAAAAATATTAAAATAATTTAAAATGCATTCTACAGGAGAGGACTTCACCATATACTATAGCATTTACTATATAGTCTCAAAATTTCCTCAACCTGTCTTATTTCCCTAAAATTAATTAATTTTGAGCTGCATGTTCCCTAAGTTTTGCCTATAAGTAATGGTCCAAGAGAAGATTTATGTTAATTTCATTTTTAACCAGAAGTCCAATTTTATATCGATATATTATCTTTTGAATATTCATAGTATAATATACGGGATGACGTGAGATCGAACATATTTAAACACTCACTATTCTCTTATTTATAAGTAAGGGAAAAATCAACATCAATCGAACTATACTCAATCGGTTATTGACATGCTATCGCAAGGGTGTATAATTTGAGAATGATAGCAGACAATGTGGGTCCTGTTCCACAATCCCTTTCAAGCATTGGGCTATTAACTCTCACTGCCTGCCTAATACCTTTACGTAAACGAAACCAAACCAAAAAATAATTGAGTTTAGTCGGACTCTACTTCCATCTCCGCTTCTTATTTCTCCCTTGATAAGATTAGAATCAGACATCAGAAGCTGTACACAATGATAATTTAGCTGCAAAAAGATGAAAGCAAGTGATGTCTTGTGTTGTGTGAAGCCGTCTTCTTTCATGAAAAGAAACAAAAAAAAAATACAAGTATTGTCGGTGTAAAAGTTTCAAAAGCAAAGCACTGTTGAACCAACCTATTGAAGACAAGAGTTGCCGTTTTGTGCTTGCTGTCCTCCCATCCATTTAAACCAAAGGGTTGGCAATTTTCCCTGACCCCGGCTCCCAAATTGACCCGTCCCGATCGAGGACAAGTTTTTTTAATCAGGGATCGGAGTGAGTTTTTGTTGGTGTTGTTGAAATCTTTAGGGTCAGATCAGGGTTGAATTTAGATGAAACTCGTTCTTTCTTGATATATTTATCAAAATATTTTTTTGTTATTTTATAATTATTTTTATATATTAAATTGTCTTAAATGAAAAATAGGTGCTCAAAGTATGCTTTTTTTGAACTTTAGGTGCCTAAAGTATTTTTTTGTAAAATAGTTGCCCAAAGTTTCAAAAGTTATAATTAAATATGCCACGTGTCAAGCATTGATTGGTTAAAAAAATTTTAACACCCATTAACGGTCAGACACCTAAAATTATAACTTTTGAAACTTTGGGCACCTATTTTTACAAAAAAATACTTTAGGCACCTAAAGTTCAAAAAATGCATACTTTGGACACCTATTTTTCATTTAAGCCTATTAAATTTAATATTTTACTAATTTTTCGGGTCGGATCGAGTTTAGTCGGATTTTTTGTTAAAATTTTAGGGTCGGGTTATATTTTAATTATGTTGAATTGGGGTTAATTTGGATTAAATCATAATAAAATCGAGGTCAGATCAGGATTGAGTTAGATGTCTAAATATCGGGTTAGTGCGAGGTGGTTAAAAACCCGCCCTGTTACCACTTACCATCCCTAGCTCAGACCCAATTTTTCATATTCAGATTTTCTCGGATTCAAGTTTTCTCATGCTCAATTTTTTATGTCCATTGTATGGACAATACTCGCAACCTATTTTTTTATTCACAATATCAAAATTAAAAATCTCTAATTTTATTTAGGGAATTAGAATCACATCTCACTAAAGATAAACAAGTATTGATTATACTTTAATTTAGGGATGGCGACGTAGCAGTTTTTGACCACCTCGTCTCAACCCAAAATTTAAACATCTCAACTCGATCCCAATCTAACCTCAATTTATTATAGCTTAATCCGATCTAACCCCGATTCAACATAATTGAAGTATAACCCCCACGATCCGACTCCAAAGGTTTAACAAAAAAAATGATTAAACTCGATCCTATCTGAAAAAATTAATACAATATTAAATATACTATACAAAAATAATAATAAAAGGATATTTCAATAAATATCGGGACAAATATTATCTGGTCAGTGAAGTTCTTCAAGGGAAAGTCTTTGATTGCTCTAATCTTGAGGATTGCATGGAGTGTTTTTTATATTTTGTTTGGAAAGAGAGGAATTGCAGAGTTTTCGGTTCTGCATTTTCTATGTCTTCTGCTATTTTTTCTTGTATACGGGATGTTATATACAAGAGATTGAGTGGAAAGGTTATACATACGAGGGATCACATAGATACACAGTATGTCAAAATTGGGGATTAATTGTATAGTTTGAGGGTAGATAAGTTGTTTTGTTTTGTGTGGGTTTTATGTATTTTGTAGCAGTTTTACTGTTTCTTGGATAATAAAATCAATTATCCAAAAAAAAACCACCTCGATCCCTGATTAAAAATCCTGACCCCAATCGTATCGAGTCGATTTGGAACTGGTCAGAGTCGGGGAAAATTATCAACCCTACATTTAGCTGTGTATCTCATGGTTTGGATCATATTTCACTCTGTGTTCCTGAAACAATGGGTAGCTTCTCTCTTGTGACGTCCTTTGCCTTGAGGGGTTGGGAATTTATAAGGGCTTCTTTCACTTTAATCATCGAAAGGCTTTTAAGGTTTAGAAGTTTCAGGAATTTTAATTGGGCACATACAAAGAGTGTTCTCTCCGCATATATTTTCGTCAAAAAATTTTATATGTATTTTCATCAATAAAATTTATTATGGGCACAAAACTAAAAATCATTATTGGCCACTAAAGCCATCACTACTCGACCATCTATGTCGGTCGGTCTTAAGAGCCACTTAATCTCCACTACATTCACTGTGCGACTTACATCATTTAATATATTTATGGTTTAATAGACAAAAAAATTGTACAAATTATACTTTTTTCTAAATAGGTGCCTAAAGTAATTTTCAGCCCAAGTAGGTATTTAACGTTTTTACCGTTATTATTTTAGGGTTAACGGCCGTTTAAAATTTTTTGTTAGCTAATAAAAATATGACACGTGACATGCTCTGTTTTATTTTTTTGAAAAAAATAATTTTTAAAAATACCCTAAAATTCTCAAAAATTTTCAAAATAGTTCACAAATCCTTAAGCCTCAATTCTCGATTTCAACCGTTGTTGTCGCCAATCACCGACGGCGCGCTCACCACTTTCATCGGCAAACCCCCCACAATCATTTTTTCCATTATCCTGTTGCCGAAAGTCAACAGTTGACGTGCCTAACATCGAAACAAAATCGAACAACAAGAGGAGGAAAAAAGAAATGATGGGGTCAATGACGTTCGATTAGACGAAGAATATCGTGCGGGTCTTGTGACGAGAGGAGGAGACTTTATTTCGTCAATGGCAGCGTGATGAACGGAGATGTCAGTGGCTGAATTTGGGGATCTAGGGATTTTTGGATTATTTTATGAATTTTGGGAAATTTAGGGATTTTTAAAATTAAGTTTAAAGAAATAAAAATAAAAAATAAACCAAAATAAAAGCCGCATATCATGTTTTGATTGGTTAAATGAATTTTTTTAAACGGCCGTTACGGCCATACATCTAAATTGATAATGGCGAAAACGTTAGGCACCTATCTGAAAAAGGGGTATATTTTGGGCATTTTTTTCCTATTAAGCCTATATTTATAAGTATTAGTTAAATATATATAAATTAATTTTTATGAAAATAAGTATGAAATATTTATTCTCTAGACTCCCACCACATATATGCATTGTTCCAATCGCCACTCAATTGAACAAGGTAAAATAAGTATAAAACAAGTTGCAATTGGACAAAACAAGAACAAAAATAAAAATAACTCAATAACTGACATCCAATTACTGTAAAAAAACACACCAGATAGATATGTTATAGATGAATCTCGTAAAGAGAGAGAGAATTTAAGAAGAATATGACCGTAGGGGATGAAGTAGGAGTTTCCGAGTTACGACGTGAACTAATGGTGGATAATTTTAGGGTCTCATGTAAAAAAGATAAAGTGAAAAACTGGAGGAGTTGAGCATTAGTGAGTAATTTTAAGGTTTCATTTTAAATAGATAAAGTGAAGGAGTTGGGCCTAAGAGTCTGTTAAAAATTAAGTGGACTAATGGGTAATTTTTTAAAATGATTGTTTTTAAATATACTTGTTATGTATACTGGGTCGGTGAAAATGATGTGGGACGAGCGAGATGGGGTGGGTACAAGAACATACCTACTTTGTCTCAATATTCACGATAGATCTAATTTTTATTTCCATCTTCATCTCACCACCCGTAAAATTTATACTCATTTCCACCCAAATGGGCGAAAAATGGAGCAGTTGAATAAAACTCGTTCCGCTAACATCCTTATATTTGTGTGACAGATCTACTGGTTTGTTCAGTATGATTTAATAGAATAAACATTTGGTTTGTAATTTATTAAATATAATAAGTAGAGTTAAACGTATCAAAAGATCTTCGATGGTTTATCTTGTATATTTAATGGTTTATCGTGTATATTCATATATGTTTTTATGGGTAATGCGCATGAGTGTGAGGTGTTAAAATATAGGAGTCATGCGGATTCAATTCTTAACCTATCCACACATAATCACACACCTTATCTATCTCCTAAGGTACGTTGAATTACATCGCTTTTTGCCCATAGAATTTTACATAGATACTATTAGAGGTTTATTATGAATAAGATTAAGATATATGCTACATAAATAGCTATATATTAATAGTTTTCTTTCATTTTTTATTTCTCAATGACAACGTTGGTTTTAGTGTTGATTGTCGACTGTCAGAATTCTATTTTTTTTATTTCTCATCGTTTAGTTTATTTTTTTTTTGTATTTTTTGGTTTTGAATAAATAATCTTGTCATTGTGGCAAGCTTTACTCTATCTTTTGGTATATTTTCTTCAATCTTTTGGCATGTTTTTTTTTCTGTATTGATTTTTTGATCGTCCTTTCATTTAGTTTTATATCAATGTTGAATTTGATGTCATCGCAATTGATCAAGATGACACTCTTTTGGTTATCTCGCTGATCTTTTGTTTTGGACCCTCGAAGTAGATTTAGATACGCGCTCAGAATCATCGTTTTTTGTTCGTAATTGAGTTGTAATAACGACTGTGTTGTTAATGTGCCTTATTGTAATATTCTAGTTTCTTATTTCAATGGTTATACGAATATGTTTAAATTAAATATTTTTGTTTAGTATGATGTAAACTTTTATTATGATTTTATATATATCATCGTTTAATAAAACTAACGAATTCAATTTAAAAAATATGCATATATTAACATGATTGGTTAAAAGCAATCATTCTCACCCATGTGTTGTTCTTGTCTAATTCTTTGAATATCTAATTAATTTACGTTTAAATATCGGATATACATATTTGAACAGAGTCTATCATAAACTTCGAGTATATACTTTACAGCAAAAATGGAAGTTACAAAAAGAAATTTATAAAATTTATAAGCACCCCATAACCCTTTTTAAGTATTCTTGAAAATTTATAAAAGCAAGTTTCAAATCAATTTAAAAATACCAACTATATATTGATTTAGATTTTAGTAGCTATAGGATGAGATGTTAAGCCTCTTCAAGGTGTAAGTCCGAATTTAGTATTGCAAATAAAATAAATTAGATTAGAATGATCACTATAATAAATCTCTATAATATTAGATTTAAATTAATTGACCAACAACGACGAAACTAGTTAGGCAATGGGAGGGGCCTCCCCCGAATTTTTTTAACTAATAGTAATTTTGGTATCCGCTAGTTTTTTAGGCTCTTTTCTACTATAAACAAACACAAATTCATATTAGTTTCTTCATTCCTAAGAGAAAAACACCCGAAAGAACTAATAGTCGAAGTTTTGTGTTGTATATAGCTTTGCCTGGTTTTTCTAAACCACCGTAAAATGTTAAGGACAAGCCCACCTCAGCTTTTGGACAAGATTCCAAATATGTCATCTCCATCTCCTTGTTGCATGAATCCAAAAGATAAGCCTAGGCTGCATTTATGATTTGCCAATTTTCTGTTTCATTTCCCATTTTTCACAAATCACAAAATTTGCCTCCCAATGCTTACTTTAAGCTCAAATTGTCAATCCCCAGCTTTGTCAGCAACCGTTAGTCCACACTACCATTCATCTTCCTTTTGTTTTCCATTGCCGAAAAGAAGAGAGTTTTATTTTATGCTTAGTCACCACACACTATCTCGTTTAACGCCAAAAATCCTTTTCCCCATTGCCGGAGTTTGTTTGCCAAAACCCTCTTCTCAATTCCCTGTTTATTACTTTCCTCTACTCTAACACTAACCTTCACATTGCCTACTTTTGTTTTCTTCTCTGCCTTTATATATGTTCCTCTAAGCTTTGTCACCGCAATCTATTCCTCTCCTCCTCTGTTTCCTTTGTTACTGTTTTTGTGTTCTTCATAGAAAAGGGTCTCTTTTCTTATAATGTAATCTTGATCAAGTTGTCATATTTTGCTCCTTTTCTCTGTTTGATTAATGCCCATTTCCTTAAAGCTGCGTTAAGCTTGTTCTGGTATGTTTCCAGTTATGGGTTCTCGTTAATCCTGCTCCACTCCCAGTTTTTTTCCTGTTTATTTTGATCTTAAAGGTTTCTTCTTGGGCCCATTTGCTTCAAATTGTTTTAAACGATCTCAAATGGAGTTCAAAATGATGGGTTTTCGCTAATTTATCTGGTATTTGCTTTTAAGTTCCTGAAACTTTTAGCTTATGTGAGATTTCTGTTTGCGTTTTTCAGCATGTAATTTGTCAAAGATCTAGCAGTTTTGTTGTTGTTCGTTTAAATTTGGCGGGATTTAGTTGATATCAAGAAAGAATCTGTTTTGAAAGTTGAAGTGAATAAAGTAGCGATTATGGATTCAACTTTTGTTGAATTTGATCCAGAATCACGAAACTGAAGATATGGATAGTATATTTTGTTTTGTTTAACTAAGGCCTTACTTAAATTTACTTGTGGAATTTGAAGCACCCTTGACTTTTTTACAAAAAAAAAATGAATTTCGTGTGCTTTGATTCTTAGCTTATTTGATTCTTTTCATACTTTGATCATTCTTTACAAATTCATTGAAATGTAAATTTCTTTTATTCTGGAAATAGTTCGTTACTGCCCTGATCAGGGGTCAATTATACATGGGAAAAATGATGAAACTCACATAATTTTTCTTCTTAAATCCAACAATGTTCAGCCAGTTCTCATCTTTGTTCCCATAATTTTCAAACTTGATTATCTTAGCTTATGCAACTTTAGTTACCGTGCCGACCTCTCGAGTCCTTGGATCTTTGTCAGTGTGTTGTGTCTTGTATTCTGTCTTTCATTAGTTGTCTGTCAACTGAAAAGGGGAAGAAAAAAAGTTTGATTACACAATATTGAGCTACCATGGAAGAAACTTTTGTTCCATTCCGTGGAATCAAGAATGATTTGAAAGGAAGGCTTTTATGCTACAAGCAAGACTGGACTGGTGGCTTCAGTGCCGGTATCAGGTTTGTAATATTCATTTCTCATGAATATTAATATGGAGTTTGTGAACATTTTTACTAAGACAACTATCTTTCCAGAGTTATGCTTATGCTTGGTAAATCTATAACATAGTTAATGTTTGATCATTCAGGATTCTTGCTCCAACAACATATATATTCTTTGCTTCAGCAATTCCAGTTATATCTTTCGGGGAGCAGCTGGAACGAAGTACAGGTAGGGACAAGACAATTATACATGTACATTAACATGTTCTGCTATGTTTGTCATGATTTCTCAGAGATACTTCGTTTGTTGTTGTTTCAGATGGAAGTCTAACTGCAGTACAAACTCTTGCATCAACAGCACTTTGTGGAATCATTCATTCACTTGTCGGGGGACAGCCCTTGCTCATCCTTGGAGTTGCAGAGCCAACAGTATTGATGTATACGTTTATGTACAACTTTGCGAAGGACCGAAAAGATTTGGGGCATAAACTCTTCTTAGCCTGGACTGGATGGTATTTCTTCAATTCCAGCATACTTGAGTACTGTAACCAGATAGGTTTTCTGGTGGCACTGAGTTTTTTTTTTCCTTTACTTTGATGGGTTCTCAGGGTTTGTGTCTGGACAGCACTTTTGCTTTTCTTATTGGCAGTTCTTGGGGCATGTTCTATAATAAATCGATTTACACGTGTTGCGGGTGAATTATTTGGTCTACTAATTGCAATGCTTTTCATGCAACAAGCTATACGGGTGAGTATCCTCTCATACATTCCCTCCCAAGACTGTGCTAGAATCTTTCATTTTTGTACATAACAAATTTTATACTACAGGGAATTGTGGAGGAGTTTGACATTCCTCAGAGAGAAAATCCTGAGCAAACAGCATTGCAGCCTTCTTGGCGATTTGGCAATGGAATGTTTGCACTGGTTCTGTCGTTTGGCCTCCTCCTTACTGCACTAAGGAGCCGTAAAGCAAGATCTTGGCGCTATGGAACAGGTATTGGGTGCATTTCCAATTATTATCATAAGGGATTAGAGGCTGCTGTTACATTCGTTTCTGCTACTGAAAGAATAGATCGGTAACCCAATTACTGCCTAGCTCTTTCTTTCATTCATTAGGTTTTCTCTTTATTCAGTTTCCTGGTTGGAGAAAGGCTATACTTTTTTTCTTCCTTACTTATGCATCTTATTTTGATAGGCTGGCTTCGAGGTTTTATAGCAGATTATGGGGTGCCACTTATGGTTCTTGTGTGGACTGCTGTTTCTTACATACCTGTTAATGATGTTCCAAGAGGGATTCCAAGGCGTCTTTTCAGTCCAAACCCGTGGTCTCCTGGTGCATATTCTAATTGGACTGTCATCAAGGTGGATCCTTCTTGGTTTTGAAATGCTTAGTATCTGTTTATTGCCATCCCTTCATAGGAGCTTAAGTTATTTTTGTTAAATTTCCTTCAAAACCTGCCAAGTGACTCAGTTTTTCCAAGTTTGCAGGAAATGGTGACTGTGCCCCCTCTTTATATAGTTGGAGCATTTATTCCAGCAACCATGATTGCTGTGCTTTACTATTTCGACCACAGTGTAGCATCTCAACTTGCTCAACAGAAAGAGTTTAATCTGAAAAAGCCACCTTCCTACCATTATGACCTTCTTCTTCTGGGTTTTCTGGTGCGCCATTGTCGTGCGATTAATTTTTTGAATGATGAACCTATTAAATGCTAACTTAATATGATTTTCCCAGGTTATATTATGCGGTCTTATTGGCATTCCCCCATCCAATGGTGTTATTCCACAATCCCCAATGCATACAAAAAGCTTAGCAACTCTTAAACATCAGGTACCGATGGTTTGCTAGTTGATGATATACGAATGTACTATGTTCACACAAAAACCATAGGAGCTCTAACAATTTTCTTAGTATTGGGAGCACGATTTCCAGTTTCCTACTATATTTTGTTGTCTTCTATTCTAACTATATTTCCGATTATTAATGCAGATAGAGACTTTTCATTATTTTGCTAGTTCTTTCATTTGTAAATCGTTGTGACCGATTCTTTTGTTCTACTGGTGACAGCTTTTGCACAATAAGCTTGTATCGACAGCCCGGAGAAGTATAAGTAAAAATTCCAACCTGAGTCAACTATATCGAAGCATGCAGGAGGCATACAATGAGATGCAAACTCCACTTGTCTGTCAGCATCCGTCCACTCTGGTAGATTAATTTGTATTCTTAATTTTGATTTACACCGTCTATCATGATCCCCTGCTGACCTTACCTTCTGGTTAAAATAGGGACTGAAAGAGCTGAAAGTATCCACTATCCAACTGGCTTCAAGTACCGGAAACATTGATGCACCTGTTGACGAGACCGTTTTTGACGTTGATAAGGAAATAGACGAGCTTTTACCTGTAGAAGTCAAAGAACAACGTTTTAGTAATTTGCTTCAGTCACTAATGGTCAGCGGGTGTGTTGCTGCTATGCCTTTTCTTAAGAAAATCCCCACATCTGTTCTTTGGGGTTATTTTGCTTTCATGGCCATCGAAAGCTTGCCTGGAAATCAATTTTGGGAGAGACTATTGTTGCTTTTCACTGCTCCAAGTCGGCGATACAAGTTCGTTCCCCTTCTTTTTTTTTCCTTCAGTACTGAAGGAAGTAGTTGTTAAGCAGCCAAAGCTAGCACATATTAATCTTTTTAATATGTTAAGGATATCTTCAGTACTATTCTAATGCTCATTTCGCATGATCTGCATTATCAGGGTGTTGGAGGAGTATCACGCAACCTTTGTCGAGACCGTACCTTTCAAAACTATCGCCACCTTTACCTTGTTCCAGACGGTTTACTTGCTGGTATGCTTTGGCATAACATGGATCCCAATAGCTGGAGTCCTTTTCCCACTTTTGATCATGCTTCTTGTGCCGGTGCGCCAATATTTGCTCCCCAAGATTTTCAAAGGTGCCCATCTTCAAGACCTTGATACTGCGGAATACGAGGAAGCTCCATCCATTGCCTGCAACATGACATTTTTAGTATGTTCTCTTAACCTCACTTTAGCTCATCACAAATTTGTTCATATCTCAGGCTGCCATTAGTGTTGGTTTTGCTTTTTCAACAATTTCCCCCTGATATATGATGTTTTTATACACTGGATAGGACCGGGAACATCAGGCAACAGCTACTCAAATCGATGATTTAGAAATTCTAGATGAAATTATGACGAGAAGTCGTGGAGAAGTCCGGCGTACACAGAGTCCTAAAGTATCAAGTACCACTCCATCTTCAGCTGGGGACATAAAAGCTTCTTACAGCCCACGAGTGTTGCAAAATGCATTTAGTCCTCGGAATAACCAACCAGGGGGAATGGCTGAATAGGTACATGAACTAAAACAAACTCCCAGTCCCGGGGCATCTACGCTCGGACAAAGCAGTCATGGTTCATCATGAAGCTAGAAAATCCTTCATTTCCGTTTCTTTTGTGAGTCTGTTTAGTGGTATGGTAAGTTTAAATGACAATGCACTCGAGAGGTCTCGTGCTTAGTTAATAGGTTTGAGTTGCCTTTTTACTTATTATTTTACCTTTTAACACCAAAGCAAGGGATAACAAATGTGTGTGTCATTGCCAAGCAAGGAATAAAGTAAATTGTGTTTACTGCAGTAGATTCTGTTGGGGACAAAGTTTTACCATAAAAGTAGTACTCACAAAGCGTTGTGCAGGTGGACTTTATATCTGTCAGGCTTCAAATGTGGGAATCTCTTTAATCAGCAAAGGGTGCTTTACATACTTTTACCATAAGCTTTACTTTTACAGTCTTACAAATATAGAATAGTGCAGGCAATATTAGGTGTCATAGTATTCAACCTATTAAATTGATAGAATTTTTAATAGAATTTGTAACGAGAATGAAATGTGTTATTATACAAGTTTGTTTAACAATTATTTCGACAATTCCGTTAATAGGTAACAGTTTGTGACTTGATTGAAACCAAATTGAAAGTCTAATAATTTAATTAACAAAAAATTTAGTTTAATGTCAAAAATTCCCTAACATTTGATTGAATGGTCACTTTGACCTCTATTCTTCTCTTTGAAGCAATTTAACCCTCAATGTTATATTTTGGGTCAAAATGTCCCCTATGTGGTGGAAAACTATTAGTCAACTAACGATAAACAGCTTGAAATGACTTAATAGAGTGACACGTCAGCAGATAAAATTATTTATATTTTATATAATTTTATAAAATTATATTTTTGATTGATGTGACATTCTTTTAAGTCAACACATTTGTCTATGTGACACTGCCATATTAGCGTGCACTGTTATGTTCAAGCAATTTATTGCTAGTTGACTAACAATTTTCATTCGTAGAAGGACCATTTTGATCAAAAAATGAAACGTTGAGGGTTAAATTGCTTCAAAAAAATAAGAGCCAAAATGGCTATTCACTCAAACGCTAGGGCTATTTTTTTATTTTATACCTAAAAATTATCAAATTGATTATTTTTAAAAGATTGATGGTCAAATTTAATTCTTTTTTAAAGTATGGACCAAATTTAACTAAAAATGATTCAAATTAAATTTATCACACTATACCTTCTAAATTTTAAATTTCAATTCTTCAACCATGAAGTTATGCAACACAACGGTTTATAAGTAATAGTAGCAAGCTAGAGACAATGACTGAGCCAGAGGGGACAGGGAGGTAATGGCCTTAACATCTTAAAATAGTAAAATTTAAAGTTTAGTCCTTTAAATTTAAAATTTTTTAAAATAAGATATTATAAATTTTTATTTTAGCCCATAAATGATAAAAATTCAATTTAATCTTTTAAATAATTATAAAATTAAAAGTCAAAATCATGATAAAATAATATTTTAATCCTTCAAAATTTTATAATTTATTTATGATCATAATAACTATTAAGGGCATGGGAGGGGCCCGAGCACTCCAAAAGTTTTTGCCTAATGACAATTTTAGTATCTTTTTCTCGTTTTGAATACTTGTTAAATTAAACATTTTCCTAAATTTTGAGATTAATTATTAAGTTCTTGTTAACTTTGGGTTAGACAACTTAGTTCTTCTCACTATTTAATCCTGATTTTACTTTTACTTCTAACCCGTAAAAAAATTTGACTTCATTAGATCACTTATAAAACCACCCCATGATAATATTGCCATAGGCACAAGTTTATCCAAAATGTTTATCCAGTCGAAATAGTTCTTATAACAAGCGCCCAAATCTAAGTTGACGTTTATGAACACACATTCTCTACCATGGACGGAGCTAGGATTAAACATTAGGAGGGACAAGAGTCTATTAATCATTTGAATTTAGAAATTGAGAGAGGCAATGACTTATTTGATTAATATTTAAACTAAAAAAGACTTAAACGACTATTATACCAAAAAATTTAGAAGGGGTTGTTGCCCCTTCCATCCTGAATCCTAACCCTAATTTTTAAATCATAAATCTTAAACTCTAAAAATAAACTTTAAACTTTAAACTTAAATTCTAACCTTAGACCCTAATTCTAAACTTATTTTTTTTAGAGTGGAGACATGATTATAAGGGCACCGAAAAGAGGCATAATTTATGTTCCATGTTTATTCAAAATCATTGCATGATTTAGGTAAGATGTTTCTAAGACTATAAAATGGAAAATGTGACTGATGTGAAATGTGCATATGAGAAAATCAAATTCCTTGAGTAGCTATCGGCATAATAGTTGAAAATCGGAGTATGGCGATATGCAATGGGGCGAGGGGACACTTGCTACTTGCTAGTGCAAAGCATACTGTGTTCTCCACTATCTCACCTACTTGTACAAATGGACTCCCTAAGCCGGTTCTTAGTTATCATTATTTGTTCAGCTTTAAATTATGCATTCCGTACAGCTCAAGATTGATTTAAAAACTTTCCAATTTCAGTTCATGCATTAAGAAAGTTGGGTGCGCTTCAGACACGAGTATATCTATTGGTAGAATTGTTTTCATTCTTAATTTTATTTTTTATATATTTGAAGTGATGCGATAAATACTAGACTCAATAAGAAGGAATTGGCGTGGTGAGTAGGGTTATAAATGAGACGAGACAGATCGTGAGATACTCGAGATCGATTCGGTCAAAACTCCATTAACACTCGACTCGAGCTCGAGCTCGAACTCGGCTTGAGTTCTTAACAAGCAGAGTCGAGCTACTCGATACTCGACTCGAGAACCTCGAGAGCTACTCGAAAATATAATATACTAAATTTTTTAAATTTAAAATCTAAATTCCTAAACCTAAAACCCTAAACATAAGTCTTAAACTCTAAAATCTAAATCCTGAATTCTAAACCCAATAACCTAAACCTTTATACCCTAAACTAACACCCTAAACTCTAAAATTAACAAGCTTGTGTATCAAAAGTTTTTCCTAATAGAGCTTTAAAGACAAGACAGAGCGCTTGCTACTCAAGTCCGACTCGGTCAAAGCTCGGTCAACACTCGACTCGATTGAACTCGACTCAAGCTCGAACTCGGCTTGAGTTCTTAACAAGCCGAATCGAGCTCCAATTATTCAAGCTCGTTAAAAATTACTCAAACTCGAACTCGACTCGAATTCTTAACGAGCTGAATCAAGCTCAACGTTACTTGAACTCGACTCGGCACATTTACACCTCTAGTGGTAAGCATATAAGGTCTTGCACTATCTTGTTTAGGGAAGGGTCGGTCATTCCTTTATTTGCCCCCATCACACTTACCTTTAGGGAGAGTATATATTTTGGAAAAAGATAGATATTGTTTTCGTTATCTTCCCCCCCCCCCCCATTAAATTGATATTTAGGTAGTGGAAGCTTTCAATTCGTCAACCCTAAAAGGCTTTTTTTATCAATATCTGAATTCATATCAGTAAAGATTATGTGTATCAAACCATGTGGGAATATATGTTTTTATTATTAAACAAATGCACGCGATCCATCCTAACAACAAGCTCAAATTGGAGCACTGCGCTGCAACAACGAATCTTTAAGACATCGTTTCATGTTGATACTCAGTGACGTAACTACATTGGAATCGATATCGGAAAATAATGAATAACTAGTGATTTTGAGGCATATTAACTATTGGTAAATTTGAAGTTTTGAATAATAAATATTATGGTTTATATTCTGTTCCATAAGACGTTTAAAACAATATATAATATGCTCAAATTGATTGAATGGTGAATGAAAAATTGATGTTAAAAGTGAACTAGTTGCAAACAGTGATAGAACTATATAGGAGGGGGGAGAAGCGAAGATTTTTTTTTTTACTTTTGTCCCCCTATATAATTTTTTTAAAATTAATTTATTTATAAATTTGCCCCCTCACTTTCAAATATTTATATTTTGCCCCCCAACCCCAAATTCTGGCTTTGTCCCTTGTTGTAAATGTTGTTGAAAAAATAGGGTGCTTAAAACACTATCTCACATGAAATATGTATGAGAATTTGGAAGATGTTTATAAACAGGAACTAACTTATATGCTACTAAATTTCTAAGCTAATTGAAGTTAGGAGTGCATGTTTTTTTTTTGTTATGTAAAAATATTTTTCTCAACAAATTCTCTTTTGGTATTATAAAGATAATTTAATATTTTTATTTAATTATTGAAATTAAATCCTTGTAATCTCTTCATCTACTCCATTAATTTATTCTAATTTCCTCATCTTCCTCTTTCTACTATAAATAGGATGCTAATTTTCTCTTTTCGAGCACAGTAAAAATTATTTTCTCTTTTTTTTTCTCTCAAATTTCGTTTAAAGTTTGGTGATAGAAGAATGCACGATTGAATTTGTCTAGTTCACTGAAGTTGTGCTGTTTTCAGTAAATGTTTGTTGTTGTATCTAAGAGATAGATGTCCAACTATTCTCTAGTACCGGAGAGATGACAAATCTGTCTTAAAGATATTATTTATACAGGTCTCAACAAAATTTTGCTTCCAATTCACATCCATCTAGAAGTACAACGTAAAATTTTTGTTTATTTTCAAATTAATTTACTGTTGATTATTTTATGATAAATTATTATTATACTCAATTATATTTATATATTTTATATCTTGAGTCTAACAATCGAAGAGCTCCTGACCCCACAATTTATTTTTGTCTGATGACAAATTTGATCATGCTAATCTGAATATTTATCAAATAAAACATTATCTCATATTTTGGGATTAGTATTTATTAGTTTCACGTTAACTTTGAAGTTAGGTAAGTTGGGTCCTCGCACTATCTAGAGTCATGTTTGTACTCTATTTAAAAATTTCTAAACCTTAGCATCAAGCGCTCATATAACTGGTATAGAGTTGTTCCAGCTTAATCAAGGTCTTATATTTGATAGAAGGATTTTAACGTTCTTGTGAACTTATACGACTCAAAATGATTAGTCTCCGCTTAAATTGGTTAAACTGATAGACGAGAGATACATAGACAAAAATTATTTTATATTTTATATAATTTTATAAAATTATTTTTGACTGATATGACATTTTTTAAGTCAACACATTTGTCTATGTGACACTATCATGTTAGCGTGCACTGTCATGTTAAAGCAATTTAATGTTAGTTGACTAACAGATTTCATTCGTAGATGGACCATTTTGATCAAAAATGAAACGTTGAGGGTTAAATTGCTTCAAAAAAAGAATAAGAGCCAAAATGATTATTCACACAAACGTTAGGGCTATTTTTTATTTTATGCCTAAAAAATATCAAATTGATTATTTTTAAAAGATTGATGGTCAAATTTAATTCTTTTTTAAAGTATGGACCAAAATTAACTAAAAATGATTCAAATTAAGTTTATCACATTATACCTTCTAAATTTTAAATTCCAATTCTTCAACCATGAAGTTATGCAACACAACGGTTCATAAGTAATAGTAGCAAGTTAGAGGCAATGACTGAGCTAGAGGGGACAGGGAGGTAATGTCCTTAACATCTTAAAATAGTAAAATTTAAAGTTTAGTCCTTTAAATTTAAAATTTTTAAAATAAGATATTATAAAATTTTATTTTAGCCCATGAATGATAAAAATTCAACTTAATCTTTTAAATAGTTGTAAAATTAAAAGTCAAAATCATGATAAAATAATATTTTAATCCTTCAAAATTTTATAATTTATTTATGATCATAATAACTATTAAGGGTATGGGAGGGGCCCGAGCACTCCAAAAGTTTTTGCCTAATGACAATTTTAGTATCTTTTTCTCGTTTGAATACTTGTTAAATTAAACATTTCCCTAAGTTTTGAGATTAAATACTTATTACGTTCTTGTTAACTTTGGGGTTAGACAACTTAGTTCTTCTCACTATTTAATCCTGATTTTACTCCTACTTCAAACCCGTAAAAAATTTGTCTTCATTAGATCACTTATAAAACCACCCCATGATAATATTGCCATAGGCACAAGTTTATCCAAAATGTTTATCCAGTCGAAATAGTTCTTATAACAAGCGCCCAAATCTAAGTTCAAGTTTATGAACACACATTCTCTACCATGGACGGAGCTAGGATTAAACATTAGGAGGGGCAAGAGTCTATTAATCCTTTAAATTTAGAAATTGAGAGAGGCAAGGACCTATTTGATTAATATTTAAACTAAAAAAGACTTAAACGACTATTATACCAAAAAATTTGGAAGGGCCTAATTTCTAAATCATAAATCTTATACTCTAAAAATAAACTTTATACCTTAAACCTAAATCCTAACCTTAGACCCTAATTCTGAACCTATTTTTTTTTTAGAGTGGAGACATGATTATAAGGGCACCGAAAAGAAACATGATTTATGTTCTATGTTTATTCAAAATCATTGCATGATTTAGGTAAGATGTTTCTAAGATTATAAAGTGGAGAATGTGACTGATGTGATATGGGCATATGAGAAAATCAAATTCCTTGAGTAGCTATCGGGATAATAGTTGAAAATCGGAGTATGGCGATATGCAATGGGGCGAGGGGACACTTGCTACTTGCTACTTGCTACTTGCTACTTGCTAGTGCTAAGCATACTGTGTTCTCCACTATCTCACCTACTTGTACAAATGGACTCCCTAAGCCGGTTCTTAGTTATCACTGCATTATTTGTACAGCTTTAAATTATGCATTCCGTACAGCTCAATATTGATTTTAAAACTTTCCAATTTCAGTTCATGCATTAAGAAAGTTGGGTGCACCTCAGACACGGGTATATCTATTGATAGAATTTTTTGCATTCTTAATTTTATTTTTTATATATTTGAAGTGTTGCGATAAATACTAGACTCAATAAGAAGGAATTGGCGTGGTAAGTAGGGTTATAAATGAGATGAGAAAGATCGTGAGATACTCGAGATCGATTTGGTAATTTTATTTTTTATATATTTGAAGTGTTGCGATAAATACTAGACTCAATAAGAAGGAATTGGCATGGTAAGAATGGTTATAAATGAGACGAGACAGATCGTGAGATACTCGAGATCGATTCGGTCAAAACTCGATCAACACTCGACTCGAGCTCAAACTCGGCTTGAGTTCTTAACAAGCCGAGTCGAGCTACTCGATACTCGACTCGAGAACCTCGCGAGCTACTCGAAAATATAATATACTAAATTTTTTAAATTTAAAATGTAAATTCCTAAACCTAAAACCCTAAACATAAGTCTTAAACTCTAAAATCTAAATCCTGAATTCTAAATCCAATACCCTAAACTCTAAAATTAACAAGCTTGTGTAAGCGTTAGTTTACACAACTTGTGTATCAAAAGTTTTTCCTAATATAGCTTTAAAGATAAGACAGATCGCTTGCTACTTAAGTCCGACTCGGTCAAAGCCCGGTCAACACTCGACTCGATTGAACTCGACTCAAGCTCGAACTCGGCTCGAGTTCTTAACGAGCCGAGTCGAGCTCTAATTATTCAAGCTCGTTAAAAATTACTCAAACTCGAACTCAACTCGAATTCTTAACGAGCTGAGTCAAGCTCAACGTTACTTGAACTCGACTCGGCACATTTACACCTCTGGCGGTAAGCATATAAGGTCTTGCACTATCTTGTTTAGTGGAAGGGTCGGTCATTCCTTTATTTGCCCCCATCACACTTACCTTTAGGGAGAGTATATATTTTGGAAAAAGATAGATATTGTTTTCGTTATCTCCCCCCCCCCCCCATTAAATTGATATTTAGGTAGTGGAAGCTTTCAATTCGTCAACCCTAAAAGGCTTTTTTTATCAATATCTGAATTCATATCAGTAAAGATTATGTGTATCAAACCATGTGGGAATATATGTTTTTATTATTAAACAAATGCACGCGGTCCATCCTAACAACAAGCTCAAATTGGAGCACTGCGCTGCAACAACGAATCTTTAAGACATCGTTTCATGTTGATACTCAGTGACGTAACTACATTGGAATCGATATCGGAAAATAATGGATAACTAGTGATTTTGAGGCATATTAACTATTGGTTAATTTGAAGTTTTGAATAATAAATATTATGGTTTATATTATGTTCCATAATACGTTTAAAATAATATATAATATGCTCAAATTGATTGAATGGTGAATGAGAAATTGATGTTAAAAGTGAACTAGTTGCAAACAGTGATAGAACTATATAGGAGTGGGGAGAGGCGAATTTTTTTTTTATACTTTTGTCCCCTTATATAATTTTTTTAAAATTAATTTATTTATAAATTTGCCCCCTCACTTTCAAACATTTATGTTTTGCCCCCCAACCCCAAATTCTAGCTTTGTCCCTTGTTGCAAATGTTGTTGAAAAAATACAGTGCTTAAAACACTCTATCTCACATGAAACATGTATGAGAATTTGGAAGATGTTTATAAGCAGGAACTAACTTATATGCTACTAAATTTCTAAGCTAATTGAAGTTAGGAGTGCATGTATTTTTTGTTAGCCCATGTAAAAATATTTTTCTCAACAAATTGTCTTTTGGTATTCTAAAGACAATTTAATATTTTTATTTAATTATTGAAATTAAATCCTTGTAATCTCTTCATCTACTCCATTAATTTATTCTAATTTCCCCATCTTCCTCTTTCTACTATACATAGAATGCTAATTCTCTCTTTCCAAACACAGTAAAAAATATTCTCTTTTTTTCTCTTAAATTTCGTTTAAAGTTTGGTGATATAAAAAGGCACGGTTGAATTCGTCTAGTTCACTAAAGTTGTGCTGATTACGGCAAATGTTTGTTGTTGTATCTAAGAGATAGATGTCCAACTATTCTCTAGTACTGGAGAGATGACAAATCTGTCTTAAAGATACTATTTATACAGGTCTCAACAAAATTTTGCTTCCAATTCACATCCATCTAGAAGTACAACGTAAAATTTTTGTTTATTTTCAAATTAATTTACTGTTGATTATTTTATGATAAATTGTTATTATACTCAATTATATTTATATATTTTATATCTTGAGTCTAACAATCGAAGAGCTCCTGACCCCACAATTTATTTTTGTCTGATGACAAATTTGATCATGCTACTCTGAATATTTATCAAATAAAACATTCTCTCATATTTTGGGATTAGTATTTATTAGTTTCACGTTAACTTTGAAGTTAGGTAAGTTGGGTCCTCGCACTATCTAGAGTCATGTTTGTACTCTATTTAAAAATTTCTAAACCTTAGCATCAAGCGCTCATATAACTGGTATAGAGTTGTTCCAGCTTAATCAAGGTCTTATATTTGATAGAAGGATTTTATCGTTCTTGTGAACTTAAACGACTCAAAATGATTAGTCTCCGCTTAAATTGGTTAAACTGATAGACGAGAGATACATAGACAAAAATTATTTTATATTTTATATAATTTTATAAAATTATTTTTGACTGATGTGATATTTTTTTAAGTCAACACATTTGTCTATGTGACACTATCATGTTAGAGTGCACTGTCATGTTTAAGCAATTTAATGTTAGTTGACTAACAGTTTTCATTCGTAGATGGACCATTTTGATCAAAAATGACACGTTGAGGGTTAAATTGCTTCAAAAAAAAGAATAAGAGCCAAAAAGATTATTCACTCAAACGTTAGGGCTATTTTTTATTTTATGCCTAAAAAAATATCAAAATAATTATTTTTAAAAGATTGCTGGTCAAATTTAATTCTTTTTTAAAGTATGGACCATATTTAACTAAAAATGATTCAAATTAAGTTTATCACATTATACCTTCTAAATTTTAAATTTCAATTCTTCAACCATGAAGTTATGCAACACAACGGTTCATAAGTAATAGTAGCAAGTTAGAGACAATGACTGAGCTAGAGCGGACAATGAGGTAATGGCCTTAACATCTTAAAATAGTAAAATTTAAAGTTTAGTCCTTTAAATTTAAAAATTTTAAAATAAGATATTATAAAATTTTATTTTTGCCCATGAATGATAAAAATTCAACTTAATCTTTTAAATAATTGTAAAATTAAAAGTCAAAATCATGATAAAATAATATTTTAATCCTTCAAAATTTTATAATTTATTTATGATCATGATAACTATTAAGGGCATGGGAGGGGCCCGAGCACTCCAAAAGTTTTTGCCTAATGACAATTTTAATATCTTTTTCTCGTTTGAATACTTGTTAAATTAAACATTTCCCTAAATTTTGAGATTAAATACTTTATTAAGTTCTTGTTGACTTTGGGGTTAGACAACTTAGTTTCTCTCATTATTTAATCCTGATTAGGGATGTAAAAAGCTTACCCGACCTGAAAACTCGACTGAAACCTGCTCGAGTTAGAACCTGGTTTGACCCGAGGATGCGATGACCTGAAACCGACTGTTTTTGACCCGAACCCGAGTTGGACCTGTTACTGTAGTAACCGAACCCGACATGCATCCGACTGAGAACGATCCGAACCCAAATTGAACATGTTACTGTGGACCCGAAACCCGACCTACACCCGACTGAAACGAACCCGAACCCGAGACTAACCTGGCATATAATCGATATTACCCGACTAAATCGACCCGAGATCCGATTTTACCCGACTTGTTAATTGACCTGACTTTGTTTTGAACCCGACCTGTTGTTGACCTGAACTAATATTGACCTGGCTTGAATTACCTAACATGTAATTGAGGAAACCTATGATTTGATGAATTTAAAGTGTTGATAAATGTAAACTATTATTTTTTTTAAATCAATTTAAAGTGTTAAATAATCTTTTTGTTATATATACATATATAATCAATTAAAAATATAAAAAGGGAAAGATTGGATTTAGATATTCATTGGAACTACTAAGTTTGAAATTTTATTACATAATTCAATGCTTAGTAATAATTCAATATGCTTAGTAACTTATTCAATATAAATTATTTGTCAAGGTTGAACTACTAAGTTTGAACTAAATTAAAGTTTTAACTTTCATGTTGATGTTATCATGTGTACAATTACATGTTTACATCCATATCAAAATTTTGTGTATAATTATATTTAATCAAAGTTTATTATATGTTATTATAATAATAATGTTTGAATTGAATTGAATTAACTCATTAAACTTAGAATCTAATTGAGCTAAACTAAAACTAGAAGCATAAATCACGGACATAATTAAAAGAATTCTAAAACTAAATGTGGAATTTCAATTAAATTAATCTAAGTTGGGACTCAATTGAATTAAACTAAAACAATTGGTTGAAAAAAAGGAAAAAAGACAAAATTTTGGAGGGAAATAAGCCACCCATTTTTTAGGTTTGAGATTAATTTACTTTTAGTCTAAAAATTTTGGAGGGATAAAAGCCACCCAAATTTTGGAGGGAATTAGTGGAATTTCTATTTTTGGTAATTTAGTCTAGTAATATTTTTGTTTATTCTAGTTCCTACAATTTAATTTTTAGTCGGGTTCGCCTACACGGGTATATCTATTGATAGAATTGTTTTCATTCTTAATTTTATTTTTTATATTTTTGAAGTGTTGCGATAAATACTAGACTCAAGAAGAAGGAATTGGCGTGGTAAGTAGGGTTATAAATGAGACGAGACAGATCGTGAGATACTCGAGTTCGACTCGGTCAAAGCTCGATCAACACTCGACTCGAGCTCAAACTCGGCTCGAGTTCTTAACAAGCCGAGTCGAGCTACTCAATACCCGACTCGAAAATCTCGCGAGCTACTCAAAAATATAATATACTAATTTTTTAAATTTAAAATCTAAATTCCTAAACCTAAAGCCCTAAACATAAGTCTTAAACCCTAAAATCTAAATCCTGAATTCTAAACCCAATAACCTAAACCTTTATACCCTAAACTATAAAATTAACAATCTTGTGTAAACGTTAGTTTACACAACTTGTGTATCAAAGGTTTTTTCCTAATATAGCTTTAAATGAGACAAGACATATCGTTTGCTACTCGAGTCCGACTCGGTTAAAGCTCGGTCAACACTCGACTTGATTGAACTTTACTTAAGCTCGAACTCGGCTCGAGTTCTTTATCCCCATTAAATTGATATTTAGGTAGCGGAAGCTTTCAATTCGTCAACCCTAAAAGGCTTTTTTATCAATATCTGAATTCATATCGGTAAAGATTATGTGTATCAGACCATGAGGGAATATATGTTTTTATTATTAAACAAATGCACGCGATCCATCCTAACAACAAGCTCAAATTGGAGCACTGCGCTGCAACAACGAATCTTTAAGACATCGTTTCATGTTGATACTCGGTGACGGAACTACATTGGAATCGATATTGAAAAATAATGGATAACTAGTAACTTTGAGGCATATTAACTATCGGTAAATTTAAAGTTCTAAATAATAAACATTATGGTTTATATTTTATTCCATAAGACGTTTAAAACAATATATAATATGCTCAAATTAGTTGAATGGTGAATGAGAAATTGATGCTAAAATTGAACTAGTTACAAACAGTAATGGAACTATATAGGGGTGGGGAGGGGCGGAATTTTTTTCCCACTTTTGTCCCCTATATAATTCTTTTAAAAATTAGTTTATTTATGAATTTGCCGTCCCCACTTTCAAACATTTATGTTTTTCCCCCAACTTCAAATCTTACTTCGTCCTTGTTGTAAATGTTGTTGAGAAAAATACAGTGCTTAAAACACTCTATCCCACATAAAATATGTATGAGAGTTTGAAAGATGTTTATAAACAGGAACTAACTTATATTCTATTAAATTTCTAAGCTAATTGAAGTTGGGAGTGCATGTTTTTTTGTTAGCCCATGTAAAAATATTTTTCTCAATAAATTATCTCTTAGAATTCCAAAGACAATTTAATATTTTTATTTAATTATTGAAATTAAATTTTTGTAATCTTTTCATCTACTCCATTAATTTCTTCTAATTTCCTCATCTTTCTCTTCCTACTATAAATAGAATGTTAATTCTCGCTTTTTGAACGCAGTAAAATATATTTTATCTCTTTTTACTCTCAAATTTCGTTTAAAGTTTGGTGATAGAAGAAGGCACAATTGAATTCGCCTAGTTCACTGAAGTTGTGCTGTTTACGGTGAATGTTTGTTGTTGTATCTAAGAGATAGACGTTCAACTATTCTCTAACACCGGAAGATGATAAATCTATCTTAAAATACTATTTATACAAGCCTCAACAAAACATTGCTTCTAATTCACATCCATCCAGAAGTTCAATGTAAAATTTCTATTTATTTTCAAATTAATTTACAGTTTGATTATTTTATGATAAATTATTATTTTACTCAATTATATTTGTATATTTTATATCTTGAGTCTAACAATCGAAGAGGTCCTGACCCCTCAATTTATTTTTGTTTGATGACAAATTTGATCATGCTAATCTGAATATTTATCAAATAAAACATTGTATCTCATATTTTGGGATTAGTATTTATTAGTTTCACGTTAACTTTGAAGTTAGGTAAGTTGGGTCCTCGCACTATCTAGAGTCATGTTTGTACTCTATTTAAAAATTTCTAAACCTTAGCATCAAGCGCTCATATAACTGGTATAGAGTTGTTCCAGCTTAATCAAGGTCTTATATTTGATAGAAGGATTTTAACGTTCTTGTGAACTTATACGACTCAAAATGATTAGTCTCCGCTTAAATTGGTTAAACTGATAGACGAGAGATACATGGACAAAAATCCTTTGTCTTCTTTCGGTTCCCTTTCTATGCATCAACATTAAAAAATTAAATTTTAAGTACTAACATTAAATTATAAATCCTAAACCCTAAAAATTACACCCTACCTCTCATTCACTAAACCATATCCCTAAACTATAATCTTAAGCCTTAAACCTAAATTTAGTGTAGGGCATAAATTGAGGCACCGAAAAGGGACAAAAAAATTTTATTCGAGATACATATAGTTAAAAAAAATCTAGAGATCTAGAAAAGTGTGAGTTGTGGAGGAAATACTCCCAATGTTTTTAGTGGCAAAGAGGGTGAGACATGGTGAATGGTTGGAATAAATAAAATTCAATCTCTGTTCTCCTCGTTTATTGTCAAGGCTTAAAAGAAGAGGTACAAGAGGGCACATTATCTTGGAACTGAGCGGATCGACTCTAAGCCACATCCCAACCCATCCAACTAGCTAGCATTGGAGAAACCCCAAGCCCTACGTAGCTTTTGGCAATCATTAATGTTAGAGGCAATGAACTTGGGCTGTTTGTGATTGTAGGAGACAGGAACAGGCGCATACTTTTATATTATAGGATAAACTTATAAAATTATAGGGGCGAATTTATAAAATTTTAGGGTAACAAAAATAGAATTTAAATAGAAAATACATAGAATTTTTTTTAATTTTTTTTAAATCATATGTAAATTTTAAATTTTTAGAGGTACAACTGTCTCCTCCTGCCCGCCTCTGGGTCCATCCCTAGTTGGAGAAATGTTGATCTAACTAGAGATGTAAAAACAGGTAATCGGATGGGTTTCAGGTCGGGTCAAATTAGATATATGTCATTTCAGGTTGATTTGATGTTTTGACTCGATTTGGGTCGGGTGCGGGTCAATTTTAGGTCGGGTTCATTTCAGGTCGGGTTCATTTCGGGTCGAGTTCATTTCAGGTCAGGTCAAAACGGTTCGGGTCTGAATCAGTTAATTGACGGGTTAATTCGGGCTCGGGTAGACTTCAGGTCGGGTTCATTTTAAGTCGGATTAATTTCAGGTCAGGTAATTTCAAGTCGGTTTCATTTCGGGTCAGGTTAATTCGAGTTTCAAATTCGTATTAAGTTTGAGTTTGGTACAAATAGTTGATAGACTTTGGATTGGGTCATTTCGAGTGAATTATTTAACGCCTTTCACGAACACGAATCACATTAAAAATAAATATTAGGCACTAGAATGAACAAAAATATCATCGTTATTTAAAATATTAGAGTAAATTACAAAAATTAGAAATAAATAAGGGTCAATTTTGGTGAAAAATAAAATTTTAGCGACTAACATGAACAAAAATATCACCATATTAAAAATATTGGACCAAATTACAAAAATATAAAAAATAGAGATTAATTTTGGTTGAAAATAAATTTTAGGGACTAACATGGACAAAAATATCATTATATTAAAAATATTAGACTAAATTACAAAAAAATGAATAGGTGTCAATTTCAACTAAAAATTAAATTTTAGGTACTAGACTAAACAAAAATATTATTGGACTAAATTACCAAAAATATAAATAAATACATGGAAATTTTGACTAAAAATTAAATTGTATGGACTAGAATAAACAAAAATATTATTTGACTAAATTACCAAAAATAAAAATATATATGGGTCAATTTCGGATAAAAATAAAGTTTTAGGGACTAGAATGAACAAAAATATCATCATATTAAAAACATTGGACTATATTACAAAAATTTAAAATAAATAGGGGTCAATGTCAGTTAAAAAATTAGGGACTAATATGAACAAAAATATACCCTTAAATTGAATTAGGGATACTTGTGACTAAATTGAATTAAACTAAAACTTAAAAGTGAATATTAGGACTAAAATGCAACATTTAAAACACAGCAGGACTTAAAGGGTAATTAATCTCTAACCTAAATTATAGGTGGCTTATTTCCCTCTAAAATTTTGTCATTTCCCTCTTTTTTACCAATGATCTATTTCTTTTTTTTAATTAAAATGAAAGGTGAGAGGGAATCAGGGAAAGTAGTCCCGCCTGATTTTTTAGGTTAGGGACAATTTTTTAGCACTTTTGACTTTAGATATTTTTTATTTAAGTCCTAAATTTTCAATTTTAGGTTTTAATTTAATTCAATTGAGTCCAAATTTAGATTAATTTAATTGAAATTCCACATTTAGTTTTAGAATTCTTTTAGTTATGTTTGTGATTTATGCTTCTAGATTTTAATTTAGCTCAATTAGATCCTGAGTTTAATAAGTTAATTCCATTAAGACATTATTATTATTATTATTATTATTATTATTATTATTATAAATTTTGATTTAATATAATTATACACAAAATTTTGATTTGGATGTAAACATGTAATTGTACACATGAAAGTTGAAATTTTAATTTAGTTTAATTGTACACATGAAGCTTTGATTTCAAATTCCAATAAATAAATTAGAAAGTTGAATCAAAATTAATCTCGTAAATCAATAACCCTAAACTAAACCATAAACCGTTAATACTAAACCCAAAATCATAAACCTTAAGGAATCAAAATTAATTTCATAAACCAATAATCATAAGCTAAACCATAAACCACTGATACTAAACAATAAATCGTTGATACTAAACCCTAAACCTTAAGGAATCCAAATTAATCACATGAACCAATAACATCATCTTTACTTTATTAGACTAAATCATAAAAATTAGAAATAAAAATGAGTAAATTTTAGTTAAAAACAAATTTGTAGGGACTAAAATGAATAAATGTAATACCCCCTTTCATGTATTCATAGCTGAATACGAGTCAGAGATTTCACAAAACATTTGTAAAACCCTCTACATTTGTAACTCGGTAAAAATTTTGATTCTTCTAAAAATATTACAATATATTTATTTTCTGTTTACAAATGTAGTTAATCGCGTATAGTTTAAATATAACATTTTAATCTTCAAATTGAGTTTAATTTTAGGCAGCAACTTATTAATTTAATTTAACTTTATAGAATTAATAAAACTGTCTAAAAACTACCTGATTTAAAATTCATCCAGATACCACATAAAATACAAATTCTATCAGAGCAGTCATATCATTTTAATATACATGCCAACTAGTAAATATCAAATAGTGTAAAAAGATATCTTACTGATACTGATGTACCTGTTATTGATTGATGATGTCCGTTTATGCTCCTTACTCCAACAATTTCTTCTTTCCTACGTGTAAAACAATTACACGCTAAGTATTTACTTAGTGAGGCAATAATTCGAATTCAAGTGAAATTGTCATAATATCAATATTAATGATTAACAATGCATATGATCACCTTACCATTATATGCTCGTTAACATAAATAAATATGTATATCAAAGTGATAAGATTAGATCTTACCAATACCGTTGCCATTCCATCCGTAAGCTTTCAATGCTTACCAATACCTTTTTCCCATTTCTATCTACAAGCTTTCAAGCTTATCTTCCTGTTTCTTTTTTATTTCTTTCAATTTATTTAGCCCAAGGTATCGAATTAAGAGATTCTATGTACACGAGTCATCCCCCCATACCCAACCTTTATTGAGTATGTATATTATTTGCACTCTACCGGGAGTGCTTAGCACCGAAGTGCTTCTGTATACTTACCGAAGTGTTTAGCACCCGTAGTAAGTCCGTATACCCAAACCATGCATGAGTATACTCCTCGATGAGTATTTATAATATTTGCACTTTACCTGAAGTGCTTAGAATATTTATACAGCTGTTTATGACCCTATGGATATCCAACTATACCATCGAACCTATATATCATACGTTGGGCTTTATTTCATCATTTAAGTCATCAATGGCAACATATATCAATATATATCAACATTTAAGAGTTCATAGCCGAAATAACATTCATATTATACCATCATCAATAACTAGTAATCAATGCATTTATTTTCAACTTTTGACATATTTAAAATATGTCAAATATATGATCAATGACATAAATATCATGACAATATATAAACTAGGTAGACTCATCGCAAGTCCTACCGGTGATGTATGAAACATCCATGTATAATGTTATGTATGCATTGCACTCACCTGGGTCATTTATTAGTATGCCTCACTAAGTCCTCTTTGATCATTTCCTTCATTATACCTCGAACCTCCCTTGATTCGAACTTAACTTCATAATTCAAATAAGTAAAATATTTGTTAGATCACAATCTAACAATATCTTAGACATATTGTCCAAAATAATCATTCGAATACAAAATCTCCAAACATTTTCCTTTCTTCCTTGTATTGTTCAAAAATTCATTACGGTCCTTAGTAACCACTTTGAACTTCCATTAACCCCTTTCAAGCTTACTAATCAACCTTGGATACAATGTGTATCAATTCTCATTTTCTGGCAGTTTGCAGTACATTCGAAGAAATATTTCTATAAAATAATCTATAACTCGAAATTCGACTCCGTTTGTTCTGAAAGAAAATAGATTCGATAAGCTTTTCAACCATATAAATTAATAGCCCAAATTCAACTTGTACGATTTATGGCGAATTTTCAAAGCCAGTCACAATGCTGAAATTCGAAACAGACTGGTGTTCTGTTTTCTGACCTTTCGTCACTTAAAAATTCATATCTTTTGACTCAGAACTAGAAATCAGATTCCGTTTGTTGGAAACGAAACTAGGCGAACAAAACTTTACATCGTTATAAAATTCACTATCTAACCATTTTTGTAGAATTTATGGTGAATTTTCAAAGTTATTGCCATAAACCAGTTTTTCTACGCAGCTTCCATAAACAACTTCAACTTTTATACTAACTTCTCCTTACTTTTATACTTTTCAACTTAGTCCAATCACTAGTTTTAAACCACCAACTCATCACATTCTTCACCAAATAATTATTCACAATAATTCTCCTTAATTTTCCTTCTTTACCGAAATAGTCACTAAAATGCAAAGATAAGGATTAAAGCTTCTTAACTTTGCAATTTGGTCCTCAATTCAACATTACTACCTTAATTCCATTATTACAACTAAAAATCAGATTTAACCCCAATACAAAACTTCAATTTCGATTTAGTCACTTAACTTTGACAAATTGTCAAAATGGGCACTAATTCAATTCAACATCAATTTGGCATTCTAACTTCATTTTCTTATCTCTAACATCATTAATAACACAAATACACTCCAAATTCTAAAAATTCAGATTTGATCCTTCAACTTTTCAAGTTGCCAAAATGGTCCCTACACAATTTAACTTAGGGTTTTGCTTCCAAACAACAATTCGAGCTTACTAGATCATTATTTCAACATCACAAACCCTAAATTAAACTTGAATCCATAAACCCTAATCATCTTCATAAAAATCAAAACGTGTAAAACTTAAATCCCAACTCAATATAATGATTCTAATATCATACTAGCTTGATTTCAACTTAAATTCAATCATGGAATCATAAAATCTCAAAAGCCCCAATTTGATCCATAAACCCTAATTTCTTTCTCATGTAAATTCTCATCAATCAAGCATGGATTCCATGAATTATTGATATCAAAAGATAGAGCTTGAAGAATAGAACAACTTTGTAGTTGAAGAGATTACCTGAAAATCGAGTTTCGGAGCTTGAAACGAGCTTGGAAAAAATTCTCTTTCTTTCCCTAGCCCTCGCGTTTGTTCATCTTTTCACCATTATTTTACACATATATCTATTAAATGAATATTGAATTCATTTAATAGTGAAATTACAATTTTGCCCTTTTATCTAATGGTTGAGATTGATTTTATCATCAATCAAGGGCCAAGATTTAATCTTCCATTTAATCTATCCAAAATTGCCCTTATAAATTTTTAAATATTTCAAAATTTCCATTGGGGCCAAATGACCAATTTGCCCTCCAACTTGTCTTTATTTACTAGTTTGTTTCCAAATTGCCATTCCATTAAAATCTAACTAAATCTAGTTAGAATTCAACCAACCATAATAAAATATTCATAAAATAACATTTTATGACTTTTTCATAGCTTTTGGATCAGTCTCCAAAATTTCCATTCGATCCAATATACCGATAAATAATCCTTTACTCAAAAATAAACTGTAGGATTCATCTTGAATCGAACTAAAAATATTTCCAACACTTATAAATGACTTTTATAACCTTTATCTATCATATGGAAAATTTTCAAAATTTTCCAGTTCGGTCTGGGCATCCGAATTCCACTTAAACTTTAACTGTGATTTTCCCAATAATCGAAGTATCAAATCGAACCAATAATTCCGCATTCGATTCACACCCTTAGGTGATCTGTTTATTTATGAAATAAAAACCCTTAACTTTTGGGAAATTACAACTTTAGTCCCCAAACTTTTCCAAAGTTTATACTTTAGCCATAAAATTTCCAAAATTTACATTTTGGTCACTACCTTTTTAAACTTCAATTCTCATTCCAATTTTACTTGGAATTCAACCAAACTTTAAGAATACCTTATTCAATTCACTATCTATCACATGAGACCTTTAAACCTTAGAAATTTCCTTTTCAAAACACATAATTAAAGAAATCCTAACTTTCGCATTTTTGTCATTTTAGTCACTAAGTTAGCTTTTAAGCTATTATCTTAGTGCTAAATGACCCTTAATCAACTTAGTAAATTTTGGGGTATTACAATAAAAATATCATCATATTAAAATTTTGGACAAAATTACACAAATTAAAAATAAATAAAGGTTAATTTCGTTTAAATAAAGATTTGTATGGAATTAATTGAACACTAAACTACACCATAAACTCTAAAGCATTAACACTAACCCCTAAATCATAAACTATAAACTACAACATGTACCCTAAACTACTCCATAAACTCTAAAGCATTAACACTAGCCCCTAAATCATAAACCATAAACCTTAAGTCATAGAAATTTTAGGGACTAACATGAACGAAAATATCATCATATTAAAAATATTGGAGTAAATAAAAAAAATAGAAATAAATAAGGGTCAATTTTGGTGAAAAACAAAATTTTAGGGACTAACAAGAACAAAAATATCAGCATATTAAAAATATTGGACGAAATTACAAAAATGAATAGTGGTCAATTTGGACTAAAAATTAAATTTTATCTACTAGAATAAACAAAAATATTATTGTACTAAATCACCAAAAATATAAATAAGTACGGGGCAATTTGACTAAAAAATTAAATTGTAGGGGCTAGAATAAACAAAAATATTATTCGACTAAATTACCAAAAATAGAAATATATATGGGTCAATTTTGGCTAAAAATAAACTTTTAGGGACTAATGTGAACAAAAATAAACCCCAAATCCCTAAACTAATCCCATAACCCCAATCATTCAACTTGAAACATTTACCCCTAAACCCCAAACCTCAAACCCTAAATCTTATAATCACTAATAATTAAAGTCCAAGCTGAATCCCTAATCCCTAAACTATTCCTATAACCCTAGACACTCAACTTGAAAAATACATTAAACCTCTAAACCCCAAACCTCAACCCCTAAATCTTATGAACACTAATAATTAAAGTGCAATCCTAATTCCTGAATCCCTTAATCCCTAAACTAATCTCATAACCCCAAACACTCAACTTGAAACATGTATTAAACTCCTAAACCCCAAACCTTAACCCCTAAATCATACAATCACTAATAATTGCTACTTGAAAGCCTAATCCCCTAATCTCTAACTAATCCCATAACCCTAAACACTCAACTTTGCACATTTACCCCTAAACCCAAACCTCAACCCCTAAATCTTTCGATCACTAATAATTGCTACTTGCAAGACTAATCCCCTAATCCCTAAACTATTTTCATAATCCCAAACACTAAACTTGACAAATTTACCCCTAAACCCCAAATCTCAACCCATAAATCTTACAAACACAGGTAATTTAATTAAATACATTATAATTAAAATTACAATAATTTGAATATTAAATTAGATATTAATTAAAAATATTAAATATTAAAATTTTAATTAAATATTAATTTAAAGTTATAATTTAAATAAATTAAATATACACTAATAATTTAATTAAATACATTATAATTAAAATTACAAGAATTTAATATTAAATTAAATATTAAATTAAGGGTTAGGATCCACTTACATGGTGTAAAACTCATTTAGTTTTACACTAATTTTAGATCGTTGGATTATGGTTATAAATGAGTGTAAAACTAAATGAGTTTTATACCATATAACTGGATCCCATCCCTTAATCTAAATATATTAACTTTATAATTTTTAATTAAATATTAATTTAAAGCTATAATTTAAATAAATTAAATATACACTAATAATTTTAATTAAATACATTATAATTAAAAAATAATTTAAATATTAATTAAATACATTATAATTATTAATTAAAATTAAAATAAAATTATTAAAATAATATATTTACCCTAAGTATAAATACACCCTTAAAAGGGTCTGGCCGAAGCCCTAGCCCCCTAAAAATATTATATATATATATATATATATATATATATATGATCCACTTACACATAATGTAAACAATTATAAGTGATCAAAACGTTATTTTTAAAAAAAAATTAAAGAATAAAAGTGAAAATTATAAAATATAAGTGACCAACTATTTTGTTTACCCTATAAGAAAAAAAATCAATGGCATTAGCGCCAAAATCCTAAAATCTTCTCGCCATTTATAATATTAAAATATATAATTATAATCCTAATTTTATTGAAATCAAATGCATTCAAAAACTCTTCCCGCCATTTATAATATTAAAATATATAATCATACTCTCAAGTTTACTTCATTTTCATCAAAATTATTTATCAACAACTTTAATTTGTGTACAATAATTAAAAATTACGGTATTATAATTACAACTATGAATTTAAAACAATGGAAACGGTTAACCTTCTAATATTTGGATTTTATCAAATCAACAAAAAGTTTTCAATCTTCCCCAATAAAATTTGGTCAAATTAATCAATAAAAATTGGTTAAGTTAATAAAAAAAGACAAATGAATATCTATACTTAGTAGTGTCAAGTGTGATTTGGTTAAAAGAAAACATAAATATGCTTTTTTTTCCTTTATTTTTTAAAATTTTAATTGATTATATATGTAGGGACTAGAAATTTGGAGTAGAATAAAATACAAAAAAATGAATAGGGGTTAATTTGGAGTAAAAGTTAAATTTTAGGGACTAGAATAAATTGAACTAAATTGTCAAAAATATAAATAAATATAGGGCAATTTTGACTAAAAATTAAATTGTAGGAACTAGAATAAACAAAAATATTACTAGACTAAATTACCAAAAATAGAAATTCCACTAATTCCCTCCAAAATTTTGGGTGGCTTATTCCCTAATTCCCTCCAAATTTTGGTTGGCTTTTATCCCTCCAAAATTTTTAGACTAAAAGTAAATTAATCTCAAACCTAAAAAAATGGGTGGCTTATTTCCCTCCAGAATTTTGTCTTTTTCCCTTTTTTACCAATTGTTTTTTTCAACCAATTGTTTTAGTTTAATTCAATTGAGTCCCAACTTAGATTAATTTAATTGAAATTCCACATTTAGTTTTAAAATTTTTTTAATTATGTCCGTGATTTATGCTTCTAGATTTTAGTTTAGCTCAATTAGATTCTAAGTTTAATGAGTTAATTCAATTCAAACATTATTATTATTATTATTATTATTATTATAAACTTTGATTAAATATAATTATACACGAAATTTTGATATGGATGTAAACATGTAATTGTACACATGATAACATCAACATGAAAGTTAAAACTTTAATTTAGTTCAAACTTAGTAGTTCAATCTTGACAAATAATTTATATTGAATGAGTTACTAACATATTGAATTATTACTAAGCATTGAATTATTTAATAAAATTTCAAACTTAGTAGTGTCCAATGAATATCTAAATCCAATCTTTCCTTTTTTTGATATTTTTAATTGATTATATATGTATATATAACAAAAAGATTATTTAACACTTTAAATTGATTTAAAAAAATAATAGTTTGCATTTATCAACACTTTAAATTTATCAAATCATCAAATCATAGGCTCCTCAATTATATGTTAGGTAAATCAAGCTAGGTCAATATTAGTTCAGGTCAACAACAGGTCGGGTTCAAAACAAGTCAGGTCAATTAACAGGTCGGGTTCAAAACAGGTCGGGTAAAATCGGATCTCGGGTCGATTCAGTCGGGTAAGATCGGTTATCTGCCAGGTTAGTCTCGGGTTCGGATTCATTTCAGTCGGGTGCAGGTCGGGTTTTGGGTCCACAGTAACAGGTTCAATTCGGGTTCGGGTCGTTCTCGGTCGGATTCGGTTACTACAGTAACAGGTCCAACTTAGGTTCGGGTCAACAACAGTCGGTTACAGATTGATTTCGGGTCATCGCATCTTCGGGTCAAACCAGGTTCTGACACGAGCAGGTTTCAGTCGGGTTTTTAGGTCGGGTCAGCTTTTTACATCCCTAGATCTAAGTGAAACTCCTTGTCGTCTGAATCACTTGATAGTTGAGCTGTATGGTTCCGCAGCTAGTTCCGTGTTATTCAGATGCACAAAAAGTCGACTGCATGGTATTAAAGGAAAGGTACAAGGAGTTGTCGTTTAATTGATCCAAGAACAGTAACTAAAGTTGTAAAGCCTTACCTAACTTTTTTTTTTTTTACAACAACAACTGAATTTTATTAATAATTATGAAAAATATCCCATATATAAGGTATTCAGAAGAGAGAATATTGTGGATGAGTATACTAAAATTTCATACAAGGCCCAAAAGTGCAAAGAAAAATAAATATTTTTATAAAGATTAACATACCGATAAAATTCAGGAGCTTTCCTAAATCACGTTGTCTCTCTTCAAACGAGACGCTTTACTCGGTGTAAAAGGAGTGGTGAGCGAACCAAACTATCAGGCAGATTGCTCCACTACATAGTTCTGATTAAATCGGCAAACAAACCATCAACCGAGTGGTGATCTATCTTTTTATGACCACGACAGATTCAAAATAAAAAACTAGCGCCGTGAAGACCTCCATACAAGCACCAAACGAACGCTAAGGTATGCTGAAATCATTCCAAAACGACAGATGAAACGAACCACAAAAACAAAGAAAGATTGCCACAAAGGCAAAGGAACATGTGCTACAAAGACAAAAATTCTTATTAAAAATATAAAAAATTAAAAACTAATAAAAATAAAACAATAAAATCTCGGCGATGGACAACTAATATTAAAATTAATTACCGCCATCTATCAAAGAAACAAATGAAAAAAAGGCGGCGGCTCAAGGTGAAAAAACTTAAGAGAAAACTAACTTATTGAAATTGAAAATTTTCAACTAGAATCATGGTTTGGTTTGTACTGAAAAAAATATAAACAAACATGGATATATATAATCATTGAGACGTTAATAAAAAAATCATCACTGAGACGTTAATGTTTATAAGTTTAAATGGCCAAACTCTGATAATTCACTATTTTAAAGTGTTTGAATGATTGATATGATTTGAAGGGTGTGTATATTAAAAGACTAACTGTTTCAGGACCTATCAAGGTGATTTTAAGATTCTTGGTTTTCCCAAGGTAAAATTTTTTCTCTAGTTTCTGATTTTTATGGAAACATTTTGTTTGTTGGTCTCTTTTCAATGGATGCTTTATCCTAAGATTTCTACTCTTAAGTCATGGGCGGAGCCGCTCTTATAAGATGAGTCACATGACACTCCAAAAAATTTGAAGAAATTTTTTTCTATAAAATAATATTAAAAATAAAATTAATAGAATTTTAAATAAATATTAATACTTTTTAAAAGAAAATTAACATTTATTATTTGTTCTCACATACTTAAAAATTTTTTATAAAAAATTTAAATTATGACACTTTAAATTAAATTTTGTTGACTCTACCCCTGTCTATTCCTGCTTTACAATATCATCATGATTTCCAATTGGACCGTAGCTTTCTTAGCAAGACCTTCAGCCGTTTTCTACAGGATCTCTGCACATAACTGGGGATGGCCAAAAAAAACCTCCGAATCTTACTGGTTCTGACCTGACCCGATTCGATAGAGTCAAATTGAAAAAAAATAAATTTTGGGCTGGTTATAAAAAAGAATAATCGGGGTCGGGGCAGAGTTGGATTTAAAGATAAAAATTTCTGATCCGACCCAACCCGATAGTCAATGTAAATTGTCTTTAATACCATGTATATATTTCAAATGTTATTTTTTTCCTTTTATTCATTTTGAAAATCTGTCGTTCTCGTTCCCCAAGCCTAAGGTATAATCCAATTTGGTCCTAAACGATTGAGATTTTAAAAGTATAATCCAATGATCTATGGGTTTTTGTTGGATCTGACACAATATTAATGGTGCTTTCGATTTTTGTGTCAAAAGTACATCTTTTGAAATGGATGGTAAGGATTTTCTCTTTTTTAACTTTGATCATATGGTTGTAATTAACGAATTTTATAAAAATTAATTTTTATTATTTCAGAATCGAACAACCATAACCGTTGATCTACTGATCAGCGACGCCCATTAAATAATAGTGGGTGACAACCTGTCTCCCAATAATTCAATATATTCGGTTCTCAATAAATAAAAAATGATCTAAAAAATTTCTTCAAGTTTATTTATTCTCTCTTTCAATCAGAAAAAGGTTTCAGTTCTTTCCATTCGATTTTTAGTTCATTTTCTCTAATATTTTTATACTATTTATTTATTAAAATGCACGACTTTCTTCCTTATTTTTTTGACTGAATCTTCCTTATATTTTCTGGGTTGCTTTTTCATTTAGATTTGAATTTCTTTCTTAGAATCTGACTTTTCATCTTCAATTTCTTTTTATCCATTCAATATTAATTTTTTATTTTAGTTTTTTAGATGAAATAATCTTTTTTTCCCCGCAATAGATTATTGATTTTGAGCTGTTTGATTTAAGTTTATGTAATTTAGAGGTCGGTATCGAGTAAAGCTTTAAAATAGCGGGGTGGATTCGGGGAGGATTAATTAATTTTTAATTCCAGAGAAGGACTGGGTCGGGTTGACTTGGAAATATATCGGATCGGGGTCGGGATAGGTAAAAATATGACTCGCCCCGCTCCGCTCCGTTGCCATCGCTACACATAACGGAATTATTCCCAGTTTGGTTAAATTTTAAAAGCATTTGAACAACCAGGATGAATCCCCTTTGTAGTTTTGAAGTGGTTGGTAGAGTTTGCCATATGGAAGTGTTTTTTCTTTGTTTATCGGATTGATCAAGGCGGATTTATAATAAAATTGTTTTATCGAAATCAATACAATTGTATATGGTTCGGTTCAATTCGATAAGCTATTTTAGTAGTCCACTAGTTTTTACTTTTTCCATATTAGCCTTGATTTCAAACTTTTATTTTTGGCAAAATAGATTTATTTTATGAATTTTAAACATTAATTGGTAAGATTTCAAATTTTTTTCATAAATATTTCTTAAAAATTAATTTTTCAACTAAATAATAATTAATAATTCATCTATAGTATCTTAAAGTATAAAACACTTATTTTTACATTATAAAACAAATAAAAATAATTATATATTAAATAAAAATCAAACTCGGTTCAATTTGGATAAACACGGTTTGTAAATTTATCATGGGCGGATGTACATGGTAAACTAGGGGTGCAATTAACCCCACTAAAAAATACCCGCCATATAGAAATATTAGAATTGTATTAGATTTTTTCATAGAAAATATTAGAATTGACCACACTTGATTTGTTGGGATATGAGGTCAACAATACTTAGGAGGTGTTTGGTTAGAAGAAAAGATCATTATCAGTGAGAATAATTTTTTTTTTCCAGAATCACATACCCTCGTTTGGTTTGAAAGAATTCCCAACAGGGGTAATGATACATTCCCTACAATAGCGTTTTTTGAGTTTTTACCCGGAATGTCATTCCTTTTGTTTTTTTAGGTATTAGACAATTTTGGTCATTTAGGATAAAAATGCCCTTTGAATTATAATGTTATTACAACTTCATCCTTCCTTTATTTTTTCAACTTCGTAAAATCTCTAGAGAGAAGTGAAAAAACTCAGTTATTCTCTCATGGTAATGTTGGAGTATGCCCTAAGACCAATCGTAAGATGATTGTAAAATACATGTTTATTTTATCATGTTTATTAATATAAAGCCATTATTATCATCTCAATCATTATTCAGCGCATAAATAAACTGAATTATAATAAAGTCCTTAGAATAATATAGTTATTCTTAAATGTCCTTAGTCGAGTATTATTGTGGGCATGGACAACAATAATGCATTAAGACTATTATATAGTTGATTGATGACAAAATGTTGTCATTGACATAGAGATGTCAAAATCAATATATAAGTATGTGTTAAAGAATGACATACTGGACTGACCCGCTATGAGCATGTTTCTTGGATTATTATGTGACAGTCACAACATTGCTCATAGTGATAACTACAGGTATGATCCTCAGACTTGAGATCATCATTATTTCAACATTGTGAGTGACATATTTTGATACAGTCAAACGTGTGTCGTAACTGACTACACTATAAAGACTAATATTAGATATGACATAATCTATGTAGCGGGATATGGTTGATCAAGATAAGATTTGTCCCTCCTACATAATAGGAGTAATATCACAGGCCACTTGATTGAGTGAGACTAGAAATGCATGGTCATGCTCGAATAAATAGATATAAGATATCATAGTTATTCGTTTATAATAGTCTACTTAAGATATCAAGAAATATTAGATGGACTATACAAGTGTGATTGTTCCATAACTTGTGTCCAATCTAGATATAAAGGACAAAAGGATGTAATATATAAAAAAGAGTTAATCACGAAGAGGTTATGTCGAACCACGACTTCCTGTAACTTAGGTAGTAACGATGTATTGCTAGATGCCACTCATTGCTTATAATATTAAAATTGTTCTAGATATTATTGCTAACATTACATGAACCTACAAAGGTTACAACCTATGATTGAAACGAACAAATATTAACTAGATAGCATGTGTGCAAACTTGTTGTACACGAAATTAGTTAAAACCGAAATTATTATAATTATTGTAATTATAGATAATTTCGGTTATATATATTAATACTAGATAATTATTGTAATTATCAAATTCTATTAAAATAGATATATCCCTAAAGAAACCTAATTAAAGTAGAGTTAGATTCTACATATTTAATTATATTTGGTTAAATATATTGTATATTTAATGAATCCAAATTTAATTAGGATTAGGGTTTTGAATGCTATATAAAGGCATAAAGTCTAGCAACCAAAGATATGCCTATTGCTGAAAACATTTCTAACAGTTATTGAAGTAAAATACTGTTCATTTTATTCGGGTGGACTGCGTAGAGGTCGGAACGCTGTGGTGACGACTTGGACTCGACATCTTGACTGGAAGAATCGGATTCTCCTACGTCCCTACAGTTATCAGATTTAATTGAGGTAACATTTCATTCCCTTTTCACCCCGAATTCGTTCTTCGTACATGGATCGCTGGCGGAATTCGCCGGATAATTTTTCGTTGTGCCATGGGGTGCACTGGCGTTTCCCAACAGGTAAGTCTTCTTCCCCCTCTCTTTTTATTTTGAACGTATTTTTACTTTCATTTCTTTTCCTATCATCTTCTCCTGAATTATTTCTTTCTTTATAGTTGAATTTTTTTAAATGTTACTCAAATTTCTGCAATTTCTCCAATAAAATCGATGTTTTCGACATCGGTTGGCAAGAAAGGAGGACTTTGCTTGAGAGGTTGGTCAAAGTTGCATAGGAAGATAATGAGAAGTTCTTGTTGACTCAAGAATCGTGTCGATAAGTATCTATAACAAATTATTGCGTTTTTTAATGTTTGGCTACTAAGAAAACCTGAGAGAAAAAAAGGAAAAGAAACATAACCATTTGCATTGAAAATTTTCAGGGTTGGCATTGATTTTCCCACTATTGAAGTCAGATTCCAGATCTAAATATTGAATCTCAAACTTTTGTAGGAACCAATATTTTGCCTACAATTATTAATCTCAAAATTTACAGTTCTTGTTCAAGCTTTTGTAGGAAGATTTTTCTGTCATTTCATTTTTTTTTGTTTTGTTTGTGATTAAAGAACTTATTGATCGAGATGGGAATTCTTTCTAGTAGAAAGAAAAAGAAGACAATCCTCAAAGATATTAGTGGCATCAATAAGCCTGGTAGGTAACAACAAGTTTTGATCTTTTACTGTTAAATCTAAATTTGGGGTTTCTTAAAAGTAATAAAAAAAAATTTGATGTATTTCTCACAGGATGACACTATTTTTGGGACCTCCAAGTTCTGATGAATTCTCTTGCTAACAAAGGAAAAACTAAGAAATATTATACATGGCTGTTTTAGTATCTATTTTCTCGATAGTCCTACTGAAAATTATAACTGAAATTGTTCAAAACTATTAGGAAAACAAGTTAACATGCTGCGTATATGTATGAGTAAAATTTTAGATTGATTGGTGAATGAGTATACCCGAATTTACTTGTTAAGAATTTGTCATGTTCTAATTGCTAAACTCTAGTGAAAACATAACTTGGAAGATGAAAATTTGTTACCTGATTGCCAAAATCAACAACTAACTAGGAGAATTATTTACATATGGATGAGTTCAAATATATGCCTCAATTTCTTACCAGATTTTGCTTAAAATAGTTTGTAATCATTTTAACCTGTTTATGGGATGATATATATGGTTATGAGTCAATTATGAGACTAAAATTTGATGTTTAAGGCAGATACTATCTATTGTGCTGTAGCTGTTTATTTATGTGCTATTTTGATGTAGTTAAAAGGCTCACACATGCTACCTTATGTGTTACAAACAACCTAGATTGATTGATAAAAATAGTCAATTTTTTTTAATAAAATATGCAAATTGTATGTTGAAAATCTAATAGAATGCACACTATATTAAAAGTTTGTTACTAGCCGTTAGAATAGAAAGAAGTTAGTTAGTTGTAGTTAAGTAGAACTTACACTGGTGTAAATTTGTTATAGTTAGTTGTAGATAAGTAGAACTTGCACCGGTGTAAATGTGTTATACTTAGCTATAATTAGTTAGTTGTACTTAAGTAGAATTTACACCGGTGTAAATGTGTTATAGTTAGCTATAGTTAGTTGTAGTTAAGTAGAACTTATACATGTGTAAATGTGTTATATTTAGTTGTAGCTAAGTAGAACTTATTCCGGTGCAAATGTGTTATAGTTAAGTATAGTTAGTTAATTATAGCTAAGTTTATACCGATGTAAATGTGTTATAGTTAGCCATAGTTAGTTAGTTAGTTGTAGTTAAGTATAACTTATACCGGTGTAAATGTATTGTAAATATGCACTTGTTCAATCAATAAAAATAGTGTAGTTTTACCTTTTCTTACTTCAATCTTGAATCAAATTTTAGTTTCTAATAAAATTAGCTAGCGTAATGCTTGAATTCGGTGACTCGTGTACTAAATCATTTTGTGTTGTTATGTGCTCAATTTAATATTGAAAGTTTAACTTGTTACAAAGAAAATATATCATAAGGAAAATTTGGTAAAATATGCATTCTGGTAATCTTATTCCCTCAACCAAACACTGAAATCTTATATTCCCGCCAAATAAACTAAACAAGGTAATGTAACATTCCCAGTAACGTGTCTGGTAATTTTACATTTCGGGAATCTTATTCCCAAAGGTAATGATATATTCCGTGAACCAAACACCCCCTTATTGTAGTGGTATGGAAATCCTTCATATCTCATACCCTACTCTGACCCCATTATACAAAAAATCTTGACTCTGCCCCTTAAATTTATGAACCATAAACCATCCAATCACTATGATTCGGATTGATTTTTTATTTTTTGATTTTTGTTGTTTAGTCCTAGAATGCAAGGTACAAAAAAACTATTCTTAAATCAAAGTCGTGCCGATTTTAGATTTAATAGAGATAATGTCAAGTTCGGATGGAGGGACAAAAATCTAACTTATCTCACTCTATGACCATCCCTAAATACTAGAGCTTGTGCAAAAGTTGTAGGCTTAAAGGACAGTCCCATTGTTTTATTAATCAACACTGATTTGTCCTCATCAGAGTTTGAACCATGACCCTTTCCCGGTTATGATAAAAGCATTACGCCGGACAAGGAAACGCAATGTTTGTTAACTCAGCAGTGTTTTATACATTAATGTGGTATATCTAATTCCGAACCCTCTATGTGATTCCAGCTATAGAGATTGAATATTTCTCTTTCCTAGCTAATTATTATATCAATTTCTCACAAACATATTTTGAATTTTCACTTTTTAATATTTTGAATGATCAATTTTGCCTTCTAAACCCAACTAGTGGTTACAGTAAAAAAGCAAAATATGTTCATCTCCAAAGATCTATGTTCAACTGTTTTGCCTGCAAGGTATGTGTCCTTGTGAAATAGTTAAGAATATGTATGAACATATACTACTTTCTAAGAAGGTGAATTGGTTGGTGTTTAGGTGATGCTTTATGATTTTGTCCTCGTGTTGTTCTATTTCAGGAACATTGTTCCTTTTATTAATAAAACTTTAAACTTTGTTTGTTGTTCCCGCGGCTGTTTCGTTTGGCCATTAATAAAATGGAATTGCTTGTAGAATATACATATAATGGTGGTTGGGAACATAGGGAGTGGCCGACGTTTTTTACTCGTGAGCTTCGCAGTTTTGAATGGCAAATGTTGGATGATCTACGTGAGGTAGTGCGGCATTGTCCTTTGAATGACTCGATCGAGGATAAGCTTACATGTAGGCCGAGTATGCGTGGAAGCTTTTCGACAAAGGAATTGTACCATTTAATGACATCCTTGGGTGTAGAGGAAGCGAATTTGTCGTCATTTGTAATGTGGAATATTGAGGTACCCCTAAAATTCAATGCTTTTTATGGTTTGTCTTGCTTCATTGTTTGCCGATGTTGTCTTTTCTACGGGAAAAGGGTACTGTTGGTGCATGTTTCGATGCGTTGTGTGTGGTGTGAAGATTAGCTAGATCACATTTTGTATTCATGTTATGTGATGGATGAAATATAGAGCTTGTTTTTTTTATGGTGGGGTGTCGTTTGTGAAGCCTCGTACGGTTCAGGAGTTTCTTGTGCAAGGATATATGGGTAGCTTTTTGGGGATATTACGACAATGGTAGATTGTTGGTTTTGCTTCAACGTTGTGGTCGATGTAGTTGGCTCGCAATGAGCTTTTGTTTAACAAGAAGAGGTTAGGGGTGAGTGAGATCTTTTTTCTCATTAAGTTGCGGGCTTTATAATGTATTTTGGCGGTTAAGGGTGATTTCTTTATTTTCTAAGCGCAATGGTGGGACTGTCCGAGGAGTTACATTCCTCATATAACGAGGAAAATGGATCGTTTGGGAATCACTTGGGTTCCATTTCTTGCGGGTGTGATTAAGTTTAATGTTGATGGGTCAGCTCCTCGTAAGCCAGGGTTTGCTGGTTGTGGCGGTGTTTTGCATGATGTGGATGGACGGGTGTTGGCCATGTTCTCGAGTCCTTTGGGGGTGATGGATTCTAACGAGGCAGAGTTCTGTTCGATTCACATGCATTTGGGATGGAGGTCCGATCGTCATGGGTTTCAGCACCATCTATTATTGTAGAATCAGATTCGACAGTGGCGGTGGCGTGGGTGTTAAATCTGGAGCATCGACCTTGACGTCTTTGGTGTTATTTCAAGACGATTGATGAGGCTTGTCTTGCGCTGCTATGTGTGTTTCAACAATGTTTTTCGTTAGGCAAACGAGATGGCGGACGCTCTTGCTAAAGGTGGTGTTGAGCTAAGTTTGTGGTTCCAGGTGATTAAGTGATCTTTGCTTTGCTTATTGGTATAGTGGTGTTTTGTGCGAGTGTGTTGGGTACTGCTTCTGGTTTGTTGCTTGATTTTGGTGCATTGGAGAGCTGGCTATGGGAGGGAATAGTTTGGTTGTTGTTTGGGGTGCGTGTTGGGCGTTGGCCGTGCCTAGCAGTATTTTGGTTGGGTTCGTTTTATTTAGTTACTAACTTTATGTATTATTTTCTTCTATTTAAGTTTAGAGATATTTTTAATGAGACTCACGTTAGTATTTGTACGATTTGCCATTGCGATAAAATTGTATTTGAACAAAAAAATAGAATTTTAAATGAATATTAATACCTCTTAAAAGGAAATTGACACTTATTGTTTGTTCTCACCTAAATAAAAAATCCTTCATAAAAAATTTAAATTATGACACTTCAAACTAAATTTTCAGGCTCCACCATTGTCTACTACCGCTTTGCAATATCATCCTTCATTGGATGAAGCTTCCAATTGGACTGTAGTCTTCTTTAGCAAGACCTTCAGCCGTTTTGTACAGGATCTCTGCACATAACGGAATTATTCTTAGTTTGGTTAAATTTTAAAAGTATTTTTTTGCTCGGTAAATTAATTTTATTATTGAAATAAGACGAGCTCATCCCGGTTGTGTGCCTCATTAAAAATTTTCTCAATCTAAAATGGAGGAAAAGAGTACAAAACAATTAGGTTTACAAAAGATCACCTAGATACAATACTGACACCAAAATTCAAAACACACCAAACTGTATGTTACACTAATCATTCCCAATCATACTAGAACAAGATATATCCTACCAGGGATGCATCTAGTCACACTTACACCGCTGTAAACAACCCTGAAGATGTTGATGCCCATCACCACCAAGCTTTAAAAAGGGACAATCGACCCATACCTTCTTTCGCAAGACAATCAGCCATCACATTCGCATCTCTTGGCTCGAAACTGAAGTTTGAACAACCATAATGAATCCCCTTTGTAGTTTTGATGTGGTAGGTAGAGTTTGCAATATGAAAGTGTTTTTTGTTTGTTTATCGAATCTGATCAAGATCGGATTTATAATAAAATTCTTTTATCGAAATCAATACAATTGTATACAGTTCGGTTTGATTGAATTCAGTAAGCTATTTTAGTAGTCCACTAGTTTTCACTTTTTCCATATTAGCCTTGATTTTTGAACTTTTATTTTGGAAAAATAGATTTATGTTATGAATTTCAAACATTATTTGGTAAGGTTTTAAAGTTTTTTTCATAAATATTTCTTAAAAATTATTTTTTTCAACTAAATAATAATAATTAATAATTCATCTATAGTATTTTAAAGTATAAAATACTTATTTTTACATTATAAAACAAATAAAATTAATTATATATCATAAAAATCAAATTCGGTTAAATTCGAATAAACACAGTTCGGTTTGATTGAATTCAGTAAGCTATTTTAGTAGTCCACTAGTTTTCACTTTTTCCATATTAGCCTTGATTTTTGAACTTTTATTTTGGAAAAATAGATTTATGTTATGAATTTCAAACATTATTTGGTAAGGTTTTAAAGTTTTTTTTCATAAATATTTCTTAAAAATTAATTTTTTCAACTAAATAATAATAATTAATAATTCATCTATAGTATTTTAAAGTATAAAATACTTATTTTTACATTATAAAACAAATAAAATTAATTATATATCATAAAAATCAAATTTGATTAAATTCGAATAAACACAGTTCGTAAAGTTATAAAGTATAAACATCTAATTATTACTATTTGGATTGATTTTCAATTTTTCGATTTCTGTTGTTCAGTCTTAGAATTCAAGGTACAAAAAATTATTCTTAAATCGAAGTTATGTCGATTTTAGATTTATAGAGATAATGTCAAGTTGGGATGGAGGGACCAAAAATCTGACTTATTTCACTCTCTGACCATCCCTAAATACTAGAGCTTGTGTAGAAGTTGTAGGCTTAAGGACAGTCCCATTGTTTTATTAATTAACATTGATCTGTCCTCATCAGAGTTTGAACCATGTCCCTTTCCCGGTTATAATAAAAGTCGTACGCCGGACAAGGAAATGCAATGTTTGTTAACTCAACAGCCTTTATACATTAATGTGGTATATCTAATTCAGAACCCTCCATGTGATTCCAGTTATAGAGATTGAATATTTCTCTTTCCTAGCTAATTATTATATCAATTTCTCACAAACATATTTTGAATTTTCACTTTTAATATTTTGAATGATCAATTTTACCTTCTAAACCCAACAAGTGGTTACAGTGAAAAAACGGATGATGTATATTCTCAGAAATAAAGGTTCAATCGTTTTACAAGCAAGATGTGTGTCCATTATCACAGAGGTAAGAATATGTGTGAACATTTACTACCTTCTAAAAAAAGTAAATTGTTTGGTGTTTAGGTGATGCTTTGTGAGTTTGTCGTCGTCTTGTTCTATTTCAAGAACATTGTTCCTTTTATTAATAAAACTTTAAACTTAGTTGAGCAAACAAAAAAAATTGTATTCCATTTTGTTATCTTTGATAAAATAATCAGATTAACAAATTCATTCTTCTTAATTTAACTTAGCCGCTCTTTTCCCTTTCTACCGAGTCGCAAATCTTTATTTTCTTTTTTTTTTCGTTTGGCCGCAACGACGTTAGTTTTGTGCTAGTTGTCGACTGTTGGTAACTCATATTCTCCTTTTATTTTTTATATTCCATTGTTGTTTTTGTTTTTTTTTTCTTTTTTTTTCAAATTTTAATAAGAATATCTTTTTTTCCTATTCTTCACACATCTTGTTGTGTTTTTCTCTGCCAATGACTCATAGTAAGTCTCTTTCTTATGGCGCGTTTTATGTCTACTTTTGTGATGGTTTGGTGCTCGAACAAAAATTTTCATAACGTTAGTTTCTGATTTGAAATTGCCGGTGGTCACAAATAACTTATCTTACAAATAAAATTATGATCTCAGGAGGCTGAATTTTGGTGTCTATAAGGGACTCATACATGCCTGGAGTGATAATGGAGGTTGATAATTTGGAGGCACTCTGATTGCTTAGTAAGACTCGTATGGCGTCTTCTTCTCTCACGATTATTCAACATATATTTGAGCTTGTGAGTTGGGATTAGGAGGTTTCATTTAATCACGTGTATAAGGAGAATAATAAGAAGACCGATACTTTGGTGATTATTGTAAATATGTAACCTCATGCATCGAGAAAGATGCAATATGAGTCTTTTTCGATGCCATATGGCTGATGCTTTGACGAAGATTGTAAGCATGAAACTTTTGAGAATTATATGGCGTCTTTTTCTCTCATATGGCGTCTGTAACACCTCGATCTCGACCCGAATTCGAAGTATTATATTTGGATCATCCAAAAATTAACCCATCAAATTTCCAATTTAAAATCATAAGTTTAGCCCTTTTTCAAAACATCAAAGCATCCATAAATTCATGTAATTTAGCAAGCATTTAAATCAGTTTACAAAACAGGAGTTGCGAGTTTAAAACATCGTATACCCAATAATAATTCAAATAGAGTTACAGACTCAACAATGGTAAGGTCCTATGAATACATTAGCCCAAACTAAAATAACAAGTATTGTACTCTGAAGCAGACGCGGTGATGGTAAATCCCTTCTTGATGAGCTCCTCCAAAGGGTGATCTGTCAACCTACACACGAAAAAACCACACATCCGCACACTGAGCTAACAAAGCTCAATGGTACATGTCTACTCTACAAAACTTCATGATGATCATAAAAGTAAGCATGCATGAGTAAGCAATGAGCATGCGTCATGGATAAACAATTCAAGTATTAAATTTACCACCATTGTAGTAACCAAACCTATTAATCCAGGACTACTAAGACATCGGGTTAGTCACCAGTGCACACGAGACCACTTAGACATCGAGAACCTTGCCATGCCATGCACTTGTGACCACTAAGACATCAGGTCGTGCATGACACCTATTCAGGACCACAAAGACATCGGGTGGTAAAAACCACTCGGGACCACTAAGACATCGAGTGCATCATCACCGCTATGCACAATACTGCTTACCTCGGGTATCTGGATCCCATAAACCGAGTGCCACATGGCACACAACACCATCACATAGGCGAACCAATCTATGGTTGCTAACAATTATACATGTCACACAAAGCAATTATCGGGTTCTTAAGTTTTATGCTCAAGTATAGGGCAATTTCTTAGTTTCTCAGTTTTATAACTCATTTTAGGCTACTAAGGGTGTTATACCCGAATTTTGACCGGACTAGTATACAAATATAAATAAATAAACGTCCAAATATCCAATAAATGTCCAGTTTCATGCCCAAATGTCCATTACAAGTTGAAAGCCCAAATTACATTAGATACAAGCCCAATCTGATTTTGGTACATTATTTCCCTCTCATTTCGGTAAAAGAAACACAAACTACAGCCCAAACAAACACAAAACCCAACTAATACTATTTTCCCGCTCAAATAGTGACACGTGGCAGCTTCTTATTGGACCGAACAAATATCACATGGATTATGGTCTTTTTGAAGTCTATCTGGAAAGAGCTGGCCACCCATGACGTCACATTCGTCAGACCCTATAAATAGGCAGAGAGAGAAAAATGTCACGACAATTATTAGTCAATAAATAAACTATTAATTAAAGTATTAAATAATAATCATAATAATAGCAGAGAGAGAACCACCTTGGGAAGCCGAACGGTCTCGGGGAAGCCAAGCGTCGCCGGAAAGCTTATTGGTCGACACCACCGTAACAGAGGTAATTTTCACTCAGTCTTGTTACCTACGAAAAAAACACTAAATCATATTATTTTAGCCAAGAGAAAAAATAGTAATGAAAATAAATATAAACGAATCGTGAATCCTATCTGAGTTTGGTTGGTGTTATTTTAAGTAGAGTCTGGAGTTGAAGAGGGGGTTTACAGGTAGATCTAAGTCGGGGAAGTAGGGAGGTTTTGCAGAACCGGGTAGATCTAGGTGAAATCGGGATAAAAATAAGGTTTTTAGGGGCTTTTAGGGTTCGAACGGCGGCGGCCAGAAATTGCCCTGTAGTGGCCGGAGGTTGCACCACAGTGGCCGGTGAGGGGAATAAGGTGATCGAAGTTTGAAATGGTAATCGGAGCGCTTTTGGCATTGCCTGCAGCAGGCAGGATTCGAATCTCGGTGGCCGGCGAACACTCGAAGGTCGCCGGAGTATGGCGGCTTTGGATTGAACGGCGGAGGCCATGGTAGAGGTTGGCCGAAAAAGATAAACACCATTGAGTTCTTGATGAACTCGATAGAAATTCATCCAAAAACCAATGTTTTGATCGTTTTGGGTTTGTTTCTGGGTTTATATGGTGTTAGTGATCAGAGGATTATGAGGGATAGTAGGAAATAAACAAATAAAATTTAAAGCTGAAAAAGGGGTTTTATAGCTTTTGCTAAACGGTGCCGTTTTGGCACCGGGTATAGGGTACCCGCGAACTGAATCGGGTCTGGTCATTAGACCCGCGTGTTCTAATACGGGTACCATTTGGTTTTGGCCTAAAACTTTATTTCTTTTCAATTGAGTCCCTATTCCCTTATAATTGAGCTTCATATGTTGTAATTTCGATCAATTTAGTCCCCTAATCCCATAATTGCACCCCTTAGATTTGTATTCTTGTAATTTGGTCACTCGGGGCCTTGTAATTGGACATATAGTTTGTTAACCTTTCAATTTAGTCACTGTTTTAATAAAAATCAATTTTGTGTTCAATTTTGTTTATTTTAATTAATTATTTAATTGTTTTATTAAATTCAATTAATTTATATGTATGAGCATTTTTTTAAATAGCATGTAGAATTATTTGTTAGATAATTAAATACACTTAGTTTAATTAAATATTAGAGCCTTTAACCTAGGTTTCTCGAATAGGATTCAATAATTGAATTAGGTAAGATAATTGTAGTAATTAAAAATATATTAAATATAAACTTTACAATCCTAATTTGGATGGTGTTCCATTGTTTACAATGGGGTGTTATCTCAACATGGATTTTAATGAATATATTTAATATATTTACATTTATAATTGGAAATCAAATTAGTTCTTTAATTGACATTAATAATTAATACATTGTAGTTAATTAAATGTATATCGAATAGAGCCTTAATTAGGACTAGAACTTTAATTAATTAGAGGAATTAATTAAATAGGAATATGGTTAATTTAAGGGCTTTAAATATATGGAAGATGTTCATGGAAATGACATTTTCACATGAAAGCCATTAAATTAATTAATATTCATAGCTTTAAAAACTAATTAATTAGAGCCTTTTAGGATTAATACTTAAAATCAACAAGACAATAAAATATCATTCATTAAAAACATTTTATGTTGGAAATTCATTTTTAAATACGAATAGGGGTGCCACTTAACGGGGTGCTTTTAATCTCGTATTCGAATAAAATGAATTTCCTTATAAAAGGATATATGCATTCGAAGTTTAAATTCAATTAATAATTATAGAATAAATTAAATTCAAATTATTATTCAAAATGCCGTGCAAAATTAAAGGTACTGATAACGGACGTTCGTAGGGGTGCTAACCCTTCCCTACACGTAACCGACTCCCGAACCCAATTTTTAAAGACAAAATCTATGGTTTGTTTTTCGGTGTTCGGTCTACCTCGAGGTGATCGGTGGCGACTCCAAACATTTTTTTAAAAGACAAATAAAAGAAAATCTGATTTAATATAAAAACCCTAAATTTTTAAGATTAAATTAAAAATGGCCAAAAAACCCTAATTTCCAAAAAGAAAGATCGTCGGGCTATTTTTCACATGTCCTGATTTTAAAAAAAAATGGCTGCGACAAAGGGTCTATTGGAACGAACGAAGAAGATTCGCAGTTTGAACATCTTTTGAAGCACTTGAAGTTTCTTAATGATATACCCAAATTGTGTATTTTTACAGTTAATGTTGGAAGGAAAATGATAATTTTAACTTTTGCATATACAAAAAAAATTAACCAACAAAGAATTCAGAGTTCATAATAATAAGAACTCGCCAGCAAAGAATGAAGAACTCATAATAAGAAGAGTTCACCCTTTTGAAGAATGGGGAGGTTCATAATAATAAGAGCTTGCTTATTCGACGCCTTTACAGAGAGGCAAACCAATGTTTGAAGAATTTCATAATCAGAAGAACAACTTCAAACCTCGGAAGATGAAGAATTTCATAATAAGAAGAACAACTTCAGATTCCACATTTTGGCAGAAGATTGAAGAATTTCGTAATAAGAAGAACAGTTTCAAACTTCAGCATTACTCATGATGAAAGATCTTCCTTTCAGAGGACGACCAAGAGGTCTGAACAAAATTCGTGTATTTTCATTCTTTGCTCTATCCTTGTTCCACAACAATGAGCAAAGAGGGGCAGCTGTTATACCCGAATTTTGATCGGGCTAGTATATAAATATAAATAAATAAATAAACGTCCAAATATCCAATAAATGTCCAGTTACATGCCCAAATGTCCATTACAAGTTGAAAGCCCAAATTACATTAGATACAAGCCCAATCCAATTTTGGTACATTATTTCCCTCTCATTTTGGTAAAAGAAACACAAACTACAGCCCAAACAAACACAAAACCCAACTAATCCTATTTTTCCTGCTCAAATAGTGACACGTGGCAACTTCTTATTGGACCAAACAAATATCACATGGATTATGGTCTTTTTGAAGTCTATCTGGAAACAGTTGGCCACCCATGACGTCACATTCGTCAGACCCTATAAATAGGCAGAGGGAGAAAAATGTCAGGGCAATTATTAGTCAATAAATAAACTATTAATTAAAATATTAAAAAATAATCATAATAATAGCAGAGAGAGAAACCACCTTGGGAAGCCAAACGGTCTCGAGGAAGCCAAGCCTCATTGGAAAGCTTATTGGTCGACACCACCGTAACGGAGAGGTAATTTTCCCTCGGTTTTGTTACTTGAAAAAAAACACTAAATCATATTATTTTAGCCAAGAGAAAAAAATAGTAATGAAAATAAATATAAATGGATCGTGTCCTATCCGAGTTTGGTTGGTGTTATTTTGAGTAGAGTCCGAGTTGAAGAGGGGGTTTACGAGTAGATCTAAGTAGGGAAGTAGGAGGTTTTGCTAAATCGGGTATATCTAGGTGAAATCGGGTTAAAAATAAGGTTTTAGGGGCTTTTAGGGGTTCGAACGACGGTGGCCAAAAATTACCCCATGGTGGCGGAGGTTGCACCACAGTGACCGAGAGGGGAATAAGGTGATCGGAGTTTGAAATGGTAATCGAGCGCTTTTGGCATTGCTCGCAGCGAGCCGAGATTCAAATCTCGGTGGCCGGCGAACACTCGAAGGTCGCCGGAGTATGGCGACTTTGGATTGAACGGCGGAGGCCATGGTAGAGGTTGGAAAAAAGATAAACACCATTGAGTTCTTTATGAACTCGATGGAAATTCATCCAAAAACCAATGTTTTTTATCGTTTTGGGTTTGTTTCTAGGTTTATATGGTGTTAGTGATGAGAGGATTAGGAGGGAGGGAGTAGGAAATAAACAAATAAAATTTAAAGTCAAAAATGGGATTTTATAGCTTTTGCTAAACGGTGCCGTTTTGGCACCGGGTATAGGATACCTGCAAATTGAATCGGTCGGGTTATTAGACCCGCATGTTTTAATACAGGTACCATTTGGTTTTGGCCTAAAACTTCATTTCTTTTCAATTGAGTCCCTATTCCCTTATAATTGAGCTTCATATGTTGTAATTTTGATCAATTTAGTTCCCTAATCCCATAATTTTACCCCTTAGATTTGTATTCTTGTAATTTGGTCACTGAGGGCCTTGTAATTGGACATATAGTTTGTTAACCGTTCAATTTAGTCACTGTTTTAATAAAAATCAATTTTGTGTTCAATTTTGTTTATTTTAATTAATTATTTAATTGTTTTATTAAATTAAATTAATTTATATGTATGAGTATTTTTTAAATAGCATGTAGAATTATTTGTTAGATAATTAAATATACTTAGTTTAATTAAATATTAGAGCCTTTAACCTAGGTTTCTCTAATAGGATTCAATAATTAAATTAGGTAAGATAATTGTAGTAATTAAAAATATATTAAATATAAATTTTAAAATCCTAATTTGGATGGTGTTCCATTGTTTACAATGGGGTGTTATATCAACATGGATTTTAATGAATATATTTAATATATTTACATTTATAATTGGAAATCAAATTAGTTCTTTAATTGACATTAATAATTAATACATTGTAGTTAATTAAATGTATATCGAATAGAGCCTTAATTAGGACTAGAACTTTAATTAATTAGAGGAATTAATTAAATAGGAATATGGTTAATTTAAGGGCTTTAAATATATGGAAGATGTTCATGGAAATGACATTTTCACATGAAAGCCATTAAATTAATTAATATTCATAGCTTTAAAAACTAATTAATTAGAGCCCTTTTTAGGATTAATACTTAAAATCAACAAGACAATAAAATATCATTCATTAAAAACATTTTATGTTGGAAATTCATTTTTAAATACTAATAGGGGTGCCACTTAACGGGGTGTTTTTAATCTCGTATTCGAATAAAATGAATTTCCTTATAAAAGGATATTTGCATTCGAAGTTTAAATTCAATTAATAATTATAGAATAAATTAAATTCAAATTATTATTCAAAATGCCATGTAAAATTAAAGGTACCGATAACGGACGTTCATAGGGGTGCTAACCCTTCCCTACACGTAACCGACTCCCGAACCCAATTTTTAAAGACAAAATCTATGGTTTGTTTTTCGGTGTTCGGTCTACCTCGAGGTGATCGGTGGCGACTCCAAACATTTTTTAAAAGACAAATAAAAGAAAATCTGATTTAATATAAAAACCCTAAATTTTTAAGATTAAATTAAAAATGGCCAAAAAACCCTAATTTCCAAAAAGAAAGATCGTCGGGCTATTTTTCACATGTCCTGATTTTAAAAAAAAATGGCTGCGACAAAGGGTCTATTGGAACGAACGAAGAAGATTCGCAGTTTGAACATCTTTTGAAGCACTTGAAGTTTCTTAATGATATACCCAAATTGTGTATTTTTACAGTTAATGTTGGAAGGAAAATGATAATTTTAACTTTTGCATATACAAAAAAAATTAACCAACAAAGAATTCAGAGTTCATAATAATAAGAACTCGCCAGCAAAGAATGAAGAACTCATAATAAGAAGAGTTCACCCTTTTGAAGAATGGGGAGGTTCATAATAATAAGAGCTTGCTTATTCGACGCCTTTACAGAGAGGCAAACCAATGTTTGAAGAATTTCATAATCAGAAGAACAACTTCAAACCTCGGAAGATGAAGAATTTCATAATAAGAAGAACAACTTGATTCCACATTTTGGCGAAAGATTGAAGAATTTCGTAATAAGAAGAACAGTTTCAAACTTCAAAGATTACTCATGATGAAAGATCTTCCTTTCAGAGGACGACCAAGAGGTCTGAACAAAATTCGTGTATTTTCATTCTTTGCTCTATCCTTGTTCCACAACAATGAGCAAAGAGGGGCAACTGTTATACCCGAATTTTGATCGGGCTAGTATATAAATATAAATAAATAAATAAACGTCCAAATATCCAATAAATGTCCAGTTACATGCCCAAATGTCCATTACAAGTTGAAAGCCCAAATTACATTAGATACAAGCCCAATCCAATTTTGGTACATTATTTCCCTCTCATTTTGGTAAAAGAAACACAAACTACAGCCCAAACAAACACAAAACCCAACTAATCCTATTTTTCCTGCTCAAATAGTGACACGTGGCAACTTCTTATTGGACCAAACAAATATCACATGGATTATGGTCTTTTTGAAGTCTATCTGGAAACAGTTGGCCACCCATGACGTCACATTCGTCAGACCCTATAAATAGGCAGAGGGAGAAAAATGTCAGGGCAATTATTAGTCAATAAATAAACTATTAATTAAAATATTAAAAAATAATCATAATAATAGCAGAGAGAGAGAACCACCTTGGGAAGCCAAACTGTCTCGAGGAAGCCAAGCCTCGCTGGAAAGCTTATCGGTCGACACCACCGTAACGGAGGTAATTTTCCCTCAGTTTTGTTACTTGAAAAAAAAACACTAAATCATATTAGTTTAGCCAAGAGAAAAAAACAGTAATGAAAATAAATATAAATGGATCGGAGTCCTATCTGAGTTTGGTCGGTGTTATTTTGAGTAGAGGCCAGAGTTGAAGAGGGGTTTACGAGTAGATCTAAGTAGGGGAAGTGAGGAGGTTCTGCTAAATCGGGTATATCTAGGTGAAATCGGGTTAAAAATAAGGTTTTTAGGGGCTTTTAGGGTTCGAACGACGGTGGCCAAAAATTACCCCATGGTGGCCGGAGGTCGCACCATGGTGACCGAGGAGGGGAAGAAGGTGACGGAGTTTGAAATGGTGTTCAGAGCGCTACCGGCATCGCCTGCAGAGGCCGAGATTCAAATCCTGGTGGCCGGCGAACACTCGAAGGTCGCCAGAGTATGGCAGCTTTGGATTGAACGGCGGAGGTTGGCCGGAAAAGATGAACACCATTGAGTTCTTTATGAACTCGATGGAAATTCATCCAAAAACCAATGTTTTTTATCAGTTTGGGTTTGTTTCTAGGTTTACATGGTGTTAGTTATGAGAGGATTAGGAGGAAGAGGGAGTGGGAAATAAACAAATGAAGTTTAAAGCTGAAAAATGGGATTTTATAGCTTTTGCTAAACGGTGCCGTTTTGGCACCGGGTATAGGATACCTGCAAATTGAATCGGTCGGGTTATTAGACCCGCATGTTTTAATACAGGTACCATTTGGTTTTGGCCTAAAACTTCATTTCTTTTCAATTGAGTCCCTATTCCCTTATAATTGAGCTTCATATGTTGTAATTTTGATCAATTTAGTTCCCTAATCCCATAATTTTACCCCTTAGATTTGTATTCTTGTAATTTGGTCACTGAGGGCCTTGTAATTGGACATATAGTTTGTTAACCGTTCAATTTAGTCACTGTTTTAATAAAAATCAATTTTGTGTTCAATTTTGTTTATTTTAATTAATTATTTAATTGTTTTATTAAATTAAATTAATTTATATGTGTAAGTATTGTTTTAAATAGCATGTAGAATTATTTGTTAGATAATTAAATATACTTGGTTTAATTAAATATTAGAGCCTTTAACCTAGGTTTCTCTAATAGGATTCAATAATTAAATTAGGTAAGATAATTGTAGTAATTAAAAATATATTAAATATAAATTTTAAAATCCTAATTTGGATGGTGTTCCATTGTTTACAATGGGGTGTTATATCAACATGGATTTTAATGAATATATTTAATATATTTACATTTATAATTGGAAATCAAATTAGTTCTTTAACTGACATTAATAATTAATACATTGTAGTTAATTAGTATATCGAATAGAGCCTTAATTAGGACTAGAACTTTAATTAATTAGAGGAATTAATTAAATAGGAATTTGATTAATTTAAGGGCTTTAAATATATGGAAGATGTTCATGGAAATGACATTTTCACATGAAAGCCATTAAATTAATTAATATTCATAGCTTTAAAAACTAATTAATTAGAGCCTTTTAGGATTAATACTTAAAATCAACAAGACAATAAAATATCATTCATTAAAAACATTTTATGTTGGAAATTCATTTTTAAATACGAATAGGGGTGCCACATAACGGGGTATTTTTAATCTCGTATTCGAATTAAATGAATTTCCTTATAAAAGGATATTTGCATTCGAAGTTTAAATTCAGTTAATAATTATAGAATAAATTAAATTCAAATTATTATTCAAAATGCCATGTAAAATTAAAGGTACCGATAACGGACGTTCATAGGGGTGCTAACCCTTCCCTACACGTAACCGACTCCCGAACCCAATTTTTAAAGACAAAATCTCTGGTTTGTTTTTCGGTGTTCGGTCTACCTCGAGGTGATCGGTGGCGACTCCAAACATTTTTTAAAAGACAAATAAAAGAAAATCTGATTTAATATAAAAACCCTAAAATTTTAAGATTAAATTAAAAATGGCCAAAAAACCCTAATTTCCAAAAAGAACGATCGTTGGGCTATTTTTCACATGTCCTGATTTTCAAAAAAAATGGTCGCGACAAAGGGTCTATTGGAACGAACTATATAATTTTCAACCTTTCAGACGAACATTAATATTTTGGGCATATTACCCGGTGGGTATTGATACCCCCATCTTGGTATCGATACCCTCCTTCTGGTATCGATACCCCTATCACGATATCGATACCCCCATCTTGGTATCATACCCCCTTGCGTACCGATACCATTTTTTCGCTACTAGAATTTTAATGGACCAGGGGGTATCGATATGTCTCAAGTCAGTACCGATGCTCCCTTCAACATTTGCTTGAATTCAATCCCAAGAACATAAGGTATCGATATGGCTTCCCGCGTATCGATACTGAAGCCCAGAAATATCTTATAAGGCTTAGGAAATCGCTTCCTAAGCCCCCAAATTTCATCCTTAACCCCTCAACTCGAATCTATATTTTATGGAAGATTATTAGGATGATTTACTACCATTTTTAGGGGTTTAAAACACAAAACTCAGATTTCACCATTAACATCCTTAACCAAGTGTAGTAACCCATTTTGTTCGGGCACAACCCAATTAAAATACAAAACCCTTATACCCCCACACACATTTACTCAACCATTACCCACAACAAATAACCCAATAACAAACCTCATTATTAGATTACCCATGCCCCAATATAATACAAGCCCATCAGACCTGATACCCAATACACAATATTACAAATTACTAAATTAACCCTAACCTTAATTTTTTTTAAAAAACCCTAGCCCTCCTTAAGGTCTGCCAGCCGCCACCGCCCCTGGGCTTTTCAGTTCCCCGCGTATGGCTCATTAGTGCTCCGTGGCCACCATGTGCGATGTCATTGGCCACATCGACTGGCCCTGCCCGCCATCATGTGGCCACCGCCCAAGCCGCGTTCCAGTCCTGCTAGTCAGAAAAAAGCAAAAAGTTAGAGATAATGCAAGCAAGTTGTAGTTTTTTTATATATACTAAAATCGGGTTATAAAACCCTATCAAACCAAAATGTAAGGGGTAGTTTTTTTTGGCAGATTCGAAATAAAAAAATCTCAAGGCTTCATCATTATTCGAATAAAAATTAGCAACCAAAATACATTAAAAAGGTAAAAAAAAATTATAAACTTTCGATTTGTGTAGATCTACTTACCTAGAGTGATATTTCGGGAAATCTAACCTCTGATTCAAGATTGGGAGAAGAAACTGAGTCGGTCGGACTTGTTGCATACATTTTGGCCGTCGTGCGCGATGATTTCTAGTCGTCGACGAGCAGCACACGGTAATTCAGGGTAGACGGCTCGGTGTCGACCGAATTGGGCAGAGAGAGTTGGGAGAGTTATAAGTTTTTTTCCTCACTTATTAGTTGCAACTGTTTTTTTTTTTGGGAAATAAGGTATTTGAGGGGTTCACAAAACGGCGTCGTTTTGGTGTCAGCCCTTAAGGCCCAAAATGATGTAGTTTCACATCCTGACCTGCGCATCGACCCGACCCGGCCAGGGGATCTGCGCGTTTCCAACTGATGGAGAAATTACAATTCTAGCCATTCCGCCTTTGTATCCTTCATGTTTCTGCCCTTTGATTTTTATTTCCTCACAATTTCGTCCCTTTTTTTAGTTTTCAAGTTTCCTTTTTTTCAATTTGGTCATTTTTATTTAATTGCCTTTTTTGTTATTATTATCTAATATACATATTTATTGTTATTTTTATTATTATTACTATTATTATGCTCATAATATTTATAATCTAACATATATATATCCGTATATATCTTGTACATTTGTTTTAATCAAATTTTAAATAAAAAATAATCCTTTTTTATTAGGGATTATTGTGAAAAACGTGCCTCGAATGTAAGGAGTGCCGCTTTCCGTTAATCTCTATCGCAAAATACCATTTTTAATTCTAAATTATAATTCTCAAAACAGGTTCCCTTTATTTGGGAATCTAACGGAAATTATGACCCAAGTGTAGGGGTGTAAATTCCTTTTCATACGAGAAACATTCTTTTAAATATGATAAAGGATCACAAATTTTAAATTAAATTTGAATTCTTAATTTCCATCATTAAGACACCAAATAATTGATCAGGTACCAATTTTGGGCGTTGCGGGGGTGCTCACCCTTCCCCACACGTAACTAACTCCCGAACCTATTTTTTGGTTTCGCAGACCAAATCTCGTTGTTTTAATAAAAACAACAATAAGACAAGTTTTATTAAAATAACCAGGTTTTCAAGTGATCTAATCTCACCTAAATTAAAAAAGATTGGTGGCGACTCTATTCCAAACCAATTTTTGTAAAAACCGCGTCAAGCACCACCGCAGACGGGACCGTTGTTACAGCATGGCGACTCCGCTAGGGACTAATTTTTTTAGAGTCGAGTCACTTATCGATTACGTTTTGTCTTAATTAATTCCTTTTTATTTCTCAAATTTTTACACAAAATTCTTAAAATATGTTTTCTGATTTTCCATATCACGAGCTCTACACCCGAGCTCCGTCCCTGCTAAGTGGGAGTGAGAAGCTACGCCTTTGTGAGGTATCGCCTCCTTACAAGATATTGGATCACTTCTGGGATACATATGTACCTTTGTCTTCATAAGATCTTGATCTTCGCGCAGACCTAAGGAAATGTATCCTCCTGAATCGATGTCCTAGCGACAGTTCGGGTACCGTTACTTTAGAACCTAAACCACATGTAGTGAACTATAGCAGCTTATTTTGTCTAGAGCCATATCTAACCTCTGCATGTTTAGAGAGTCACTCTATAAGTGCATAGTAGAGAGATAGCTTTTTTATTTTTTTCAATTATGCTCTTTAGTTTCAGCACTATTTATTATTCCGCAATATTTTGATATGAATATTTATGTAAAACAAGTATGTGGGTAGAAAGAATGATTGGGCAGGATTTCTCTTATTCAAGTAAAGCATGTCTACTTATAGGTTCTATACATTTTAAATTTTTTTGCAATAAATTATTGATTATTTGATCCGTACTAACTTGCTTTATTCTTTTGTTTTGCATTGAATTAACATCTCATCTTGCATACATTTATATCACATCATATGGCATAATCATTTCTTGGTCAAGCTTCTAATCCTGAGAGAGCTGCGATCGCAGTAATTTTGGGGCATCCGATCCGGCTGAGTCAGCATCAGTTTTTCATTCGTAGCAATGCTAAAAATGGATGGCCATTTGGAAAAGTTTGAAAAAGCGTGCGAAGATATAAAGAATGGCATGGAGCAAAACCTAGAAAAGGTGCAACAAACAACTCGCGACCAAATCTCACAGTCACGAGAGGATCTACTGACCAAGATAGCTGCGATGTTGGGAGGCAAAGATTCTGAAAGGGGAAAAAGATTGGCCATTGGCCTCAGTGCTCTACCAAAGTCAGAAAATCTTTTTGACAAGACACATCTGCACGTTTCGTCTTCGGTTTAAAAGCAACAAGGTCCTCAGGCCGGATCATCATCGCATAAAGAAATTAATAGCCCTAGTGAGCACACTGTCCCTGACCCTAATGAGGTGGCTAAAGTGAAGATCGAACTATCTAAACAATTTGAAGATTGGTGCCAGTGACTTAAGGAAAAGTTTAAAATTGTGGAAAGGCCGGATGAATTATGCGAGATTGATGCAAGAAAATTGAGTATGCTCCCTAATCTGGTTTACCTCTAAAGTTCAAAATCCCAGAGTTTAAAAAGTTCGATGGAACAAGTTCTCCATCTGCTTACCTCACCATGTTCTGCTGAAAGATGAGGAGTATGTTGATAATGACAAGCTTTTAATTCACTGTTTTTAAGACAATTTAAAAGGGTATGCAGCCAGGTGGTACAATCAGCTTAGCCGGCACAAGATACAATCATGGAAGAATCTGGCTAAAGCCTTAACATAGTAGTACAAACATATAACAGACATTGACCCAGGCCGTCTAACATTGCAAAACATGAAGACGACGCCCAACGACAGCTTTAAACAACATGTACAAAGGTGGAGGGATATTGCAGCGCAAGTACAACTGCCTCTACTTGAAAGGGAGATAACGCCTAATTTTGTTAGAACCCTAAAATATCTATTCCTGAAGTATATGATGGGAAATGCAACCAAAAACTTCAAAGACCTTGTGATATCAGATGAACTCATAGAAGGAACCATCAAACAATGGAAGATTATAGATTCCAGCAGTGCGATCGTTAGAGGATGAAGTGGATCAGAGGCTCATATGGTGGGGTCTTATCCATCCAATCAACTTTGGTCCTCGCACCAATCAAACTATTTGTACTCACGTCAACCTATGACATTTTAGAAACTTGTCCATCCAATTCCGGTAACATATACAAAGTTGCTTCCGATGCTTGTTGAGAAAAACTTGTTAGCCCCGGTTCAATCTAAACCAAAAGAGCCTCCTTACCCAGAAGGCTATGATGTTAACGATGTGTGTGATTATCTAGGAAGCACAGGCCACTACCGAGAATTGTGGAGCTTTGAGAAACAAGGTGCAAAATCTGATTAAAAATGGTATTTTAAAATTTAATAATGGAGTCCTTGAGACAAATTGACAATGAGATAGTGTTAGATCTGTCTGATCTATATACAACTTTTTAAGACATCTTTTTTGTTTAAATCTCTTTTTGAGTAATGCCAGGAACAAACATTTTGCCTAGGCCCGAAGGCAAAAGGGAATCTTTTGTAAAGGCGTATGTGCGTTTGTTTTTAATGAATGATTCATTTCTACAAATTTTCTTAAAATTTAACTTATTCACGTGTCATAATTTTTCCATACATATATACATATATGGATATAGTTGACCTCTATTTTTATCAAAAAAAAATAATATTCTTTGCTCATTCATATAAGCATCTTGTACGGTTGAGAAACAAAAAGATTTCTTGCATTACTCTTTATAGAGATTTAAAGTATAGGGACCTAAGACAGCTGTCTACTCAGATCAAAAGTTTGAAGCCTTCAAAGTATCCAATAAAAATGATATTCGAGCCCAAGATTAAGTAGGGCATCAAAACAGACTTGAGAAGATTTGACCAATGATAAATTCAATTTCCCTTGAGAAGAAGAAAATATATGACGCCAAGATCATTCAGCACAAAAATTCGAATTCAGAATGAGAATAAATAAATTTGGGGGGCAAACGTTTGCCAGAGTAAACTTTGAACAAGAGTTGAATCCGAAAAGAAGCTAAGCTAGAAGGAGAAGACTTCTGCAACTACTTCATCATGAAAATATATGCATTATTGCATCACTAAACATGTTCACACATCATGGCATCGAGTTTGTCATAACGCATACATAACTTGAGGGTTCCGACAAGAATTACATGCATCTCTGCATCATCACAAAAATATGTATGTTCATGTCATTTGCATAAATACATTATCGGAAACTAACCTCTCAAAGGAATTTCTTAATTCTATCCTTTCTTAAGGACGTTGTTCTCAAAATAGAAATTTCTTAATTCCATCCTTTTTAAGGACGTTTTTCTCAAAACAAGAATTTCTTAATTCTATCCTTTCTTAGGGACGTTTTTCTCAAAACGAGAATTTCTTAATTCTATCTTTCTTTAAGGACGTTTTTCTCAAAACATGAATTTCTTAATTCCATCATTTCTTAAGGATGTTTTTCTTAAAACATAAATTTCTTAATTCCAGCCTTTCTTAAAGACGTTTTTCTCAAAACGGGAATTTCTTAATTACATCCTTTCTTAAAGACGTTTTTCTCAAAATGGGAATTTCTTAATTCCATCCTTTCATAAGGATACTTTTTTCAAAAGGATTTTCTTAATTCCATCTTTTAATAAGGACCTTTTTTTCTCAAAAACATGAATTCTTTAATTTTATCCTTTCACAAGGATGTTTTCCTCAAAACATGAATTTCTAAATTCAACCCTTTCATAAGGATGTTTTTCTCAAAGATCCTTTCCTAAATTAACTCTATATTTTCTTAAATATATTCAATCCTTAAAAAAAACAAAAAGATTTACAGGTCTGACATCCTCAAACAGGAAGGAGCAAATAGTTGTCAATAAATTACAGTATCCTTGACATGAAGAAATTGGGCAAACATTGTCTGGTGCCTTCAACCAAGAAGAAACAGAAAAACATTAATAAGACCCAACATCCTTGACACAAAGAAATGAATCAACCAATAAATTATTCAGATCAAACCTTTAGTTTTACAGTTTTAAAATAAAGCAGTTAATTTGTGGCTCACTTTGACCAAACACTCTTTTAACTTTTGCAGGTCCTATCTCACCCATAACATGGTGTAGCGGGTCAAACTCTCTTCTCCAGATTCTATCTCTCTGGCAAGTGGTGAAGCAGGTCAACATAATCACAAATTCTTCTCCCTGAAGATGTAGTGGAATGAAAATGATGGCAAGCCTGTCTCCCCGAATTTGTAGCGGAACAGACATATCATAACAACAAATTTATCTCCATAAAATTGTAGCGGAATATTCATTTCGTTTCCAGATCAAAAATTTTCTTCATATCACACCTCTTCGTTAGAGTTGCAGCCTGATCAAAACTTAGTTCAGATCTTATCTCTCCGTCAGTGGTGTAGCGGATCAAACCTTTTCGAGATCTTGCCTCTTCATCAGTGGTGTAGCGGATCAAGCATTTTGTGGGTTATGCCACCATCAGTGGTGGTAAACCAACTTAGTTCAGATCTTAGCAGATCAAACCCTATCTAGGTCTTACCACTTCATCGGTGTTGCAGCTAGACCAAACTTCTTCCTCATATATTATATTTCTCTTGTAGTTGTAGCTCAAAATGAAAAAAAAATCATAAAAAATCAAAATAATAAAATAATAAAAAATCATCAAAATAAAAATAAAAAAAAATCAAAAGAAAAATCAAAAGAAAAATCCAAAAAAGAAAAAAATCAATCAAAGCTTCATCCTTTGACCCTACCTGTTTGTCGGTGTTGTAGATAGACCAAATTTACTGACTTTCGATCCTGCCTCTTCATCGGTGTCGCATTTGGATCAACCTTATTGACTTTAGACATTACCTCTTCATCATGTGTTGTAGCTTGGTCGAACCATACTATTCTTCGGTCCTTCCTCTACGTCAGTTTTGTAGCTGAGCCAAAATTACTCTTTCAGATCTTGTCTTTTCGTCAGAGTTGTAGCTGGATCAGATATCAAAACCTTCATCTTTCGATCCTGTCTCTTCATCACTGTTACAAGTGGATCAAACTATTTTGACAAGTCTGACAGAAACGTTGGCATAACGTACTTAAACACAGTAAAGTTTTAGATAATGGATAATTCAAATGTCCATCAAAAATCCATTTTCACGAATGGTCAAAAGAAAATAAATCCTTTGAAAAAATCCAATATCATGATTGGTATAAGCTGATTGTACCCAAAGGAATGGTACAGCTAGCCTAGAGCAAACGACTATCGGTAAAGGCAACTCAAAACCGTTGATCCATGTGCACTTGGGAAAAATGCAAAAGAAGTCTACGAGCCAAGCTTTAGTTCAAAACTTTCTTACTTCTGGTCTTACATCCACGTCGGTGTTGTAGTTGGGCAAAACCTTCATCCTTCGATCACGTCTCTTCGTCAGTAAGGCAGTTGGATCAAGTTTTGCAGACCTTGCCACTTCGTCAGTGTTGCAGCTAGGTCAAATTTTCTCCAAGCATTGCATCGTCATCAGAGTCGTAGCAAGCCGAACTCGTCTTCTCTTCCCCAACCAATCCTTTATTTTAAAAAATTTGCTTACAAGAGCGGCAAAGAAGATCAAGAGAAGCCAAGGAAGAAGCGGTGGCCAGAGAAAGGAACCTAGACTTGACCAGACAAAATGGTTACTCTTTTGTCTTTGCTCTATTCAAGTTACATAGTAATGCGCAAAGAGGGGCAGCTGTAGCAACCCATTTTGTTCGGGATTAGCCCAATTAAAATACAAAACCCAAATACCCCCACACACATTTACTCAACCATTACCCATAACAAATAACCCAATAACAAACCCCATTTATCAAATTACCTATGCCCAAATATAATACAAGCCTATCAGACCCAATACCCAGTATCCAATATTACAAATGACTAAATTCACCCTAACCCTACAATTTTTTTAAAAAAACCCTACCCTCCTTAAGGTCTGCTAGCCGCCGCCGCCCCTGGGCTTTTCAGCTCCCCACTCGTGGCTGCCACTCGCAGGTCCTCAATGCTCCGTGGCCACCTCTCCCGACGTCATTGGCCACATCGACCGGCCACCACCCGCCATCATGTGGCCACTGCCCAAGCTGCGTTCCAGTCCTGCGAGTTAGAAAAAAGCAAAAAGTTAGAGATAATGCAAGCAAGTTGTAGTTTTTTTGTATATACTAAAATCGAGTTATAAAACCCCATCAAACCAAAATGTAAGGGGAGAGTTTTTTGTGCAGATTCGAAATAAAAAAATCTTAAGGCTTCATCATTATTCGAATAAAACAACAACCAAAATACATTAAAAAAAGGTAAAAAAAATTATAAACTTTCGGTTTGTGTAGATCTACTTACCTAGGGTGATATTTTGGGAAATCTAACCTCAAATTCGAGATTGGGAGAAGAAACCGAGTCGGTCGAACTTGTTGCATGCATTCTGGCCGCCGTGCGCGGCGATTACCAATTCGCCGTGCGCGGTTCAGTGTGGACGGCTCGGTGGCGACCGAATTAGGCAAAGAGAATTGGGAAAGCTATAAATTTTTTTCCTCACTTATCAGATGCAACTATTTTTGGGCAAAAATAGGGTATTTTAGGGGTTCACAAAACGGTGTCGTTTTGGTGCCAGCCCTTAAGGCCCAAAACGATGTCGTTTCACGTCCTGACCCGCGCATCGACCCGACCCGGCCAGAGGATTCGCGCGTTTCCAACTGATGGGGAAATTACAATTCTGGCCATTATGCCTTTGTATCCTTCATGTTTCCGCCCTTTGATTTTTATTTCCTCACAATTTCGTCCCTTTTTTTAGTTTTCAAGTTTCTTTTTTTTTCAATTCGGCCATTTTTATTTAATTACTTTTTTTGTTATTATTATTATTATTATCTATTATACATATTTATTGTTATTTTTATTATTTTACTATTATTATGCTCGTAATATTTATAATCTAACATATATATCCGTATATATATATATATATATATATATATATATATATATATATATATATATTGTACACTTGTTTTAATCAAATTTTAAATAAAAAATGATCCTTTTTTATTAGGGGTGATTGTGAAAAACGTGCCTCAAACGTAAGGGGTGCCGCTTTCCGTTAATCTCTATCGCAAAATACCATTTTTAATTTTAAATTACAATTCTCAAAACAGGTTCCCTTTATTCGAGAATATAACGGAAATTATGCCCCGGGTGTAGGGATGTAAATTCCTTTTCATACAAGAAACATTCTTTTAAATATGATAAGGGATAACAAATTTTAAATTAAATTCGAATTCTTAATTTTCAACATTAAGACACCAAATAATCGACCAGGTACCAATTTTGGGCATTGTGGGGGTGCTCACCCTTCCCCACACGTAACTGACTCCCGAACCTATTTTTCTAGTTTCGCTAACCGAATCTCGTTGCTTTAATAAAAATGAAAATAAGACAAGTTTTATTAAAATAACCAGGTTTTCAGGTGATCCAATCTCGCCTAAATTAAAAATACTGGTGGCAACTTCATTCAAAACCAATTTTTGTAAAAAACGCGTCAAGCACCACCGCAGGCGGGACCGTTGTTACACCAAGTTTTCAAGACCTAAAAACTCAAACAATGCAAAGCAATCACATTTATGAGAAACGTGAAACATGTTGGAGTTAGAAATGTACTGACCTTAGCAACAAATCTTGGATTTAAGCTCTTCAAGCAAAGACTCTTCAACTTCTCTCTCAACTCAAGCTTGGAAGAACCCGAAGACACATCCTTTCCACCTCACAACCATGGAAAATGAATCAAGACTTCAATAAACATTTAAAGGAAGGCCTAACTATGAATTTATGCCTTTAAATCCAAAGGAACAACCATAGAGCCTTAAACTTCCAAGAACCCATAAATGAAATTCTTACCTTTCCACCACAATACTATGCTTTTCTTGAAGCTTATGGAGATAAGATTAACATACTTCACTCTTGTATCTCGAATGGAATAATTGATGGAGAAAACTTGGACCTTTAAGCTTTTAAAATATGGTGTTTGAAAGAAAAATGAGGAAGAAAGAAGGGAGAAAAAAGGATGGGTAAGATGATGTAAGGTTGTTCCCCTTAACCCACGTGAAAACCAAAACAAAGGGAGTAAAATCAGCCTTTATTCTTGAAAAGGGTATAATTATAATCCAAAACCCCCAATTCTCACCCCTCTCCTAAAAAGGTTATTTTCTCAAGCTTAAATGGTCCAATTCTTATCCATTAAAGCCTAAACTTGGACCAAAGGGTCTAATTATTCCAACCAACTTGAGGGTCCTTAACCCGGGTCAACGCCCGACATTGATTTAGAAATTTCAGGTCGTTACAGCGTCTTTCTCGATGCATTAGGCTAATTATGATAGATAACCGATGCTTTGACGAAGATTGCACAGCCGAGAGATAGCTTGATGCATTAGGCTAATTTCAATTCCCTTCTTTCATAAAAAAGAATGTTAAAAAACTAAATCCACCATCTATCAATTTGATGCTTAAGTTAGAGTTGTCTAATTATATTCTAATTGTTAATTTAATATGTGAATATAATGATTGGTTTTTTTTTTGTATTCATAAAAATAATATTAAGTTAAATATATTTTTACCATATATCATGGTATTTTACATATCAAAATTACAATTCAATGATATTTAGAGTAGTCAATTTTTTTTAATATGAGCCAACAAAATCATTCCAATATGGCATCTTCTAGGAATATTTTAACTTGGTTTCATTCCCTTAATTTTATTATTGTCTTATTTATCCACTAATACATGTTTTAGTGATATCTAATTCGGGTACAAAATATTTTCTCGATCCAAATGTAACCAAAGTACAAATAGAGGATCTAATTAAACCACATCTTCATATCAGCTCTTGTAGTCTCTGACACACCCTTGTAGTCTCTACACCAACCCTAGAAAGTTTAGCCTGAAATTTAAGAAATGAGAATTAAACCATATCATATATAATATAAATAATTAAAGGGAATATAAAATAATTGTATCAATCGGTCACCTTTGCATGGAGAGAGTGAAAAATCTTGCCACCCACAGTGCAAAAGCTGGCACTTACAACTTCAGCCCCTTCTTGCTCAAGAATGCTATTAACTTGATATAGCATGAAGTTTCTATTCAACCCGGTAATCAAAACCAACTCAATTGCTGAACCCAAATCCCGTAATTCAACCACAGGCGAAGTTAAACCAGCCGGAGCCGCCGTCGTCGACTCCATCATGCTACCGCTTGGTTCGATCGACTTCATTGCTTCTTCTTTCATCTTCTTTAGTTTCTTTATCCTTTCTCTCAAGTGTTTTATGTAGGCAGCTGCAAGATCAAGCTGGCCTTGTGGTGATAAAGTTTCCTGCAGAACCCGGAGTTTGTTGCTTCAATGAGAGTGCGACAAGAAGTCGGAACAATTCGACTTTGAAATTAAACAATTTAATCTCTTTCGATATTTAATCTCATGAGTGATGGCAAGGGAAGAAAAGAAACACATTAGTACCTTGGAGGGTTTGAAGATGTGACGAGGAATAAGAGAGGCAAGCTTAAAACACAAAATTTTCATGACATTTCTGCGTTGCCTCTCGATGGTTTTCCTATCCGGTTTCGGGCTCTGACCGCCGCCGCTGTTCTTCTCCATCTCTCTAGCTCTATAGCTCTCCGGCCACGAAAACAAATACTACCTTGGAATTAAAATAAATTCGGACGGACTGAAAGTATATATATATATCCAGTGATACAAGAACACGTTTTTTTTTTTATCAAAACAAGAACAGGCTTTTGAAGTGGGAAATAACCCAGAAAAAAAGGGTCAGGTCAGGGCTTGTCTGATCATCTCTAAATATGTTGTGAAAGCATAGAGGTGAGGACCCACTGCGAATGTCCTTTTGACTGTCTCCGCCACGCTTTCACCGGCCACCTTTCTATTTCCATTTTTGTTGGCTTTTCAAGAACGGGTTCTCTATTATTTTTGGTTTTAATTCTCCCCCATGTGACATGGCTAACATGAAGTCTGAGTTTTAAGGCTTTATTGGTTTAATATTCCCTTTAGGGATTTTAATTGAAAATGTACCCCTTTGAACATCATTTGAAAAAATATCTTCCATTCGGTCCACGTAATAAAAACTCGCGGGGTGTCAAACGTGTTTTTAGAACTTGCGCTTAAGCAGACGAGAATTTTAGTCTGATGTGGCGCCACTTATCCGTTGGTCTATTTTTTTAAACGGTTAAAAGAACTCGCGCTTAGCAGGACTCGAGTTTTGCAAGAATTTGAGACGATACGGCGCGAATTTATCGTGTAATCCGGATACAATTCGCAATTGGTAGGGCACGAGTTTCATGTATTCCTTTTGTTAAAACAAGGCTCTATAGGTATGTTTTCGGTGAATTTACACTGTGTTGAGGGGTAATTTTTTGTATTTTTGAACTACGATGTCATATTAGTGATACATCTCTTGAAGATGTAGTAAAAATCATATGTATAAGGAATCCGAACAGGTGTAAAAATTGCATTCAAAACGCTATGTTGCCATTTTATGCATGAAGAACATGGAAACAAGGGTTGATAGACATGTTTAAGTGGCTTTTGGGGTTTGTTGGGGATATTTTTTTTAGTTATTTAACTTTTACGTCATAGTACGAGAACATATTTTTAAAATGGTCCAGAAATCGGCCAGTATAAGTTATCCGAACGGGCGTAAAAATCGTGTTAAAAAAGCCATGTTGCCATTTTATTGCATGAAGAACATTAAAACAATGGTCGATAGGCATGTTTAAGTAGATCTTTTGGGTATTTTGTGGGATCTTTTTTCTTGTTATTTAACTTTCATGTCGCGACGAGAGAAGCATATCACCCCCATCGAGTTTGCGTGCGAACTGTATATTTGAAAATTTTGTTGGAGATCTGGATAGAACCTGTGGCCACCTTCCATCTAGTTCATTGCTTGTTTTCCGAGGGTTGCAAAAAGGGTAGCCAGTCGATAATATGTCGCCTTAATAATGAATGTGATAAGTAAATTACACGTTCTCTTCAGAGACGAATTGATTGCCTCAGCCAAGTTCGTTGTCATGTGACCATATCGACGTACCCTATCATAACATCACAACCATTTCTCCATCGAGATATCAACAAGATAATTAAATCCAGCTAAATTTCTTACTCTCAACTCCTCTAACAGCTCTTCAACCTCATCAACTCGGTGTGCGTTGGTTAATGAGAAATAATTATAAAAGCCATGTTAATTAATAATTTTGATAGTGGAAGGCGTACCTATACGAAGAATCATTATAAGCTTATCATCATTCTTATATCTCAGGTAGTAATTGGCAGCAATGTGCCGCGAACAATACATGTGATGAATATATGGAGGTTCCCAAGACAGATCCAAACACTCAATTGATCCCCATATCCCTAAGCCTCTGTCTGAAATAATATATATCCCGTCTTCCTTTTCCAGTAAAACCCGGCTTAAGAAATGTGTGAGCATGTTGGTGAGAAAGAACATCCACGAAGAGATATCTTCCTTTCGATGATTGTGAACGTGATCGGAATGCATTTTCTGTTGTTGTTTTGTGCAATTGCTAGTAGTAAGATCTGCGTGTATCTACCATACAAGAATGTTTCGTCGATCTGAGGCATAGGCTTGCAGTGGAAAAAAGCCTTAACGAATTATGAAAATATCTAAAATAGGTAGAAAAGTTGGCACTCCCCAGGTACAACAAGATCATTGTAGTATGACGGCACTGTCTCTAGTTGCACAACTATTCTTGGGTTGTATTTCTGCATCATCTCCAGCCACGTTCGCAACTCGATGTATGAATTAAAAAAGAAAATATCCATTCCAACTTAAATTTTTTATCTAAATGCAAGGTAATTAAAAATGTTATATATTAATGAAATAACTGAAAAAGCAAATATTTTCATATATAATAAATAAAACTAATGATGCCTACATCCACAGGTACCATATGCGGTGGACGATGAGGTCAATCGAGATTACGTCAAGCACGAAGAGGAGCAATTGGTTGCTCGTCATCATCGTCATCATCATTCTCGGTTCTAAATCCAACTGTACCACTCATTTTAACAGCCCACCAGTAAAGAAAAGTGATTGCAGTTGCGTTTGGTAGACAAACCCGATTTTAAAGTCGGTTGCCACGGACAAAACTGTACCAATAAAAGGTAAGCTGGAGGAACGCTCGATGTCCCACCAATCATCATCGAAAATAGACCATAGGGGTCTGACACAATAGGCGTGAAAAAACCTTCAGTTAGACTCGGAGGCAGATGGAATGATGAGTGCATCAAGTGGTTGAAAGTTGGTGTGGTAGGCTATGATGGTCCCGGTGCAGAGGAGGTAGGAGCATGCCATCTCGCCGATAATGGCGCACTGCCAGAGGTGTTCTATGCTCTCCTCGTACGTTGAGTCGGTGGGCGATTACGTTGCGTACGCTGATAGATGATGGCTCATTCTTCCAGAGTCAGAATAAATAGCTTGCCATTCATCATAAACTACGTCTCGTAACTCAGGCTGACCATCATCTCAAACATGTGATAGTCACGGTAGGGTTAATGTTGTTGATCCACCTTGTGCCTCCAATGAGCGATATATCTATATGTTTCACCGCCCAATCAACCTATCAGACAATAAAAAAGTTTTAGCGTTCTTTTTAGATGTTAATTACGTTCAAATTAATAAAAGATTGAGTCAAATAAAAAATATTACCTCGGGCTTTCCTTGTCGAGTGGGCTTGTGTAACTCGTCCAAATTTGGAGGGGCCACCGAAATTTGTTGGACACAACCAAACTGCCTTAAGACGCGGTCTCTTAGATGCCACTCAACTACAGTGTAGCAAATGAGTGGTACAATGGCCGTCCAAACAAGCCTCGAGTCCTCCAAATATTTTGAGAGACACTCGTAGACTTCTGGATCCGCATACAGTGTCCATAAAAATTATATAATATACAATTATAACTACGTATCAAATTTAATTTAAATAAATACGCCAAATTTAATAACAAATACACTTGAAATTGTTACCTTATTATCGGATTCATTCTTAATATCCTGTCTGATAGCACCAGACCCTTGGAAAGACCAACATGAATTAAATGACTGCTCCACCTACAAAACAAGAAGATAATTTTAATATTGAAAATGTATAATAAAAAAATACTCTTTTATTACCTCTGACACAGCGAAAAAACATATGGACTAGGCTGGCTAAGTTGAGGGCGTAAAACGGCATTCTCCAACACACCCATAACTGAGAAAATAGCTAATAACCTCCAATGTTGTACTTATAAGGATCAATGTTCTTCCACATCTACCTAAACAGAGATGCCAAAACCGTCGATCCCCAGTTCAATTTATTGACATCTTCAAAATCCCACAAATGCCGCAACTACAACGTATAAACTTTGTTGTGGGATTTGTCAGGCATCAATATCTCGCCAATCATTTGTAACATATGAGCGCAAGCATATGCCTACAATAGAAAAAAAAATATATTAGCATACGTAAATTTAATTATTTTACTAAAATTAACTAAAAATTTTATTTTTACCTTCTTCACGTCTTCGTTCGTGTTATCCGGTAAATTTTGAAAAGTATCCCGCAGCCACATTAGTTTCACACACTCACTATCCAACGACTCAGGCGTAGCCCTTAGCAAATCCAAACATAGGCCATGCTAATCACCACTACTGTGACCGGTGATAACCTCTCCATCAACAGGCAAACCGAGGAGATGAGTCACCTCGTCGTACGAAAAGTGGAATGTGTGTGTCTCCGGCTTCCACATCTCTAGAAGAGCGTTGATCAAATCAACGTCCAATTTCGCACCTTCAACAATTCTAGATTCGTGCAAAAAATTGTCCTGCTCGATATATGGTTCTAGCTCTGGATGGGGTCCATTCGACATTCGATTGTAAGAACCTTTCAAACGTTGTTCCACCCTATTCTAAAAAAAATAAAAAATGTAAATTAAAACCTCTTTTAATTACACTATATAATAAAATAAGAAAATAAAATACTAAACTAAACTAGATAAAACTTACATTCCTCTGATAATAATTGAAAACGTGTTTGTGATCTAACCTTATCAATCCCGCCATTATATCAAACAAGAGAAAACACCCGAGAAATTAAGAGAGGGTAAAATTAAGAGAGAGTGAAATTTGGTGTGGGGTAAAAGGTAAGGGGTCATTTTAAAGTGGAAATCGCACCGGTTGGGGTGCAAGGATTGAATGAAACTCGCATCCTATATAATGCGAGTTCTTGAACTCGCGCTTTACCAACCGCGAGTTCTGCTTAAATTTAACGCGATAATTAATCTTTCAACCGTTCAACTAATTATCCAGGAACTTGCGCCCTACCAACCGCGAGTTTTGTCCGAATTACGCAATAAATTCGTGTCGTATCGTCTCAAATTCTCGCAAATCTCTCGTCCTTCTAAGCGCGAGTTCTTTTAACAGTTTAAAAAATAGACCAATGGATAAGTGGCACCACATTAGACTGAAACTCGCGTCTGATTAAGCGCGAGTTCTAAAAATGCGTTTGACACGCTACGAGTTTTTATTACATGGATCGAATAGGGGTATTTTTCCAAATAATGTTCAAAGGGGGGTACATTTTCAATTAAAATCCCCAAAGGGAATATTAAACCAATAAAGCCGAATTTTACCTTACCTGGAAATAAGATTAAAATAGATTCGAGCATAAACTGATTGTGACGCAAGATTATGATCTAAATTTTACCGGGTTTAACCTGATGTTAACCCGAATTCGAGTTAAACCCGATGATTTTGAATTCGAACCCGACTTGCACTGACCTGAGAACGATCTAAACGTGAATTGAAGTTGATAATGTGATAACCGAACCCGACTTGCACCCGAACTGATATGAACTCAAACCCAAAATTAACCTGATAAATATCTAATATAACCTGACTTGAAACAACCCGAGATCCTATTTTACCCAACATGTTATCATCTCGACTTATTGTTGACCCGACCTGTAAATGAGTAGAGTGAATGATACCTTTTGTATTCAGTTTAACACCTAAAAATCTAAATTGTTTGGGAGGAAAATTACTCATTCCAAAGTCTAGTTTTTCATTTTTTTTCTTATACAAAAAATTCTTGATTATTTTGGATTGAAATTATTCATTCCATCCAAAATTCAATTTTTAAGTTTGGATCAGATTCAGATGACCTTAATATGATATCCAAAATAAACCAAACTGAAATCCATCTAAACTTAGACAAGACCCGACTCAAACCCATCTGAATATGAATTAACCGGCTCATACCTGAACCGTTTTGACCTGAATATGGTATTGATCTGATGTAATATTAACACGACACGAGTCTGCATTTGGATGAACTTGATGTTAACCTTGACCAGGAGCGACACAAACTCGACCAAAATCAAATCAAGCTATTGACTTGGCCTAACATAATTCAAACTCGATTTGATCCTACCTGACTTGACTCGGCCTGAAACACATCCGAGTACTTTATCTTTGGGATGTGTACATTTGTAGTATTTAAATGCGAAATATATTTTAAATAGACTAAATCTGTACGGATGTATTCAAACATATTTTTTAGTCTTTTAAAATTCTCAATCTTCCCTTTTTTTTTGTTTTTGATTGTCTATAAAGATAGTTCGTCGGCCTTTTGCCAAGCGACCGTCACCTATATTATATTATAATTTTGTTGTGTTCTCATTTATCTTCTCTTCTCTTCTCTTCTTTCTTTTTTTTTTCCTTTTATATCTCTTTGAGTTTATGTTTTGTTTAATAAATTTTTTTTTATTTTATAATGAAAATGGTAGATGTACCATTGTTACATTTATTATTATGTTAGTGTTGATGTTCACTTTTTACCACTGACGATGATGTTTGTTTATATCTTCTACCTTTTTAAGTTGTTGGTTAGGTTTTAATTCTTTCCATGTATGATCATATTTTTTTTATTCAGTAACTAGTTTGTGCTCTTTGACAATTCTCCCATAGTTATTAAAAATAATATAATATTTTATGAAAATAAAAAATATTATTAATTATATTAATAATTTATTATATTATTAATATAAGAATATAATATTATATTATTAATATAAGAATATAATATTATATTATTAATAGTTATTAACCGAAGTTTAATCCATATATAATATGTTGTCAATTTTATGTTAGTCTTATTTGAGTAGTCAAACATTCATTATGTCGGATTAGATCCGGATCTAAAATTACTCACTCTACTTTTACTTTACATTTTACCAACAATATAATATTTAATAAAAAAATGTTATCAATTTTTGATCAATTGAAGAGTTTGGCTCAGTGGCTAGAGTCCTAGCTCTCCAAATCATTGGTTTGGGTTCATCTATTGCCCTCTCGATCTATCTCTTTTTTTTTTCATTTGTTTTTCATCGATCCAATGATATTAATCGAATGATTTGATTTGTTGAATTAAATAAAAATTAGAACACAGTTGATAGAATATATAAGTAATGAGAATTAGGTGTATAATTATATAAATTTATATGTTATTATTTCTGTTAAGTGTTAACGGTTAGTGATTTAATTAATATTAATTAAATAGTTAAATGATCTGATTAAAAAAATTAAAAAATAATTGAAGAAAATCTAACTTCCTTCATACTTAAATGATTATAGAGCTAGTTTATCCTAAATATTATTTTTATATTAATCTTATTTTAAATATTACTTTGTGTAGTTTCCGCTCAAAATTGATGGATTTGAATTCTAAAGTCCCATCGATACACGAGAAAGAAGAGTGGGGACATTTCGGCTTAGACCATTCAAACTTTAATTTTCTTCTCTTAATATACAATTTAATTTCTAAAAGTATGTATATCTAAGTTACCTTTGAAATATTTAAAATTAATATGACCACCGTCCAATTAAATTAATATGTAAATTATGTGTTAATACAACAGGAGTTAGACTTTTGCAAACTAACAAAATCAAACTCCGTTCTGGAAACAGTAACCAAGTACTTTAATTTCCTACTTATAATTATTATAGGGTTTGGTGAGATAGAAAGAATTGAGAATTGAAAAAAAGACATAAAGCAAAAAAAAAAATATGCTAACGTTTGATTGAATAGTCACTATACTTCTTATTCTTTATTTTGGAGCAATTCAACCCTAATGTTTTATTTTGGGTTGAAATGACCCATCTGCGGATAAAAATTGTTAAAAAATTGACGGTAAATAGTTTGAAATGACTTGACAGAATGATAAGTAAGCAGAAAAAATTATTTTATGTTTTATATAATTTTATAAAATTATTTTTGACTGATATAATATTTTTTTAGTCAACATATTTGTCTATATGATATTGTCATATCAGTGTGTACTGTCATATATGCTTATCACGTCATTTTAAGCCATTTTGATTGCCATTTTTCATTTGCAGATAGGTCATTTTGACCCAAAATAAAACATTAAGGGTTGAATTGCTTTAAAAGAGTATGAGCCAAAGTGATTATTCAGTCAAACATCGATAGCTTTTTTTGGTTTTATGCCAAAAAAAACAACTGTTAAGTCGAGGAACTATGCAACTCTTGATTTTTTTTTTTAACACACCTTGACTTGTTCTTTCTTTACTTGAAATGGAACATTATTTTAATAATGTTATAATGTCAAAAAATGTTTTTAAAATATGATTGAATAATCATTTTAGTTTTTATTTTTTTAAGTAATTTAACTTTTAACGTTTATTCTGTTGTTGAAAACTGTTAGTCAATCGACGATAGACAGCTTGAAACGACTTGACAGAATGATACGTCAACAAAAAAAATATTTTATATTTTATATAATTTTATATAATTATTTTTTGATTATCGTGATATCTTTTCAAGTCAACATCTCTGTCTGTATGACATTGTCATGTAGCGTAAACTGTCAAACAAGTTTATCACGTCATTTCAAGTCATTTAGCATTAGTTGTTTAATAATTTTCATCCATAGAATATTTATTTTGATTTAAAATTAACAATTAAATTACCTTAAAAATAAAAAATTTAAAATAATTTAGTTAAATGTTAAAGTCATTTATTTTTACTGTACGTCTTTATTAGTTTGATCAAGCACGGTTGGCTAATGGTCAACAACATGCGCGGTGCATGGCAATTATTGAAGGGTTTTTTTCAACAAATGATAATCCTTAAAGGCTAATGCCTTTATTAGGGTACTAAGAGTTGTCAGTTTTCATGAGTTTCATCCTCTTTGAAATTAACGTCAGCTCAGCTGTATAAAATGCACAGTATGGTAGATATTTAAGGTAAGGTTAAAATAGAGCGGTTCTCAATTGGAATTTAATATTTTATTAATTGAATAATATTTTAAGTTTGAATCGAATTATTACGTTGGCCTTGTTTGGTAAACGATTTTTTGAACTAAAAATTAGAGTATTTTTAGTCCAATAATTTGAATGTTTGGTAAATAGATGATTGAAATAACGGATTGAACTGAAACCTCTCATTTTGAAAAAAACTCGTTTTATGAGTTTTTTGAGTTAGAAATTTGGATAAAAGACTTGTAAAGACTCGTTTGGCTTTGATAATTAAAAAAATAATTTTATAAATAAGAAATTAATATATAAATTAATAAATACATATAAATTTAATAATTAATAAAATTATACTCAAAATATAACTTCATAAATAAAAAATTATTACGTTGGCCTTGTTTGGTAAACGATTTTTTGAACTAAAAATTAGAGATTTGAAGTATTTTTAGTCCAATAATTTGAATGTTTGGTAAATAGATGATTGTAATAACGGATTGAACTGAAACTTCTCATTTTGAAAAAAACTCATTTTATGAGTTTTTTGAGTTAAAATTTTGGATAAAAGACTTGTAAAGACTCTTTTGGCTTTGATAATTAAAAAAATAATTTTATATATAAAAGATTAATATATAAATTAATAAATACATATAAATTTAATGATTAATAAAATTATACTCAAAATATAACTTCATAAATAAAAATTATATAATATATACATCTAAATTTAATAATCATTAAAATTATATAAAAAATAATGTCACAAATAAAAAATAATATATACATCTTTTGTATAAACTCAATAATGATATAAAAATAATTTTTATAATCTAATTAATACTATTAATAGATACAAAATGTTAATAACTAATAAATTATTCAAACAAGTACGGATTATAATCATGTCCTTATATGTCATTTTACTTGTTCAAATAATCAAACAGTTATCAATTAATTTTACCAAACATTTTTATACAATGAGCTAGTACAATTTGCTAGTCAAATCAGTTAATCTTATTAGCTATAAGCTATCAGCTAATGTAATGCGCTATCCGCTATCAACTATCAGTTAATTATTAAACAAAACCATTATCCATAATATTTTAGGTTTATAACCAAAATTCTTATCAGTTGGATAATATTTTTTATCCGCTATCAACTTTTTTTTTAAAACTATATGAAAAATCAACAATAAATATTTTAATGGGATGGAAGGAATAATATTTTAGAATAAAAATTTACCGTAAATTAGTCTTACCCTAAGCTGCAGCATTATAACTACCCACGGAACTTGTGAAAGCAATAGCCGGATGGGACCATCACAGATGGGGCGGTGGATGACAGGCTATCTCACCAAGAAACATCAGCAATTTGGCAGTAGCATGTCAATGCATTTCAGACACAAGTCCCATCCATCAGAATTCAGAATCAAGGGACGTTCCAGAAAACAATGTGACATGCTAACAATTTGAATAGAACTAAAATTTTTATCAAATAAGTAAGAATTTATGTAAATTTTAACTTTAAATAAAATTTTATTTAACTACACAAACTCTTATATTATAACATAAATTCTTATTATTTGAATAAAAATTTATATAACTACATAAACTTTTACCTTAACTTAAAAGTTTGTATATGATTGCCTATTTTGACGGCAGTGTCTCAAATTCCAATGTTTTGCTAGTTTGGACTGGCGATAGCGGCCTACAACACTTGTGATACAGAAACTGAGATGGAAATTAAAACCTAAGATATGGACCGAGTAGACAGGGACATGTTGAATCAGAATTATTCGTTCGAGTTGATGGGGTGGGGCCTGAAACCCGAAGCTATGTAGACTGAGTGGAATCAGCCAACCCATCGTTCTAACATTTCTGGGCGATGAAAATCTTCAAGATGAATGAAGACGAAATCAAGCATACATGTTCCATGTCAGGGCAGGATTGAAGCCAAAATATTAAATCAGATTTGGGCCAAGCAGAGTTTGAGGTATATTAACACAAAAATTGAGTAAGACCATGAAACCTATTTGGTTCCAACGTGATTAGCCCTGTGCACCAGTGTACTCATATCATGGTAGGCCTTATAAATCGTCTGTTACAGTGAGAAGCACAGTGCAAGTGTTTAGCAATGACCATGGACAAACATCATCATCTAGACTATTTCGGCTAAAGGTTAGAAAATATGTAGCTAAAATTGTTCAAGAAGAGTTCAGTGTTGTGGCGGAGTGGAGAGATGACCAATTCTGTGCCCTACACTTTCTGTGCCTGTAGAATTCTGAGCTACCACACTAAAGGCTCCATTCTGGGCAGTTTCTAAAGCAACATCTGCTTCATTTGGTGCTCCCGCATTGCCTGTTCGGACTGGGCAGAGTAGACCTTGCAATCTCAATAAATAGCTCTGGCTGGGTGGCTGAGTTCTCACGTATTGAGTTGTTGTGACTACACTGGCAGATGATCGTTCAGAATCAGCACTTCGGAGATTGGATAAGGCACTTAGGTCAAGATTCGGGAACACAGAACATCGGCATCGAGGACACTTCACATTCAATCTAAGCCACTGGTCAATGCACTCTACATGAAAATTGTGAGCACAAGGCAATCCACGAACCTGCACCACTCCTCGTCAGGAACTCAAGCTAATGCTAAAACCAAAATTTACCATCTACCAAGTTTTCAGACTATTAAGTAGCATTCTCTGCAAGCACCTTCAGATTTAAAATCAGGAAAAGTTCCCATCATAGTGTTGTATTTATTAGGTATTTTCTATCAATATGATCAATGTGAGTTGCAGCACTAAGACTAATACATTTGGGCCAGTAATCCGCAAACTCGGAACTACAAGTATAAACTTCCATATCCCACAAACATAACAGATTCTACGTCAATGTAAATTACCTTTAAAGAGACAAAATTCACAAGGAACAAATCCAACTCACTTATAATTGATGGAGAGTGACTTATCTCCAACATGAAGATTAGAAGTATAAATGGAAGCCCTTAGAGAAGCGCTTGAGTTGAACTAAAAGGTTTTACCTCATTCCCTACGTGGAATTCGTCCAAGCAGATTGGACATTCGCTGCAATCAGTTGGAACAGCCTTCAACCTGAATTTTGGAAGTTCTTGAATGAGTGCTTCAACTGCTTCCCTCTGAGCAACAAGCAAAAAAAAGAAAGAAAAGAAAAGAAAAAAGGGAAGATCGGGATAGAAAATCTATTAGATGGACTTCAACCTCACCTTTAGATGGAGGATCAAATTATCTAGGCCTTTACATTTTATTCAGGTTTATCATAACTTTTACACACAATCAGGATTTTTTTAATCTAATTACCATTTTACTTTTATTTTCAAATACTGTAATTTTAGGGTCATATCTAGTCATTTTAGCATTTTTAATCAAGTATTGCATCTAGTTACAATAGGTTTTACACATTGAATATTTAAGTATTGATACATTCTGTCTATTAATTCTATCTGGTTTCCTCCCTTAGTTTCCGTTCCTAGCCGATCCTCGGTTCTCACTAATTGTTCTTGTTTATGGAGTTCCTCTCTAACTTTATATTATTCTATTTCTTCTACCTACCTGTTCTACATTACCTTTTCTGGGAATTTAAAGTTTAACACAAAAAAACAAAATAAATAAAGGAAAATATTAATGTGGTTCGTAATAACTAAGCACCAACCTGAGCTGGAGTCAAATAAAGCCCAGGATGGTATGGTGCTGTATCTTGGCCCATGCCTCTCATCTCTTGACCAGCAGCTTCAAATGCCCAATCTGGTACTCGAACCATGTCCACCAAAACCTAGATTGCATTATGTGTTTAGTTCAGAGCCATCAAACTGAAGTGATGCATATACGCAGAGAATTTCTGAAACCACCGACACTCGCACACATGTTTAGATGGTTGAGGAATTTTATGATATTATGAAACTCAACAATATTGAAACAAAAGTGACTAGTTCAAACAAAATGGTGGTGGCCAGGTGCAAAAGATATCCAAGTGAATAACCTATAAAGGATGTCATGCACTGAAGAAACTATAGTGACTCAGCGGAACTAAGCTGCATTACCTTTCCAAGATCAACATTCTCGTGTATTTACATAATTGAATTAGATGATTCGAAGATAGATAAATGGTAGTACTTTGAAACACTAAATTAGAAATTTCAGTCAAGCTTCCTACAACAATCTCCGCAAAGACTGGACAGAAAGCAAAATGAAAAATGTTTACCACATAATTGTGAAAATATTGACAAGATAATCTCTTTTGTTTATCTGAACTCATTAACCTTGACACATTCATCATAAGTATATTTATCCTTATTTCAATATTAAACAAATCTCCTTGTGAATCTTTTATTCCCTCGAAACTTCACGCAAGTAACATGTCATTAATAGCTGAATTTCAATGAAATAATAAACCAAGAAAACTTTTGCATGATAAACAACTCAAGATATATGTAGGCAAGAGATTAAGAACTCACCCCATATTCTGAAATAGGAATTCCCTGCTGAGCACGTAAGTGGTGTGCTTGTCTCCGTGTCATCCACTGCAGAAGATGAATTTCATGAACAAAGATAAGAACATAGTAATACAAAAGTAAAATGACAAACAATTTAGATGTTCTATGCACACATCCAGACCACGAGAACACCTGACATTGAAGTAAAGAAACAGAAACAAAACAGAGCTGTCATCTTGGATCCGGAACATACAACAACAAGGTCATCGATGAATTAAGAGACACTCCACTGGAGTATAGGCATGACTAACCTTCCCAATAGACATGCAAGCAACACAGAGCAATCCACAGTAACTGAAAAGCAGCCAAATCAGGAAACCATATTTCTGACCTTCTTCAGGCAACTGCATACATTTGCCATATTAACACTAGACCCCAGTGATAAGATAGCATTTAGAAGGGAATGATCCTGAAAACTATGAAAGCATTAAACACTTACACAGTTCCGAGCACTGGTGAACCATAGGGTGCCGATTACAGTCCAGGCCCAAAGAAATGGATAAAGTAGCATAGACAGAATTGAAAGGACCACTATTCTTCCACAAAAACGAGCATACCTCTGCTGCCACCCAAAATCCCTAGAAGCAAAAGAAATCAAGCATAAGATAAGTACCAGTCAAGTAAAAAGGCAGCTATTAACAGAATACTACCTATTACAGAAGAAAGAATTGCAGGTAACTGCAACTGAGAATCAAACAGCACAAAGGTAAACATATTTTTTTAACTGTAATAGCTAATTGGCATTCTAGCATCTAAGTTGAGTAGCATGACAACAGTACCATGAAATTAAAATGCAACAATTTATACCTCGAGAAGGAACATTCTCGTATAATTTAAACTACTTAATCGTACAAGATAAGTACTTACAAACCCATTCCAGCGGCAAGCCCATTATCTACAAACATCAAAAGACGAAAAATGAACACAGTAGTGTAATCAACCTGAAACAAAAGTCATCAAGTTAGGAGTTCAGAAGAAACCTTTCCTGCATCATCAAAATCCAGAAGGAAACAACTTCTCAATCCATTACAAAAAAACTCACCACGATCCATAAATGCAGTGGGTATGTACAATGATGATAACGCTTCCAATTGATTGCAACAATGATTCTAAAGGAAAAGAATATTTAAAGGACAAACAAGTACTTTTCAAATAAAAACAAAAGAAGACAACAATGGATTCATTTCTCATCCCCCTTTCCTCCAATTTTCCTAGCAATCAAACTGCACTAAACAAAAATTCCCTAAAAGACCAAAACTAGCAAGAAAATCAAAAACACAAATTGAAAGACCCGCGATGATATACAAAAAGGATACACACTTGTAGCCAGCATAGACAAGAAAAAACCATCATACCTGCAAAAAGAAAGGGAAATGATAAAAACCCCAAATTTAACTGCAAAAATAAATGAAAGAAAACTTAAAGAGATGAAAAGCATACCACTTGAAATCGACGCCTCTAATGGCCATAGAGGAAAGAGTTCAAAGAAGTATAACAGAGAAAGAAGAAGAAGAAGGGGGCGTGAACTTTAGAGAGTGTAAGAACAGCAAAACCCAGAAGATCTGATATCCATTTGGAAGCCAAAAAACCAAAAAGAAAAGAAAAGGGATGAAATCGAACAGGAATACATCCGTACGATGGTTACCTTTGTTTTAGTTGTTGATTCATTAAGGAGAAACTGATTTTCGAATATAACAAAGTGGTGAAATTCAGTAGCATTTTTTAGGACTTGCAAGTAAATGGAAGGCCGACCTTCGTTAATCCGAGGTGGGAGGGAGAGACTAGAAAAAAATTAAAATTAAAATTAAAGAAAACTGAAAAAGGTTGAAGTTTTAATTAATTGTTTGGAGATGGTAATTACACTTATAATAAATTAACGGGGAAAGTACACAATTAGTCGCTAAACTATGAGAAAATGATTGATTTGGCTATTGTCTTTTCATAAATTGAATAACAGTCATTAAATTTGTCAAACTATTATAAAACTGTCATTATTTTTTTGAATAAAGGTGATTAAAAGGTAGTATCTGTTCATAGATATTCTTAATCATTTGACAAAGCACACACACCTTTCCGACATTGCGATTGAACCCGAGTCTCTTAGGATGAACATGATTCGTTTTTTCACTGAGACCACTTGTTGGGTTCAACTATCATTAAATTTTATCAAACTGTTATAAAGTATCATTAAATTAATTGATTCATTACACTGTTTTATAGCGTCTAGTGATTATTTTGTAACGGTTTTATAAGTTTATGATTACTTTATAAAGTTTGAAAGGTTAGTGACTAAACAACAATCATTCATAGTTTAATGAGAGTTAGTGTACTTTACCCAAAATTAATATTATTTAACAAAAAAAGGTTAGGACGGTGGAGAGTGATGACACGTGTTTGTTCGTTAACGTGCTTGAGCTGATCTAGGATCGTTATGTTAGGTAGGATTTTTTTAGCATAAAGAATCCTACTTCCTATCTTATTTCCTTGTTCTTAACCTTCCGAACGTATTACTTTTTTTTCCCAAAAAAATGTATTATTTTGTAATATATTAGTGTGATTATATGGTAGTATCTGTTTATTTTTTTAATTTTTTGATAACATATACATGCTTTATATATATATATATATATATCTTGCAGACAAAGCGGTTTGAACATAGGTCTGATGGACATCATCTATTTTTCTACTGTAATCACTTGTTGAGTTCTAAACTTATTACTTCTATATTACAATTAAGGATAAAAACATATAACATTAACCATAATGGTATGTAATGTTTGAAATAACACATATAACATAACGTATGGCATTTCGAAATCTTGCTCACAACACATTTCATGTTTATGCCGTAAACTAAGTGAGTTTTATATGGTGTAAGTGGATCTTATATATATATATATACTATTTTTCGTTCGCCTCCTGCGGCATTGGTGGCCTGCATTCAAGACGAAGCCAGAGCGGCTCTTGCTTGGAATCAGCTCCATAATAATGGTGGGCAATCTGGTGAGTTTTCAAGTATTAGTGGGTCGCGGCATATCACTCCAGGGGGGGTAGAGGCTCGTTCATGGGACCTCCTTGGGGTGTTGGCTACTTATTTCACTTGTAGTTGCTTTTTTCATGTCCTTTGTCTGGGTTGATCATGCTCGTTATTTTTTATAACTCTATTATGAGTACTCTTTGTTAGAAAAATAACGTAATAATCCAAGGAAATAAAATAATAAAATAAAATATTGATTTTATTGAATCGAACAAAATATAATAAATAATTTAAAATTAAAATAAAAAAATTAATAACAGAAAATTGAAACATTTACTTATGTTGAGGACTGTGTAACACACAGTTTCCTTAAAACATATTCGTCTGCTCCTATGATGCTTGAGTAACGTTGGACGTCTATCTCCCAAGATACGACTATAGAATGAGCACAGCAGTAGCATGTCTGCAGTGATCAAAGAACCATAACCTCGTCTTCCTCTATCACGAAAATAATTTGAAAATCACAGAGTAAAAGCAATTACAAATTATCTGTGCTATTTGTCAGTGTCAAACCTAGTAGGTTTGCATGATATTTATAGGTAAGAGTTTCATTGGAAAAAAAATTGTAAATTATCTGAATTTTATTTGAAATAAAATTCATTTATCAAAAAACATTATCACAATAATATAAGAATTAAAAGATAATATTTTATCATATATTTATCCTTTTAATTCTAGAATATTCAAAAAATGTTAGGATATTTATTTTGATATAATAATTGAAAATTAGTTTTGGACTGAATTGAAAAGATTTCAAACATTATTTTAAGTCCAAACAACTTGAAAATATGTTTCATGTGTTTTCAAAAGGTTTTGGGAGGCTTCAAAATATTTTTAAATAGCTAAACCTGAGATTTCTTAAGGCCTGTACTGATACGGCCTCAACCATATCGATACCTATTAGGGTTTTAGCTAGAAGAAAATTCCATAATCGAAAACCCGTACATGTACAGGCTTAGCCGTACCAATACGGAGGGGGTCGTACCAATAAGCATTGAGGCGTACCGATACCCCTATGTTTTAACTACCCCAACGGCTATTTTCATGACAGATCGTATCGATACACCCATAGGCATACCGATACGCGCAGACTGATCAAAGCTCAACGGCTATTTCGATACACGCACCCGCGTACCGATACCGAAGGCTCAAAAAAAGAAAATTCAGCATAGAAATCAGTCTCTAACGGCTCCAATCCAATCTCACGGTCTCCAACGGCTAGGAACTCATTTGAGAGTATAAAATGGACCTTCAAGCTTCAGCAACAACTAATGATCATCAAGTCAACAATATTTTGATTAAAAAATGTCTTAGTGCTCAAATTGTTGTATTTTGTATAGACAAACACTTGTGAGCTCAATTGTCAATGTATGCTCAAGTGTATTAGGTTTGGGTGAGTGAGCTTAATTGTGCAAACAATCTACCTAGTGAGAATTTCATTGTTTGCTTTCTTTTCTCTTTTGTAAAAGAGTGTTTTACAAGACTTTGAGGTATAAGCCTTGTGTTTGTAAGGGTTGCCTATTGAGCCCGAGAAAAAAAGGAAGAAATTCAATAGTGAATTTGGAAATCCTTAATGGGAAAGCTAAGGTAATGGATGTAGAGCTTGGTTAGAAGCTCGAACCACTCTAAAATCTTTGTGTCTTATTTCTTTTCATTGTTTCCACCACAAATCACCCAATTACCACATCACCACTTGGCGAGCAATTCGGTTAAAGAATTCGAGCACAACAATTGGTATCAGAGAGAGGCTCAATCGAGAGGCTTAACATCTTATTGAGGAGATCCCGACAAGCTCAATCAACCAACAAATCAATCGGTGTTCATGGTGCAATCAATCGACAAGCCACCATTGAACATTATGCCTATTAGAAGAATAAGATGATGTTCTTCATCAAAGCCATTGACTATCGTCTTTGGGATATTGTTGAAGAAGGACCGTTCGTGCCACAACGAAGAAGGCAATATTGGAGTACAGATGACAAGAAGAAGATGAAGCTAAACTTGAAGGATTTGTACATTCTATTTTGTGTATTGGGATCAGAGGGGCATGCCAAAGTCTCTTCTTGTAAGAGTGCTAAGGAGGTTTGTGATAAGCTTGAAGTGACCTATGAAAGAATGAACGGGGTAAAGGAGACAAAGATCAGTCTACTAAACCTCAACTATGAAAACTTTAAGATGAGTCTAGAAGAAGATATCAAGAGCATGTTCGATCGATTTTCCATAATTATCAATGAACTTAAAGGCTTTAGAGAGGAGATTTTAGAAGACAAGCTCGTTCGGAAGTTGATTTATTCACTTTTCGAGTCATATGAGTCCAAGAAGACGGTAATCATAGAAGTAAAGAACTTGAAGAAGCTCAAGCTTACGAGCTTATTGGATCTTGGCTCACCTATGAGTTGATGTCCGAAGGGAGAAGAAGATTAAAGAGCAAGGAATAGAAGACTTAAACATTATTGCTCTTCAATCCTCCACAAGTCATCAAGAAGATTCAAGTGAGGAGGAAAGTGGAAGTGATAAGATGGTCCATCTCTTCAAGAAGTTCACTCGATTCATGAAGAACGAAATAGAGAAATCAAGACATAAATCGAAGAAGATGATGAAGGATCACATCAAGTACTTTGAATACAAGAAGAAATGACACACCAAAATACGATTGCCCTCGCTTCAACAAAAAGGGATCATCTTTAGAGAAGACATATGTGGCAACATAGAGTGATGAAGAAGACTCCACCGATAATGAGGTGGCCCATTTATGCTTTGTGGTCCTCCAAGAGGGTAAGGTAACTTCTAACTCATCTAGTTCAAATTCTTATACTTTTGATGAGTTACATGAAGTATATGGTGAATTGGTTTTTGAATTCAAGGCTTCATTTTCGAAAAATAAAAAGATGATTTCAAAATTAAAAATCGAAAATGATTTGCTTTTGAAAACCAATTTGGAATTTGAAGCAAAAAATAAAGATTTTAAACTTAAAGTTTTGAATTTACAAAATTTGCTTTAAAGTTTGGAAAAAGATCATCAAAAGGAAATAGATGATCTTAAGAAAGGAAAAGATTTGATTTGTAAGAGTTTTGAAAAGAAAGATAATTTTAACAAATCAAATTTTTATCAAAGACAATCTAGTGCCCCTAGATTTTTAAACGGTAAATTTTTTAGATGTATTTAGGTCCCAAAAAGACTAATTACTTCAAAGAAAAAGGATGAAATTGAAAAATGGATTCCTAAGGGGACTAAAATTTGTGCAACTAACTCTATTGGATACAAAGTAATTTGAATACCAAAAATTACTTGATTGTCTTTTTATATGTGTGATGGAGCAATGAACAACAAAGTGATGGTCCTTGGAAGCTCTATGCACACAAGGAAGATCACTTGAAGAATGAAGACTTCACATCCTACCTTTGATTCAAGTGGTACATTTAAATTGAATTCATTGCTTTTTTATTTATTTTATTGAAATTCAATTTCTTTTTAATCATGAATTGTTGGACTAACATTCTAATTGATGCTTGAGTAAGGGAGCCATTTTAAAACAAAATTCTTATCTTATCAATTTTTTTAAACTCTCCATTGTTATTGTACTTTGTGTTATTTCAAACTTTGTTTTGAATCATTTTTTATATAACAAAAGGGGGAGAAATGTTTGAAAAATTGAATTTTCAAATGAATAATGAGGCTTTTAAATCTTTGATAAAATATTCTCTTATTCAAAATTTATTTTTACCAAGGGGGATAATCACTAAAACAACTTTTCAAGTTGTTTTTATTATATCAAAAAGGGTGAGATTATTAGGATATTTGTTTTGATATAATAATTGAAAAATAGTTTTGGACTAAATTGAAAAGATTTCAAAAATGATTTTAAGTCCAAACAACTTGAAAATATGTTTCATGTGTTTTCAAAAGGTTTTGGAAGGCTTCAAAACTTTTTAAATAGCTAAACCTAAGATTTCTTAAGGCTCGTACGGATACGGCCTCAATTGTATTGATACATGTTAGGGTTTCAACTAGAGGAAAATTCCAGAACCGAAAACTTGTACCAGTACAGGCTTAGCCGTACTGATACGGAGGGGGTCGTACCGATACGCATTGAGGCGTACTGATACCCCTGTGTTTTAACTGCCCCAATGGCTATTTTCATGACAAATCGTACCAATATGCCCATAGGCGTACTGATATGCGCAGGCTGATCAGAGCTCAACAAATATTTATATAAGAAGGAGTGTACCAATATGCACACCTGTGTACCGATTCCGAAGGCTCCAAAAAAGGAAATTCAGCATGAAAATCAGTCTCCAACAGCTCTAATCCAATCCCAATGGTCTCCAACAGCTTGAAACTCATTTGAGAGTAAAAAAGGGACCTTCAAGGTTCAGCAACAACTAATGATCACCAAGTCAACAATCTTTTGATTAAGAAATGTCTTAGTGCTCAAATTGTTGTATTTTGTATAGACAAACACTTGTGAGCTTAATTGTCAATGTATGCTCAAGTGTATTAGGTTTGGGTGAGTGAGCTTAATTTTGCAAACAATATACCTAGTGAGGATTTCATTGTTTTCTTTCTTTTCTCTTTTGTAAAATAGTGTTTTACAAGACTTTGGGGTATAAGTCTTGTGTTTGTAAGGGTTGCCTCTTGAGCCTGGGAAAAAGAAAGAAATTCAATAGTGAATTTGGAAATCATTAGTGGGGAAGCTAAGGTAGTGGATGTAGTGCTTGGTTAGAAGCTCGAACCACTCTAAAATCTTTGTGTCTTATTTCTTTTTATTGCTTCCACCACCAATCACCTAATTACCACGTCTTCACCACTTGGCGAGCAATTTGATTGAAAAATTTAAGCACATCAAAAAATAATATCCAAATTTAAGGATAATCTCTTATCATTTATCATTTTATTTGAGATATTAAAAATGCTACATTTAAGGAAAATTATCTATTATTGGGTTAAAATATCAGTAAGCCTATGGAGGGCCCGACCAATCCGGACATCCATGTCACCCATATCATATCATATTAAGTTATTCAATAACCACCAAGTAGAGTCTTGTATATAAACATATTCCACGCTTGGTAACCCATCAATATGGGATATAAGCTTTTCCTTTTTTCTTAACTCAATTCACACGCCTACTTTGAGCATCAATTCTCATTCATCACTCACCCGTTTTGAGCGTATGAGATATCGCTGTAAAGGTCTCATGGAGTATAATATGAAGACATAATTTTCATTATTCAAATTTCCACATTTACCCATAGAAAATATGCCTTAAAGTTTTCACTTTATCACATTTTTTCCAACAATCCCCCACATGAATGAAATTGATTTAATAAAACAAATTTGACTCAATGTGGTGATAGATTCTATGATCAATAACTGCATAGGATAGGTAGGTGTCCACCTTTGAACCTTCACTTGTGAAAGTATATTTACTTTACTGGCTGACCAGTAGACGTGGTGTCCTTGAATTGTTTTATCGTTTGTGTAAAAGATGATATACCTCACACAACTACCTCGGTGATGAGGTTTTTAGCTCTCATGGTTATGTTTATATAGCCGTGAACATCTCTCTGGTTCTGCAAGAGTTTGAGAGAACTATGCCCTAATAGTCTCCTTGAAGCAACCCCACTTCACTCTCAGATAGGTGACTTATGTTGTTCGGCTCACCGAAACGCACAATGGTCATTAAAAGCATTGCTTAACCTATTCCACTTTTGATCACTGTTTACATCATAGGAATAGACTTGGAAGAAGAACCCCCATAGTGGCCGCAGAGGTCTATGCAAGTAGGTTGTCCCTTTGATCCTAGATCTTCAGATCTCTAGTCAATTAGGTAGGGTTTTCCTTCACATAACGCCTTAAACTTTCCCGGGCTTTAGTCACATTCCTTTCGATGTTTTCTCAACCTAATCTCAATTTAACCTTCTGATTAGCAGATCTGCAATGTTATCTTTTAATATTACAAAATTAATAGAGATAATTCTATTTGAGATCAGTTGTCTAAAGGTATTATGTCAACAACCCATAGGTCTCAACTTATCAATATGCATAAAGCTATATGCTCTACCAATTTTTGCTTGATCATAACAATATATGCATATTGTGGGTACATGATTTGGCTATTCAGGAATATCCTCCAAACTTGTCTAGAACTACAAACTCAAATTCCATTATGGATTTGGTTATAATCGTTTGTCTTGAGGATTTCCATCCATTTGTGCCTTTGATATCTTGAATATCAGACATTCAAATGGCATCGGAGTATCCTTCTAACCAGTAAGATCTCTAGAATAATGCCATCCATAATATCGAGTATATCTAAGATATTTCAATACCCTCGCAATTGCTTTCCACTGATTTTTACATGGATTGCTTGTGAATCTACTTAAACTGCTCACAAAAAATAATATTTGGTCTAGTGTAGCTCATGAGGTACATTAGACTAACTATGACCCTTGCATATTCCACTTGGTTAGCATTTTGACCTTTATTCTCGGACAGATCTTGGTTCGTGTCTATTCAAGTTTTGAATATATCATAATCATCCTTGCCAAATTTTCTAAGAATTTGTCCACATAGTGTGACTACGTGAAATCTTCATATGACCGTTTGATATGGATATCCAAAATCGTTTGAATGGTCTAGGACCTGAATCAAAATTCCCAATTGTCACCAGAAGTGGATTGGGAACAAAAATCAGTTTCGAGAGAGCGTGAAGACAGATGCCTTGGAGCATTTTTATGGATTTCGAGGAAATTAGTACTCTGTCCAGCCTGCACATTGTAGTCATTTCTCTAGAATTGCTACAAGTAAGTTTGTTTCCCATGATAGGTAAATCCACCAGCCTTGTATTTTTGATGAAATCCCTGAAGGTATTCATGGCAGCCTGATTAAAGGACATGACAATCTTTTCTTCAGCGTTCTTGACCGTATTAAAATCCTCTGTGATTACCCACAAACTAGTATTCAGTGAAATGATAGATTCTATCTCTTCAAAAATTCTTTTCTTTTAGCAGCATCATTTGGTGCATACAGATTAACCAGATTGCACTTTATATTCAACCCAATGGCTTTTCCCGAAACAACCACATAGTTAGGTTGTACAAATACTACTCTCACTTCTGAACATATTCAGATCTGAAAAACACGCAATTCTTCCTAATAATCCACGCGCAAGACTTATTGTAAAATTATCTTAAACATGACCCCAAGTTGCCTGAAGTTTCCTCACATCAAAAACTTTTAACTTCGTTTCTTGTAGGAACAAGATGTTGATCTTCCTCACCAGTACCAGGTTTTTGATTACTCTACGTTTTTCCAACGTACCAAGACCCTTAATATTCTATGACAAAAAAAGTTAATGAATTTCATAATAATAATATCACACCTTACAGTAGCTTCAAATTTTAGATTATGTGGTTCCAGAAGGATCATCCTCAAGACATGCTAGGCACTCTATTGGTAACACCCCGATCCCTATCCAGATCCAAAGCATTACATTCGGGTCTCCCAAAACTGGCCCATCAAAACTTTCTCATTTTAAACCACAAGTTTGGCAATTTTCAGGACATTCAATTCCATAAATCAACTTAATTAGATAACATTAAAAGAGTTTACAAAATAGGGGCTCCAATTAAAAATACATTGTTTGACCAATTAATAGTAAATCAAATAAAGTTACAAACTCAACTATGGTAAGGTCTTATGAATACAATCAGTCCAAACTAAAACATCAAGTATTGTACTTTGAAGCTGGCTTGGTGCTGGGAAATCCTCTTCAATGTGCTCCTCCAAAGGATAACCTGTCAACCTACACACGGAAAAACTGCAATTCCGCACGCTGAGCTAACAAAGCTCAGTGGTACATTTCTACTCTATCATAATTCATGAATATCATAAAACAAGCATGCATGATAATATAATCAAGAGTGCACAAAAAGGTTTCTCAACTCTAAGTATCATCTTCTAGCCTACCCTAGCTAGAGTTTATAACCATGTCTCAAGTTACCACTATAATATAAGGAGTTTTACATGCCATCCTAGGCTTACCATACTCGAGGTCACACAGCCCATCAAGTTACTCGAGCTCACACAGCCCACCAAGTTATGCATTCTATACCCTGATCAGATAGCACAAGGGTAAAATAGCCAACATCAATTATCCACACAACAACATAAATAGCATACATTACCTAAACAATAGCCAAAAAAGCCCTACATTACCTGTGCTCGCACAGCCGTCGGGTTATCTGTGATCACATAGTCGTCGAGTTAGTGGATCATATCTGGATCACCATAGCCACATATATGTCCTAGACATACTTGGATCACAATAGCCACAAGCAGTCTCTACCTAAAGTCACTCAGCCAATCAGGTTACTCGAGTTCACATAGTCCATCGAGTTACTCAAGCTCACATAGCCCCCCGAGTTATGTTTCCTTATCTTGATCACATAGCCCAATGATAGGTTTCTGACCGCATCTAGATCACATAGCCCGTGGATATGTTGGATGTACTCGATTACACATCCCCTTAAACAAGTTCTCATGCACCGACTCTAGGATATCCGGATTCATAACCCAGACACATAAGATAACATATGCTCCCCGAGCATCCACACATCTCACCAAGAGATAAAAAATGTCAAGCTAACCACTACAAATGCCCCAAGACATATTTCATTCATTTCAATAATTAGTATATGTCTTTTAAGTTCACCCACGACATTCTGATTAGGTTATCTCATCATTCCCAGCAAATAGGCCATATGGGCGTCCCTTCAGCACACATCAAGGACCTCAATCTCCACACTGCAACAACTGATCCACCATGGATCCTTAGGGATTATCAATATAAGAAATATGCTCAACAATTACCAAGACAAGAGTGTAATGCCCCAGTTTTAGGCCTAGCGGTTTTGGGGCTGGTTATACGGTCTAGTGGACTGGGTTAGAAATTCAAGTCAGATTCGAAAGCGAATATTTTTCAGAAAGATAAAAATATGGAAAAATGTTTAAGAATCATATTTTATTACATTAAAAATATTGGTGAAATCAATTTTTTAAAATGAGCTTTGGAAGGGTGACATTTTGGCTAGTGACCAAAATGCAATTTTTGAAAACTGTTTTTAAAAGCTGATTGTTTTGCAAAGAGTCAAAACTTTGAATATTTAAGGAGATATTTTACCATTTGGTCTAATCTGAGTTTTCTCTTAATTAGGATTATTTTAAAAAGGTTTTAATTAAAAATAATTAAAGGAAGATTTAGTTATAAGGTGGTTATTTTTCTAAAACACTATTTGACGTAACTTTTGTTCTCTCACATTTTCTTTCAAAACACTGCCAGAAAAACACTCTTTTTCCATCATAGATTTAAGGTAATGATCTTAATTTCTTAACTCGTTGATTTTCTAAATGATTTCTCAATTTGTTTTCCAAAAATCTCATTGAATTTCTTTGTTTTCAAGAGGAAAAACCATCCAATTAAGGGGAAACTCATTCATTGGAGATAAGTTTCGTTCTTCTCCTCTAATGAAAGGTTATTTACTGAAATTCCCAAGTTCTTGTCTCTTTAGATATGTTTTCTAATAGGTTTTGAGTAATTAATTATGGATTTTAGCTTAATTGAGGTTTAATTGATGGATCTTGTGATTTTTTGATTTGGATCTATTTTTCCAGTGACGTGGATTGATTTCAAACTTATTTTGGATGTATTATAATGTGGATAAGTTATTTTTAATAATGGAATCCCGAAATTGGTTGAATCTCTAATTGTTTAGGTTGTTAGTTAAGGGTTTTTGGGTTGTTTAAGATGTTTAATCAGTGCTGGAAATAAAAAGATGTTGTGAATGAGTTTTTAGATATCAATTGATGACGCTTGATGTTTTGAATCGTTATAATATGGCTGGGTTAAGATTGAGTAGTGCTTGAGGTTGATTTCGGTAAGTTTCGAATGAGTTTTGATTGGACATCTTGAGAGCTACAAAATTTTTGGTTGAAACAGAGGGATGTATGCATTTTAATGCATGTTTCCTCTAGTTTTGTGTGGCCGAAACAGGGGATAATCAAGGCGTAGCATCTTGAGGTGGTTCTAGACTTGCCAGGAGCTTGTTTCGTGGTAGCAAGCAAGGAGAAGTGAAATCGGTGAGTCGAAACGGTCTTAAAAGTCTTTCAAAGGTTTGAAAGTGGTTTTGGGAGTTTAATATGATTTTGAAACACTTACCTAAGCTCGGAAGTAAGTTTCCCTCTTTTGCTCTTTAATATCGGTTCATATCTGAGCATATATAATTCATGTATTGGTCGTAAACATGGTTTGTTTTTACTTACTGTAAATACATGATTTTGAGTACATATGCAATGGATTAAAAGTGTATTAAATGCTAGTGAGCATTGATTTTTATTCCAGTCGGGAATGTGATATTGTTATGGCAATGTGATTTGCATATGTGGGGATTTTGGGTAATGCATTGTAAAACAGTGAGTAAATGTTTTTGTAAATGATATATTGGCTATTTGACAAGGTGAGAAAACATTCAAATATAGTTGGCAAGCCATAGGATAAAGTGCACTATAATATGGTTAAAAAACTAATCATGGGTTAAGAGTCCTTGAGGTATAGCGGTCGGCTACCTGGACTATGTTGTTACCACTTAGGTTGAGCGGTCGGTTCCCCTTGATGTAAAGCTTGCGGTCGGCAAGGTTGTAAAGTCATGCAGTCGGCATGGGCTAGTCTTGATGATGGTCGATCATTAAGGGAGATCCGTGTATCCGATGTGTAAAGTTAACGGTCGGTTAACTAAAGATTAGCGGTTGGCTAATCAAGGGTAGTGGTCGACTATTCGGGGTCACTATAATTGCCAATATATGAGAATTCAAATGTTGAATCTATTTATAATGCTTTGGGATTTAAGCATGGTTTTGTATATAACACTTTGGGATTTAAGCATGGTTTTGTATATAATGCTTTGGGATTTAAGCATGGTTTTGTATTTGATGCTTTGAGATTAAGCATGTGGAATATATATATATATTGTTTTGCATATGGTTGATACGCATGTTTTGATTTGAAACTATTGGAACTTGCTTAGGTCGTAAGCATGGTTTGAAAACAAGTGTTGGTTTTAAAGGGTTTTAAATGCATCATCGTTTAAGAGCATCCTCACTAAGCAAGTGTGCTTATGCTCTCTTTTCTCTAATAATGCAGAGCATTAAAGCTTGGAGGCAACAAAGGCAAGGATTAAGTGATCCAAAGACAAGACTATTTGAGTATGAACTCAGTTTTAGTTTTCGGTTAATAAGGCAATGTGTTCGCGATGGATTTTTGGGATTTGTAATTTAGTTTTCCCTGGTTTTGAGCATGTATAATGCTGTGATTTTCGAGCTTGATTGTTGATGTTTCGCATATCATGCATCGTTACCTATGTTTGATGTTATATAGTTACCTAGGTATGCATCTAGATGGTTTTGCTTGGATGACATGATTTGATGAGCTAATTCTATTGAGTATGGTATTGATGTGTTGTTGGTATGGTGTTCTTGCTGGTAAATGCTTAATTGAGCATCTTGGTATGTTTGGTGGTGAGTTATAGGGAGCATGCCTCTAGATCAATCTTTTGGTGGCAGAATCTTGTGTTGTAGTTAAACCTTGGTACAAGTGTTGTTAAATGTGATGTTGAATGCTTATATGTATGTATGCAAGTTGCTAGGACCTAAATGTATCTAGTTTTAAGTGAAAACCAGTTAAAAATGTCATAACAGGTCCCGGCGTATCGAAACAGGTGTCCCCGTACTGGTATTGCTAGGCCATTTCAGGTATAGCATTTCAATACGCGGGAGGGTGTTTCGATACGAGCCTACCTTTCTAGGCTTAACATTTCGGTACTCGAGCAAGTGTATTGATACAATCATAGGCATTTTTGCCAGGCGTTTCGATACGCGATCAAGCATTTCGGTACGAGGTTGAGCTACTGGATTCTGAGTTTTTAAAAACATAAGGGCGTATCAAAACACTAGTAAGTGTACCGGTACGGATACCGTTAAATTGGTTATTTTGGAATCTTGAAGGTTTCTGGTTCTTTCATTTTGGTCCTTGAGTCTTGGGAATGCAATTGTATGAGTTGGGATGATTAAATTGACCTGGAATTTATCATGTTGGCATGTAAATGGACTAATTGAGGATTGGTAACCTTAAATTCAATTTTGGTCTTGTAATTTAAAGTAATTATGTTTTAGTCCTCAATTTTGAGTATGATGCAATTGATTGTCTTTTGTGACTCGTTTCATTAGGGAACTCTCCTGCTGCGAGTATGAACATGTAGGAATAATAATTTACATTTAGACAAGATAAAAAAATGGACTAACTTTTTGTAACCTTTCTCCGATTTTCTTCGGCAAACCTAATGTAGCACTCTCGATTCGGTCGGGCGTTTAGGTTGGGTCGAGGGGGTTACATTTGTTGGTATCAGAGCCAGGTTACGAAAGGTTGGGATGTTGTTGTTTGGTTTTATATCATTGTTGGTTATGCACGGTGATTTTGTACATGTACGGTGATTGATTTACATCATGTTGGGGTATAAACTGGGAACACATTGTCTATTACTGAGGTTTTAAAATGTTTTATAAGATGGTCTTGGATCATTTGCCTTGTGTTGGCCTGACTTTAATGTGTTTTGATGCTTTTGTTAGCATGGCTCGACGTAAGACACGTTCTATGGCTGGCAATACAAGAATCGGACAGAATAACGTTGAAGAAGAGAATCCCACTAATATTTTACCTCTTCCTCCTCTGTTGGTTCTGCCGGTTGATGTTGAGGCTGGTGGTGTGCCCCAGGCTCATCAAGTGCTGATATTTGGTGATCTAACTCTGTTAGTTTAGGCAATAACGGGATCTTTCAAGTAGCGATGGCTGGAGTGCATTTGCAGGCACCGGTACCTGCTGTGGCGGTTAACCCAGGGTTACCTTTGGAGCATCTCCGCAGTTCGGGAGGTGTTGAGTTCAGGGGTTTGAGCCATGAGGCAGCCGAAGGTTGGCTGGAAAGTACGATTCGTATTCTGAATCAAATAGGTTGTAATGATGAGCATAAGTTGGGTTGTACAGTGTCACTGTTACATGGTGATGCTTATCATTGGTGGGTGACCACAATTGCTAATGTCTCGGAGGCGAATGTAACTTGGGAGTTCTTTTGAAGAGCTTTCAAGAAGAAGTATCTTAGTCCTCAGTATCTGGATACGAGAAAATGTGAGTTTATGGCCTTGGTTCAGGGCGGCATGCCAGTGGCAGAATATGAGGTAAAATTTGTCTGTTTGAGTCAGTATGCTTCGGAGTTGGTTTCGGATGATCTTGAGAGGTGTAACAGGTTTCGTTATGGGTTAGTGAAAGATATCAAAACATACTTGTTCGCGGTAGACTACACAGATTTTGATGTACTTGTAAACCGCTTTAAGGATATCGAGCTGTCCTTGAGGGTATCGGGACAAGTTTTGGGCATGGGCTCGAATAAGCGAGGAGCTGAATCTGGCTTTTTTGAAAAGAAAAATATGAGGTTTCGAGATAAGAGGCATAAGTCGAATCATAAGCGTGGTGGTGCCCATGGTAACCAAGGTGTTCGTATTGTAGCTGAGTGTGAGAGTTACGATAGACGCCACACGGATGAGTGTTGGGGAAATACCATGAGTTGCTGGATATGTAGATCTCCTGGTAATATGAAACATGATCGTCCTCGTACTGTGGGTGATGAACCGGTTCGGCCTGTTGTACCTGCTAGGGGCCGAGGCCGTGCTAGGGGGAATTTTTAGAGGCGCGATGATGGTTAGAGAGCTGTGGCTCATACTATTGCTGTACAATCAGAGAATGGTAGACCAGCACAGATCTATGCTAACATGAGGAGGCAATGACACAGATGTGATCTCATGTACTTTCACCTTGTAATCTTTTTTATTGTTTTCTTTGATTGATTTAAGGTCTACTCATTCATATATCTTGAGTGAGCATGCATCGTTGTTGAATCTTCATGTTGAGATCTTGGATGTTGGCATGTTAGTAACTAGTTCTTTTGGGGAGATGGTTACAACTAGAAGATTGTATAGGTGTTGTCCTTTGGCGGTGCAAGGTTATGAGTTTGCCGCAGATTTGATGGAGTTACCATTTCATGTTTTGACGTTATCTTGGGAATGGATTGGTTAAGTGAGCACAAGGCAGCGGTGGATTGTGAGTCCAAAAGGATTTCTCTGAAGTTGGCCGATGATTATGAAGTTGTGGTAGTGGGTGAGAATGTGAAATTCTTCTCCAATGTTGGTTATGCTACCTGAGCGGAGAAGATGTTTAATGGTTGCCAATCTTATTTGGCTATTGTTATGAATCCGGAAGCTAAGGGTGTTCGGGTGCAAGACATTCGAGCTATTTGTGATTATCCGAAAGTTTTTCCTAAAGAGTTGTCAGGTTTACCTCCGGATAGGGAGGTGGAGTTTCGTATTAAAACTTATGAAGGTACAACTCCGGTGTCCATTGCTCCCTATCGGATGGCACTGAATGAGTTAAAAGTGTTAAAATCGCAGCTTCAGAAGTTGTTGGATCATGGGTTCATTCGATCGAGTGTTTCTCCTTGGGGTGCTCCGATTTTTTTTGTGAAAAAGAAGGATGGATCGATGCGTATGTGCATTGATTATCGTCAGTTGAATAAGTTGACATTGAAGAACAAGCATTCGTTGCCGCGAATTGATAACTTGTTCGATCAATTTCAGTGTTTTCAAAGATAGATTTAAGGTTGGGGTATTATCAGTTGAAAGTTAAGGATGGGGATGTTCATAAAACGGCGTTTCGTATGAAGTACGGACATTACGAGTTTTTGGTGATACCGTTTGGTTTGACAAATACCCAGGCGACTTTCATGAACATGATGAATAGAGTGTTTCATGAGTACCTTGATCAGTTTCTGGTGGTTTTATCGATGATATACTCGTGTACTCTAGTACCGGGGAGAAGCATGATCAGCATTGTAATAACCCGTTTTGGGCCCTAAACTAAACCAAACCCGTTTACAATCAAACCCGACCCGAATCTAAGCCCATGACCTGACCCATTAACCAAAAACCCTAAAACAAATAACCCTAACCATAATCACTAAGCCGCCGCCGCCTCCTGGTGCTGTTTCGCCGCCACCAAGCCTCCCGCCGTCGGCCATCTAAAAACCCCAAATTCAGTCCCCAAAATTAACCAGAATCCCTAAATCTACCATCCCTAAATTAAACCCAAAATTAAAAATAACATAAACATAACCCTCTACCAACCCCATACCTTAATCTACCACCAACCCATACCCTATCTTCACCAAAACCCCAAAATTCGACGTGAGATCTGGATCTCTACAGCAACAAATAAAAAATGAGGGGTTAGTATGTTAGAATGGTTTATAAAACCAAAATCAAATCTTGTAACAAGGGGGCTGATTATTCGAAAATCAGAGAGGAAATAGAGAAAAAACCAGAGAAAAATTTAAGGTTTTTTTAGTTCGAAAAAAGAGAAATTATGGGGCTTCTGAGATCAAAAGTTGTGTAACTCGGGGAAAAGGTGTAAGTTTTTGAATTGAAATCAAAAATCACCTTTTAGTTACAAAATCAAGATCATTTTTGAGTCAAAATAGAGTGAAAGGTTCGAATCTTACCTGGGAGAGGACTGTCGTGTCTCGTCGTGAACCCTTACCGCCGGTGAACGACGTACAAGAGCAGGCTGAGCATGGCGTTTCTTATGGCGGCCGCCGTTCTGGCTCGGTGGAGAGGAAGAACGTATGATAGTTGAGAGGAGAGGGGTTTTGTAGCTTAGGGTTTGTTTTTAACCATTTCGGAAAAAAAGACCACATCTGTTTTAATCCAGGCAACGTCCAAAACGACACCGTTTGGTGTCCATATTTTACAAAAATACTATAATTACACCAAATGTCATTCTTCTTCTAACTTGTTCTCAGTTTGTCCAGGGTCTAACTATAATTTTAGTCCTTTCGGTCCATTACTGCACTCGTTTTCATCCCCTTTTTCATTTTAATTTTGCACCTTTAGTTTACATTCTATTCAGTTCGGTCACCATTGTTTTTTTATTTTCAGTCCTTCAACTATGGTTTGTTTGCATTTGCACCTTTCTATTTAACATATTTCATATTCATGCTCATGTATTTCACATTTAGTTGCATTTTAGTCCCATTTTATATTTTTTTGCCATGTCATTTAATATTTATGCATTCTAGTCTTTAATTTTAGGCTGTTTCATGCATTTTGATATGAGCATGCATTCATATTAGCATTATCACTATTATTATTATTTATTATGTGTAATATGTTATTATTATTATACAAAGTTTTTTTTGTTATATGTTAATATCATGATATATGTACATATGCTTCATATCTATTATGTACAATATTTTATTATTTTATGTTTTAATATGTATGCATATTTATATTATTGTTTGTACATATTATTTAATATTTATGAATGTTTTAGAGTAGTATTTTATTAGATTCGTTTTTATTTATGTGTTAGATTAATATTTATGTTAGATTATTATGTTATAATGTTAGTATTTTCTTGATTATCGCATCGTATTTATTTATGTTTGTCGTTTTTTTTTAAGTTTTCATTTTGGATATATAAATTGTCAATGCGGTGCCCTTTTATCCGAGTGTAAACGGGGCCAGTATCAGGCGTAATGATGGTGGTTGGGCGTTTACTCTCGGATAACGGGGCTTTTAAAATTTACTCGCACTTATGACCAAATTTTAATTTAATCTTCACTTTAATCCGGAAAGTCTAATATTAATAAAGCGGTAATTATTAAAGTACCAATTTTGGGCGGTGTGAGGGTGCTAATCCTTCCCCATCCGTAACCGACTCCCGAACCCAACATTTTTAAAATCTCTGGTTTTATGGTGTTCAGCCTACCTAAGTGGTCGGTGGCGACTCTATTTTAAATAAAATACGGTTTTTTAAAAACCCTACGGAAGATATTTTTAAAATACTTGAAATACCCCTAAACACCTTAAAACCTCTTTTAAAACCTCACATTTTTTAGATTGCTACAAGAATTTACGGATTGTGTTGCAAGTCTTGAAGGATAATCAGTTGTATGCCAAGTTGAGCAAGTGCGAGTTTTGGCTCAAGGAGGTGATGTTTCTCGTATATGTGGTATCCGCAGAGGGAATTCATGTTGATCCACAAAAAATTGAGGCTATTCTCAATTGGAAACAACCTAAGACCGTGTCGGAAGTGCGTATTTTTCTTAGGTTGATAGGTTATTATCGCCATTTTATGGAAGGGTTTTCTAGTATTGCGGCTCCATTGACAAAGTTGCTGCAAAAGGGTGTTCCTTTCGTTTGGACAGAGAAGCAACAACAGGGTTTTGAGAAGTTAAAGGAGGTTTTAACACATGCTCCTATGTTAATTCAACCGAAATCTGGGAAGGAGTTTGTGGTTTATAGTGATGTATCGTATGCTAGTTTGGGTTATGTGCTGATGTAGGATGGAAAGGTTGTGGCCTATGAGTCGAGGCAGTTGAAAGTTCATGAGCGCAATTATCCAACTCATGATTTGGAGCTTACTACTGTAGTGTTTGCCTTGAAGATTTGTCGACACTACCTTTATGGAGAGAAGTGTGTGGTCTTTACGGATTATAAGAGTTTGAAATATTTGATGTCTAAAAAGGATTTGAACTTTAGGCAACGAAGGTGGTTGGATTTGCTTAAGGATTACGACTTGACAATTGAGTATCATCCTGGAAAAGCCAATATTGTTGCGGATGTGTTGAGTCGTAGGGTGGCGGTTGAGCTTAGGGCAATGTTTACAAGGTTGAGTGTGACGCGGGAAGGTGGGTTGTTGGCTGAATTGCAAGTTAAGCCTACGCTGTCACAGTTGATTAAGGCTAAGCAACCATATGATGATTCATTGGTTCCTCATGTTAAGGACATAGCAGATGGTAATCCGCCGGATTTTCATTTTGATGATGATGGTGTTTTGTGCTTCAAGGGTCGAATAGTGTGCCGGAAGTCCCGAAGCTCAAACACACTATTTTGGTGAAAGCATATTCTAGTCCTTTTGCTATGCATCCTGGTAGTGCCAAAATGTATCGTGATTTTAAGGAAATGTACTATTGAGTTGGTTTGAAAAAGGATGTGGCAGAGTTTGTGTCCAAGTGTATGGTGTGTCAGCGGGTTAAAGCTGAACATCAGTTTCCATCCGGGTTGTTGCAACCGTTGAGAATTCAGGAGTTGAAATAGGAGAGAATCACCATAGATTTCATGTCAAGGTTGCCGTTGACACCGGCTAAAAAGGATTCCATTTGGGTGATTGTCGATCGGTTTACGAAGTATGCACATTTTCTGCCAGTGCATACGTCGTACACCTTGTACAAGCTAGCGGGTTTATTTATATATGAGATTGTGCTTTTGCACGGGGTAGCAAAATGGATCATTTCTCATAGAGATTCGAGGTTTACATCAAGGTTTTAGAGATGTTTATATCAGGCTTTGGGTTCGAGGTTCAGTTTTAGTACCGCGTATCATCCTCAGACGGATGGGCAGTCTGAGCGTGTTATCCAGGTCTTGGAGGATATGCTAAGGTGTTGTATTATTGAGTTTCAAGGAACTTGGGAGAAGCATTTTCCGTTGGTGGAATTTTCTTATAATAACAGCTATCAAGCGAGTATACAGATGGCCCCATTTGAGGCATTGAATGGCTGGATGTGTCGTACGCCCTTATGTTGGGCTGAGGTAGGGGAAAATCATGTTTCCTTGCCACATGTGTTGAAAGGCACGGATGAGAAAGTTAAGCTTGTATGTGAACGCTTAAAAGTGGTTGCGGATCGGCATAAATATTACGCAGATTTACAGCGTAGGGAAATTGAATATGCAGTGGACGATCGTGTGTTCTTAAAGGTGTCACCGTGGAAAAAGGTGATGCAGTTCAGACGTAAGGGCAAGCTTAGTCCGAGGTTTATTGGACCATATGAGATTGTGGAGCGGGTTGGTCCTATGGCTTATCGATTGAGGTTGCCTCCCGAGCTTGAGAAAATACATTATGTGTTCCATGTATCCATGTTACGGAAGTATCGGTCAGATCCTTCGCATGTTATGCCGGTGGAGCATATTGAGTAGAGACCGGATTTATCCTTTAAGTAGCCGGTGGAAATCCTTGATTCCAGCAGCAAGGTTCTACGTGGTAAGATAATATAACTGGTTAAAGTCTTGTGGCGACATCGAGGTGTCGAGGAAGCCACTTGGGAAAGCAAGGCGGATATGTTGGAGCAATTTCCGCATCATTTTCCTCCAGGTAAATTTTGAGGGCGAAATTTCTTAAGAGGGGGAGAGTTGTAACGCCCCGGTTTTTGGCCTAGCGATTTGAGTCGAATTCGGGAGCGAATATTTTTTTGAAAGATAAAATATGGGAAAATGTTTTAAAATCATATTTTATTATATTAAAAATATTGGTGAAATAAATTTTGGAAAACGAGCTTTGGAAGGGTGACATTTTGGCTAGTGACCAAAATGCAATTTTTGAAAACTTTTTTAAAAGGTGACTGTTTTGCAAAAATTCAAAACTTTGAATCTTTAAGGAGCTATTTTACCATTTGGTCTAATCTGAGTTTTCTCTTAATTAGGATTATTTTAAAAAGGTTTTAATTAAAAAGAATTAAAGAAATATTTAGTTATAAGGTGGTTATTTTTCTAAAACACTATTTGACGTAACTTTTCTTCTCTCAAATTTTCTCTCAAAACACTCTCATACAAACACTCTTTTTCCATCAGAGATTTAAGGTAATGATCTTAATTTCTTAACTCATTGATTTGCTAAATGATTTCTCAATTTGTTTTCCAAAAATCTCATTGAATTTCTTTGTTTTCCAAGAGGAAAAACCATCCAATTAAGGGGAAACTCATTCATTGGTGGTAAGTTTCATTCTTCTCCTCTAATGAAAGGTTCTTTACTGAAATTCCCAAGTTCTTGGATCTTTACATATGTTTTCTAATAGGTTTTGAGTAATTAATTATGGATTTTAGCTTAATTAAGGTTTAATTGATGGATCTTGTATTTTTCGATTTATAGCTGTTTTTCCAGTGATGTGGATTGATTTCAATCTTATTTTGGATGTATTATAATGTGGATAAGTTGTTTTTAATAATGGAATCCTGAAATTGGTTGAATCTCTAATTGTTTAGGTTGTTAGCTAAAGGTTTTTGGGTTGTTTAAGGTGTTTAATCAGTGTTGGAAGTAAAATGATGTTGTGAATGAGTTTTTAGATATCAATTGATGAATCTTGATGTTTTGAATCGTTATAATATGGCTGGGTTAAGATTGAGTAGTGTTTGAGGTTGATTTCGGTAAGCTTCAGATGAGTTTTGAGTGGGCATCTTGAGAGCTACGGGATTTTGGGTTGAAACAGTGTGTTGGATGCATTTTAATGCATGTTTCCTCTGGTTTTGTGTGGCCGAAACAGGGGATAATCAAGGCGTAGCATCTTGAGGTGGTTCTAGACTTGTCGGGAGCTTGTTTCGTGGTAGCAAGCAAGGCGAAGTGAAATCGGTGAGTGGAAACAGTCTTAAAAGTATTTCAAAGGTTTGAAAGTGGTTTTGGGAGTTTAGGATAAGTTTGAAACACTTACCTAAGCTCAGAAGTAAGTTTCCCTCTTTTGCTCTTTAATATCGGTTCGGATATGAGCATATGGAGTTCATGTTTTGGTCGTAAACATGGTTTGTTTTTACTTACTGTAAATACATGATTTGGATTACATATGCAGTGGCTTAAAAGTGTATTAAATGCTAGTGAGCATTGGTTTTTATTCCGGTCGGGAATGTGATATTACTATGGCAATGTGATTTGCATATGTAGGGATTTTGTGTAATGCATTGTAAAATAGTGAGTAAATGGTTTCATAAATGATATATTGGCTATGTGACAAGGTGAGAAAACATTCGGATATAGTTGGCATACCATAGGATAAAGTGCACTATAATATGGTTAAAAAATCGATCGTGGGTTAAGAGTCCTTGAGGTATAGCGGTCGGCTACCCGGACTATGTTGTTACCACTTGGGTTGACCAGTCGGTTCCCCTTGTTGATGTAAAGCTTGCGGTCGGCAAGGTTGTAAAGTCATACGGTCGGCATGGGGTAGTCTTGATGATGGTCGGTCATTAAAGGAGATCTGTGTATTCGATGTGTAAAGTTAACAGTCGGTTAACTAAATATTAGCGGTCGGCTAATCAAGGATATTGGTCGACTACCCGGAGTCACTATAATTGCCAATAATGAGAATTCTAATGTTGAATCTATTTATAATGCTTTGGGATTTAAGCATGGTTTTGTATATAATGCTTTGGGATTTAAGCATAGTTTTGTATATAATGCTTTGGGATTTAAGTATGGTTTTGTATTTGATGCTTTGGGATTAAGAATATGGAATATATATATATATTGTTTTGCATATGGTTGATACGCATGTTCTGATTTGAAGCTATTGGAACTTGCTTAGGTCGTAAGCATGATTTGAAAACAAGTGTTGGCTTTCAAGGGTTTTAAATGCATCATCGTTTAAGAGCATCCTCACGAAGCAAGTGTGCTTACGCTCTCTTTTCTCTAATGATGCAGAGCATTAAAGCTTGGAGGCAGCAAAGGCAAGGATTAAGTGATCCAAAGACAAGACTATTTGAGTATGAACTCGGTTTTAGTTTTCGGTTAATAAGGCAATGTGTTCGCCATGGATTTTTGGGATTTGTAATTCAGTTTTCCCTAGTTTTAAGCATGTATAATGTTGTGATTTTGGAGCTTGATTGTTGATGTTTCGCATATCGTGCATCGTTACCTATGGTTGATGTTATATGGTTACCTAGGTATGCATCTAGATGGTTTTGCTTGGATGACATGCTTTGATGAGCTAATCCTGTTGAGTATGGTATTGATGTGTTGTTGGTATGGTTTTCTTGTTGATAAATGGTTAATTGAGCATCTTGGTATGTTTGGTGGTGAGTTATAGGGAGTATGCCTCTAGATCAATCTTTTGGTGGCATAATCTTGTATTGTAGTTAAACCTTGGTACAAGTGTTGTTAAATGTCATGTTGAATGCTTATATGTATGTTTGCAAGTTTCTAGGACCTAAATGCATCTAGTTTTGTGTGAAAAACAAGCTAAAAATGTTATAACCGGTCTAAGCGAATCAAAACATGTGTCCCCGTACGGGTACGGCTAGGCCACTTCAGGCATAACGTTTCGATACCCGGGAGGGTGTTTTGATATGGACCTGCCTTTCCAGGCTTAACGTTTTGGTACTCGAGCAAGTGTTTCGATACGGTCATAGGCATTTTTGCCATGCGTTTCGATACGTGATCAAGCTTTTCGGTACAGGTTTTAGCTATTGGATTCTGAGTTTTTGAAAACATAAGGGCGTATCGAAACACTAGTAAGCGTACCGGTACGGATACCATTAAATTGGTTATTTTGGAATCTTGAAGGTTTCTGGTTCTTTCATTTTGGTCCTTAAGTCTTGGGAATGCAATTGTATAAGTTGGGATGATTAAATTGACCTGGAATTTATCATGTTGTCATGTAAATGGACTAATTGAGGATTGGTAACCTTAAAATCATTTTTGGTCTTATAATTTAAAGTAATTACATTTTAGTCCTCAATTTTGAGTATGATGCAATTGATTGTCTTTTGTGACTTGTTTCATTCGAGAACTCACCTGCTATGAGTATGAACATGTAGGAATAATAATTTGTATTTATACAAGATAAAAGAAAAAATGGACTGACTTTTCGTAACCTTTCTCTGGTTTGCTTCGGCAAACCTAATATAGCACTCTCGGTTCAGTCGGGCGTCTAGGTCCTGTCGAAGGGGTTACAATTAGCCATTTATTCCATATTTGGGTTATGAACCTTGATTTCTCAGTTTTAAAATTTGTTTTATACCTTTAGGGACCCATTAGACCCTTTACCACAAATTATAGGACCCTAGAATGCAACCTCAATTTTCTTGGGCATATTTCCCAACGAGTATTGATACACCTTTATGGGTATCGGTACACCCCTCTAGGTACCGGTACTCCTCCCTGAGTACTGATGCTCGAATTAGGTTTGAAAGATTTGGTGCCTCAAGCAGTACCAATACACTTAACCCTTTATCGGTACTCAACATTGGTACGTGATCCACCCGTACCGATCTATAACCGTACCGGTACTCCTACCTTTGCGTACCGGTACGCGAAAGCCTCATTCAGGAAATAAAACAGTGGTACCGATACACACCCGAGCGTACCGGTACACAAAAATACCACTGGAATTTCTACCAAGCATGGGGTACCGATACGCTACCTACTGTACCGGTACGCCCCTTACACAACACCCCATTTTCTTGCTAAAGTGTACAGATACAGGCCATCCTGTATCGATATGCGAGGCTAGATTTCAAACTCTGAAGCACGAGGTTTCACCATCCCAACCCTTAACCTATATGGTTAAGCCTAAAAACGTTCTTACGTGTTATTTAAGGTATATTAGGTGGTTTACTACCAATTTTTACACCTTAACAATGCCTAATTTATAATTTGCCATTAAAGGGGTTTAAAGCTTCTAAACCTTAACTTTGTAACCCAAAACCATAAATCACACAAAGCAATCATTTTAGGATGTTCATGAAATAAAGGAGTTAGAAATGTACTGACCTTAAAGCAAGCAATCCAAAATAGAGCACCCACCAAGCTTCTCTCACTTCTTTTCCTTGGTTCAAGCTTCCAAACTCAACTTCCACCAAACCAAGAGATGAACACCTTGAAAGATATATCCTTGTTTGCTGATGAACTCTTCCTTGATGACCAATCCGAGATTCTCACTCAACCCTCACAAAATTCCACTTTTACCTTGAGTTGGGTGGATGTTTGAATGGGAAGATGGTAGGAAGAAGATGGAGACAAGATGACTTCATCCTCCTTCCAAGAATGCAAAAAATAATGAAGGCATCAGCCTTTGTCCTCCCTTGAGGGGAAATTACCCTTTTACCCTTTATTATTCCTTCCACACCAAAACGCAAACCCTTTATCCTCATGTGGATTTGATAGCTTGGATTCCTTTATTGATGCAATTGTGCCTAATGCTATCGTATAGATTTCATGAAGTTTTCAAAGTTTGATGGAGGGTTAACCGAGAGCCAAATGATTGCACACATGAAAGATTTGGAATCAATGAGCAAGGTTTTCAAGTCTTTCATTGGGATGGGTTATTATAACACTCATGTTCCTCCTATGACTTTGAGGAACATAATGGAGAATCCAGCTTGGTACACTCAATACGCTCCTTACCAAGCTGAGATATCTCAAGGGAGGCTTGAGTCTTTGCTTAATTACCAAACTTTGATTATTGATATCACCGGTGTGTTAGACATACTAGAGATACATATCACTTGACTGCCAAGAACTGCACCCATTTCTGTGTTGATATTTGTAAGAAGCTGACTGGGAAACGAAATCCTAAATGGGTAAATCGACTGCCATTTTATCTATAGAGGGAGGGGTTAGGGTTTGGTTAGAGAATTTTTAAAGAAAGAGAGATATTTTGCTGAAGATGGTGAAAATACGAAGTTTTAAAATTTTTAAGGTCAAATTGAAAATTAATTAACGGGTTTAACGGTTGGTGACTAAAACAGTAATGGTCGAAAATATAAGTAGCAAAAATAATATTTTTTAAATTAGGTGACAAAAATAGAACAAGCTATAAACAAAAAGGAGATCCAATGAAATTTACACTTATTTTATCACCTTGCCAGTTAAGTTACGGGTATTGGTGCAAGTTCTATTGGAATTTGTTAAGTCTCCTGCTTTTTCAAGGAGGCACGACTTGAGTCCCTTTATGATGGGTCCCTTTGTACAATAGCCATTACTTCCACTAAATAATTACCAAAAATACTAAATAATTAAATTTGGAAAAAAATACTAAAAAATAATTAAAAAAGAGTCTAGTATCAAGACCGTTACCCTAACTATTTTATTTTATTTTATTTTATTTTTTATAATTAATAAATAGTTTCTACTGCCCTCTTCTTGTAAAAATGTCAAATAAATGGCACCCACGTGCAATGTAGCTCAAGTTGTTCTATAGGAATTTGTGACCTTTTTTCTTTTAAATAATCCAATAACAAGTAAAACTAAAACAACTAGGGTTTAGGGGGAAAGTAAACAAGTTTAAAAGTTAATTCAATTAATTTTGATTTGATTTTTATTGAATTTGGTTTAATTTTAATTCATTGTAAATTTAATTTGACTTGGTTTAACTTGTAAATTGAAATATATATATAATTATTCAAATTGAATTTACATATATTTTTATTTAGTAATTAATTATCTTTTTTACAATATAAAAATATTTATTTCTATATTAGTGAAAAAAATAAAAAAATATAGAAAAATAGTTTTTTTAAATGATAAATTAAGTTGTGTCCGATAGATATGAATTGGCCTAGATTAATTCTATTTTCTTTTGAGTTTTCAATTCATTTTTTTTAATTTAATTCTTAAAAAATAAAATACAACGCAATACATTAATTACAATTTCTTTTTTCCAAGGTTGAACTATTATCACATCAATAAAAAAACTACCAAGAAGTTTGAGATTGATTAGAACTTTGAAGTTCAAACTTTGATTGAAGTTAAATTGAGTGTTATTTTTTAAATTTAATTTAAGATGAGATAATATTAAACCACTTAAACTCACTCAACTTAATTTGTTTAATAAAGACCGAGATTAATTGTCAATCGAGTATAACTCAATTAGTATCATCGTTGGTATAATATACAAGAAAATATTAAATTGAATATGCTTCAGCGCTTAACATCCTCTAATTTATATAAAATTATGTAAAAAAACATATCTAATTGAGCCTTTATGAAAAACCAATTTTAATAGAAATGAAACTCCGAAAAAAAAACACACATGATTATTGTTAATACTTTTTCCCCATTTTCCCATCACTATCATCAACTTCATGTTTTTCATTGTCTATCAACATCTACTGACGAAGCTGTGTATAGTGTGAGAGAGACCTAAATTTTTTGTGTCCAATTGTTTTTAAATTACTCTTAGTTTTAAAATTAAGAAAATTAAGTCACACTCCCTCATATTTTTCAATTTAAATATTTATTAGATTATTGTTAGTTTAGAATTAGGTAAATTAAATTTAGCCTCCATTTTTTTAAATATTTTTAAAGTGTTTAACAATTTTGAAACTAGTCAAATTAGACTTAAACTTAAATTTGACAAACTTGACCCGAGATCTAAATTGATTAACCCAATCCGAGATCCCATATAGACCCAAACATGATGGTCTAAACTTGATCCAAACCCGACCGAAACAAATCAAACCAAACTAAAACTGAATCAGATTTTAGATGAATCGAAAATCAACCTAAATTGAAAGTAATAGAAACCGAAAGCAACCCGAACCGAAGCAATCCACATTTTATTTGCTCATCTTTCAACAAAAAAAAAACACATTTTATTTGCTCAAATAAGTATATTTTATTCTCATTTTATATTATATTGCTAATTAACAACCGCCTTTAGTAATAATTTAATGGGTTAATATCATTTTCTCCTTTAAAAGATCATATCTTTCATATATTGATGCAATTGAAAATCGATCAATCCGATATTGGATCAAATAAAAAATAACTGATTCGACATTGACCCGAACCGAAAATTGATCGTCTGATATTGATCTGACCCAAAAATTTAGATATGATACTAACTTGAACGGATACCCTACTCAACCTAAAATATCATAATCTCAAACTAAATCTAAGACCCAAATCAAACTTAAACCGAAAGCAATCCGACCAAAACTGAACCCGATCCAAACGACACAACTATCCCTTATAATATAACCTCCTAGTGTTTAAATTTTAAAAAAAATATGTTTAAATAATAAGTACATAGATCGATTGATAAATTAGACGTTAAAAATTTTATGAAAAATTTAAAAAAAATGCTTAAAGGTCTCATTGTAACTTAAATTATAATATCAATTTTACCGAGTTGTCTCTTGAAGTTTTTTTTTTAGATTTTGACCCCTAAAAGTTCAATCGTTACCTTCCTTACCCCACATTTTTATATATTTAAAAAATTCATAGACCAATCAGACTGCATGCCATATTGTTAACAAAAAATCAGCTGAGTTTAATAAAGAGGAAAATTGCATGTTAAGTCTGCCCAATTTTTTTGTCCATTTTAGTCCCTAAATTTTTTTATTTAACCTGAAATTGACTCATATTTCTTTCTATTTTTTTAAATTTAATCCAATTTTTTTAGTATGGTGATGTTATTGTTCATTTCAGTCTCTAAAAAAATTTCTAACTTGAAATTCACCCCTATTTTTTCCTTAATTTTTGTAATTCAGTCCAATATTTTTAATGATGAAATTATTGTTCATTTTAGCCTCTAAAAATTTATTTAACCTAGAATTGACCCCTATGTCTTTCTAATTTTTACAATTTGGTTCAATATTTTTAATATGACTATATTATTGTTCATTTTAGTCTCTAAAATTTTATTTTAGCCAAAATTAACCCCTATTTCTTTCTAATTTTTAAAATTTAGTCCACTATTTTATAATTAGAGATGTAAACAAAGGTCATTTTCGAACTTGTCATGATTTTGCACATATATTCCATTGGTTCATTTTTTTTCAAAAAAAAAAACTCATGTGTTTAGTATGTCTTTGGACGTTGTATCCTCACTCTTTATCTTGATTTCCAATCAACACAAATATTGGATAAGGATCTTTAAAAAAATGTTAGAACAACATATGGCATTACATAAGATTCAGGCACTTTCTGTCTTATACATGTTTTCCACACTTTAGCTTTCAATTCTTGATTTTTCATTGCTCAATGTAAAGTTAAAGTGTGGAAAACATTGAGTAATGAAAGATTACAATGATAAACTTTACATTGAGCATGTAATCGCCTGCTCCGTCACAACAAATGAAGGAAGCCGATTGAAACCGCATATACAACAGCTCAAGGCATACTCTAATTTCTGTGTTGGTGTACCACCATCTACCTATGTTTACATCTCTAATTATAAAAATAATGGACTAAAATTTAAAAATTAGAAAGAAATATGCTTAAATTTTTGCTATATTAAAATTTTTGAGACTAAAATGAACAAAAATATTATCATATTAAAAAATATTAGACTAAATTATAAAAATTAGAAAGAAATGAGAGTAAATTTCAGCGAAAATAAATATTTTTATGAACTAAATTGAATAAAAATAAAATTTAATGGACTAAACATGCAATTTACCTTTTTATTAAAGTTGGTTGAATTTTTATTAACAAAGTAACATGTGGCACGTTTTGATTGGTCCATTAGATAATTTAATTAAAAAATGGGGGATAACGATTAAAACTTTATGGGGGCCAAAACATCCCAAAAACTTTAAGGGATAACTCGGTGAAAATAATATAGTTTAGGGGTAATGGAACCTTTTAAGCCTAAAAAATGATTATCCTCTTTGTTACGTTTTATGAATGATCAATCGATCAACGATAATGTCTTTTAATTATTTTAATTATTTTCGTAAGAGACTTTTTAATCCTTTTTATTTAAAAATAATAACTTTTATTTTTTTAAAGAACTACTTAAAAGGGTATTTAGATGCTCAAACATAATTAGTTGCTAAACTAAAAATGAAAGCTGTTAGATTTTTTTCTATCTTGTCATTACTCCATTTCTAATTAAAGCAATGTTCGTCCGTCGTCAGACCCACTTTGTTTTACTAAAGCTGTAAAGTAAACCCCATGAAAAAGAAAAAACAAAGCTTAAACAAAAAGATTCGGTGCAAAAGCACCCCACTGCTTATATATTCCCACTCTGTCTTCTCCAACTAGCAAGCAGCGGCGTCTAAACAACAAGACAACATGAAAATCTTCCTTTTCTTCTTGTACTTGTCCCTCTCATCTTCCAATGTAAGAAACTAAATTCCCTTTTCTTGTCTGTTTTTCCAATCTATATTGTTGCTTTAATTTTATTCTATTTCCAGGTGGTGGTGCATGTTCTGTGTACAGTGGAGAACCCATTTACGGCCAAAGCCTCGTTCATTCGTTACTGGAACAACCACATTTCCAACACTCTTCCGAAGCCGCCGTTTCTCGTCGCCAAAGCTTCTCCGCTCAACGCTGTTGACTTGGTTAAACTCACCAAGCTCGCCGACCATAACTCTCTGTCTTCCCACATCGGAGAGTTTTGTTCCTTGGCCAATCTTTTCTGCGAGTCCTCGGAACTAGGCGTCGTCGACAAGGGCAACAAGGATGCGAGCTTCGCGGTGTATTCCGGTAAAAGCTTTAAAGGTTATGGCATGGCGAGACGCGGAGGAGTCGACTCGTTCAAGAACTACTCCGACGGGCTGAACACTCCCAATGAATCCTTTAAAAAATACAGCGGGGGATCCAACGGTCATGGAGAAGAGTTCACGAGCTATGCCAAAGATGCCAACGTTGCTATTGATAACTTCACCAACTACGGCTCCGGCGCCACCGGAGGCTCTGGTGGATTCAACAACTATCAGGAACGAGTTAACGTGCCAAACCTCCGTTTCACCAGCTATGACTCGAATGGTAACAACCATAAACTCTCTTTCTTGAGCTACAGCTCCGAGACGAACTCGGGCTCCCAAGCATTCGTCAATTATGGGAAGAAGGGGAAGTCAGTTCCGGTGGAGTTCACAAGCTACAGCGGTAATGCTAACACCATCGGGTCGAGTTTTACAGGGTACGGGGTGTTGGGGAAAGCGGCGAACGACTCGTTTAAAGCCTATGGTGACTCAGGTAACAATCCCCACAATAACTTCAAAACTTATGGTTTAGCTTCTGAGTTGGGGATTGACAGCTTCACTAGCTACAGAGATTCAGCCAATGTCGGAGATGATTCGTTTCAGTCTTATGCAAGGGATTCAGATTCCGGGAAAGTTAATTTTGTAAATTACGGGAAAACATTTAATGTTGGGAATTCTACATTCAAAGAATATGGGAAAGGATCCACTGGTTCCACCACCATAGGGTTCAAATTGTATGATTTGGCTCGTTCATTTGTTGATTATGCCAAAAAGGGTGTCTCGTTTGCTGGATACTCGAACTCAAGCTCCAAAGAAACGGCCCCATTGCCGACTAGTGGCGTTTCCGTAAATAGATGGGTTGAACAGGGTAAATTCTTCAGGGAGTCCGCTTTGAAGCAAGGGAATGTCATGGTGATGCCCGACATTGTCGATAAGATGCCCCGAAGGTCGTTTTTGCCCCGGGGGATTTCAAGTAAATTACCGTTTTCAACCTCCCGGTTGTCCGATCTTAAGGAAATATTCGGATCGAGCATGGAACCTGTGCTTGTGAACGCACTGGCGGAATGCGAGAGGCCGGCGAGCCGAGGTGAGACCAAGCGGTGCGTTGGGTCGGTGGAGGACATGATTGACTTCGCCACCTCGGTGTTAGGCCAAAATGTGAGGGTCAGAACGACGGAAAATGTGAAGGGGTCAAAGCAGGAGATCGTGATCGGAGAAGTCAAAGGGATCAACGGCGGGGAGGTGACTGAATCGGTATCATGCCATCAGAGTTTGTACCCGTACCTACTCTATTATTGTCACTCGGTGCCCAAGGTTAGGGTTTATGCAGCTGATATTTTGGATGTTAAAAGCAAGTCCAAGATTAATCATGGTGTTGCCATCTGTCATCTCGACACGTCAGCATGGAGTCCAACTCATGGTGCCTTCGTGGCACTTGGATCTAGCCCTGGACGAATTGAAGTCTGCCATTGGATCTTTGAGAATGACATGACTTGGACTATTGTGGAATGAATTACTTAGATTTTTTTTAATAATGAAAAAAGAAAGGTAATTTTGGTCCTACTTGGTCATTTATATTTCTCATATGAAAATGGGTTCGATTGATTTTGTATTGTTATAATTGATTATGGAGTTATTGTCTTTTAGGAATGTAGTTAATATATTTGCTAATTTAAACGAGTTTGAGCAATCTATATCCACAATATATATGTTTTTAAAAAACTAAAAATATATATTATCATATAATGACACTAAAATATTAAAATATTAAAAAAGCGTATTACTCACATAATTAATAAATTATTTAACACTATGCATATAATTATTTGTTAAATAGAATTTTAATAAATTTTGTTTTCTGTAAATAATTATTTTACGTATAACAAAAATTGGTATTATTTATAATATTTTTGGGTTAATCGTCGGTATTCAATTCATTGGTAACTAATTTGGATCGAGCACTATTTTGGCTCGTTATGGAGGCGACGCTCCCAACTCAATTGTTCCATTCATAACGCCAATAGGGATGGGTAGAGGGGCTAGGGGCGGTCACCCCTCCGAAAATTTGAAATTCATATATAATTTATAAATTTTCTATGTGTTTTCGATTGAAAATATATTTTCTCCCCCTTAAAATTGTACAGGTTCACCCCTTTAAATTTTATAGAATTATTCAAACTTTTATTTTTACTTAAAAGATTTAGTGTATCATTACACTAAACAACACGTTGTTGATGGAATTATTTATAATATTAACACTACATTTTCATTCCGTACAATTTAAAAGAACAAGTTAGAAACTTGATTCAAATCGTTATAATGACAGCCTTCACATCTATACCTACTACGGCATCTACTATAAAAGCAATCCCTTGAGCGTGGTATTGAGCTCACCTAACCATGGTTAATGAGATGAGTTAGAAAGATAGTTGAGGCATAAAATCATAAATAAACTACTTTCAATCCGACCTTGAATAATTATATGAAAATTGAACTCAATACCCACAATCAATTTGGAAATTTGTATTGAACCTAACAAGTGATCTCATAGAAAAAACAGATGATGTTCATCTTAGGAGACCCGGGTTCAACCACTTTATTTACAATGTGTGCATTGTCAAAGGGTTAAGAATATGCATAAACATTACTTCCTTGTAATCACATTTAGACTATTCATTTTTTTGAAATTTTGTATTAGAATTTTGGTAACTTTTTTTAAAAATTTAAATACATTAATTTTATTATTTTATTATCTTTATTACTTTTTCAATCAATTAAATGCACATATTTACAATAATTATTGTTGTACCTGTTACCTCTCCAAAAGTATTATTTTTAATGCCAATCTTACAATGCTTTTGCTTGTTTTTAGGTACATTTAGTCGCATTAGGATGTTAAAATCATACATTTACATAAGAAGTTTAGAATTATGTTTATGCCAGTGTGAAGGGTTGTTTTGTTGGCAATTTTGCAGGTTTGACATAGTATTTGACACAGAAAAGCAGTGCAGTAAGGAATGCCAAAGAAAATGCCGAGTGTTATTGGCACAGTTGGACCAGACAATGCCAAGCACCGGCTGGCAGAAAAGTGAACTTGATGCCATGCTAAGAAGCTATTGGACCCCGAAAAAATAAGACAAGATTAGGCTCCAAAAAGATAGCAATTGGATCAATCTCCGAGAAAATAGCGAATAAGATGGTGCCAAGATTGGTTGGCAGATTCATGCCAAGCTTGGATGCCAAGGCAACGTCGGCAGTATGACGTCAGCCCTAGTCTGATCAGCTCTATTCAAACTTGGATAAGATGATTATCCCTTATCCCTTGAGCACTTGAAATTCGAAAATTGAAGAGCTTATCCTATCCCTTCCTTGCATGCCTATTTAAACACCAACCAAGCAAGCATTTGAGAAAGATTTTTTGGAGGAGAGTTCTTCCGGGTGATCAAGTGAGAAGTTAGAGTGCAAGATGATTGACAACCGGCTGCACCTAGGAGGGTGGTTCGACCAGCTTGGCCGAGAGCCTGGATCTTGAAGGGCTGCATCGAGAGACCCATTTTCGCCCATTCTCTCTTTTGAGTTGTTTTACCTTGTTTTTAATGATGATGTACTTTGAAAACGTTTATGTTTTTTTTGTTAAATCCCTCACCATGAACTAATCTAATAGTTGGTGGGGAATATTTAAGTTGAACGCTGTTTTATGTTTTAGTTTTTGATAATAAATCTGCCTTGGCAATGTTTTATCTTTTCGGCATACTTTAATGTTTTTTAAATACTATGCCAAGCGAGAGCTGACATTGTTGGCCTCTTACCCCTCAATATCTTAACAAACTTGGTGTGGCAACGATTAAGTTGTTGAATACTAAGGAGAGAAGCTTCGAGAGAAGTCGTTCAAGCAGATGAACTTACTTCGGGAGTGAAATCTACCCCATAGGAGTATAGATTGGATCTTAATCAAATTGGTTTATTTAAAAGCAAGCACTATAGAGATATAGGGGTTTTTACATGATCAATTTAGGGAAATGACCGTCGAGAGAGGCTTTGCTAATTTAGAATCTGATCGGCAAACAATGCCAAGACAGGTTGTTATTAAAGGCTGGCACGACATAAATAGCGTAAAAACCAGTCATTCCTTGCCAACGCTCATCATTCATTAAAGCACATTCCTTGCCAACGTCTTTGCTTTACTTTTATTTCTTTTCTATTCAATTATTTCCAAAACCAACTTCAAAACAAAACAACTTTTTCTTAAGGCAAGTAACAATCAATACAATAGAATTCCAAGTCAATCTCTATAGGATCGATACTCAGCTTAACTGTTGTATTACTTGCACGCAAAAGACTCATCTTGGCACTGTTTTATACTTTTCCAACATATCTTCTGCCCCTTTTGCCAGCATTTCACCTAGAAAGTCTACAAGTTTTTGGCGTCGTTGCTGGGGATTGCAACGTAGTTGATTGTTTTCAAAAAAATTTACTTGCCTTTCTTTTATTTTTAATTTTGTCTTTATCGGTGTATGACCAGAAGCCACCTTGTGGTGGACGAGTGGCCATACGATCCTAAAATTGAGAGAACCTTGTGGAGGTTAAAAAGAAGATTTAGAGAGATGAATAATCAAGGTAATAGACGGAATGGTGTGGTGAAAAATGAAGAAAATCCACTTAACAATGAGATGCCACCACCACATGTTGTCCCAATTGTTGAAGAATAGAGACCTATTCGAGAACATTCAGCACCAACTATTGACAATCTGATGCCAAGACTTGTTGGCACAGAGGTAAATGCTGTCAGTTTTGAACTTAAGCCAGTGATGATTCAAACTCTTTTGAATGTATGTCAGTTTGATGGAGCACTTACTCGAGATCCGAGGCAACATCTGAAGCAGTTCATGGAGATTTGCCAGTTATTTCAACAAACTAGAGTATCTGAAGATACCGTGAAGCTAAAGTTAGTCACTTTTTATTTGAGAGATAGAGCTAAGGCTTGGCTCAATTCTTTGCCACCTGGCTCAGTTACTTCATGGGTAGACCTATGCCAGAAGTTCTTGACAAGATTTCAGCCGCCAACACTCACTGCTAAGCTACGATGTGAGATCATTACATTCAGACAGGCCGAGGATGAGACCTTATATGATGCATGGGAAAGATTTAAAGATCAGTTGAGAAAGTGTCCTATGCATGGACTCCTGAATTGGACCCAAATACAAACCTTTTACAATGGATTGAATACACAAACGAGGACTGTTGTTGATGCTTCAACAGCCGGTTCATTGCTTGATAAGAAGTATACCGAGGTTGTTGACATTTTTGAGAGGATTGCAATCAATGATTTTGAATACCCTGTTGCCAGACTTGGGATCGGAACCAAAACTAGTGGGAAATTGTAGGTTGATGAACTAACGTCCATTCATGCTGAGATTTCCAACCTCACTAGCATGGTGAGAACGTTGCAAAAGAACAATGAGTCTCAAGAAGTTAAAGCATTTGACCCATTATGTACAATTTGTGGAGAGAACCATCATGTGGATGAATGCCCTACCAACCCTGAATCGGTAAATTTTGTTGGCAATGTTAATCGTTACTATAATCCTAACTCTAATACTTATAAATGCAAGTTAGAGACAACACCCCAACTTAGCATGGGGAAATCAAGGAGGTAACCAGTACAATGCCCAGCGCCAGAATTCCCAGAGGCAGAATAACAATGTCATGCAAGCATTCTATCAGAATGCCATGCCACAAAAAGCTCAAAACAATTTCCAGCAAGGGCAGGGACTCAACCAATGAGGCACTCTCACAGAATACATGAGAGGAATGATGCCACAGTCCAAAGTTTGGCAGCATCAATGATAAACTTGGAAATCCAGCTTGGGCAGATTGCCAGTGCACTCAGCAATCGACCCCAAGGAGCATTGCCAAGTGACACAGAAGATGCTCGGCACAAAGACAATGAGCAATGCAAAGCTATAACTCTTCAGAGTGGTAAGCAGTTTGAGATTGAGAAGGTTGCTAAGCAGCCAATTAATTACCAAATTGAGAAGCCAGTGTCAGTAGAGAACCCTAGAGAAATGGAGAAAGAGGAAAAATAGATGATGCCAGAACCGATGCTAGTACAGATGCCAAACAGACTAATGCCAGCACTGCCTTGGCAACGCCAGTAGAGCTGGCACATGTTTATCTGCCACCACCATTTCCAGCAAGACCTCAAAAGCATAAGCAAGACCAGCAATTCAAGCGCTTCTTGGAAGTTCTTAAGCAATTGCAAATCAACATTCCATTGGTAGAAGCCCTTAAGCAAATGCCCAACTATGTCAAATTCATAAAGGACATTCTGTCCAAAAAGAGGAAGTTTGGAGACTTTGAAACTGTTGCTCTCACTGAGGGATGCAGTGCGATGATCCTAAACCGTCTGCCACCAAAGTTGAAAGATTCAAAAAGTTTTACTATTCCTTGCACCATTGGCAACGAATTCATGGGCAAGGCACTGTGTAACCTAGGAGCCAGCATCAACTTGATGCCAATGTCAGTTTTTAGGAAGCTTGGCTTAGAAGCAAAACCTACCACTGTGACACTTCAGCTGGCAGATCGATCCTATGCACATCCTAAGGGTAAGATTGAGGATGTGTTGGTAAAGGTAGACAAATTTATTTTTCCAGCTAATTTTATCATTTTGGATTATGAGCTAATGTCAATGTCCTGATTATTTTGGGTAGACCTTTCCTTGCCACAGGTAGGGCTTTGATTGATGTTCATAAAGGGGAACTAACAATGCGCATGAATGACCAGCATGTTACATTTAATGTGTTTCAAGCTTTGAAATGTACAGATGAACCTAATAAATGCCAAGTAGAGGAGATAATGGAGTCCATTTACACTTTGGACATGGTACAGTTATTCTAGGATACAGAATTTGATGCTAACAACTTAGATGGCATAGCTGAACTGATTGAGAAAGCTGAAGAATCAGTCTTGGAGTCTAAGGAGGCTAATTATTTTGAACCACTACATTTGGCCTATAGAGAGATCAAGGCACCTAAACCATCAATTGAGGAGCCACCAGAGTTGGAGCTAAAACCACTACCAAATCACTTGAAGTATGTTTATTTAGGTAAACACTCAACTCTGCCAGTGATCATTGCCACTGATCTCACTAATGATCAGGAGGAAAGATTGCTGGAAATATTAAGCAATTATAAGCAAGCATTGGGTTGGACCTTGGCAGACAACAAAGGTATTAGCCCAACCATTTGCATGCACAATATTATCTTGGAGGAGTACCATGGCAAGACCATTGAAGGCCAGAGAAGGCTAAACCCGAGCATGAAAGAGGTAGTGAAAAAAGAGATCATAAAATAGCTTGATGCCGGGATTATTTATCCCATTTCTGATAGCTCTTGGGTTAGCCCGTGCAATGCGTGCCAAAGAAGGGTGGCATGACCGTGGTACAAAATAGTAAAGCTGAATTGATTCCCTCCGAAATTATAATAGGATGAAGAGTGTGTATGGACTATAGGAGGTTGAACAACGCCACGAGGAATGACCACTTCCCATTGCCATTCATCGACCAGATGCTAGACAGATTGGCACGTAAAGATTTTTATTATTTTTTGTATGGTTATTCAGGTTATAATCAGATCGCCATCACCCCTGATGATCAAGAGAATACCACATTCACGTGTCTATATAGGATGTTTGCTTTTAGAGGGATGTCATTCGGCCTATGTAATGCGCCGGCAACGTTTCAACGTTGTATGATGTCTATTTTTTTATATGATAAAGCACAGAATGGAAGTATTCATGGATGATTTCTTAGTGTTTGGCAAAACTATTGAGGAATGTCTTCAAATTTTGGAGCAAGTCTTGAAGAGATGCATAGAGAAAAACCTAGTGTTGAACTGGGAAAATGCCACTTCATAGTGAAGGAGGGCATTGTTCTCGAGCACAAGGTAACTGAGAGAGGATTAGAAGTTGATCAAGCAAAAATTGAGGTAATTAAGCAATTGTCGCCTCTAACAAGTGTCAAAGGTATCAGGAGTTTTTTAAGACATGCTAGTTTTATCAACGTTTTATTAAAGACTTTTCAAAAATTGCTAAACCTTTATGCTTGTTATTATAACATAATGCCACTTTTTCATTTGAAGATTCTTGTTTGAGAGCATTTCAGGAACTTAAAGAGAAGTTGATCAATGCCCCTATAATTGTGGCACCGGACTGGAATGAGCCCTCCGAGCTCATGTGTAATGCCAGCAACTATGCCGTTGGAGCAGTCTTGGGAAAAAGGCATGGTAAGGTTTTTCATGCCATTCGAACCTTGAATGAAGCATAACTGAACTACTCTATGACCGAGAAAGAATTTCTCACGGTTGTATTTGCTTTTGATAAATTTAGATCTTATTTAATTGGTACCAAAGTTGTGGTTTATACAGATCATTCGGCATTGAAGTATCTCTTGGAAAAGAAGGATGCCAAGCCAGACTAATTCGATGGACGCTCCTACTTCAAGAATTCGATCTTGAGATTCAAGACAAAAGGGCAGTGAAAACTTAGTAGCTGGCCACCTCTCACGTTTAGAGCATCATCTTGAAGATGGTAAGACCAATTTTATAAAAGATGAATTTCCTAATGAGTATTTGCTTGCAGTTAATGTCATGCCATGGTACGCTGACATTGTCAACTACTTGGTAAGTAACATTCTACGACCAGACTTGGCATACAATGCCAAGAAAAGGTTCTTGCTAGAAGTTAGGCAATACTATTGGGGCGAGCCAATATTTTTCAAACAGTGTGTCGACCAAGTGATCTACCAGTGTGTGCCCGAGGATGAGTAGCATAACATATTACACGTATGCCATGCCGCACCGTATAAAGGTCACTTTGTTGGGATGAAGACTGCTGCCAAGGTGTTGCAGTCAGGATTCTTCTAGCCCACACTATATAAGGATGCCTACGAGTATGCCAATACGTGTGACCGATGCCAACAGACAGGGAATGTCTCTGGCAGACACTAACTACCGCTTTAAAACATTATGCATGTAGACTTATTTGATGTATGAGGGATAGACTTTATGGGTCCTTTTCCACCATTATTTAGTAATGCATATATTCTTGTGGATGTTGACTATGTATCTAAATAGGTAGAAGTTGTTGCCCTGCCAACAAACGATGCCAAGGTTGTTGCCAAGTTCTTGCATAAACACATTTTTACTAGATTTGGTGTCCCTAGAGTGATTATTCATGATGAGGGAGCCCATTTTAAATGTAATCTAATCTCTAAAGCTTTGCGCATATATGGTATACAGTAAAGAATTGCCACGGCATATCATCCACATACAAACAGACAAGCCGAGATTTCAAATAAGGAGATTAAAAACATTCTAGAGAAGACTATTAATCCATCAAAGAAGGACTGGTCCTTAAGACTAGATGATTCCTTGTGGGCTTATAGGACTGCCTTTAAAACCCCTTTGGGTACTTCACCGTTTAGACTTGTTTTTGGAAAACCATGCTACCTGCCAGTAGAGCTTGAACATAAAGCCTACTGGGCCATCAGAACACTTGACATGGCATGGAGAGTTTCTAGATAAAAGAGGTTACTAGACCTAAATGAATTAGAAGAATTCATAACACAGGTCTACGATAATGCCAGAATCTACAAAGAGAAAACAAAACGCCGGCGTGACAATGAATAATGCCAAGACAGTTTGAGGTAGGCCAATGTGTTTTGTTATTCAACTCGCGGTTTAAATTGTTTCTAGGGAAACTCAGATCAAGATGGACGAGCCTTTTTGAAGTTGTAAAGCCCTATGCCCATAGAACTGTGGACATTAAAAACTTGAAGTCGAGAGAAAATTTTAAGGTAAATGGCCAACGTTTAAAGCACTACATGGAAGGTGATCAGAACAATGCCAAAGAGGTGATCCTCTTGGCAGAGGTAAAGTGAAAACATCATCAGGTTTGAATTTTTGTACATATTAGGTTAGTTGTTTTTCTTTGTTTTTAGGTTTCAGAATTTTTAGTAGTTTTTCTTTATTTCAATTTTCATTTTTTATTCCTTTACTGTGTTGAAAGGTTTTCTTTGAGTTCATGCAGATTCAGTATGACAGGAACAATGCCAATGGGAGACTTGGCATGAGTCGATGCCACAAAGAGAAAATTACGCACGCCAAACATAATGCCAAAACAGCTTGGCGTACGGCAGATTGAAAAAAATGGAAAGAGGAGGTAAACCCTAGCTTGATCGACCCATTAAATAAGACAGAATATTTTTCTTTAAACTTAAAACCTAGCCGCCCAAAAATTAGGTTGAAATTTAAATTCAATCTAATCACCTTAGCACTCCAACCTTTACCCAATCCTATTACCTACAACCTTATCACTTCACCCTTATCATTGTACCCCTTTTCAAATCAAATCATTTGTATCTTCCATCATTATCCCCATTTACTCACCCCATTAAAACACCCAACCTTTTCACTTTCTTACTCTAGCCAATTTTAAAGAACCAAATCTCTCTCACTCCTTCATTTTTCTTTTCATCAAGCAAGAACTGAGATCCATATCGTCTCTTATTCTTCATCCTTGTTCAAAATCGTTCCAAATTCTTAAACGTTTTCAATGGCTTCTTCCTCTACACCTTTCAACCGATTTTTCAACGAGGAGATCCGGAAGATGTTTGAAGCTAACTTTGCTTCAAGATATTTTTGCTATGAAAAACACTTTGATTTCAAAAAGGAGACAAGCGTAGGCTTCCCTCTAGAAGTTGTGGCAATAGTCAGCATGCACAAATGAAATCTGTTTTGCAAGCAGAAAGGGGATATTTATGCCACTATTGTTCAAGAAGTCTACGTTCATCTTGTGGCCAAGGATTTACCCTTCTTGATGATTCGAGGTAAGTGTGTACGTTTTGATGAAGGGTATATTAACACTATGTTTGAGTTGGACGGTGCAGGGGATGAACATTTTAAGTATGATGATTCAATGAATGCTACCAAGAGAAAGAAGCTGCTAACAGACTTGTGTGAGCCTGGCACGATATAGACAATGTCATCAAAGGGACACCGTACGGTAAAGTGATTGGCATTGAAGCCCCAATAGAGAGGATGTAATCACTTTGTAAAGGAAAATCTGATGCCAACATCCTACAACGAGACTGTATCAGAAGAGAGGTTGATCCTATTGCATTCCATCGTTATGGGGTACAAGATTAATGTTGGCAAGCTCATTATTGATGAAACTTATAAATATGCAGCAAAAGGTAATGGCAGTTTGTTCTTTCCTTTGTTAATTTCTAACATTTGCATGCTCCATGGTATGCCAAAGCTTGATACAGATAAAAGATAAGCGATCAAGGAAACAACAATCACAACTGCTACATGGAGAAACCTCACTACTGCCGAGCCAAAGGAGAAAGGCAAAGGGAAGGCAAAAGCGTCCATGGCAAAGCCAAAAGTGTCAAAGGCAGTGCCAGATACCATGCCAGCCAGTTCACTGGCAGAGTTGTCACAAATTTACCATTGCTAGGGGATCATTCTCCGAAAGTTAGAGAAAGACGCGGAGCTCAATGTTAAGCTGAGACATTATATACGGGCCAGGGATATTGTAATCATGGTGGCTCTTAAAAAAATGCCCCCTAATTTTGTGCCAGAATTTCCAGATTTCCTTGTCGAGCTCTCTGCCGGCGATGATGCCATGAGAGCCAGTCTAGTCCATACCATATCTGATGCCACAGTACCATGTCTCCAGTTCAAGTCGAGCATGTCAGTTTTGATTCCTCGTCTGAATCAAAGAAAACCAAAGCCAAGTCTACTAAAGCCAAGTCACCAGTGAAACTTGCTATACATATGCCATATGATGCCACTGATGCACCTATCGCGTCGGAACCTGCCAAGAAAATGGAGAAAGTTAGAGCCTCCACTACCGCTTCAAAACCCAGCCTAAAAAGAAAGAAACATATGGCCCATGCTCTTTTGTGAAAAGAAGGACCCGTGTCACACGAGAATAAGTTTCCGAAGAGAAGTTATCTTCTTCCTAAACTCCTTTACATTTCATTGCATTGCATTGCATTTACATGATCATGCAGTTTATTTTTCTATTTTTTTGTATATATGTGTTGTTTTATGCTTTGAGGATAATGCACATCTTGGGTTTGGGGTGTGTATTTCTTCACATTTATGCCATACCATGCATTTCATGTTTAATTTCTATTCTCATACCATTTGCCATGCCATCTAGGTCATTTAGAATAGATGCATACTGAACCATAAAAAAAGAGAAAAAGAAAATTTTGCCTCGGTTTAATTTTGAAGAATGTTAACATTTTTTAGGCTAGTTTAATTTGATATAGGTGTCAGTCCAATGAGGAAGTTTTAATCTTTAGTTGTCATGTCATACCAGCAGAGTAGTGTGCCAGGTTAGCTAGGCAATTGATCTCTAGTTCAGGGAATTGGAATTTCACTTAACACGTAGTATGTATCTAGTTCCTTAACAAACTTAGACTTTTTGAAACTATCTGAGATTAAAAAAAAGAACAAACGATGCCAGGGTAAAAGAACCTAATAAGGCAGTAATGTTCTGCCAGGGCAATGAAAAAAAATGAACTCTCCTCTACTAGGGATACTAAGTTACTTGGGGATTCGTGGTTTGCTCCCTCTTAGTTTTCAAGTCCAAAACCTTAGGGTATGAGTTGAAGAGAAAGCCTAGTGATTTCTAGATTAAGGTGGGGATACGTGGTATGCTCCCTCTTATCTCTCATGCTAAATAGTTTCACGAAATAAGCTTAAATTAATGCCAACAGAAACCCTTGGCAAAGAAAAAAAGGGATAAAAATAAGAATATGAGTTTAGGTAGTAAAATTAAATAAGGGAGTGAAAGGATACTTGATTCATATTGCCTGCACATCATGCACCCTTCATGAACTTAGACTAGAGTTATATTGCTGCACTTGAATTACTACCTACTTGGCATTATTGCACTGAGACACTGAGGACAGAAATAGAGCTAAATTCTGCTTGCCAACACTTGTTGCATTCCAACCAAAATTTTGTTGAGGTAAAGTTTTCACTAATTTTGTTTTTATTTTGTTTGCATTACTTGAGGACAAGCAAAAAGTTAGGATTGGGGGTGTGTTTTCTCTCCATAAGTATTGTTTTTAATGTCAATCTTACAATGCTTTTGCTTGTTTTTATGTAAATTTAGTCACATTAGGATGTTAAAATCATGCATTTACATAAAGAGTTTAGAATTCTGTCTATGCCAGTGTGAAGGGTTGTTTTGTTGGCAATTTTGCAGGTTTCGCATAGTATTTGGCATAGAAAAGCAGCGCAGTAAGGAATTCCAGAGATAATGTCAGGTGTTGTTGGCACAGTTGGACCAGACAATGCCAAGCATCGGTTGGCAGAAAAGTGAACTTGATGCCATACCAAGAAGCTGTTGGACCCCAAAAAAATAGGACAAGATCGGGCTCCGAAAAGATAGCAATTGGATCAATCTCTGAGAAAATAGCGGATAAGATGGTGCCAAGATTGGTAGGCATATTCAAGCCAAGCTTGGATGCCAAGGCACATCGACAGTATAACATCAGCCCTAGTCTGATCATCTCTCATTCAAACTTGGTTAAAATGATTATCCCTTATCCCTTGAGCATTTGAAATTCAAAAATTGAAGAGTTTATCATATCCCTTCCTTGCACGCCTATTTAAAAACCAACCAAGCAAGCATTTGAGAAAGCTTTTTGGGAGGAAAGTTCTTCTGGGTGATCGAGTGAGAAGTTTGAGTGCAAGACGATTGACAACCGACTGCACCTATGAAGGGTAGTTCGACCAGCTTGGCCGAGAGCCTGGATCTTGAAGGGATGCATCGAGAGACCCCCTTCTTACCTATTCTCTCTTTCGAGTTATTTTACCTTGTTTTTAATGATGATGTACTTTGAAAATGTTTATGTTTTTTTGGTTAAATCCCTTACCATGAACTAATCTAATAGTTGGTGGAGGATGTTTGCGTTGAACGCTATTTTATGTTTTAGTTTTTGATAATAAATCTACCTTGGCAGTATTTTATCTATTCGGCATACTTTAATGTTTTCTAAATACTATGCCAAGTGAGAGCTGGCATTGTTGGTCTATTACCCCTCAATATCTTAACAGACTTGGGGTGGCAACGATTAAGTTGTTGAATACTAAGGAGAAAAGCTTCGAGATAAGTCGTTCAAGTAGATGAACTTACTTCAGGAGTGAAATCTACCCCTTAGGAGTATAGATTGGATCTTAATCAAATTGGTTTATTTAAAAGCAAGCACTATAGAGATATAGGGGTTTTTACATGATCAATTTAGGGCAATGGCCATCGAGAGAGGCTTTGCTAATTTAGAATCTGCTCGGCCAACACTGCCAAGACAGGTTGTTATTAAAGGCTGGCACGACATGAATAGCGTGAAAACTAGGCATTCCCTGCCAATGCTCATCATTCATTAAGCACCTTCCTTGCCAACGTCTTTACTTCAATTTTATTTCTTTTCTATTCAATTATTTCCAAAACCAACTTCAAAACAAACCAACTTTTTCTCAAGGCAAGTAACAATCAAGACAATCGAATTCCAAGTCAATCTCTGTGGGATCGATACTCAGATTAATTGTTGTATTACTTGCATACCGTGTATACTTGCACGTGAAAGACTCATATTGGTACTATTTTATAATTTTCCAACATATCTTCTGCCCATTTTGCCAGCATTTCACCTAGAGAGTCTACAGTACTTCCGCCAAGCACCCCCAAAAATTATTGTGGCTCTTTGTTCGTCTTGCAAGGGGTAAACCACTAAGCCTCGTCTCTGGGCCACACACTAAGCATTACAGAGCCCAAAGGTCCTCCTATGAGCACTTACCACTTAAGGTTCGGAGACCTCTACGCCGTGACAAGACATCATCATATTCGACTGAGCTTGTAGCCTGACAACTAAGCTACCACCTGCCAGCCCATCAATAGTCGTCACTAGGTATGACACGGTCTCATCAAGTATCACTCCATCTACAGCTCCAAGGGGATATAAATACCCCTAACCCCGATGATAAAGGGGGTGACTCCATAATCCTCTACATTGTTATCATGCCCACTCGACATCAACCTCTCTCTTTCATTTCCGATATGATTCTGATCACCAATTCACCTCTGTCAGCGGCTATCTGCCCCAAGTCAACTAGGGGCGAACCGTTTAACTCAACGACCAACTACGGTCTTTTGTGGGTTTTGGCTCGTCCTAATATTGGTGAACCATCAGTCTCTGCCTCCAAACCTCCTTTCGACCACCATCTCTATCTCATTTTCTATTGTCGCCCAAACTTGGCATCAACAATTGGTACTGTAAACGTGGATCACTTTTCAACCAAGAGAATCAATCATGAAATCTCTCCCAATTTTTAGCCATCCCGACTAAAAATGAGAGGGAAGCAAACAACACGGGTCAACAATATCTCACCACCAATATTTGGAAGGGACACTGTGGAACCAACGGGATAACAATATCTTACCACGCATGCTGATGGCGATAAGCCAAGCGTCAGTGAAGATTGGCTATCCCTTGGAAATTTAGAACCACTTGAAACCAATGGGGTGAAGGTAGCTGGATAAGCTGCACCCTTCATCGAGCCCTACGAAGCCAGCCCCCTTGGTAGGACCACTGATGCAAGTAAGCAGCGACACCTTGCACGTGCTCACCAAAAGTTGATGCTATGAGCGTGCGAGGTGTTAACACAAAGAGGGTACCAGCCACCAGATTTCATGAAATATGCCTCTGATCATAAAGCGGAGAAGCATCAATAGAAGTCATAAAGACCAACTGGGCAACTCGATGCTCCATAGACAAATAAGCCCGACAAGCGCAAGAAGCACCAATGGCCAAGAGTCCCTACAACACAAAGTTCCCGCGCGTATAGACGGTGTCTTCCACTATAGGTGGCCTGGGAATAGGATAAAATCAGAGGAAAAACACCATCCAACTTGTAAATGTAAAATTATGAAAATTATAGGGTAACTTTCGTTCCTTAGTTGCCTCTTTGTCCAGGAATAATAAAAGTACGGAGGTTCCTCCCCCTGAAAAACGAAATAAAAGAAGAATTCATGCTATAATAAATGTTCTACAAATATTTCTCCACAAATAATCTCTGAATGCACTATTCTCTAAACATTCAGGCATCGAGAAACCACTCTATTTGAATACCTTGGAAACATGGTATGATCCTAAAGAAAATTCGAAAGCATTACTCGAATAAATAATTATGTATCTCTCTACATGTTTATATTACATATTTCAAGCTCCCATGTGCCTGAATATCATCTCTAAATTTTGACACTTTCTACAAAGGACGCAGATGTGATTCTGCCCTAACTTGTGAATGATTTATAAAAAACACAAAGGTATTTCCTATGGACCATCTCCGTCCCTACACACTGCACAACATGTTATCGACCACCTTGTAGTTATTTCTCTAAGGGTCATATTCAGACCCCTATTCACAAGTAATTCTACAAAAAAAATGAAGAATACCTTTGTCCCATCAATGCTCAGGGCATTGCGATTCTATAAGGACGAAGAAGTCTACACCTCATGCCAATAGAAGTATGTGAACATATATTGTTTCTACAAGCAAACGATTACTACTAGAAAAATACCTTTGCGCTTCTCTAGAGAAACCCTCCGAGAGCATAAAGAAGATACCTTCACCTATAACACTCGATGCTACAAGAGTGTTGAGAAGAGCTACACTCGACATCGCTTGATTCTACAAAGGTGCTAGATGCCTCAACCCTCGTATATGATGGTCTCTCCAAGGGTATGAGATGCCTCTTAAAGGATATGCCTCCGTCTAACTAACACCATGAATAATGCACTTTTACATAAATGGAAAAGCTTATGTTTCGTGCTAAGAAAGACATGCGAAGCTACAATCATATGGTTGCCTCTAATAGGATTCCTCTGCACTTCTCATGAGAAACCCTCTGAGAGTATTAAATGAGATGCCTCCACCCATAGCGCTCGATGCTACAAGAGTGTTGAAAAGAGCTCCACTCTACAGTGCTCGATTTTGTAACAGTGCAAGATACTTCAACCCCACACGTGATAACCTCTCTAAGGATATGCAATGCCTCCTAAAGCAATATCTCTACCCCATCGATGCCAGAGCATCGTGATGCTACAAGAATAGAGAAGCCTATGTCCCATGCCAACAGAAGTATGTGGAGCCTACAAACAAATAATAACCTTCTAAGGGGCATCTACATATACAACCTCTACAAATATACGAGCATTGCTGGAGGAATAAATTTGGGATGCTTGATCCTACAAAGACATGTGATGTTTTACCCTGCACATATTAATCTTTCCAAGAGTAAAAAATAAGCCACACTCTATATTATGACTAAATTCTCCAAAGGAGTCGAGATGAGCTCTGCCCATAATGTTTATGGTACCTCCGTACCCTTGAAATGGAAGGTGAACACGAAAAAATACAAATCGGACAAGTTGAAATGCGCCTAAAATTAGGATAAGTTTATTAATATCGCAAAAGGCTACAAAGTTACAAAACGAGACCCTCACACCCTGATGGTTTAATGGCCCAAAAAATCTAAAACTTTCACTGATTCTACAGGGTACCCGCCAGCCAAGGATCTAGAGCCTCGCCTACTAGAACCTAAGGATCCATGATCTCCTCCATACATATATAAGGTAATAACTTGGCACGAGCATCCTCCCAAGACTCACTTGAAGGGTTGTAAACATCAAAACTTACCCAATGATGCGTTCTCGTCCTCGAGTATGAGTTCAAGTTGCTTATATTTCCTGATCGAAATCAAAGTACTCTGGATGATAATGATTGAGTTTTGCAAATAAGATTGGAATGATGGAATGATTGAAAAAGAAATGAATTATGAAAGTGGTGATAATAGATAGGATTGAAATCAGTTAATGGGAACCAAGAGAGAACCATCACTATATTTAATATTGACCCTAGACTTATAAGGTTTCTTAAATAATAGCATAGTAATAGGATCGTGACCCACTATCTATATGGAGATAGGAACCAACGATATCAGAAGGGACTGAATGCCACACTAAGGATAGTGAAAGTTCAAACGAAAGGGTTGATGCCACAAGATATTCTTGATAAGTCACTTGGAGTTCAATTAAGAACAAAGAAAGATAACACTCTCAAATTCTATTAAAATCAAAGTTGTGTTTACAAAAGTGAAATAAGCCTCTATTTATAGGCTAAGGCTAAGACATATGAATGGATACAAAAGTGGATGAAATAAGGCAATATGCATGGTCCATGAATCTTCATTTATGCCATCTAATGCAATTGTTTTTGGGAGGTGAAAGGCTTGAATGTATCTTTGATCTCCAATGCATTCTTCAAGTACAAGAAACTTCCAAGCAATTCCCCTTAACGTACATGAATGAATGAATGAATGAATGAATGAATGAATGAATGAATGAATGAATGAATGAATGAATGAATGAATGAATGAATGAATGAATGAATGAATGAATGAATGAATGAATGAATGAATGAATGAATGAATGAATGAATGAATGAATGAATGAATGAATGAATGAATGAATGAATGAATGAATGAATGAATGAATGAATGAATGAATGAATGAATGAATGAATGAATGAATGAATGAATGAATGAATGAATGAATGAATGAATGAATGAATGAATGAATGAATGAATGAATGAATGAATGAATGAATGAATGAATGAATGAATGAATGAATGAATGAATGAATGAATGAATGAATGAATGAATGAATGAATGAATGAATGAATGAATGAATGAATGAATGAATGAATGAATGAATGAATGAATGAATGAATGAATGAATGAATGAATGAATGAATGAATGAATGAATGAATGAATGAATGAATGAATGAATGAATGAATGAATGAATGAATGAATGAATGAATGAATGAATGAATGAATGAATGAATGAATGAATGAATGAATGAATGAATGAATGAATGAATGAATGAATAATCTTCCTACCTCTTCATAAATGTGCATGGCTTCCCAAGAGTTTTTCTTCCAAGTTTGATGTGGCCAACCATGTAGGATGCATCTAGGTTATAATTTGTGAACACAAAAATTATATTAATAATAGGTGAAAATATCATGTAAATGTGACATAAATATGGGAACACGCAAATGTGAAAAAAATATAAGAAATATGTAGCAACAAATAAATTAAAAATGTAACAACAATTAAAAACATGTAGCTTCAAATAAATTAAAATGTTTCATTTCTCACTCAATATATTCACATGCAACAAATTGCATGGATTGCATGGCATAAGCCCAACGTCCTAAGCTTTCCCAATGTCCCAAGCTTGTTCGATTAATCTTATAAGAGCTTTCTTAAATTGTTTGGCTCTTGCTCGAGTAACTGACTCTTTTGGAAGCTCGACTGGATCATTTTTGGGTGGATCCATGCTCGCACATCTGCTTCCTCTTTAAAACAATTTGTCCCCAAATTGTCACCTACATCATAAGGAGACAAATCAGATGCGTTAAAGCTTGTACTAATGTTATACTCACTTGGAAGGTCCAACTTTTATGCATTGTCATTAATCCTTTCAAGAACTTGAAAAGGACCATCTCCTCGAGGTAATGACTTCGATCTTCGTTGAGCATGAAATCGTTTCTTTTGTGTGTGTATCTGAACCCAATCTTTGAGCTCGAAAATAACTTGCTTGCGTCCCTTGTTGGCCGTGTTGACATATTGCTCGGTTCTCCTTTTAATGTTTTCCTTACTTGTCGATGTAGATTCCTCACAAATTCTAACTTCTTGACATCTACATGCATAAATTGACCAGATGGTAAAAGAATTAAATCAAGTAGAGTTAAAGGATGAAATCATAGACAATCTTAAACGGTTACTGCTTAGTGGCTGAATGCAATGATAGGTTGTATACAAATTCAACATGCGACAAACATTCTTCCCATATTTTCAAGTTCTTTCGAATAATGGCTCTTAACAAGGTTAATAGGACCCGATTAACCACTTCGGTTTAGCCATCCATTTACGGGGTGACAAGCTATAAATAATAATAATTTGGTTCCAAGTTTGTTCCACATAGTCCTCCAAAAATGACTAAGGAACTTGGCATCTCAATTTGACACAATTTTCCTTGACATCTCATGTAGTCGTACTACTTACCTAAAAAACAAGTTAGCTATATTCGAAGCATCAACAGTTTTATTACAAAGAATAAAGTGTGTCATTTTAGAAAACTTGTTGACTATCACAAAGACCGAGTCTTTTTCATTTTTTGTTTGAGGGAGTCCAAGTACAAAATCCATCAAAATGTCTAACCAATGTGCTTTAGGATTTGGAAGTGGTGTGTATAATCCATGGGGTTTGAGGCGTGATTTAGCCTTATTGCAAGTGATACATCTATCACACATCCTCTTGACATCACGTCTCATCTTGGGCCAAAAGAAATGCTCACGAAGCATGTTCAAAGTCTTGGTTACACCAAAGTGACCCATAATCCCCCTCCATGTGCTTCATTCACAAGAACATTTTGAATAGATCCTTGAGGAATCCATAATTTGCCTTTTCAAAAGAGGTATCCATCTTTGTACAAGCGTTGTAATATTCACCAAAATCATGATCATTGTCATAGATTTCTTTGATATAAGCAAAACCAAGTAATTTAGAACCCAAGGTATTAAAGAGTGCATACCTCCTTGACAAAGCATCAACAACAACATTTTCCTTACCTTTCATGTACTTGATCACATATGAAAATGTTTCAAGGAACTCCACCCATTTAGCATGCCTCTTGTTCAGCTTGTTTTGTCCTTTGAGATGCTTTAAGGCTTTATGGTCGGTATGAATTACGAATTCCTTGGTCCAAAGATAGTGTTGCCATGTTTCTAATGCTCGGATCAAATCTCTTTGTCATATGTTAGATAGTTGAGGGTTGCACCATTCTATTTCTTGCTAAAGTACGCAATGAGGCATCCATCTTGAGCGAGAACAGCTCTAATTCCTATTCATGGTGCATCAAACTAAATCTCAAAAGTTTTTGTTAAAATTTGAGAGTGATAACAAAGGTGCATTCGTCAAACAATATTTGATTAAAACAAAAGATTTTTCTTGTTCCTCACCCCAATAAAAGTTTACACTTTTCTTTATGATTCTCGTTAGAGGGCGGTTATAGTACTAAAGTTAGGAACAAACCTTCGATAGAATCTAGAAAGACCATAGAAACTTCTTACTTGACTTACACTTGTAGGTCATGGCCACTCTCGAATCACTTTTACCTTCTTTTGATCCACTTCAAGTCCATCTGAGCTGACTACAAAACCTAAAATATAAGTTTGTTAGTATAAAATGAACATTTCTTGAGCTTTGCGAATAAGGTCTCTTTCCTTAGTACTTCTAACACTGATCTCAAGTGGTGCACATGTTCTTCCAATGACTTGTTGTTAATCAAAATGTCGTCAAAGTAAACCATACAAAATTTACCAATGAAAGGATGAAGGATATGATCCATTAATCTCATAAAAGTACTTAGAGCATTAGTTAGGACAAAACGCATAACCAGCCACTCATACAAATTGTGCTTAGTTTTGAATATGGTTTTCTATTCGTCTCATTCTCGTATTCTTATTTGATGGTAGACACTTTTCAAATTGATCTTGGAGAAAATACTAGCTTCGTTGAGTTCATCCAACATATTATCTAAGTGCGCGATCGAATGTTGATACTTGATGGTAATCTTGTTAACCGCTTGGCAGTCGACGCATATTTTCCAAGAACCATCTTTCTTTGGTACTAACAAGACTGGAACAACACAAAGGCTTAGTCTTTCTTGTATATACCCCTTTTCTATCTACTCTTTCACTTTTCTTTGCATCTCTTTGGTCTTTTTGGGGTTGCTTCGGCTGGTTGGTTTGGAATGGTTGCACTGAGGATAAAGTCAATTTGATGCTCGATGCCTCTAATGGGTGGTAAGCCACTCGAAAAGTCTTTCGGAAATACTTTTTCAAATTAATGAATCAAAGAAACAATAGAAAAAGGTAAAAAATCGTCAAGGTCGCTAGTGGCAAGAAAACTTTCCTTGTACATAAGCACAAGGTTCTTGCAAAAACACTCAATTTTCCCAGCTCATTTTCTTCATTTTTCTCTCATTTATTTTCCTCGAAGTCTTTTGTTTATGATTCATATTCTTTTTGCACTATCTTTTTCTCATTCTCATCTATTGTCTTTTTTTTTTACAAAGTTTTCCTTCAAACGAACTTGGTCGTCGTGAACTTGTTTTGGCAAGAGAGGTGCTAAAGTAATATTTCTTCCTTCATGCTTGAAAGTGTATCGATTGGTATAGCCATCGTGCATCACCCGATGATCAAATTGCCAAGGTCTTCCTAACAATATATGACCAGCTTGCATGGGAACCACGTCGCAAAGGACCTCATCACAATAATTGCCAACCGAAAAGGCAATAAGGTCTTCCTTGGTAACTTTGATCTCACCTCTGTCGTTGAGCCACTGAAGCTTGTATGGTTGTAGATGTTTGGTGGTTGCAAGGCCAAGCTTTTCTATCGACAAGCTACTAAAAACATTAGTACAACTCCCACAATCTATAATAACACTACATACATTGCCTTGGATGTGGCAACGAGTATAGAAGATGTTTTCTTGTTGTTTCTCTCCTTCCGCACTTTGGATGCTTAAGCTTCATTTTATAACAAAGGCTTCACCATTAACGACATATTCTAAATCATCATAGTCGGTGTGTACTTCAGATTCAACTTTGTCCTCTTGTTCTGACTCAATTTCTCTATTGTCTTTTAGGAACATGACCCTCCTGTTTGGACATTAACTAGCAATGTCATCTCCTAATACATTTGAAGCACTTGATGTCACGAGTTCATTAGGTGTGGCCTAGTCTTTTTTATTTGACCCTTCATCTGGATTATTAGGCTTTGATGTCCCAGTATTTTCTTTACTCTAGAAAATGGTGTCCCTTTTGTAGGCACCTTGCCCCCATTTGGTAGTTAAAATTAGAGTAGTTGAGGGTCGAGTAGTATATTTTCTCTTTTGTTGTTTTTCCACTTTAATTGCCATATAAATCATGTCCTCAATCTCAACATAGTGTTGGAGTTCTACCTTGTCGGTGATGTCATGATTAAAACCAGTTAAGAACCTTGCCATGCTAGCCTCTCGATCTTTCTCTATATTGGCGTGAATCATGACAATTTCCATATTTTTATAGTAATCCTCCACGCTCTGATTGCCTTGAGTAAGACTTTGGAGTTTTTGAAACAAGTTTCGGTGGTAATGTGTTGGAATAAATCTCCTTCTCATGATGGCTTTCATGTCATCCAATGTTGACGCGGTTCACTTACCATTTCGTCTCATACTCAAAGTTAATTGATCCCACCAAATGATAGCATAATCAGAAAATTCAATGGCGGTAAGTTTTACCTTTTTGTTTTCAGAGTAGCTGTGATATTCGAAGACAAGTTCAACATTCTTTTCCCACTCCAAATAAGCTTCCGGGTTAGTCTTTCCTTAGAAATGAGGAATATCCATTTAAATGCTACTAAGATTGTCATCCACTCAGCTTCGGTTCCTTGGACCTTGATTCCTTGGTTCTTGGCATCTAACATTGAAGTTGGAACCTTGGCCACTTCTTCTTTCGCTTTGACTATAGTAGTGATCTTAATTTTGCTAAAATGGGGCTCGCGGCCTCCTAGAATCATGAGATGAACCTTTTTTGGATATTTCCTCCAAATGAACCAAAATTTCTTCCATTGTTGTTAGTTGGAGTTGACGAAATCTATCCAACTTTCATATCAAATTTTTTTGCGCTCGATCCGGATTTTTTTCACGACCATTGTTATTGTTTTGTATGGAAGCATCATACATGATGTAACTTGCCAAAAATAGTAATAAAAGAAGACAAAAACCTCACCAAAATTCACTTGAAAATAAAAGAAGAGCTTCACTCGTGTTTGCACTTGATGTTGGCTTTTATCCACTCTAATGCTCTCACACACTATTTCTTTTTACCACTCTTGTTCTTTCTTTAAGTTTTGAAGAGAACTACTTTGAACTTATCAAAAGATTGTTGTGGAATCGGCTTCAAAATTAGATGTATGGTAGGGAAAATGATTAGGGAAATAAGGGAAGGCTAAAAAAGAAAAGGCTAGATGATGATGTGTGGCTACAAATTGTAAGAAACAAATAACGGGAAAAGAACCTTGTACTCAAAAAACACTTTTTGATCTTTCTTTTGTCGATCTTTTTATTTTTTAAAAAATATTTTTCTTATTCTTATTTTTCTTTTCTTATTTTACTTCTTCTTTTTTTGCTTTTATTACATTCTGAAAATAAATAAATAAATAAAAAGATTGAAATTGAATAATAAATGAACGAGTACCTGCATTTAACTAGCTTTGATACCAAGTGATGTGTGCTCGTCCTCGAGTATGATTTCAAGTCGCTTATATTTCTCAATCAAAATAAAAATATTTCGGATGATAATGATGGAGGTTTTGTAAACCCCTTAGCCCGGCCTAGCCGAAACTGGACTAAAAGAGTCACATTAGGTTTGCCGAAGCAAACTCGAACTAATAACCTAGACCGAGCCCCTTTTTTCCTTTTTATCTTATCTAAATGCAAATTATTAATATCCTAAGTGAACATGCTTTAGCGGAATCGTTACATTAAATTTAGATTACGAAACAGGATTCAATTGCCCAATAATTCACATTAGGGACCAAAATGTAATTTTTGTAAATTATAGGGTCTTTAGCACAATTAAGATTACCCAACCTTGATTAATCCAAACTCATGCCAGCATGTCGAATTCCAACTCAAAAAGGTCATCTAAACTCACTCAATTGCATACATAACAATCAGAGACTAAATTGCAAGATTTCCAAATGTCAGCAAACAGAATTACACAAAATCAACATAGCATACCGATACAGGCAAGCGTGTACCGATACGGTGTAACTAACAAAATGACTACTCGTACCAATACACATATAGCCGTATCGATACGGTGTATTGACCCAGACGTACCGATATAGCCTTGACCCCATACCGATCCCCTCATTGTTATTTCAAAACTTAGAATTCCAGTAGCTAAAGAGCGTACCGATGCGGTACCCTGCATATCGATATGGATTGTTAAAATTGAAGTGATCGTACCAGTACACAAACCCGTGTACCAACACCAATACATAATTTTCCTCAAGGCATACCGATATGGTGGCTAGGTGTACCGATACCCTTTGCTTTATTTCAACAATTTGAACCTTAATAGGACCCTGTACCGATCCTAGGGTACCCGTACCAGTACGTAGAGGCCTATAATAACCTCTAGGTCCAGCATATGATACTTTGGCTCACTCTATTCAACCTTAAACCATATCTAAACATCATATAACATCATTAACATGCTTAAACATCAACATACTAGCATTTTAAGCTAACCTAATGAGTCTAGCACATTCAACCACAAAGTCTATAAGCATGCTCCCTAGTCAACATCCAAACATAAATTCATCCACATCTCAAGCACTTTAAACCACTTACAAGTCCAAACCAACAATTACAACTTGCACAAACAGACAATTCATCAAAAACCCTCTCAAAAAAAAACATTTGACACATTACCCTTATTACTACTATAAAGTATTTCAAACCATACATTGAAAACAAGTTCTTGGAATCTTTTTCTTGCTTCTTCCCTGCCCTTGACCTTTAATTCTCTGTATTGATGGAAAAGAGAGCATAAACACGCAAGGCTTAGTGAGGAATGCTCAAAAACCAACCATCATCAATACATTTTAAATCAATTAACATTCCTTTTCCAAACCACTTTTCAAACATCCTTTCAACATCATGCCTTATCAAACCATGCACTTAACATTTTTTGAAACATCATAGTAAACCATATGCAACATGTATCATGGATTCCATAACAAAATCCCATTTGCTACCCTCAATTTAAGCTTTCCCATGTATAATACCAATGCAAGGCTTAAAAAGTAAACATGTTTAAACCATATTAAACAACATAATCCATCTCATGATACATTATCAATTATATTGGCTTATAAGTGATCATTAACAAGATTCTAGTCTACGAAAACATAACATCGAATACACAGATTCAACAAGTGTTCCCAACACTTCATGCCATCACAACTGGAATCATTGGTACATTATAATCGGGTACGTTCACAACCCCACACATCGTTTGGACGTATAACCCACTAACGGGAGTCTTCGGTACAAAGATCTAAACCCCTCGACTGTTAGGGTACTTGGATGGAGTTTACAGTACACCGAATCAAAACCCCTCAACATCTAAGGCAACTTTTTATAGTGCACTATTAATCATATGGCCAGCTAACTATTTCCGATAACATTTACAAAACATTTTCATACCATCACTTGCCAGTATAATTCATTTCATTAATAACAACTCACTGTTTTTATATGCATCATCAAAATCATTTAACCAATGCAATGAACCTCGCATTAACTAATGTCCATAAACATTAACAAAATGTGCATTACTTCCAAATGCATCAACATCATTATATAATCAATTTCCAGCATTAAACCATGCTCAAAACATGCATATACAGTGAGTATTAAACCATTTAAACAAGTGCATAAAAACCAATTGCCAAACCGAGTTTGAGAGAGAAATCTCGAGCTTAGACCAACGTTTCAAGCTTGATCTAAACTCTCAAACACAACTTTCAAGCCTTTGCAAAACTGTAGAATACATTCTCACTCACCAACATGTAAAGCCTCGTTTGTCGATACGGTAACCTCACCTCTAAAGCTTCCGAAACAACCGTTCAAGCTTGTGAATCAACCTCCCCTATTTCATCCACACAAAAACAGAGGATACATTGCATCAAAATGCAATCAACAACTCAGCAATACAAATCCTCAACATCTACTACTCAATTTCACTCCACAACAACCGAAATCAACATCAAACATCTTTCAAACTTAATCCAACTACAATCTAACATCTTAACCCATCAATTAACACAATTAACACAAAAACAATATCCTTATACCTCCAGTATTCATTAAACCACCACAACACCCCAAAAACTCACAACTAACAACCTAGACAATGAGAGATTCACATAGTTTTGGGATTCCAATTTTAAAGCCCACTTATTAACATTAATAAACATCAAAATCGTGATTATAATCAATCAAGAACTCAACAAAATAGAGACTATACAAAAATCCATCAATTAAACCAATTAAACCTCAATTTAACAAATCTTCTATAATTAAATCATCAAATCAAGTTAGAAAACATATGTAAATGATCAACAACTAGGGAATTTCAATAAAGAACCTTATATTAGAGGAGAAGAACAAAGCTCACCTCTAAGTTTGGCTTCCTTTAATGAATTTTCTTGAGAAAACAAGATCAAATCAAATTGGCTTTGCTAGGAAACCATTAAAGATCCATTTGATAAAAAAAGAAGATTAAAATCAAGTTTTTACCTGAGAAAATTAAAGTGGAAAAGAGTGTTTGGCTGGAGAGAATTTAAGAGAAAAGCTTTTGATGAAAAGTTAGTTACGTGATATTTCTATTAAAGTCTAATTATAAAATTAATCTCTCCAAACCTTTTTTATCTTTTATAAAACCTTTTTAAGGTATCCAATTTTAAGAGAAAAGTCTGATATTAGAATTTGGCCAAATAGTCTTTAAAGATTCTAAGTTTTGACCCTTTTACAAGACATCACTAAAAACAATTTTAAAACTTTACATTTTGGTCACTAACCAAAATGTCCAATTTTGAGACCCATTTTTGTAAAATTGATTTTTACCAAAATCATTTCCATAAAAATAATGATTTTAGATTATTTTTCCATATTTTTATCCTATTCAAAAATATTTATCCCAAATTAAATCTCGAAACTGACTCGAATCCTCTAATTCAACATGTCAGACCGTCTAAACCACTTAAAAACTCCTAGGCCCAAAACTGAGGAATTACATGTTTGAAAATAAGCTTAGAATTATGGAATGATTGAAAAATAAATGAATTATGTAAGTGGTGATGGTAGATAGGCTTGAAATCACTTAAGGGGAACAAAGAGAGAACCAACACTATATGTAATGTTGACCCTAAACTTATACGGTTTCTTAACTAATAACAAGGTAATAGGATTGTGACCCACTATCTATATGGAGATAGGAACCAACAATATCAAAAGGGGTTGAATGATACACTAAAGATAGTGATAAGTTTAAAAGAAAGGGGTTGACGCCACAAGATATTCTTGATAAGTCACTTGGAGTTCAATTAAGAATAAAGGAAGAGAACACTCTCAAATTCTATTAAAATCAAAGTTGTGTTTACAAAAGTGAAATAAGCCTTTATTTATAGGTTAAGGATAAGGCATATGAATCGATGAAAAAGTGGATGAAATAAGGCAATATGCATGGTCTATGAATCTTCATTTGTGCCATCCAATGCACTTGTTTTTGGAAGGTGAAAGGCTTGAATGTATCTTTGATCTCCAATGCATTCTCCAAGTACAAGAAACTTCCAAGCAACTCCCCTTGCCGTACATGCGTGCTTCAAGGATAAATGAATGGTCTTGGTGGATGAATGTATAGGTTTAATGCATTGAATCTTCCCACCTCTTCATGAATGTGCATGGTTTCCCAAGAGTCTTTCTTCCAAGTTTGATGTGGCCAAGTGTTAACACCTCAAAAGTTCTATTTTTCATGTATATATTGTTATGCTTTTGCTTGACTTTGAGTACATATTTGTGCATTTAGTTAGTAGATTCATGCATTTGCATCTAAGAGTTAAGGAATGTTTTTTTGCCAGAGTGAAGTGGTATTTTCCTTGTTGTGACAGGACAATAGCAGGTTTGGCAGAACATGAGCAATTGGCAGAAAGCAAAAAAATAGAAGAGAAATGCATGAATCTTCCAAGTTTGATGTGGCCAAGTGTTAACACCTCAAAGTACTATTTTTCATGTATATATTGTTATGCTTTTGCTTGACTTTGAGTACATATTTGTGCATTTAGTTAGTAGATTCATGCATTTGCATCTAGGAGTTAAGGAATGCTTTTGTTGCTAGAGTGAAGGGGTATTTTCCTTGTTGTGGCAGGACAAGAGCAGGTTTGGAAGAATATGAGCAGTTGGCAGAAAGCAAAAAAATAGAAGAGAAATACCGAGTGTCGATGGCAAAAATAGGACGAAGATTGCCAGACTGGTTGGCAAAATAAGGATGGCTGATGCCCGGTCAATAGCCGTTAGAGCCAGGTCAACCCTAAAATTCAAAAAGATGATAAGAAGATAGCATGTCTATCTTGGTCTATAACAAACTTTTAAATTCAAAATACAATATAGGGTTTCTATGAGTGTCTATATAAAAGAAGCTAATCGATGAGCCAAAGAGGTTGCACCGTGGTGAAGAAAGAGGGTAGAGGGCAAACCGTGGTTCAACCAAGCTAAGACCGAGAGCTCTGGATCCATTGAAGGGCTGCATCGACGGATCTCTTTCTTTGTCTATTTCTCTTAGTTTTTAATTCTGTTATGATGGCGATGTTTCAAAATCATATTTTGTTTATGGTTTACCCAGCCATGAACTAATTCTTTTAAGTTGTCTGGGGATGTTTCTGTGATGAATGATTAGTTTATTTTTAGCATTTAATAATTGAATTCCTTGGCATTTTTTCTATTCTGCTAGTGCTTTTTTTCTTAAATTCTTTGCCATACGACAGTTGGCATTGCATGCCTATTATCCCTTAATATCTTAACAGATTTAGAAGATAACGATTAATTGCCAGATACTAAGGTGAGAAGCTTCAACAGAAGATGTTCAAGTAGATGAGCTTACTTCGAAAATGAATCTACCCCTTAGGAGTAAAGATTAAAACTTTTCCAAGTTAATTATAGAAAAACATCACTATAGAAATATAGGAGTTATTCATAATTAACTTAGAGTATTGCTATCGATAGAGGCAATACTAACTTTAAAATCTGCTCGACAATAAAACCAAGGCTGATGATTATTATTTGCTGTCTTCGCTAAGCGTAAATCCAAGCATCTGTTGCCAATGCCAACCATCCACCTGAATACAAATGTTTTTCAATCTTCCTAAATTTTCATTTTATTTTCCTTAGTCATTTTTCTTAATCAATATCCGAAATCCAATTCAAATTCATTTGTTCCCATTCACAAGTAAATATCATGGTATTTAATTCTTGGACAATCCTTGTGGATACGATACTCAGCTTATTGTTGTATTACTTGTTGGTCGTGTATATACTTGCACGCAAAAGACCTAAACATGGCATTATTGACTGCATATTTACATTAATTCTTCAATTGTTTGCCAAGTGTTAGTTAGTCGACATCAACCATGTAGGATGCATCTAGGACATAATTTGTGAACACAAAAACTACATTAATAATAGGTGAAAATAACATGTAAATGTGACATAAATATAGGAACATGCAAATGTGACAAAAAATATAAGAAACATGTAGCAACAAATAAATTAAAAAATAAAACAACAATTAAAAACATGTAGCATCAAATAAATTAAAATGTTCCCTTTCACTCAATATGTTCACATGCAACAAATTGCATGAATTGCATGGCACTGTCGCGACTAAAAGATCCATTGTGTTTCCCACTTTTCTTGAAAATTTGGTTTTGGGGGGAATTTTGAAAAAGCTCAAATTTTAGAATAAAATTTCTGGAGTCGCCACCGGTCACTTAGTTTATGTAGACCGAAAACCAAAAGGTAACCAGAGAAAACAGGTTCGGGAGTCGGTTACGTGTGGGGAAGGGTTCGTACCCCCACCACGCCCAAAACTTGGTACCTAAGGGTTCGTATCATATTTGCAAAGAAAAATTTAAATTCGAATCTAATTAATATCTAATCCCTAATGCATGTATGCATGACAATACTGCATAAATTAAAACGTCTCGCCATTTACAATAACTGAAGGAGATGACACCTGAATGAGCTCGAAATGACACTCCCATTAGGTTACCAAAACGTTGAGACCTAAATCTAAATGCAACAAGATATAATGCATGGACAATTTAAATGGCCAAAATAAATGAATATAAAAAAATAACAAGAACAAAACATGCTTAACAATTAAAAAACACGTCCAAATAACTTCATATAAAACATAAACTGCCATGTAGGTGATATAGAACTATATACTATATAATATATTCGTTACGTAAAATATATATATATATACTAAATAGGTTAGGAAAATATATATATATATATATATATATGTGAACTATACATTATAACATAATACTGTATAAGGCTATTTACGTGTATATATATATATAACATACTGCTATACGCCATATTTATATATTATATAATGCTATGTAAAACTTATAATATACGGTAAAAAGACACAAATACACCAACGAAAATTAAGGACTGAAAAGAAAGGGAATAAGGAGACACAGACCGAAACGATGATTAAACCATTAAAATCAGACCAAAATTGACGAAATAAGGATGGAATTGAAAGCTTTAAAAAGATTGAGCGACTATGGAAATGAATAGTGCTGGGTGGAGGGAGTTAAATGAGTAATTGCACCATTTTTGAAACGTAGTATAAAAGCTAAAAGTTAAAAACATATTTTATTTTATTATTCTTCCTCAAAATCGATCAAAAAGCCTTCATTTATATTCTCTCATATGTTATTCAGAGTTCGTGAGAACTCAAGAACACCGCCGCAGTTTCCAAAAATTGGCGGCTGTCTGCCGCGTTGTTCATCGCAAATCGATTGTCAGCCGTCAAGAATAGGCTATTCTCATTTTTCTTGAGAGACAGAGCAAAAATGTGGCTAAGTTCTTTGCCACCTGGTTCAGTTAATTCATGGGCAGAATTATGCCAGAAATTTCTGCTGAGATTCCAGCCACCTAAACTTAATGCCAAGCTGCAAGACTTTGTATGATGCCTGGGTGCATTTCAAAAACCTGTTAAGAAAATGCCCCATGCATGGATTTCCTACTTGGGCCCAGATGAAGAACTTTTATAATGGAATTAATGCTCATGCTAGGATTGTGGTTGATGCTTCGGCAAACGGATCATTGCTAGACAAAAATTATACGGAGGCATTTGACATCCGTGAAATTATTGCCATGAATGATTTCCAATACCCTACTGCAGATTGGGAACCGGGACAAAAGTCGTTGGAAAATTGGAACTTGATGCATTGTCATATATCAATGCTCAGATTTCCAACCTCATTAACATAGTGAAGACGGTGCAAAAACCTACTGAAACCCGTAAAGTGAAGGCACTACAACCATTCTGTACAATTTGTGGAGAGGATCATGATGTGGATGAATGTCCATCAAACCCTGAATTAGTAAATTTTGTGGGCAATTTCAATCGTAATTTTAACCCACGTGTCAATACCTATAATGCAGGTTGGAAACAGCATCCAAACTTTTCTTGGATGAATCAAGGCAGTAACCAATTCAATGCCCAACGCCATAATAACAATGTACTGCCAGGTTTCAATCAGAATGTGATGTCACGGAAAGCACAGAATAATTTCCATCCAGGGCAGAGATCTACCCAAGGGGAACTCTCTAACAGAATATATGGAGCGAAATAATGCAATTGTTCATAGTTTAGTAGCATCTATGCGAAACTTGGAGGTTCAGTTAGGACAGATTACCAACGCACCCAGTAACAGACCCTAGGAAAATTTGCCAAGCGATACGAAAGATGTTCGACAAAAAGGGAGCGAACAATGAAAAGTAGTCACTCTTCGGAGTGGAAAATAATGCAAGAATAAAACACCTATCAAATAATCAAATAATTGCCAGGATGAGAAATTGGTGCTAAAAAATAAATCCAAGGAAGTAGAGAAAAATGAGCCTAGTACTGACAGTGCCAGACCTCAATCGGATGCCAGTAACACTTTGGCAAAACCGGCAGATCTAGCATTTGGCTATCCGCCACCACCTTTTCCCCAAAGGCTTTAGAAACATAAGCAAGACCAGTAGTTTAACCACTTCTTGGAAGTACTTAAACAACTTCAAATTAATATTCCATTAGTGAAAGCTCTCAAACAAATGCCCAACTATGTTAAATTCATGAAGGACATTTTGTCCAAAAAGAGGAAGCTGGGTGAATTTGAGATTGTTGCTCTCACTAAAGGATGTAGTGCAATGATAACCAATAGATTGCCACCAAAACTCAAAGATCCAGGAAGTTTTACTATTCCCTGTACGATTGGCAATAGATTCAAGGGTAAAGAACTATGCAACATTGGAGCCAGCGTCAATCTGATGCCATTGTCAGTTTTCAAGAAGCTTGGCATTGAAGCAAAGCCTACCATTGTAATACTCCAGCTGATAGATTGATCTTATGCGTATCCCAAGGGTAAGATTGAGGATGTGTTGGTAAAGGTAGATAAATTTATATCCCCATCTGATTTTATTATTTTAGAATATGTGGCTGATGTTAATGTCCCAATAATTTTGGGGAGACCATTTCTTACCACGGTAGGGCCTTAATTGATATTAAAAAATATGAGTTTACTATGCGTATGAATGACTAACAAGTTACGTTTAACGTATTTCAAGATCTTAAGTATGCAGATAATCCTAAAAATGCCAAGCTGTTGAGCTGACGGGGTCCATTTTTAATGATGACATAGTAATTTTTTTCCATGACACAGATGATAATGCCATAGAGCTGGATGAAGAAGATATGATGAGTGAAACATCTGAAGAACCGACCATATTAAATGAGCTGATGAGTTATTTTAGAAGGCCTGAGCCACTTGATTTGGATGACAGAGAAATCAATGCACCTAAACCATCTATTGAGGAGCCACCAAAACTGGAACTGAAACTGAAACCTTTGCCAAGCCACCTCAAATATGCTTACTTGGGTGATGACTCAACTTTGCCAGTGATCATTGCTGCCAACTTGATTGATGTTCAGGAGGAAAGATTGTTGGAGACATTGGTTAATCACAAGCAAGCTTTGGGATGGACCCTAGCTGATATCCAAGGGATAAGCCCAACAATCTGCATGCAAAAAATTATTCTGGAAGATTATCATGACAAAACAATTGAGGCCCAAAGAAGACTAAATCCCAGCATGAAGGAGGTAGTCAAGAATAAATTCATAAAGTGGCTAGATGCTGGGATAATTTATTCCATCTCTAATAGTTCGTGGGCTAGCCTGGTGCAATATGTGCCAAAAAAGGGTAGAATAATCGTGGTTCAGAATAATAAAAATGAACTAATCCCCTCAAGGACCATGACGGGATAGAGAATGTACATGGACTACAAGAAGCTAAATAATGCCACTCGAAAAGATCACTTCCCACTACCTTTCATCGATCAGATGTTGGATAGATTGGCAAGAAAGACATTTTATTGCTTCATGGATGGTTACTCGGGCTATAATCAGATTACCATCATTTCAGAAGATAAGGAGAAAACTATGTTCACTTGTCCATATAGGGTATTCGCTTTTAGAAGAATGCCCTTTCGATTGTGTAATTCTCCAACAACGTTTCAACGTTGTATGATGTCGATTTTCTCATATATGATTGGGAACAACTTAGAATTTTTCATGGATGACTTCTCTGACTTTGGCAAAAGTTTTGAAGAATGTCTTTAGAGTTTGGAACTTATTCTATGGAGATGTACTGAAACCAACCTGGTCCTAAACTGGAAAAAATGCCACTTCATGGTGAAAGAGGGCATAGTTTCCGGACATAAAGTGACGAAGAATGGACTAGAAGTAGACAAAGAAAAAGTTGAGGTAATCAAACAATTGCCGCCACCTACAAGTGTTAAAGGTATTATAAGTTTCTTGGGACATGTAGGTTTTTATCATCGTTTTATTAAAGATTTTTCAAAATTTTCTAAATAATTATACTTATTTTTGGAACAGAATACTACTTTTATGTTTGATGATTCTTGTTTGAAAACTTTTCAGGAATTGAAAGATAGGTTAGTTAATGCCCCTATAGTCGTGGCACCAGATTGGAATGAGCCATTCGACCTCATGTGCGATGCCAACGACTATGCCGTCAGAGCTAAGTTAGGAAAGAAGTGTGAAAATTTTTCCATACCATTTATTATGCCAGCCGCATATTGAATGAGACCCAGCTTAATTACACAACAGCTGAGAATGAGTTCCTTGTAGTTGTCTTTGCATTTGACAAATTCAGATCTTATCTAGTGGGTAGTAAAGTTGTGGTATACACAGACCACTCGGCACTCAAATGCCTTTTAGAAAAGAAAGATGCCAAGCCTAGACTGATTTGATGGACACTCTCATTACAAGAGTTTGATCTCGAGATACGAGATAAAAAGGGGAGTGAAAACTTGGTGGTTGATCAGCATCAACATGAGGATGGCAATGCTGCCATTAGAGATGAATTCCCTAATGAATATTTGCTTACAACCAATACCATGCCATGGTATGCTGACATAGTCAACTTCCTAGTCAACAACATTTGCCACCAAACTTGGCAAGTAATGCCATAAGTGATTTTTAGGGATATCTGGTAATATTATTGAGATGAGTCATTCTTATTCAAACAATACGCTGACCAAATTATTCGTCGGTGTGTGCCAGAGGATGAGCAGCAAAATATTCTTCACCTCTGTCATGTAGCACCTTATGGAGGTTATTTTGCTAGAATAAAGACAGCGGCCAAAGTACTATAGTCAAGATTTTTCTGTCCTACACTGTTCAAAGACACCCATTATCTTGCCAAGGCATGCGACATATGCCAGCGTACTGGAAACATTTCTAGTAGACATAAATTGCCACTTCAAAACATCATGTCTGTGAAAATATTTGATGTTTGGGGGATAGACTTTATGGGTCCTTTTCCCCCCATTATTTGGTAACTTATATATACTTGTGGTCGTAGACTACGTCTTAAAGTGGGTTAAAGTTGTTTCTCTCCCAACAAATGATGCCAAAGCAATTGCCAAATTCATACACAAGCACATTTTTACCATATTCGGTGCCCTCAGAGCCATCATACGTGATGAAGGTACTCATTTTAGATGTCATTCAATCACTAAAGCTCTGTGTAGGTACATAATACAACAAAGAATTGCCATTGCCTACCATCCTCACATAAATGGCTAGGCAGAAATTTTGAACAAAGAGATCAAGAATATTTTGGAGAAGACTGTGAACCCGAATCGGAAGAACTGGTCTTTGAGGCTAGATAATTCCTTGTTGCCAGTAGAGTTAGAACACTGAGCTTATTGGGCAACCAAACAGTTGAACATAGAATAGAAGGTTGTAGTTAAAAAATGGTTTTTAGACTTGAATGAGTTGGAAAAATTTCGAGCACAAGCCTATGAAAATGTCAAGCTTTATAAAGAAATAGAAAAATGTGGCATGACAATAGAATTTTCCCAAGACAGTTTGAAGTAGGGAAAAAGTTCTATTGCTCAATTCAAGGCTTAAATTATTTCCAGGTAAACTCAAATACAGATGGTCATGACCCTTTAAAGTTGTCAAGCCTTATGCTCATGAGTAGTAGATATCAAGGACTTGAAAACTAGGACAATGTTCAAAGTGAATGGCCAGAGGTTGAAGCATTATTGGGAAGAAAATCAAAAGAATGCTGATAAGTGTTGAAAAGTATTATTTTTCTTACTATTTATACTTTTATTATTGGTAAACTTGAGCCCATTTCTAGTTGCATTGTTAGTCATTTATGTATATTTTATAGTTTCTTATCCCAACAGGCTTGGCCATGCAATTTATTACTTTTTGTAGAAAAAATGCTACTCTTTTGCTCTTTTATGGTGTAGGGCGATTTTCCGAGCTAATTGTTGAAGCATGCCATAACAAGTGAGGATCAAAGTGGTTAGGCGTAGATTCAAATTTGAATTTCCTACCGCCCAGTTTAAATTCAAATGTAGAGGATATTTCTCCCATTTAAAATTTAAATTCAACAAGATTATCTCACATATTTTAAAATTCAAATCAAAGCTCATCCTCCATCAAAGTCTCACGCAGCAAACTCTCTTCCTCCTCTATTTAAAGAACGAAGCCATCACAAGAAAAGGGGTAATCGGATTGTGAGAGAGAGATATCAACTTGGGGGAAAGCTGTTTATGTGGAGTGATTTGGATTGAGGAGTTCGTATTCTCTTTTCTTTCCTATCTTGTAATCATGCATCACTCGTTATGTTTTGGGAATTTTCCTTTGTGTTTTTTTCACCCAACCATGAACTAAACTTAGATGGTTTGGGTTATTAGGTTTTGAGAGTTTGTTATGGATGATATTACTTTGGTTTGAGCTAAATGCAACGGTGTTGGTTCAATTCTTATTCTTTACAAATAAGTAGTTTAAAGATAGGCACTTGAGGGGAGAATCTTTTATTGAAACTCAAATCCCTAAGCGATGACAGCATAGGGAGAGTGAGATCAATGGGGATTTATAAGAAGGAATTACTCTAGGGTAGTGAGAGCCATTGGAGGTTCCTCGATTAAGTTGATTTCCAAAAATCATGAGAGTTGATGGAAATCAATGGACTGAATTGAATCCAGGTCTTCTAACATTGCAAGAGCTGAAGGGAAGTAATTCCCTCTTGAACCAGTTTCTGGAAAGTGACAAAGTGAAGAAAGCTTAGAGTTAAGAGAGAATTTTATGCGGCTAATAAGAGTTCATAGACCGACGGTGTCCACCCTTGGTAACGTGTGATAGACGGTTCACCAGGCTTGCACAAACGTCAGCTCTTCAAGTTAAAAAAAACGTGAAGGCATTGAAGAACACTCTGCCAGGCATCGGAGAACAATTGACTTTTCACGGCATCACATTTAACGCAGGAATTAACTTGCCATGGCAATCACTTGCCACGAAGAGTCCTCTTCCAACTAAACCACTTGCCACGACATTTCACTGGTCACGAAGAGTTATACTTCTAGCAAACTACTTGCCTTAGCAATTAACTTGCCATGGAAATCTACTCAGTTCAGCATTCAACTTGCCAAAGCAACTCATCCTGTATACTCTTAATCCTAATAAGCTAGCCTACTCTCTCATTGATTACTTTATCTCTTTTACAATCTTTATTTACTTTATTTTATTGTTTATTTCTTTACCACCATCTATCACCACAGATACTTTCTTATTTCAGTGCAAGGAGCTAAGAACCCAAGTCCTTCAGACCAGTCCCTGTGGAGACAATACTCAATATTCATCACTTTATTACTTGAGACATGTTCACTTGCACCAATTACGAAGCACTAAAAACACGCAACAAATTTTTGGCGTCATTACCGGGGACTAGCAATAGCGACTTTATCTCTAATTTCTTGTATTTTTTATTTTATTCGTTTCAAGTGGCTAACACTTTTTGGTTTTGCTTCTGTGTATGACCAGGGTGAGACCAACGACACAAGACTACCCACTTGAACTTGAGATTAAACGTGTATTTCGTAAAAGAAGAAGAGAACTACGAGGAGCTATGGCAGATCCAATTTCCAATGGCAATCAGAATATCGCAGCAAGAGACAATGCAGCCGTAGCAGAGCAACCAGTCTGAGTACAAAATAGACCCATCCGAGATTACTTACTACTATACCTTGGTGATCTCAATTCAGGAATTGCTACTCTTGAGATTTAAGCCGTACACTTCGAATTGAAGCTAGTAATGTTTAATATGCTCAATTCGATTGGGCAATTTGGCAGTTCAACAACTGAAGATGCCAAGCAACATCTAAGATCTATCTTAGAAGTTTGTGATTCCTTCAGACAGCAAAAAGGTTATGTGGATATCCTTAGACTTAAACTATTTCCCTATACACTGAGGGATAGGGCAAGAACATGGTTGAACAGTATACCATCAGGAACTCTAGAATCTTGGACAGATCTATGCCGAAGTTTCTTTGGTAGGTACAATTCTACTAGCATGACTGATAAATTACGTAATGACATCACTTCTTTCCATCAAGCAGATGATGAATCCATGTACGAGGCTTGGGATCGTTACAAAGAGCTTTTTCACAAATGTCTCATGCATGAATTCAGAGAATGTACGCAAGTAATGATGTTCTACAATAGAGTCAACGCACTAACTAGGATGATGCTAGATGCCTCGGCAAATGTTACACTTCTAGATAACTCACCGAATGAAGCCTTTGAGATTCTTGATCGACTTGCCAATAATGATTACCAGTTCCTAAATACTAAAATGGTACAAGTGAGGCGACATACCACGGCAATTGAGCTTGATTCATCTGATGCCATTTTAGTATAATTGGTCGCACTAACCAACAAGGTTCAGAATCTACAGAGACCAGTAGCACGCAAGCAGTTAAGGTAATCGATTCATATTGTGATTCTTGTAATGATAATCATGATTTTTCTGAGTGTCCACAGAATCCAGAGTCTATTTATTATGTTGGCAACTACAATCGGAGCAACAATCCATATTCCAACACATACAACCCATGATGGAAGAATTATCCCAATTTTTCATGGAGTAACCAGAATAACTCCAACAATACAACTCACCAAACCACTGAAGCATCAGGATTCTAACAAAACATGCCACGGCAATAGAATCTTTTATCGTAGTAATATTCAACAGCTAGTTCTTTGGAAACCTCTTTAAATGCTTTCTTGTTTAAAACTAATTCATATATGGTTGAGACTAATAATTTCATGAAAAGACTGACGCCTTCATCAACAGAACTAAAGTTCAGATGCAGAGTTAAGAAGCAACGATCAAATCACTAGAGACATAGGTTGGACAGTTTGCCCAAATCTTGAGCTCAAGGCCACAAGAGAGTTTTCCCAGCAATACTAAAGTTGTACGAGGCACGGGCCATGAGCAGTGTAAAGTAATCACCACTAGAAGTAGAGCAAAGACGGGCAATAAACCCACCAACCTGGGGAGGATGAGTCATTGATCAATGAAGAATATCTAGAGGATGCCAAGATAAATCCATCTGCCATGATAACTATACCACCGGCGATTGCCCCGACAAATTCACATGTCACGACAAGTTCATCCAACCCTACCAATCCAGACGAGATGAGTAAAGGCAAAGAGATCAGACCACCACCAGCATTTCCATAGAGGCTAAAAATGTAGAAGAATGAGTACCAATTCAAGAAATTCCTTGATATCCTTAAACAAGTCCACATCAACTTACCATTAGTTGAGGCAATCGAGCAAATGCCTAATTATGCAAAGTTCCTTAAAAAATAGTATCTAAACGTAAAAGGTTGAGCGAGTTTGAGTCAGTTGCCTTGGCAAAAAGATGTATGGCTATATTACACAATCAATTACCTCATAAGCTTAAAGATCCAGGCAATTTCACAATACCATGTTCTATTGGCGAGCATTACATAGGAAAAGCTCTATGTGACCTTGAAGCAAGCATAAATCTTATGCCCAAATCTGTTTTCCAATGATTAGGCATGGACAAGGCAAGGCCCACCACAATTATATTGCAGTTTGTAGACAGATCATATGTGCATCCCTAGGGAAAAATTGAAGACATTTTGGTAAGAGTTGATAATTTTATTTTTCCCGCTGATTTTATTGTTTTGGATTGTGAAGCATATGAGTTTGTACCCATCATCCTTGGAAGCCCATTCTTAGCAACAGGGAGGACTTTGATCGATGTTGAGAGAGGAGAACTCACTATGAGGGTGAATGAGCAGCAAGTTACACTTAGCGTGTTCAAAATGCTCAAACATGTCGACGATCCAAAAGAATGTCAAGCCATTAAAGCCACGACAAAGTTCAACTTCGACGTAGAGGACTATTGCCTCGGCAATTCTCTTGCTGACCCTGAGATAGAAGAAGTTAAAGAGTTAGAGCTAGATACTACAGAGCAACATGAGGTAAATGTTGGGAAATTCCGGTACACCCCATGGCGTAACAAAAAATTATTCGGCGAATTCTACCAGCGATCCATGTACGACGAACGAATTCAGGGTGAAAAGGGATGAAACGTTACTTCAATTAAATCTGATAACTGTAAGGACGTAAGAAAATCTGATTCTTCCAATCAAGATGTTGAGTCCAAGTCGTCACAATAGCGTTTCGACCTCTACGCAGTCCACCCGAATAAAATGAACAGTATTTTACTTCTCTAACTGTTAGAGAGGTTTTCAGCAATAGGCGTATTTTTGCTACTAGACCTTATGCCTTTATATAGCATTCAGAAACCTAATCCTAATTAAATTCGGATTCGTTAAATATACAATATATTTAACCGAATATAATTAAATATGTAGAATCTAATTCTACTTTAATTAGGTTTCTTTAGGGTTATTTCTATTTTAATAGTATTTGATAATTACAATAATTATTTAGTATTAATATATCTATAACCGAAATTATCTATAATTACAATAATTATAATAATTTTAGTTTTAACTAATTTCGTGTACAATAAGTTTGCACACATGTTATCTAGTCAATATTTTTTCGTTTCAATCATAGAGTGTGACCCTTGTAGGTTCATGTAACGTTAGCAATAATATCTAGAACAATTATAATATTATAAGCAATGAGTGGCATCTAGGAATACATCATTGCTACCTAAGTTATAGGAAATCATGGTTCGACATAACCTGTTCGTGATTAACTCTTTTTCATATATTACATCATTTTGTCCTTTATATCTATATTGGACGCAAGTCATGGAACAGTCACACTTGTATAGTCCATCTAATATTTATTGATATATTGAGTAAATTATTATAAATGAATAACTATGATATCTCATATCAATTTATTCGAGCATGGCCATGCATTTCTAGTCTCACTCAATCAAGTGACCTGTGATATTACTCCTACTATGTAGGAGGGGCAAATCCTATCTTGATCAACCATATCTCGCTACATAGATTATGTCATATCCAATATCAGTCTTTATAGTGTAGTCAGTTATGACACACGTTTGACTGTATCAAAATATGTCACTCACAATGTTGAAATAGTTATTATCTCAAGTCTGAGGATCGTACATGTAGTTATCACTATGAGCAATGTTGTGACTGTCACATAATAATCCAAGAAACATGCTCATAGCGGGTCACTTATGTATTGATTTTGACATCTCCATGTCAATGACAACACTTTGTCATCAATCAACTACATACTAGTCTTAATGCATTATTGTTGTTCATGCCCACAATAATACTCGACTAAGGACATTTAAGAATAACCATATTATTGTAAGGACTTTATTATAATTCAGTTTATTTATTTATGCGCATAATAATAACTGAGATAATAATAATGGCTTTATATTAATAAACATGATAAATAAATGTCTTTTACAATCATCTTATGATTGGTCTTTGGGCATATTCCAACAGTAAATTGGGTTGTGAATCAACTAGGTAAGAGTTTTGAATCCCTTGATTTTTCAAATATAGAGTTTAAGCCTGAAAAACCTTCCATTGAGCAACCCCCATTTTAGAGTTAAAACCATTGCTAGAGCAATTAAAGTAAGTTTATTTGGGAGTGGGCAATACCTTGCCCATAATAATTTCTTCTAAGTTGCAGCCTGATGAGAAACAAAGATTGATCGATACATTGGTGCTGCACAAAAAGGCAATAGGTTGGACTATAGCAGATCTGAAAGGGATCAGCTCAGCAGTATGCACGCACAAGATCCTGTTAGAGGAGGGCCACAAACTCCATTGAGGCATTTGTTCAGCTCTGGATGCTGAGTTATGGAGGGGCTATTACGGCTTACTCTTTGCTTGGGAAATTGGGTTTCGTCATGTGGTATTAGAGAGCGATAGTTTGGAGGCGTTACAGGTTCTGCGACCGAAATACACATGCATGCATTCTTTGCGTTGGCCTATTTAGGAGCTCTATGGTCGTGATTGGTTTGTTAGACCTCAACATAATCGCCGACATGGGAATAAGGTTGCGGACACGATGGCCAAGAATGCATCAATTGATAGCTTTGATGTTTCTTACTTTCTTCATTCGCCTGCTTGGGTTGTGTCAGCTTTACAGTTTGATACTGCTCGTTTTTAAGTTTTTTTTATTTTGTCGGATTATCTCGATTGTTTTAGTTTCCTTGGTTTCTATGTAAGTATTATCATATGTACTATTTTTCCTCCATTTAAGTTTAGGGAGGTTTTTTAATGAGGCACATGATAATACATCTGTGTGTATGATTCCTTATGAATGCAATCATACCTTTTCACCAAAAAAAAGTTCAATTCGAGAGGAATATAAAGTGTAACTTCAATATTTATTAAACTTTTCATATATTCAAATTTCATATTATGTTGTAATATATAATAAAATTTAATAATTTAAATTACAATGAAGTATATTTCAATATAATATATAAATTTTAATTTAAAATTTTATTGAAATTCATTTAAATTTTATTTTGATTTAAATTTAATAATGATTTTTTCTTATATTTTAGCATAAAAATAAGATAGTACTTATTTATAAATTTAAACAATTTAAATAATAATGAAAATGCGATTCGTGATTGAATATAAAGTGTAAATTAATATTTAAACTGTTAATATAATAATATTTTTATGTTCAAGTAAGAAATATATTTAGGATAATAAGATATTGTTTATCTCTAATTTTTTTGAATAGTCTAAAAATTATTACAATGTAGTATTTGTTCATATATATTATTTATCTCTAAATTTAAACAATTTAAATTGCAACAAAGTTACAATTCAGGGTTATAGTCCAACCAAATAGTCTTCAAACTTTATCTATTCAAAATATTTATTTAGTTGTAATATAAAAATAGAAGTAATAATTTATGTAGTTCAAAATGAATATATAGTAAAATTAAATATTTAATTATTATTAATTTATCTAATTAACTAATTCATTTAATTAAAAATATTTTTATTATCACCATATACAAGTTAGTATTGTATTAAAATATTATTTTAATTTCAATTTATTAATATATTAAATTATTTTTATCGATTCAAAAAAATTCATCAAACTTGTACTTATATATTACAAATATGGATAATAATTAGGGATGGCCATGGATCAGGTTTTTGGTGGATTCGCACCGGACTCAAAAATTTAACACCTCCATCTAAACTCGACCCGACCCGACATTTTATGATGTTTCACCCGACTCAAACTCGAACCTAAATGTTAGTAAAAACCCAAACCCAACCCGATCCGACCCGACATAAATAAAAAATTATCAATTTTCATTATTATTCGATAAAAATAAGGAGTTAATTGAAAAAAATACGAATAGAGAGGGAGCATTATAATAATTATTTCATTTTTATTAGACAAAATAAGGAGATAATTGAAATATATATACTAAACCTGGCAAACTTGACTCGAGACCTGAACTAATTTACCCGACCCGAAACCCAATATAGACCTGAACATGATGGTCTAAACTTGACCCAAATCCGAACCAAAACCGAACTAAACCAAAATCGACCAGAATTTAGTTAAACCGAAAATCAACCCGAATCAAAATTAACTGAAATAAAAAATAACCGAAACTGAAAAAACTCAAGCCGAAAATAGATGAAACAGAAAGCAACATGAACCGAAAATCAACCCGAACCGAAAGCAACCCAAATTTTATTTCCTCAAATATTTATGTTTTATTCTGATTTTGTATTATATTACTAATTAACAACTTCCTTTAATAATGGTTTAATGTCGTTTTTTCTCCTTTAAAAGATAATCTTTATATATTGACTCAAATTGTAAGCCCATCGATCCAATATTGACCCGACACGAAAAGCAATCGATTCGATATAGACCTGACCCGAAAAGCAACCGATCCGATATAGACCCGACCCGAAAAGCAACCGATCTGATATAGACCCAACCCAAAAAGTCAACAGATCTGATATAGACCCCACCCGAAAAGTCAATCGATCTGATATTGACTCGACTCAAAAACCAACGATTCGATATTAACCCGACCCGATACCCGTCCCAATCCGAAATAACTTAGTCCCGAACTAAATCCGAATCAGACCCGGTCCAACCCGAACCGAAAATCAACCCGACTCGAACCCGATACGAACGACCCGATTGCTACCTCTAATATATACAAAGAAGGACATGGTAGCAATTATACATAAATACTTAGAATAAAATTAAACTATCATTTCGGGTCGGGTAGAGTACGGTATTTTTCACATTAAACTCAAACCCGACCTCATCCTCAAAAAATTATATTCGAAACCAAAATTTTCTTTAAGAAAATTAACTTTAGAAAATCAAATCGAATCAAAACTCATCAAGTATGAGTTAAATGGTCACCCTAATAATAATCACAATATTACGGGCAACAAAATCGATGCAAATTTAGCCCAAAGTAGTAATAAAGCAAATAAACAACCTCAACCAGAAGCATAAAAACCCAACCACTAGCCTAGAAAAGCAGTTATGCTTTGTCATTTCTGTCTAAGAATTGCAGATTTTTTCTTGAAATTTGTGAAAGAAAGCAGCATCCACTAGCCCACATATTACAACCCCCCAATATATTTACAAAGAAAAAAAATTGTATAAATACCGTTGATTATTAATTAACGAATTAATAATAATCTAAAAATAAAAATTCATGAGTTAGACGAGACTCATTTAAAATTTGGGCCACTTAGGGTTGAATTAGTGTAGAAATTAAGTTATTGTACTTTTAATAAAAATATTCGTGTTTAAATTTTTGAGACATTATTATAAGAAAAGATAATCATGAATTCTGAATAACATATCGTAAAATAAATTATTTTTATTAAATAATTTTTAATCGCTCACGTTACTTAATTTGAAAAATATAAAAAAATATATACCGTACTTATTTTGTATACATATTATATTTTTACTCAGTTTTTACTCATTTTCTCCTCTTGAAATTTAGATTTATGCCTATTATTGTTCTATTTTAATATTCATGTAATAATTAGTTTTTTTATACTGCTAACAAATGTGACGGGAAAGATATAATGTAACAAAAGTGGATTCCATTGCACCAGGAAGGAAAGTTAAGGTTGGACGTTAGAAGGAACAAAAACCTTGCTTGCCGCTGAACTCGGGAAAAGGGCAAAGGCCAGAACTGTGATTGTTGAGTCATGAGTGGGAACAGTGAAAAGGGTGGCGAAATGAAATCCGGTAAATGCCTGATAAAGTGCGCGTGTTGTTTATGCTGTCAAAAGAGACGGCAGACAACATTGCAATTGCAAGCCTTTGCAGCTTTGAGTGAACCCCAAGGAAAAAACAAATGCTGCTGCCCGACAAATTACTTCATGTATTATCAATGGATTGGAATGTATAAAATTCAAAGTCTAAATTCGTTATAATCAAACTTGTATATATTTTAGATTTGGATTTTTTAACCAGATTTAGATTGGATTTTTTGATCAAATTTTTTGAATCGGATTAGGATTTTTTCAATCGGGTTTGGATCGAATTTTTCGGATCGAATTTAGATTAAATTATCATCTCTAGTGTTGACCCAAGTTGAACGAATAGATCCGCGAATTTTAGCGTCTTTAGGGTATATTATGTTTTAGCCATCTAATAATTTTATTTTAATGCAAATCAATCCATAATTTTGTGTATTTAATTTCTTGCGTTTTTAATTTTTGCCTTTTAATTCTGCACTTGTTTATTTTTTTCTTTTATTTGTTGACTACATTTAAATTTTTGTGTTTATTATTTATGCTTTTACTTTTCTTTTTATTTTAATTCATAATTTTAGCATACTAATATAACTCTATCTTGCAATTTCACATCATTTACTATTTCATTCACTAACTTTTTAAATTTTTGATAATTCATTGATATTTACATTTATTTGTTTCTTCATTGTATTTATTTTATTGTTTATTTATCTATAATTCTATCTTATATTTATTTCTTTTTTCATATTTATGTATATGCATATGGTAATAATAGATATATTACACTATATTAAAGTTAGTTAATATATATAAATCATAATAAATATTATTATTATTATTATTTAACTTGCATTTTGAAAAAAATTATATTTTTATTATCACTTTTAATATGAATATATATAAGTTAATTTTATTTTATCATTATTCTAAATTACCTAATATATACATTTATGTTCTCGTTTAAAAAAATATTTATATTTCTTTTAATGTATTTAGTTTAACTTTTTTACTTTATTTATGTTGTCTTATTGTTTTAGTGTAAATATTATACATGGTATTTTGTTTAATGGAATTAAAAGTCATAAATGTTTTGATTCAGACTCAGATATGAATCGGATGCGTCGGATTCGGAACGGACATGAATTCGGATTGGATCTTGGCATGATCCATATTCGACCCATCTCTAATTAGGACTCAGACATTTTTTTTGGATTCGGATTTTTTAATCAAATTTGGATCAGATAAATTTCTTCGGATCGGATTTGGATTAAATTGTCATCCCTATATATTCTATTTATAGTCTCAACCAATAAAAATCGTTCATTTCATTTTTTTCTTTCCAGGTTATCAATCTATTCTATATTTACATGAAAAAAATGAAGTGAAGATTTATGTTTGAAAATTTTTGACATGAAAAGAAAAAGAATTGAAATGAATTGTTTTTATGATCAGGAATATCAGGACCATAAATTACATGGTGAGACGGATTCGTATAATAATCTCTCTGACTACTTCCTCATTCCTTAAGGCTCTTGATGGTACGAACATTAAACAATATAAACTGTAAAGCAATATTGCAAAGATTGCAGATTCAGGGTCTTGTTTGTCCCCCAACACTGCCATTTGAGTCCACCTGTTAAAGCAACCATTTCCATCATCTGTCATCCATTACAGCATTTTTACTTGATTGCTACTCCTTTGTTTAAATTTATATAATTTTTAATAGACAAGACTTTAAATAAATTCATCATTTGGGGGTTGGAAGACAATTTTAACATATTTAATTTCAAAAAACGAAATCTTAAGGGACTAAAGTGGTTATTTTACCATTAAAGGGTCATGACCTCTATCATCTTCGCCTCTTAAGAGCGATATAACTCCTCCATCAAGTATTTAATATTGTTACATTTCTAATAACTCAAACTTTTAACTCTAATTAAACCGAAACAACTCGTGTCAGTTGATCCAAACACTTGATGATAAATAAGAACCACAAAAGTTTTTATTTTGAACATGATTTTATTGTTATTCGAGTTAGACCCGAATGAGATAGAATAGGGGTTTTGAAGGTTCACAACCTTGATCATTTAACAAAGAGCAGTTAATCTTTTAGGTATGTAATGGAAGATATGGGAGGCCCCTGAAATGAATGAATGCGAGAATGGTACGAGATTAAATGAGCAAACCAAACTGGAGAACTGAAAATGGTTGATGACAATTATGGAAAAAAATATGGCACGCCCCTGAAATTAATGATTGCGTAAATGCGTAGGGTACACTGATTATGAATGTGAGCCATTCACCTATTCTCCTCTCTTTTAATAACCCACACGCCTAACATGAATAAATCATTATTTTTGAACAGAAGTGTTAATTTTATTATATATATAATAATAACGAGAATTTACAACCATAAAATTAAATTAAACATATAATTCGAATATTTTTTTTATAAGCATTGAAACAAGAAACTGGCCACTTAAGATCATAAAAAGACCAAATAAGGAAAAAGTAAAAAAAAACCCAACAAAATGACTTGAGCAAAAGATAGATATAAACAACATCATTAATCGACGATGAAGGATAAAAGTCATTAATACTACCATAAAAATGCATATAACAATGAAGGCACGTTGACAAACGATCAATACTACAACTCAATCAAACAAAAAACGTTGATTTCGAGCGTGTATCCAAATCTATGTGGAGGGTCTAGAGCATGGAAGATCAACAAGATAACCAAATAAGCGTCATTTTGATCAGTCGAGGCGACGCCAAATCCAACCCTGAGAAAAAAAAAACGATTAAATAACCGAAAAATTGGCTCATCTCTCACTCCCCGTCCTCATTCTTTCGCGTTGTTAGAAGCGGATATGCAATCCCAAGATCGGTCGATGAAGGATAAAAGTCATTAATACTACCATAAAAATGCATATAACAATGAAGGCACGTTGACAAACGGCTAATACTACAACTCAATCAAACAAAAAACGTTGATTTTGAGCGTGTATCCAAATTCATGTCGAGGGTCTAAAGCATGGAAGATTAACAAGATAACCAAATAAGCGTCATTTTTGATCAGTCGAGGCGACGTCAAATCTAACCCTAAGAAAAAAACAATTAAATAGCTGAAAAAATTGGCTCATCTTTCACTCCCCGTCCTCATTCTTTCGCGTTATTAGAAGCGGGTATGCGGTCCCAAGATCGGCAGCTGGTTTGGTGTCCCTCTTCCCCCTCGTCGAACATGGCTCTCCCCTCTTGTTTGGGTGTGGGATGTTGATTTCACTGCTATGTTTTCTTGTTTGTTCGTGTTTGTTCCTCTTGTTTGTTGTTGTTCCTGTGTTTTTTCTTCTTGTCTCTGTTTGCTTGAGTCTGGTTGTTATGTTTCTCTTCTTCCCCTTGTATCTCTCTTTATTGATCTTGTATTTTTTCTTGTACTATGAATGTCGGCTTCTGTTAAAAAATATTTTTAATAGATTTTGAATTGGATGTTTAACATTCTCATGAAGACTCATCTATTAGCATCTTTTGTTGTTTTTATCCGGAGATATGCATATAGCTCCCATGAAAGCATAGGAAAAACATGCCACAAAAATATAATTATTCTTATTAAAAACAAAAAAATAAAAATAAAATATGATAAAACAAAAAAAAGAATGATTACTAACTGTCGACGAACAATACTTATACTAATATCGTCGTTGATTAAAATGAAAAAAAATACTGTGCTTATGTTAAAGAGAGAAAAAAAAACTAGAGAACTTATGTTATGTATAATATATGAATGAATCATTATTATATACACTATATATACGGAAGTTATATTGTTTGGAGTACGGCCGGACGGCAACGAGAGACGGTGGGATTCGGAGTCCTACCTCCCCTTTTTAAAACTAATACTTTGTCTTCAAAATTTAAAAGTTTTAATTTGACTTCTTAAATAGGTAAAAATTTAATATACAGGCCGTGTAAAATTAATTTTACACAAGCTTGTGTATTTCCACTATAAAAACATAAATCCTAAATTCTTAACCCTAACCCTAAAAAATTAAACCCCACACTCTAAACCCTAAATTCTAAACACTAACATTAAATTATAAACCCTATAGCCTAAACCCCTAAACCTTAAACCCTAAACTAAAACTCTAACCCCTAAAACTAAAAGGTACGTGTAAACTAAAGTTTACACTGCCTGTGTATTAAAGTTTTTTCCTCTTAAAAAATATAAAATATTTTTATTATATTTCAATTTTTTGAATATTATAATTAGATACCTTCTTAAAATTTTTAAAAGTTCGCATCAAGTATTAACTTTTTGAAAAGTTTAGTTAGACCTATTTTCTTGTGCAATTTTAAATTTAACCATTTAAATTTTTGAAATTTTAATTTAAACATCTATTTAAAAAAATAAGTCCCTCAAACTTTATTACCAATATCAGCCACTGCTCGAAGAATTGAGTGAGGAATCATCGCGTATCCACACCCCCACAAAAAGATAAATCAACATGTTTAGAAAATTATAAGGAAAGCTCGTTAATACGAACTTCTCCAGTTCTCCTAAGCTCATTCTAATTTTAATGATTAGACAAAAAAGAATTAATTGAACAATTGGAAAAAAAATAATTAAATATAAATCTTCTGTATTTTTTGGGTGTTCTTATGTTTGCATCAATTTTTTTTAAAAATAAATTTAGGGTTTATAATTAAAGTTTAGGGTGCAGGGTTTATAATTTAGTGTTAGAGTATATGATTTAATTTTTTTAATATTAGAGTATATATAAAGACACCAGAAAGAGACGAGAATTTTTGTTCTAAAAAATTGAAGAAAGAATAATCAGATAACCCAATAAACATGCAAAAAAATAAGAAGGTATTATAAAATGGATTAATATCTGGTATGTTGATGGTGCAAATTTTTAATCATGTAAGCGGAATTAAAATATGGAAAAAAAAACTTTGATACACAGTCCGTGTAAACTTTAGTTTACACGTGTTTTTTTAGTTTTAGGGGTTATGGTTTTAGTTTAGGGTTTAGGTTGTAGGGTTTAGAATTTAAGATTAGTGTTTAAAATTTAGGGTTCATGGTTTAGAGTGTGGGGTTTAGTTTTTTAGGGTTAGAATTAAAAATTTAAGATTTAGGTTTTTATAGCGTAAATACACAGGCTTTTGTAAAATTAATTTTATACAGCCTGTATATCAAAATTTTACTCTTAAAATATTGTTAAGTGTTATTAAGTTGTATTTAATAAATAAAAAATAAGTAGCTCTTCTACAAAATGTCATTGCAGATATCGTGTGACATATGCTTCGACGTGATCCTTGGAAGATCAGAAGAGATCAAAACAAAATAACGGATACTTTTGCAGCAACAAGTCGTGGTACACCTGTCGGGTGAAATAATTTATAGGTATACTCTATCTTATGTCCTAGCACTGATACAAGTCGATTTCTAGCTTAATTATGTATATGTTTGAAATTTTAATTTAGACTTTATCCTTCTTCAGCTCAAAGGGATGTTTCCCTACAACATTTTCCGTTGCCCGTTTTTCAGTTCAGCCTGTCTTGGCTGAGGTTTCGTTATTGAAATTTATGATTAAATAATATTATTTACGCAAAAAAATAGCATTTTTCACAGTTTTTTTCTTTCAAATTCCAATATTTAAAACTAAGATTAAGTAGATTTATGATAACACAATATCTAGTTTAATCGATATTATAAAGTAATGCGTAAAATATATTCAACCTTTAAAAACCTAAAGTAAATGGGAATCGAACAAGCAGATATTTAATTGTAATAGTGGACTACAAGCCCAGAGCAATTATGTGGCCAATAGGGAAAATAAAATCCCGATCCACTATTGCTCAATATTATAACTGTAAACCCAAATCAGAGTCGGCCTTCTAAACTAAACACACGCCGATGTGCAATACAACAGTTAAATAACATATATATATATATATATATATATTACGTATGTGCAAAACTCAACTTGACTTGAAAAATTTTCAAATAAAATTTGAATTATAAAATAGAAATTCGAATAATTTGAACAACTCGAAATTTTAGTAATTAGTAGAATAGTTTTAAAGTTCGAGTTGAGTCTCTCAATTATGTTTGGTATATATATCACATATGAAAAATATAAAGAAATATATATATATTTGTATTGCATATGGTTATAGAAAACCGTTTAAATTTGAACTAATTAGTATCATATCATTATAAATGTATACAATTAAATTTGAACTGAAACTCGAACAACTCAACTTTATTTGACTCGACTCGACTTGAAAAAAATTCAAATAAAGTTTGAGTTATAAAATATGACTCTTCAACTCGACTAACTTGAAGTTTTTTTGACTCGATCAAATGCCCACCCCTAATATATATTTGTAATTTTTATGTCTATTTTATGATTTATATTCAAAATTTATAATCGTTTTATATAATAATATTATCTCTTTGAGAATGCAGTGCACCTTATCATTACACCCCAAATTTGTTGGTAATAAACAATACTTCAAAAGCAAAAATAAAAAAATAACAAAATAAAATTATTGATTGAATCAAATTATTTGTTAAAATATTACTTCAAATCAATATTAGTTTTTTTTTTTTACAAGAAATCGATATTAGTTTGAAATGCACTATAACATATTAAGTTATTAACTCTAATATGTCGAAATTGTACCATAAAAATTTTAATTTAATTTAATCCCGATTGGATCATATGCATTTAGGGAAAACAACACCCGATATATTAGTTTATCTCTAATTTAATATTAAATTAATTTCGAATAAACACAACATCAATATAATTAGTGAAACCAATTCAACCGATGATTATTCAAAGGCTTAAATAAAAAATAAGCTCTTAAGCTATGCTTTTTGTTTGCTTTTAGCCCTTAAATTATTTTTTGGTCAAAATAAGTATTTAAATTATGTCATTTTTTTCTTTTAGTCCCTAAACTATCTACTGGTCAAAAAAATTTTGTGATGTGTCAACATCATACTGGCCGAAATAATTTTTTTTACTTAGATAACTACCGGACTTAAAGTGACCAAAAATGATAATTTAGAGACCAATTTTAACAAAAATTAGTTTAATGGCTAAAAACAAACAAAAGGTATAGTTAAGGGGTTGGTGTTCATTTAAGCCATATTCATAATAGGCTTAAATGAAAAACCAGCCCTTAAACTATGTCTTTTGTTTGCTTTTAGCCCTTAAACTATTTCTTGGTCAAAATAAGCCAATAATTATCATTTTTTGTCACTTTAAGTCTAAAAACTATTTTTGGTCAACATAAGTACCTAAATTATGTCATTTTTCTTCTTTTAGTCCCTAAACTATCTATTGGTCAAAAAATCTTTGTAATATATCAACATCTTATTAGTCGAAATAATTTTTTTGACTTAAATAACTATCAAACTTAAAATGATTAAAAATGATAGTTTAAAAATTTATTTTAACTAAAAAATAATTTAATGACAAAAAAACAAATAAAAAATATAATTTAAAGATTAATTTTTCATTTAAGCCTTCATAATATAGAGGTAGAAGCAGAGCAAAGGTGTGAATTGCGATAATTAAATCCAGCGGGGCGGGGCAGGGGAGCAGCGATAGGAAAGGATTGTCCCCCAACATTAGGCGTATATATGCCAACCCTAACCTAGTTAGTGTCACGGACCAAGCTTTTCGGATCGAGACATTGGTGCGAGCATCAAATAGGGAGGTTGTGCGCAATGCAACGGGCTTGCTAAATGTGGCCCAACACTCGGAGTATAGCGAGGACCATACCTTTGGGACCGAGGCGTTAGCGCAAGAACCAGCCAAAGAGGGTTTGCGCGGCGTAACGGACTTGCCAAGATCATTAGACTTGGCCCAACACTTGGAGGAAGGCGTGAACCAAACCTTTGGGACCGAGGCATTGGCGCAAGAATCGGCCAAAGAGAGTTTGTGCGGTGGAACGGGCTTGCCAAGACCATCACACTTGGCCCGGCACTTGGAGAATGCTAGAAAGCCTGCAAGCCCACAAGACTTAGCCAAATCCATGGAGGATTCAGGAGGGTAATTTGGTCAAAGCATTATCCATTTATTTGAATATAATGTGTAGATAATGTTTGTGATAATTAGAGATTTGAAATTGAGATTTGATCAGATAAGATAAGATAAGATCAATCTCGACCGTCGATGTAATTTAAACCGAGCCGTTGGATGTAGGGGAGTTCAACTATAAATAGAGGCTCCCTCCTCACTTGTAATTCACTTCACTACTTCATACTTCATTTTGAGTAATACAAGAAGCATTTACTCTAAAACTCTCTGAGTGTTCTTTATTGTTCTTTGTTGTTCTTGAGTGTTCTTCGTTGTTCTAGCTGCCAATCTCTTTCTGTTGTTCTTTGATTAGCTTTCGCTTAGAACGATCTTTCGTTCGAGGGCTTCGAGGAGTGTTTGATCTTCCGGAGCGAGAATCCTGGCTGAGTTAGGTGTTTGTCGAGAGATCTTCACCTAAGACCGTGACAAGGTACTTCAGGGTGACTTAGTCAACGTTTCAACCAAGAAAGCGGCTAAGGTCCAGCACGATTCGTCTGGCAAAGGTCTAGCCCGCGACATAAGTGGTGTCCGTGACAAGATCCATCGAAACCTGGAGTGTTTGTCGAAGCCGTTGTCGAGCAGGAGTAGTCACAAGGCTGGTTGAAGGCTGACTTAGGCGTAGGAATCGACTGATTTGCGTCGAAGGCGTCTAAGGCCGCACGGATTAGCTAGAGTCAGAATCTAGCCCCGTGACAGTTGGTATTAGAGCCGGTTCCGTGACAGTTGGTATCGGAGCGAAGTTTTGCTTATAGTTGGTATCAGAAAGAGCCGTGAGAGTTGGTAACAGAGAGAGCCACGAGAGGTGGAATCAGAGAAGTGATATCCGAGTGAGTCGAGGAAGAGACTTGCGTTCGAGCCAGCTCGCAGTTGCAGTCAAGCGTTGTGGTGACTTGTGTTCAAGCCAACTTGCAGGTGCAATCAAGTGTGGTGGATTCCAGCTTGTAGTTGCAGTCAAGTGTGGTGGATTCCAGCTTGTAGTTGCAGTTAAGCGTGGTGGTGGTTTACGTTCGAGTTAGTCGAAGTGATCAGGGATCAGACTAGTTCGGGGCAAAGTGGTGATTGAGATGACACCAAAGAAGAAGACACTGACAATGGACGGTGTAAGCAAGACTCTGAAGGAATTTGACGAGAGGAGCAACCGTCTTGAGAATAAGGTACATTCGAATCTTGAATTCATAACAGTTATGGAGGCTTGGGTCGATAAACTCTTGGACTTCGAGAAGGAGGCCAATGTGGTGTTTGAACAGCTGGAGTCAGTAAACCTTGAGAAGCTGGGTTCGTTGGATATTGAGATGTTAGAGTCTCTAGAAGGGATCTAGGAGGAGGTTCAATTGGCTCTTAATGACTTGGATGTGAAGATGTCTGAGCGTGGCGATTCCTTAGAGGCTATAGTGGAAACTCTAAGAGAGGAGGCCAAAAAGATCCAAGGTGTTGTGGAGTCACGTCTTGAAAAGTTAGAGTCCATGGAGGGCAAGTTCAATGATGAGACGCAACGCATCCTCAACGAGTTGGAGGTAGTTCGAGAGAGTTGTGCTTGTGAAGCCAAGATGGTGGATTTGCAAAAAGCGGATGATTCTTCCAAGGAGGAAATCGCGAAGGAGATCCAAGAAGTTCTCAACTCTGTGTACGAGAAGTTGAACCAACAAGATAATTCCCTTCAAGATGCAATGGAGGCAATGAAGGTGGAATTGGAGTCGTTGGGAAAGAGGGTTTGTAGACTTGAGAAATCTGAAGAGGAGGCCAAGCAGACCCAAGGTGTTTTCGAGTCCCGTCTTGACGAGGTAGAGTCCATAGATGACCGGTTCAAGGACGAGACACGAGAAGTTCTCAACAAGTTGGTGACATTTCGAGGGAGTAATGCGAGTGAAGCTGAGATGGAAGCTTTGCGAAAAGAAGTGGATGAGCTCAAGAGGCAGCTGCTCAGTTGCAAGACGGCAATGAGCGAATGTGATGCGCTCAAGACCTTTTTAGAGGGATTTAGACCGGGGGCGAAGCTCGCAGTAGAGCAGGGAAATGCCCAGAGACTTTCAGAGGCTTTCGTTGTTGCCGAACCTCTGACCGAGCCCGTAGAATGCAAGCAGGTGAGTGTTGAGTCAACTAGGCCCAGTTTGAGAGACAAGGGGAATGGTGAGGCTAAGTCCGTGCCAGAGAAGAAGGGGAGCAAGAAGTTGAAGTGCTACTTCTGTGATGGTCCTCATTTGATAAGGGGATGCCCCGAGAAGAATCGCCTAGCTGCCATGGTGAAGACAGCAGACGAGTCAAAGGGAGAAGTAGCGAGACTTGGGGCGATTGCGTGTGTCAATGCCGCCAAGCGAAGTGAGAGTCGTGGTTCGACTACGAGTGCCAAAGTAGTCCAGCCAGCGATGAGACTTGGGGCGATTGTGAGTGTCAATGCCGCCAAGCGAAGTGAGAACCGTGGTTCGACTACGAGTGCCAAAGTAGTCCAGTCAGCGATGAGACTTGGTGCGATAGCAAGTGAGTAAGTTGTCAAGCCGAGGGTAAAGACGAGGCGATTGAGGTGCTACCGATGTAAGGGACCTCATAAGTTGCGGAGATGCCCGTTTCGAGCCAAGTGGTCCGAGGGACAGGACAAGGCCAAGAGTAAAGAGCCTGTGAAACTTGGTTCCGAGTTATCTAGTTCTGCCAAGGTAAGCGGAGACCATGAGCAGAATGGGTTGAATATGTCTTGGAAGGCTGGGAAAGAGCTTACCGAGAATGTTCGAGTGAAGAACATTACTTTTGAGACCAATACAGTGTCGAAGGGGGCTGAGCCGTCGAGGGACATAGCAACCGTTAAGATGCCACCTATGGGCAAGGTGAGAAAGAAGCGAAGGACTTCGAGGAAGAAGTGCCGACGCAAGTTGAAACAACTAGAGTGCTACCAGTGTAAGGGGCCTCACAAATGGCGAGATTGCCTGGATCGAGTCAAACCATCCAAGGAGTTGGGTGAGCCCGAAGAGAGCGAGGCTGCATTGCTTGATCCGATAATATCGAGTTCTGCCAAGGCCAAGGGGAACCGAAAGCAGAAAGGGGTAACCATGTCCGAGAAGGCTACCGAGGAGCTTGCCGAGGATGTTCGGGGAAAGAGCATCGCTTTTGAGACCATTGTAGAGTCGAAGGGGGCCAAGCCGTTAAGGGACATAGTAACCGTGGAGACACCACCAATGGGCAAGGTGGGAAACGAGCGACGAAATTCAGGTAGGAAGTGTCGACGCAAGAGAAAGCACCGAACTTCAAGGAGGAATGATCGATGCAAGAGAGCACCAAACTTCAAGTCAGAAGGGCGGATGTAACCAGAAGCAACGGACTTCAGGGAAGAAGTGCCGATGCAGAGTATCGCAACGGGCTTTGTGGCGAAAGTGCCGATGCATGCAAAGAACTTCGATGAAGAAGGTTCAATGCAGAGGGGGCCAGACTTCAAGGAGAAAGAAGAGCTGACCTGTTTTAGAGTAAATGTGATCGAGGAGAAGGTACATCTCAAACACATTCCTAGTGTTTTTGGTTTTGATTTGCCGTTGTTGATGAGCGTAGGTCAAGTACGACCTAGTCTTCAGTGCGGGGGAAAAGAAGATTGGAAGAGACCTTTCAGAGTTCAAAGGGGCAAGCCAGAGTTGTCGACGAATCTGAGAGTTCAGTCTGTGTTCAATGTTGTGACGACTTCCAAGTCTTTGCCGCAGGACCAAGTGGGTCTGAGTCGAGGTAAATCAGAGTTTGTGGGAGAGTGCTCCTACAAGGGAGATGTATCAAGAGGCGTGTTAGCACGCGATGTTCAACAACAGTTTGAGGCGAGGCGAGCAGTTCATATGGGGGAATTGCATGAAGTCGAGGCATCGACGAGTAATCAAGTTGACCCTGCCCAGGATCGTTCGAGTGCAACGACGAGGGCGTCGCTAAGTCAAGTAGGAGAGAATGTCACAGACCAAGCTTTTCGGATCGAGACATTGGTGCGAGCATCAAATAGGGAGGTTGTGCGCAATGCAACGGGCTTGCTAAATGTGGCCCAACACTCGGAGTATTGCGAGGACCATACCTTTGGGACCGAGGCGTTAGCGCAAGAACCAGCCAAAGAGGGTTTGCGCGGCGTAACGAGCTTTTCAAGATCATTAGACTTGGCCCAGCACTTGAAGGAAGGCGTGGACCAAACCTTTGGGACCGAGGCATTGGCGCAAGAATCGGCCAAAGAGAGTTTGCGCGGTGGAACGGGCTTGCCAAGACCATCACACTTGGCCCGGCACTTGGAGAATGCTAGAAAGCCCGCAAGCCCACAAGACTTAGCCAAATCCATGGAGGATTCAGGAGGGTAATTTGGTCAAAGCATTATCCATTTATTTGAATATAATGTGTAGATAATGTTTGTGATAATTAGAGATTTGAAATTGAGATTTGATCAGATAAGATAAGATAAGATCAATCTCGACCGTCGATGTAATTTAAACTGAGCCGTTGGATGTAGGGGAGTTCAACTATAAATAGAGGCTCCCTCCTCACTTGTAATTCACTTCACTACTTCATACTTCATTTTGAGTAATACAAGAAGCATTTACTCTAAAACTCTCTGAGTGTTCTTTATTGTTCTTTGTTGTTCTTGAGTGTTCTTCGTTGTTCTAGCTGCCAATCTCTTTCTGTTGTTCTTTGATTAGCTTTCGCTTAGAACGATCTTTAGTTCGAGGGCTTCGAGGAGTGTTTGATCTTCCGGAGCGAGAATCCTGGTTGAGTTAGGTGTTTGTCGAGAGATCTTCACCTAAGACCGTGACAAGGTACTTCAGGGTGACTTAGTCGACGTTTCAACCGAGAAAGCGGCTAAGGTCCAGCACGATTCGTCTGGCAAAGGTCTAGCCCACGACACAAGTGGTGTCCGTGACAAGATCCATCGAAACCTGGAGTGCTTGTCGAAGCCGTTGTCGAGCAGGAGTACTCACAAGGCTGGTTGAAGGCTGACTTAGGCGTAGGAATCGACTGATTTACGTCGAATGCGTCTAAGGCCGCACGGATCAGCTAGAATCAAAATCTAGCCCCGTGACACTAGTTAGTTCCAATGGGAGCCCACCAAGTGCGCGTCTCTCAACAGGCGGGTGAGCCTTGTAACAGCAGCAACTGAGCCCGAGGGAATAAAATAAAATGGATGGCACAAAAACCGAGGGGAAGAGGACGGTATACGAAAAATGACCATATCAATACGGTAAATGTCCGACACACCCACGGATACCCAGCCCTCAACCTTGTGCCCCTGGGCCCCACTTCTCTCTTCCCCAGGCATGGCTACGAAAGTATAAGTTGTTAACTTTAATACTCGATTGAGATAACAATAATAATTTATTGGGTACGAGTTTAATAATAAATATGTCACATTTTTTAAAAATTATAAATAAAGTATTCAATTAAAAAATTGTTACCATTGAATTAAGATATTGCTATAAACATGACGACATAAAATAATATTATTTTAGTCATAAAATTTATACTATATACCAATTTAATTCTAATTTAAAATAAATTAATAAATCTAATTTTTATTATTTAAAAAATCATTATTTTAATCTTCATTATTCTTTTAAATTAATTTTTATCATATAAATGTTATATTACTCTCGTGTTACTTTTATGGTATAATAACAATTTAACAATAACTTGTTGATGCATTATAACACAATGCAATTATTAATACTACTTATTTAATTTGGTGGGCTCTCTTGCTTTGACAAAATATGAATGATTAAATTTGTCGAATTATTTCAGGTTGGGACAAAATTAATAAGATGTTACTATATCAAAGAAAAGTGAATTGTTTGTAAGCGAACTGACTCGTTTGTAACAATATAATAGTTGAGTGACTTGATTGTTACAATATATTAATTGATTAATATGTTTGTAGCTTTTAGAAGAAAAAAGTGGCATGCTTGTTATAATATATATAATTATATGATGTTTGGTTTAGTTTACCCTATTTTATTTGAGTATAATAAAAACATGAAGATGTTGAACCCAAACAATGCTTTTAGTTGAAAAGAGAACGATATTTTAGGTGATCCAAATTCAAGTAATTTTTATCTGAAAGTTGTATGTGAATTTTATTAAGGATTAAACTAAACAAATACTATCATGAAACAACATAAAGAATCCTTAAAAAATATCTAGGCATTATTTGAGAAAAATTCAAATATTAGTCGAATAAGAGATTTGCTAGGGATAACAATGAGACAAGCAAAATTTTGGAGAAATTATTAGATGGACTCGGCTCACCACGTCATCCATGGTCCATCTAATGAGATTAATCCATTTAAGCGTAATTTTCAAGTAACTATCCACTTTTTAATGACATGTAGAAAAGAAATAAAAATTCACCTTGTAAAAATGAGATGAAAAATTATTATTGGATGGACCATGAATGACGTGATGAGCCAAACTTATGTAATAATTTTTCAAAGTTTTGACCGTCTTAACTCCGACCTGAAATATAAGAATCCCAATTTGATCCCGACCCTACCCCAATTTTAATATAATTTAACTTGACCCGACAATGACTTAGCATAATAGAAACATAATCTAATTTTGTCTCGACCTTGAAATTTAAACAAAAAATCTGACTATACATGAGCGTCTCAAAAAAATTAATAAAAAATAAAAATATTTTAGTAAACAACTCGATTGAAAAAAGAAAAAAATTGACCCAGCTCAGGTTGGATGGGTTCAACACCTCGATTAATTGCTGTAACTTTACACAAACAATAATACAAAATTGGAAAAAGGAAGAACAATGGCAGGATGGGAAATAAATAGAGAAAGAGGGGCGAAGAGTAAAAGTGTAATGTGAGTCATAATCAAGAAGGCCCAGATTGTCTCCTCATGTGAAGATCTTCGCACGTTATCAATGTTGTAAGACTCTTCAACCCTCACGTATTACTTTCATTTAAAGTTTTTACGGCCACAACCAACGTATTTCATCTAACCCTAAAACTCTAAAAAGAATATTCGTATTCCTAAAACTTAAACCTTAACCACCTATATAAATATACGTAATAATATAATATAATACATGTGATAGGTATGAGGTACGACGTGTCTAGAATACGGCTAAAAGACAGTAAGTTTTGAAATTTGTCTAAAAACTTAAAATTTAGACTTTCGATAATATTCTAGGTTGACTTTTTTAGGCAAATATCGATACTTAAAAATAAATTTTGATACTTATCAAAAAACACAAAAAAACAACATAAAATGTTATAAAAAAGTCTAACATTTTAAGTTTTTAGACAAGTATCAAAACTTGTCGTCTGTTAGCCGTACTCTAGACCTGTTGTACGTTAGACTCGTCCATGATACATGTCTACATTCTCGATTGAATATGGTTCATTTAATATGGTTGTCAATATAATATACAATAAGCAGAGACGGATTTATGTGGGGGTGAGGAGGGGCAATCGCCCCCACCCCGAAGAATTTTTTTTACCTTTGTTATTCTATTTAAATTTTTTTAAAAATTAATTTATTTATGAATTTGCACCTCCCACTTTCAAACATTTATAATTTGCCCCAACCCTAAATCCTGGCTTCGTCCTTGACAATAATATACGAAATTGAGTATATTTAAGTGATTAATAGGTGAAGAGAGTACGAGTAGTATGGACATTGTGCATTAAATGTAAAAAAAAAATACATGATTACCAATATTGTGAGAAAAAAATGTAAACCAAAGTTACCTTTATTTTTAAATGTAAAAAAAAATACATGATTACCAATATTGTGAGAAAAAAATGTAAACCAAAGTTACATTTATTTTTAAAATTAAATCATCTTAAAAGGATTTTTCGTTTCTTATGAACCAAAACCTATTTTAATATTATAAATTAAGGTAATTACCTTCTTTTAATTTAAATTATTTTTTTATATAAAAAACTTCAAACTAAACCCAGTTTCTAAAAATAGTACTTAATTACAATTTTATAAAAAATTATAAATATGTTCCATGCACGTAATTCACATTTTAATCTAATAAATATTTTTTCTCTAAAAAAATGTGATATTGTGAATAAAATAAATTATGTCATTTTTTTTATAATATTTAATTTAAATTAATTAATTAATTAATTATAGCAAGATACAAAATAAAAAACAATTAGGTCGACCTTTCGTATTGTCACCTCACCTAATGATAAAACAGAGCTAAGATTAATGAATGAACTTATTAAATGAAATAAAAATTATGAATTACAAAAAATAAGAGCAGCAAAATGTTAGATCTTTGAACCCAAAAAAAACCCTTTGAAAGATCCAATATTTCTAAAGAACAAAAGTTAAAAAAAAAACAAATTTCTTTTCACAAATTTGATAAATTTTTTTAACAAATAAAACTTTGATGATACTATTGATAATAAGGTCAGACCCTTTTTAGAAATTCCCAATTCGTTTGCTCATTCTTTCTCTCTTTAGTCTTGGCTGTTTGACGCTTTGAAGTCCTGAAGAAAAAAAAAAGATGAAGCTTTTCTCCATGGCTGCCATTTTCACCATCTCTGTACCAACATGCCTATTATTGATTTAGCTTTTCTGGTTTTTTATTGATTTATTTTCAAAAAAGAAATAAAGAAAGATGGAAATTCCAGCTGGTGTGGATTCCTCACCCCCCCCCCCTTGTCTTTTTCATTTGATCTCTGAGTTTTAGGCTTTGGGAGTTTGTAAAAACAACAAAGGGTTTGCTTTATCATCTTCAGGGAACACAAAGACAAGAGAAAGCTTCTTTTTTGAGCTACGAAACTTTTGTTCCTGTTCTTGTTTTACTTTTGTCAAGTTTCTCTGTTTTCAAATTGTGTTTCCTTAAGTTCGAATCATATAGATATGAGTATCAATATATTCCCATAATCATAACCTATATATATGTTACATTTTTCTTGCTACAAAATCTGGGCTGTGCTTGTTTTTGCTTTTCTCAAGTTCAACATTGGGCTGATTTGATGATTTTCTTTGAGTTTTAGTGCTAACCCATGAAGAATTTATACTGGTTCAAGCAAATCTCAAACAATGTTAAGTCGGAGAGGAGACTTTCACTTGGAGAATACAAAAGAGCTGTTTCTTGGTCCAAGTATTTGGTTTCCTCTGGTGCTGAGATAAAAGGAGAAGGAGAAGAATGGAGTGCCGACATGTCACAGTTGCTTATTGGCAACAAGTTTGCCTCAGGTAGACATAGTAGGATTTACAGAGGGATATATAAGCAAAGGTATGTGGCAATTAAAATCATCAGCCAGCCTGAGGAGGATGAGAATTTAGCTAACTTTCTTGAGAAGCAGTTCATATCTGAGGTGGCTTTACTTTTTCATTTGAGGCATGCCAATATCATAACTGTAAACTATTCTATCTGATTTCTTTTGTATCCTTTTGCGTGTCATCTATTAATGCTTGAAACTTTGAATAATGCATCTTTCTTTGGTGTGGATTTGGGTGAATGGGGTGGGAGAAGAATGTGATGTTTTTGACATAAAGAAAAATGGTGATCTAGTTTTCTGCCTTTTTTTATTTTATTGTGACCACGTTTCATGAAAGTAAGAGTTTAGTGAAAAGGATTGCTGAAAATGAATGGATCATGACATATTTGGTAGGAAAACAACTTTTCTGGAATGAGAATGGGATGGGGGAATCAAACTACTTTACCTTGAAAAGGGAAGAATGTGGCATTTAATTCACTTACTGTTGCAATGTGGATTCCTTCAACTTGCTCATGTTACTAGTCTTGATAGCATAAATTAGTTCCTAGTTCCTATTGATGAGATGATTCCTAATGGAGATGTCACTTTATTATCTTAAATTGGTTGTTTACTAACTGCAAAACATTTCTCAAGATATTATGCTCACTTTGAACTTCTTTAAGGGTGGGCTACTGTGATTGTTTGGGTTAGGAATTTCTCCCATCTATTGGTTGGTGGAGTTGAAAAATGTGAGGAAAGAAAAATGAAATTGGGATAAAGTGCATAATTTGATCACTTAACTTACGTTTCTCTCCCTTTGTCATTCCAATTTGGAATGATTTGTTTTTCAGCATTATGATGAAAAATCATCATCTTTCCTATCTTCTTTCCTCACTTTTCTTTGCCCTTTCCATCCTTCCGCTTTTCCACTCAACCAAACACACCCAAAGTGTTATTTATCAGTTTGACTTACTAATGCTCCTTCGGGGAATTTTGGGATGCAAAATGTGGTATCTGTGATTTTCTTGGTGCCAACATCAAAATTATGAAAGCTACTGAAATAAATTAAATTCTTTAACATTCTTGCATAACAAACAACAGATTCTCTCCATCCCTTCTTCATTCTCCTTGGTGATCATGAAACATTCAAAACCAAAACAGAATGAAAAGAAAGTTTGAATCACGTAAACCTACGGACCTCATTCCTCTTACTGTCTATCAGCATGAGAGCAATCATTTGCATAAGTCCCTCCTATTTGTTCACTGATTATTTTTACTTTACCCTACAATCAGTTTGTTGCAGCTTGCAAGAAGCCTCCTGTTTTCTGTATAATCACCGAGTATCTTGCGGGTGGATCGTTAAGAAAGTACCTGCATCAGCAAGAACCACATTCAGTCCCACATGATTTAGCTCTAAAATTAGCTCTTGCTATTGCACGTGGGATGCAGTACCTTCATTCACAAGGAATACTTCACAGGGATCTCAAATCAGAAAATTTACTCCTTGGAGAAGATATGTGTGTTAAGGTGGCAGATTTTGGTATTTCGTGCTTAGAATCTCAGTGTGGTAGCTCAAAGGGATTTACGGGTACTTATCGGTGGATGGCACCTGAAATGATTAAAGAGAAACATCATACAAAGAAAGTTGATGTTTACAGTTTTGGCATTGTCCTCTGGGAGCTTCTAACAGCTCTGACACCATTTGACAACATGACTCCGGAGCAAGCTGCATTTGCAGTCTGCCAAATGGTAAAGAACCTAACTCATTATTGCCTCTTGGTATGAATCTTCAATGCTATTAAGATTCTCTACCTTTGGTGCTTGTAAGCCTTTTCTTTTTTTCCCTCTCGCTCTCTCTTGTACTATTCTGTTTACTAAGGTCATGGATTAGTTCTCATTTGCCAGTTAAACAGGAAATAGGAAGCTGGATGGTGATGATCCAATATAATTTATATGGAGGAGTTATCTAACTCATAAGTGATTAGTTTTACACTCATGAAATTCCACCTATCTCCCTTCCCTTTTCTCTTAATGGAAGTGCTAACGTGCTAATATTACATTGAACTAATGCTCCACTTGAAATGATTTGATTTGATGAAGTTCTTTACTTCAGAAACTCTTATATTCAGGAGTTATCCGACTCTAAGTGATCAGTTATACACATATGAGATTCTATCGATCTCCCTTCCCTTTTCTCATATTGTGAGTGCTAATATTATGCTGAACTAATGCTCCACTTGAATTGATTAAGTTCTCTACTTCAGATACTTTTATAGTTTTTAATCTAGATGATATCATATCAAAATTAAATGCCTGAAAATTGTCTGCTTATGATGCCGTTGGGGGAATAACAGAATTGAATGGTTACTAGGGTCATGGATTACTTCTGATTTGCCAGTTATGTAGGAAATAGGAAGCTGCATAGTGATGATCCAATATAATTTATATTGAGTACTTATCTAACTCATGTTAAGTGATTAGTTTTGTACATATGAGATTCCACTGATGCCCTTCCCTTTTCTCATAATGGAAGTGCTAATGTTATACTGAAGTATTGCTTCATGTGAATTGATTTGATTTGATGATGCTCTCTACTTCAGAAACTTTTGTAGTGTTTAATCTAGATGATATCATAACATAGTCGAAGTCTTTTTCCTTTTAAGCTTAGATGGCTTAGAATAATATAGAATGCAGATATGCTGTTAGGCTTCTCGAAGTATGTGAAAAGTTTTATTAATTAAATCCATATCGAAAACTTAACTTTGTAGAACTAGTTTTTGGGGAGTTGGGAATAATATATATATGTATGAAATGACTATATGAAATAATGAAGCGCAATATGATGATTAGGACATGGCATGATGACGAGGCAAGAGAAGTTGTGAAATACTAGATGCTAGTCTTAAAGTTGAAGTGATAAATACCAGTAGGCCTGTAACCTATTTAAGTTTACAAAGAAATCATGCAACTTGATAGAGGATATGACCTCAAAGAATTTGGAAAAGGTTTGTAGGACCTTTCATATTATTTTTTTTGGGATGATATATGCGGAACATGTTAACATTTACTCTATATTATGAATGACTTGATCATTGATCTATAGACCTATAATTAGGTGATGGTAATCATTATGAAGGAATATGGAGGCAGTGATGCAGCATCTAAATCAATTTTTCAGTTGGCATTGTGTGAGTACGATAGGCAAATAGAACTTTATCCTGTTTGCTGACATACTCCTCTCGAGTGTGGACCAGTAAGTGGAACAGATTATCATTATTTTCATCAAAATGCCACAAAAGAAGGAAAAAAGTTATGTTGCAACCATGTGTTTTTTTACACCAGTTCCTTTTCCTATTGAACATAATTTGTAACCCCCAATAACCAGCAATTTCTTGTTATCTTTTCAACCACTTGGACAGTGGGCATTCTGTACAGTTTCAACAGTGGGGGTGTGCTTTGTGCTCTTTTTTCCGTAAAGATGGGAGAATGCTAATAGCAGCCTTTCTAAGGTGCCGAACCTTGATTGTAAATGTGCTTGGGTTTAACAAATGGCTTAATGGGTGGTTGTATTGTGCTCGGTTTAATGTTCTATTCTGTGCTGGACTGCATTCAATGCATGAAAACGTATGCCAAATTTTCAAGTCTCTATACTATGCCCGGCTCACCACGTCATCCGTAGTTCCAGCCAATAAGGTCCATCCACTTCAAAATAACTACCCAATAACTACTTACTCTCTATCATCATGTAGGAAAGAGGTGATGATTCACCTTAGAAAAAATGAGATGGATGGACGCTATTGGTTGGGACCACGGATGACATGGTGAGCCGGGTCTATCTAATAATTTTTCCTATACTATCTGTGATATAAAGATCTTTGGATATCTTTTCCGATTCATTGTTTTAGTAGCTCCCTATTATAATTTCTCATTGTTCAGGTTGCTCTTTCCCCTCCACTCTTTTGCACCTACAGTGTTCTGTGAACCTTGATTTTCACCGCATTTGTGTTTCTAACAACCGAGACAAGTATTAGAGCATAATAAAAGCCTATAAATTTGTAATGTCCTGTCTTACGTTGTGAAAAGTTAAAAAATTCAGCTTATATCGTCTAACCTTATAGTATGCTGGGGTGTGGGTTTAGTTGTGCACTCAGAACTTGAATAAAATACCGAACCTTTAAGCATCGACATAATTGTAGCTGCATAAACTTGTTTTGTTATTCTTCTGGAGCTGCTATTACATTACTTCATTTGTAACCTAACACGTATAGCGAGTTTGAACATTATCATTCCTGAATTTTCTGAGGTCATGAGCAGGTTTGTTGGACGAAAATGGTTGATTTTCATCTTATAATTTCTGGGATTTGTGCAGAATGCAAGACCACCGCTACCCTCCTCGTGTCCTCCTGCGTTTAGCCACCTCATCAACCGATGCTGGTCAAGCAATCCCGAGAAGCGATCACAGTTCAATGAGATAGTTTCGATTTTGGAAAGTTATGCCGAGTCTCTCGAAGAGGATCCGGAATTTTTTAAGACTTATAAACCTTCTTCAGGTCGTGGTATTTTGAGATGCCCACCAAAATGTATTGATGTGCATTATTGATCTGTTGCCTTTTAAACCTAAGATGCATTCTTAAATGATGTGTGATGCTAATGCCAAGTGTACCAAATTTTTTTACTTGTTAAACTGAATTTTACCTATATATATTTTGGAATTGGAGTAGTTCCTCTGATTGGTAATTGTAAGTTTCTCTGGCCTATTTCCTTTATTTTTTTGTTTAATCACTTGTTTTTGAGTCACTGACTGACTAATCCAAATCGAATTGAGCGGAGTCCCATCAAAACATTTACTTTAACTGATTGATGCATGATCGGATGCCTTTCTTTTGCAAATGATAGTATTTTGTTTTGATGGAAATTAAGGTATAATGTCAAAAAAATTACCCTTAATGTTTGACTAAATAGTCACTATAAGTCTTATTTTTTTAAAATAATTTAGCCCTCAACGTTTTATCTTGGGTCAAAATAGCCTCTCTATGAATGAAAATTGTTAGTTAACCGCAATAAATAACTAGAAATTACTTGGTAGAATGACACGCCAGAAAAAAATATATTTTATATTTTTAAAATTATTTTTTGATTGATGTGTCGTTCCATAAAGTCAGCATATTTACCTCATTACACTGCTATCGTGGCGTACACTGCCATATAGGTTTGTCACGTCATTTCAAACTATTTACCGTTGGTTGACTGACAATTTTTATTCGCAGAGAGATTATTTTAACCCTAAATGAAATGTCAAGGGTTAAATTGCTTCAAAAATAAGACTAGAGGCCAAAATGATAATTTAGTTAAACGTTAGAGGTATTTTTTGGCATTATGCAAAAAAAAATTAATTTCGTAATCACTGTTTAAATATAATCATAAGTCTCAAATATTATATTTTAAATTATAATACCTAATCTTTAAACCTTAAATCATTAACTCTACCAAAAAGTGAAATAATTTTCCAATCCAAGTGAGTGGTAGTTGTATGTTGAAAGGTCTCCATTTTTAGAATTTAATGGTTGACTGTGATTTGAGCTGATCCGAATTTGGTGGTCAATCATTCTTGGACTCCAAATCTTATCCTCAAAAGCAAGGTTTTGGTGGGACAAAATTATATCATATAATATATCATGTGTTGTTCAGAAAATATTTGATTATAATTCTCATAGACAATTACGTATGTAATTTCCTAAATTATCATACTAACTTCATATAATCTTATATCCTCGAAGATTAAAAATATAATTAGAATACCTACTAGAGTTGGTCCAAGTAATAAGCATTTTAGTATCACCGATGTCTTATATATGCAGAAAATTCATACTGAGAGACTGATCCACTAAAACTAAGTATACGCCACATGTCAGTTCGAATTAGTCATAGCAAAACTCTGAGAAACTAGGAGAGCAACAAAAAATATATAATTAGAACGTTCCAATTATATTCATTTCAATAGAGTTCACTAATTATAATGGTTACTCATATATATTACACGTGTAAGTACAAACAATACCACTCGAATTCAATAACTTAATAACTATGATTATTAAAAGTTCAAAAAATAAACAAAATAATTCACTGAGATCATATGGTTGATGAATTAATTATTATCTTTATTCTAAAGCATATTTTTTTAATATACATTATATTACATCCACAGACAAGTACAATTATTAAAGGGTAAACTATACGGGAGACCACCGATCTTTAAGGTTGGTGTTGAAATAACCACTGATCTTTTAATTTTGTCAAAATGACCACTCAACTATTGATATGGTTCTAATATAGCCACCGGCCGTTAAAACCTAACAGAGAGGCTGACGTGACAGTTAAAAGAAAAATATATAATTACGCATTTAGTCCATGTTATTTACACATTTAATCAATTTGGTCCTAATTTTAATTTAATAAAATAAATTGATTATTTAATTAGGTGGTGACACGTGTCACCACCTTATTGGAGGGATTTATTTATTTTTATTTAATTTAATTAATTTATTTTCCTCCCCCAATCAAATGGTGACACATGTCACCTGATTGGAGGGGGAAAATGGAATTGGAGGCTGGGGGAATCAAACCAAGGACCTCCAAAGCAATGGGAATATTGTATGCTTGCCACTAGGCCAAGCCATTTTCGTAAAACCACATTTAATTATTGTTAACTTTAATTTAATTATTAGATTTATTTAATTGGGTTAGATGTTTTTGTGTATCATAAGTATGTCATGTTCGAGTTTCCTAAAACCACATTTCCTTTTTTTCCAGGCATTAACAACTGTATACCATATATATTAAATATTATATTTTATGTCATAAAAGTATGCTTGTTCCAGTGGCAAGCATACACTACCTTACAATATAAGGTCATGTGTTTGAATCCCCTTGATGCCATTTTTTCCCTTCATTTTTATGGGCATCAAAACGGTATAAAACATATATAAAAAGTTGTGTTTTATATTATGAAAATGGCTTGGCCTAATGGCAAGTATACAATCTCCCATTACTTTGGAGGTCCTTGGTTCGATTCCTGATTGGGGGAGGGAAATTAATTAATTAAATTAAATTAAATAAAAATAAATAAATCCCTCCAATAAGGTGGTGACACGTGTTACCACCTAATTAAATAATCAATTTATTTTATTAAATTAAAATTAAGACCAAATTGATTAAATGTGTAAATAACGGGGACTAAATGCGTAATTATACAATTTTCTTTTAACTGCCACTTCAGCCTCTCTGTTAAGTTTTAACGGCCGGTGGCTATATTGGAACCATATCAATAGTTGAGTGGCCATTTTGATAAAATTAAAAGATCGGTGGTCATTTTGACATCAACTCTAAAGATCGGTGGTCTCCCGTATAGTTTACCCATTATTAAAAAAGGTTTGCACTTTTTTTTTCATAATAGTCCTTTAATTCATAATTCAGTTTTAGATGCTAAAAGCTTGAAATAACGAGCTAAAAGTGGGTTGTCCAGAGGCAACATTTTAGTGGTTTAATTTCCGTACAATGTTTATACTACTTGCACTTCTTTCTTATCTATTGATTAAAAAAATATCGAACGTCTAAATATGTTCAATCTCATATTTTTACATGTAATGTAATGAGTGTAATACTAATCGAGTTAAATTTAAGTTTTTAAAGCAAGTTTCATGTAGTCATAAGCTAAGACCAGGAAAATAAATTTTAAACTTTCTGTAAATAAAAAATTTGTTTTCAAGAATTTAGAGAGAAAAAAGTAAGCATATTTAAATGTATAAAATAGTGATTTAAACCGTCCACTTTTTTTTTCATAAATAAAACTCCTCATTTTTGTTTTCTTTGAAAGTATTAGTGATCTAGTTCAGTCCACTTTGTTTTCTCTGAAAACAGAGTCGGTGGCTTTAGCTTTTTAGAGAGAGAGAAAAGCAGGTATAATGTAAAAAAATCTCCTTAACGTTTGATTGTATTATTATTTTTGCCTCTATTATTTTTTAAGTAATTTAATTCACAATATTTTATTTTGGGTTAACATGACCCTATTACAGATAAAAATTGTTAGTCAACCAACGATAAATAACTTAAAATAATGTGACAAACCTACATGCATGTTGCGATAATAGTGTCAAATAGGCAAATATGTTGACTTTACAAAATGAGACACCAATCAAAAAATAATTTTATAAAATTATATAAAATATTTTTTTCTTTTGACGTGTCATTCTGCCAAGTCATTTTAAGTTATTTATCGTTGGTTGACTAACAATTTTCATTCGCAAAGGGACTATTTTGACCCAAAATAAAACGTTAAAAGTTAAATTGTTTTTTAAAAAATAAGGGCTAAAGTGACAATTCAATTAAACGTTAAGAACATTTTTTAATATTATGCCAAAAAAGTATGTTCGATTCAAAATTATCCTAAAATTATTTTGAAATTATATTATAAGTCTTTTTCGAGTTCAAGTTATCTATATAATATGTCATATAATTTCATAATGACTCTAGAATAATGTGGATTCGAATACATTTATAACACATTCGAAATTTAATTAATTTACTTATCGTCTTTCATAACGCTCTATCATAAAGTTTTACACATCGACGCATCATATAGCTTACTAAAATAACATATATCATTTTTTTTAGTGGCAGATCTTGATAGTAGGGACGAAATCAGGATTTAAAGTTGAGGGAGGCAAAACATAAATGTTTAAAAGTACGGTAAATTCATAAATAAATTATTTTTTAAAAAATATATATAAGAAGATAAAAGTAAAAAAGAAATTTTGGGGACAATTACCCCTCATCACCCCCACTAGCTTCGTCCCTGCTTGATCTTATAATTTGAGGACATAATTCACAATTTTTAAAATTTTAAAGGTCTAATGGAAATTTTTAAAAATTTCCATTAATTTAGTAAGAAATTTATTTTTAAAATGTCAGAGTAATTAAAATTTTTATTTTTTTGAAAGTTTGATGAAATGTTTTAAAAAATTTTAAGATAATTAAAAGTATTCAAAAGATTTAAAACTTTATGAGGATTTTTATAAATTTTAAGAGAGTTTAATTAAAATTTTAAAATATTGTAAAGGTATAATATAATTTTTGGTAGGGGTGGGAATTTGGTGGGATGTGGACACTCTTGCATTTTCCACTCTGTCCCCAATGCTTGCGGTTACGGTTTAGGAGAATCTCCATTAAATGCTTTGAGGATTTTTTGTCCCCATACTCTCTCACGGTTTTCGGAAAATCCCCATCCCAAAAAACTTAAACAAAATTACCATTTTATCGACAAAAATAAATGGCGAATTCAGTTCAAAATATAAAGTTTAGATACTTCAATTGGAAGCAGTTACAATATGATGAAGACTGAAAGGGTGTTATGTTGGGTGAAAGATTTAGACATGAGTTTTAGCTTATATCTAAAAATTAAGATAAAAACATGTTGAGAAATTTGAGTGCGACTAGGTTTGAGAGAAAGTTGAAGTGATAATAATATAGTTATGCTTTTTTATTAAGATATATATTAGGGGTATATAGATAATTAAGTATACATTTTTTACAAATCTAATAAAATATCGGATCATTGCGGATATCTTTTTGAGATTCACACGGTTATATATACAGTTACCGTTCTGTTATCCTCACAATCGGATATAACAATCTCCATTCCCTTTTCCATTTGAACTTCGGTGATAAAACTTCCTCATCCCATCCCTATAAATAAAGATTTCAGTTATTTTATATCTCATCGATTCAAATCTCCACATTTTTTAAATATTCTTAACCCAATTCTCACCCCTAATATTTCGGATATCAAATCCCTCAAGCTCCGCCGGCCATCCGCCCTGATCTTTTCGTATATATAAAAAGAAGCACAAAAAGCTTTCACTACAAAACTTAGGGGTGTGCATAATTAACCGTAACCGTTATCCGTAACCATTAACCGGTATAACCGTTATATTTTACTGGTTAATTAACTGAACCGTTAAAGTTAAACGGTTTCGGTTAATCGAACCGTTAAAAATGATGGTTAATGGTTACGGTTACGAATTTTGACTAATGGTTAACCTATAGGTTAACCGTTATTAAATTATTTATATATATATATATTTAATATATAAAATAACTTTTAAAAAAATAAACTCACAGATACAAATATACACGCCCCTTTTTTAATTATAGCGTAAGTGGTTAGAATATCTTTATTTAAGTATTTTTATGAATATTTTAATATAATATTTATAGAAAAGATAATTATATTATTCTCTAAAAAATAGTGAACATGTAGAAAAAAATTATAATAAGTTACAGGTTAACTTATAAACGAACCGTCGGTTAACCGCGTCTTAACGGTTAATGGTTAACCGTTTCTTAATGGTTAAGTTACGGTTAGCAAAATTCAACAACCGTTATAACGATTAACTGACCGTTTAGGCTAAACGGTACGGCTAACCTACCATGAACACCCCTAACAAAACTTACACCTATCATGTATTGTCCATCAATTTCCACTCTTATAGTCTTTTGGTAAATTTAACATGCAAAACTTCTTATACAATTTTTATAATTTAGTCCTTATATTTTTAATTTTACTTTTTTTAACAATTAAATTTCAAATCAAATTATTTTTAAATCTATCAAACTAATTTCAAGAGACACACTTTCCAATATTTAAAATTATTATTTTAAATATTAAATTGTCTCTTTATTATCAAACTCAAAAAATTATGGATCCAGAAATCTGGGAGAACCAAACAAAGAAGTGACAAAATTGAGCCAAGGCAACATAAACGTGACAACAGCCACCAAAATGAACATCTGCGAAAGTTTGATTGGTGAAACAGAGGGTGGAGGTTAAAACTTTCTACCAGGGATGGATCGAGAGTCGTAGTCCTCATAAAAATTTAAAATTTGTATATAATTTAAAAATTTTAAATTTTTTTATATTTTTTATTAAAAATCTATTTTTACACTTAAAATTTTATAAGTTTAACCCTTATAATTTATAAGTTTGCCCCTTAAATAAAATCCTACGTGCGTTCTTGCTAGTACAACCGAGCATCATCAGAGATTTGCCTAAAAAACAGAGAGGAAGAGCGAGCAAAGTCAAAAAAATTCTGATTTGAAGGTAGGGGTGGGCCAGTGGGACCACCCAAAATTTTGAGAAATTTGAATTTTACTCTTAAAATTTTTAAAAATTTTAATTTGACTATTTCAATATTTTTAAAAATTCATATTAAGATTCAAAATTTTGAATATTTTTAATTAAATTTCATCTCAAAATTTTTATTTTTTTTGTTAAAACTCAAAATTATTAAAATTTTAGTTAAACCCTCAATTTTTTTGAAACTTTTCGTTTAAACCTCTAAATATTTTAAAAATTTAAATCATCTCTCAAATTTTTACTCTAAATTTCGCCATTGTTCGAAGGCCACATCATTATCTCTGCCCATATACATCAAAGGTGAAATCAGATCTAGAAAAGAAAGCCGGACAAGCCAACGGTCAAACATAAAACACCAACACCGGAGTCCAAAGAAAGGGACCGAATTCTCGAGCAAAAAAAAGACCACCCCTGTCGGAAAGGGGTGAAGAGAGTCGCACATTGTCGGTGGTAGATAACTACAGTAACGTATATTTTAACCAACTCAACAACTCGAGTGATTGGTTGGGTGGTTTAAACTACATAAACATTTGTTGGTGTTCTCATTTGTACTCTGGTTATACTAATTGCAACAAAATTCACAACGGACCGATAACAACGAATACTAAAATAGAAATAAAATATAATATTAGATATGATTTTATTAAAAAATAATTGAGTGATCAAAACAGAAATATAAGAATATGTGAAATACTAGATAAGTAGTTTACCTTTATTATATCTTAATTACCACCTTCAATTTATGTTCAAATAGACCCTCAAACTTTGTTTTTTTGGTTTAAAACCATTATCAGGTTTTGCAGAGATCACTATAAGAAATAGCTCTCATAACTTAGTTTTTTCCATTCACAATATCATAATTCTAACCATGATCTTACTTAAAGAATTTAGAGTCTCATCCTGCTAAATTAATTAAAGGTAAAATTTTGATACACATGCTGTGTAAAACTAATTTTACACAAGCATGCGTATTTACACTATAAAAACACAAATTCTAAATTCCTAATCCTAACACTAAAAAACTAAACCTTAAACCATATACACTAAAATCTAACACTAACCTTAAATTATAAACCATACAACCTAAACCCCTAAACTTTAAACCCTAAATTAAAACCCTAACTCCTAAAACTAAAAGGCACGTGTAAACTAAAGTTTACACGGCATGTGTATCAAATTTTTTTCCATTAATTAATTGTTGGTAAATACATCTTTAAAATTTTAAACAGATATTCTCTAACCATCTATTTATTCATAAATGTTTAGCATGAATCAGTCTTTCACTTGAAATAAAAATTTAGGTAAATTAATTAAAAGATGGAGACTTTTTTAATTAAAATATGAGACTTATTTAAGATTTTTTTTCATCATGACATGCATCTATGTGGTATGATCGGGTTAAATTGTAGTAAAAATTCTCGCGCGCTCTTCCCTTTATATGCTTGCTTGCTTGCTTAATTAATAGGAATTGATATTCATTTTGGAAGGTAAATTATTTTTTTTTAAAACAAATAAAAGGAATTGAAATTCATTTTGGAAATAAATAGAAGAGGCCGGCCTAGTACTAATAAAACTCCATTGCATTGTTTCACAAGGAAAGTTCATTGAATTTTCTCCACCGACAAATACATTACATACCTGCTGTCTAAAGTTGGTATCACAGCGTTCATGTCTTGCTTCTGACATGGAAAAAAAAAGAAACACAGACAAGTTTGCTTCACCAAAGTAGGGAGCCGAAGTGTAAGAGAAGGGAAGTAAAGTTGAAGAGGGAAGAAGAAGAAGATTGTGACGGTTTGTCCATATGAAAAACAGGCTCAACATTCTTTCTTTTTCTTTCTACCCAAACAGCCAAATCAAACCAGAAAAACAATAAAAAGTCAAAACATGGTTTCATTTGTCTGAAACTGAAAAGTCTATGGACCATTATCAACTTCCCACGTGGACAGATCCCGTAGACAGGAAAATTACTTGGCGGTTGCAGGCTAGGAGGCAATGCCATATTATCAGAATAAAATTAGACATCCTAATCCCACCCTTTTAAATTATTATTATTTTCATCACAATTAATTTACCACCCACATTCTTCTTTGTCCATTTCCTTATTCTTTGCCCTTTTAGCTTTCTCTGGTTCTTCTGTGCCTGTCCCAAGCCTCCGCCTTTATTTATTCCAAGCAGGTAACTTTATTGCTTTTCCCCCCTGTTTTGTATTTATCATGTGAAACCCAGAAAAGTTATCACCTTGTTTGTTGCCGTGTTCTTCGTTTGTTGCTGTTTCATTGAGGTTTTATCTATTTTATTGACAATTTGTGATATTATTTTGGGGTTGAATGTTTCTTGTTTATTTATGTTGATTCGTTTGATTATGTTTCTATATTGGTTGATGGGTCATTGAATATCTGAGTGGATTTGATTGTGGAAGATCTGATTGATGAGTTAATGAATATGTGCTTTTTAATGACAAGTTGTGGTGTTGTTTGGGATTTTGTCCTTTTTTTGTAGCTTGCTTTGTCTTGATAGGATCTGGCGTTTCGATTGTTTGATAGGAATGATTTGTGTTTGAAACCATTTGGTGGAGAGATAAGATTAGGTCTTTTGTGGGTTTTGGCACATAATGGTGCCAGGTCTTCCCATGGATGAAATGAAAGGGACTACAGTTAAGGGAAATTCGGTTTCGAACAAGTCCTCCAAGAGAATGTCGAGTTCGCAAAGCCCCCGTGGCACAAATGGGACGGTTCAGGTTGAGACCTCCATTGAGGAGCTTTATGAGAATGTATGTGATATGCAGAGTTCTGATCGGTCATATTCAAGGCAGAGCTCTGGATCATATGGTGAAGAGTCGAGGATCGATTCTGAATTGTGCCATCTTGTTGGAGGAGAGATTAAGGAAGTTGAGATAATGCAAGAGGGGGAGGTGCATAAACCAGAAGATGATGTTCGTAGTACTTCGTCTTCTACGAAGGGGAGTGCATCGAGTGGTAAGAAGTCAGGACGGTTGGACAAGTCCCGACCCACGGGTGTAAAATCCATTTCTTCAGGTGATGTGAAGAAAGTGTCTCGGTCACAATTGGACTCTGAAGCATCGATGAAACCCAATGTTAGGGGAAAAACGCCACCCGAGAAACCTCCCATCAATAGGGGGAAAATTAAGACCCTAAAGAAACCAAGCACAGGAGTCTTACCCATGAAGAAAGGCAAAGGGTCAAAGCTACAAAATGGAACTGAGGATGCTTCTGAGTCAGGGTTAGCAAATCCTGATCTCGGGCCGTTCCTACTCAAACAAGCTAGGGATTTGGTGTCTTCAGGAGAAAATCTCCAGAAAGCTCTTGAATTAGCTCTTCGAGCAGCAAAATCGTATGAACTTTGTGGCAGAGGAAAACCCAGTTTAGAACAGGTCATGTGTTTACATGTCACTGCAGCAATATATTGCAGCCTAGGCCAGTACAATGAGGCAATTCCTCTTCTCGAGCAATCGATTGAGATTCCAGTGATTGAGGAAGGCCAAGAACATGCCCTGGCTAAGTTTGCCGGTCATATGCAGTTGGGTGACACTTATGCTATGCTAGGACAGCTCGAGAACTCAGTAACTTGTTACAGAACTGGTTTTGAAGTCCAAAAGGATGTTCTTGGAGAAACGGATCCTAGAGTTGGAGAGACCTGCCGGTATTTGGCTGAAGCTCATATGCAGGCATTGCAATTTGATGAAGCACAGAGGCTATGCCAAATGGCTCTCGACATTCACAAAGAGAACGGTAGAACGGCTTCTCTTGAAGAGGCAGCAGATAGGAGACTCATGGGTCTCATATGCGAAACTAAGGGAGACTATGAAGCTGCTTTGGAGCATCTTGTTTTAGCCCGCATGGCCATGGTGGCAAACGGCCAGGATGCAGATGTGGCTTCTGTCGATTGCAGCATTGGAGACGCATATTTATCTTTGTCTCGATATGATGAGGCTGTTTTTACCTATCAGAAAGCACTTACAGCTGTTAAGACAACTAAAGGAGAGAATCATCCAGTAGTTGGGTCAGTCTTTGTTCGGTTGGCTGATTTGTATTACAGGACAGGGAAATTAAGGGAATCATCATCATACTGTGAGAATGCCCTTCGAATCTACGAAAAGCCCATGCCAGGGATTCCCCTGGAGGAGATTGCAAGCGGCCTCACTGATGTTTCTGCCATATATGAATCAATGAATGACCTTGATCAGGCAATCAAGTTGCTGCAGAAGGCCTTAAAAATATACAATGATGTCCCTGGTCAGCAAAGCACAATAGCTGGAATCGAAGCCCAGATGGGAGTAATGTACTACATGCTGGGTAATTATTCAGAATCTTACGACTCCTTCAAAAGCGCCATTGCAAAGCTACGTGTATGTAGAGACAGGAAATCTCCCTTCTTCGGAATTGCTCTCAATCAAATGGGGCTGGCTTGTGTGCAGCGCTATGCTATAAACGAAGCTGTTGAGTTGTTCGAAGAAGCCAAAAGCATTTTGGAGCTAGAGTGTGGACCATATCACCCTGATACACTCAGCGTATATAGTAATCTTGCAGCCACTTACGATGCAATTGGCAGGTAAGCAATCCTCAAAATTCAGAGGGAAAGATATGCTTGTTCGATTTTAAGATCTTATCAATGAATGTAGAGCATATTCAACTCCTCTCTAATGTTCTTTGTATTCTGTGACATGATGTTAACGCAGGTTGGATGATGCCATAAAAATACTAGAGTACGTTGTTCAGACGAGAGAGGAAAAACTGGGGACGGCGAATCCTGAGGTATACGACGAGAAGAAAAGATTGGCTGAACTATTAAAGGAAGCAGGAAGAGGCGAGAGCAGAAAAGGCAGATCATTAGAAACCCTTCTCGATGCGAACCCTCATCTGAATTTAAAAGCCAATGGATTCAAGGTGTAATATGAATCTATGATAAGCATGAATTTATGTGATCTGTGATTTAAGATGTTGTATTATAGGCTCCATTAAAGTGAGAAGATATGTAAGAGAAAGAACATAGTTTTTGTTTTTTTAATAGATTCTTGGCACGGGAATGAGTGTAATACTAATAAAAGTGGGTGGGCAGTGGGGGTTGAGGGTGAAATGAAACAAAGTGAATTATTTATTGTAATTTTTATTTTGATTAAAGGTTGCTTTCAAATTACTTTGAGATCATTTGTAATTATTAATGGTAAAAGTAAAGATCTTTTGATGGCATTTTATACTTAATTCAAGTGAAGATCGGTTGATTTTGATCAATGGTTGTAGCCTAGTACTGATCAGTAATTTAAACATTATCCAAAAAACTAAACATTGAAGTTCATCTGAAATATATGTGGATTCTCACAAATCTAAAACATTTGCATTGTATAGAACCAAAAAGAAAAAGGAAAAAATCACGAGCAATATGTCACGGGACTTTTCAGACTACAGGACTTTTCAGCCTAACGAACCGTGCGGCCTTAATGTGACTCGGACCTGAACTCGATGCCCGTGACAATTACATGAGAGACATGCAAAGATACATAGGGAAGGGCATGACACAGCACAGTAATGGTCTCCAAGTAGGCAATTATTCTTTTTACAGTCAGTTTCAGATATGAACCCTTCTAAACAGGAGGCGCAACTAGCCACCGACGGCAACAGCAACATACCATCAGATTTTCAATCGTTTCAGAATGTCCTGGTTAAATTTCCTATGAAAATGTTACCACTCGTTATGCCAAATCATATCATTTTTGACAGAGAGACGTTACGAATTGGCCTCGTCAGGCATGGGACTTCTTAAAGGTAAATGAGGAACATATCCTGCCCTTTTTATTTCTAGTGTCCAACTCTCTATCACAGCATATATCTCTGTGGACTGATGGTGTGTACAATAACCCGCAACAAAGATATGGATGTCATTATCGATATCATCCAGGATTGATGTTGAACTCTGGAAACTGCATCTGTAGGTGATGTAAGACTTCCCAAGTAGCATCTTCAGGAAATGAGTTGGTCCATTCCACCAAAACCTCTGTCACAGCTCTGTTGCCCTTCTTCCCAATCCTCCTCTCAAGTATCTTCAAGGGTTCCTTGCTGATGCTGCCGTCTGGTCCAATGACTGGTAATTCTTGTTGGAATGGGGCATCTCCAATGTGTTTCTTTAGTTGCGAGACATGAAATACAGGGTGTACCTTCGATCCATCTGGTAGATGCAACTTGTAAGCCACAGAACCCACTTTCTCTATGATTCGAAATGGCCCAAACCACCTTGCTGCCAACTTCTGATTTGTCCTGGTTCTAACAGATTGCTGCCTGTATGGTTGAAGCTTTAGATAAACCCATTTTCCAATCTGTAATTCACATTCAGTCCTCCTTTGGTCTGCTTGTATCTTCATCCGGTCTCGGGCTCTTTTAAGTTGGAACTTTAACATTTTGATAGCAGCTTCTCTCGTTTGCAAACTTCTGTCTACTGACTCTACCATTGATTCACCAGCAACATTTGGTAGATGCACAGGGGTTGTTGTCCATATAAAGCTTGGAAAAGGTGGTTTTAATAGCTGTGTGGTATGTTGTATTGTACCACCACTCAGCTAAATGCAGCCACTCTCCCCATTCTCTAGGTTTCTCTCCTGCCATACACCTCAAATAAGTTTTTAAGCACTTATTGAGTCTCTCGGTTTGACCATCCGAGTCAGGGTGGTAAGCTGTTGAAGGATTAACACTCACTCCCAACTTCAAAAACAATTCCCTCCAAAACACACTCATGAACACTTTATCCCTGTTACATACAATGTTATTAGGCAGTCCATGGAGTTTAAATACATTTTCTAAAAAAAACTTGGGCTATGTCTTTTGCTGTAAAAGGGTGAGCAAGGGCTATAAAATGGCAATACTTAGTCAATCGATCAGTTACCACCAATATCACATCTTTTTTCTAGATAGAGGTAACCCCTAAACAAAATCCATTCCTATAGAGGACCAAGCAGTTTCAGGAATAGGTAATAGTTGAAGTAACCCTCTTGGATGTTGCAAGTCATCCTTGTTTTTCTGACATACACCACACTGTCTGACCCAGCTCTTCACTTCCCTCCTTATTCCTTTCCAATAAACTGTTCCAGACATTCTCTTTATGGTAGCATGAGCTCCTGAATGACCACCAATAGCACTGCCATGAAAGAATTCTATCAATTCTCTCCCCAAATCCATATCACTGCCCACAATTAATCTTCCCTTCCTCTTTAAATGTTTCCCATCTCAGGTATATTTGTCATGCCTCTTGTGTTGGGCCATGCCGGTACACCCCATGGTGCAGCGAAAAAATTATCCGGCGATCATCACCAGACATCATTGTACGATGAACAAATCGAGGTGAAAAAGGGTGAAGAATTACCTATTTAAAATATGAAATTCTGAATTTGGAGAAGATAGATATTCAATCAAGATTTCACGATGTCGATTCTTAAGTCGCAATGATAACGCTCCGACCTTTATGTAGTTCACCCAGTTGAAACGAGCATATAAAACTCTCTAAACTATTTAGAAGGGAACGAGCATATAAAAACTCTCTAAACTATTTAGAAGGTTTTTCCCAAAAAACATTAATAATTGCTAGATCTCTCATGCCTTTATATAGCCTTTGAAATCCTAATTCAACTCATATTAGGATTTCAATATATATATATATATATATATATATATATATATATTAAATATATATAATCCCAATTTAACTTTAATTAGGATTTCAATATATATATTAAATATATATAATCCCAATTCAACTTAATTAGGATTTCAATATATATATTAAATATATATTATTCCAATTCAACTTTGATTAGAATTTCAATATATATATACATTAAATATATATAATCCCAATTTAACTTAATTAGGATTTCAATATATATAATCCCAATTCAACTTTAATTAGGATTTTAATATATATTAATTTAAATCGAATTATATTATTTATATATTAAAAGAGTCATAATTACAATAATTATTTTTCTTTTAATATTTATCTAGTAGTTAAATTATATATATATATATATATCAAATATATATTGATTTAACTAAATTCGTGTACAACTAATTTGTACAGATATAATTTGTAACACCCTTAACGTATACTCGTAAATCGAATATACATTAAAGATGTTACAGAATCGTTTAAAGAAATCTCGACTTATAAATTTATTTGTACAAGTATTTACAAATTTTAGTTTGTAAATCTAAACCTTTCTCGGTTTTCTTGAAAACACAACCTATGTGCAGTTAGCTAGTTTCAACTCTGAACTAATTGTTTTAAAATATATTTGGCAATTATTAAAAACAATAGTTCAATTCAGGGTGAAAACTAGATTCGCTATCTAGGCCCTTTCTTGACTTTAAAATCTTTACGCGATTACCGATTATTCTTATTAGCAAAGTAATTATCCTTTCTACCTTAGCTTTATTCTGTTACAATGCTAATGCCTTATTTTGCTTTATCCATATACGATTCATCGTCAAAACTGATTACTTATCTATCATTTAGTCTAATTTAATGCATCATACTCTGCTAGCAATTAAATAATTACATGCCCACTAGAGATTATCATAAGCTAGAATATCTTACTGATGTTTTGCAGATTGAAGCTTGATCAGCATGCTCGACTCCTCTTCAAATCCTCCATCTTAATCTACGTGTGAAACAAACACACGCTAAGTACGAACTTAGTGAGGCAAAACTTATAAATCAAAGTAAAGAACTTTAATTTTAATAAAAGTTGCATAATAAATAAAATACTGAATATAACATATAAGAATTTAAAATCGTATAGAATGACTTATCGAAGTCATTCTTCTGTCATGTAACCTGTAAAAATCAACATCTCATATACATATATATGTACAATACATGTTATATCAATACAATCCATTGCACTTTCAATTTCAATATAGCCCAATGTACTATGGATGAGAATACATGATATGCGAGTCAATGATGAGTATGCACATGTGCTGACATCAACCAATTTGTTGTGCCATAATAAAGCAATATATCCATGTATCGATATCAATGCATCAATGTAAACACTACCGTAACCTAACAGCATCAATAATAACGATAGGTCATAGTTGTAGAACACAACTCACTGTATCACCACCGTAACTTAACAACAGTATTAACCGGTAGGTCATAGCTGTAAAACACAACTCACTGTATCATTACAGTAATTTGACAGTAATATTATATCGATATACTCCACCTCTTTGGCATGCCAATATACCAAGACTCTTAATAATCATACAATGGGCTTTTTGAACAATTCACTATTATGAACCTTTCATTCATTTCAATAATATCAATGGATCAAAATCAATAATTTTAACATATAAAAATATGCATAGGGCAGTTTATACCCGAAATCATTCACAAAACCATTTAATATAAATCAAATCATTTTCTTTCAACATTTGAGGTTGACTTATCACAAGTCTTCCTCGTATCATAATTAAAATAAATAAGATTGCACTCACATGGGCCATGTAATAGTATGTCTCACTAAATTCTACTCGATCTTTTTTTTATAGCATCTTGAATCCTCTTTGATTCGTGTTCGGCTTCATTAACCACATAAATATAAATACCATTTGTTAGATTCAAATCTAACAATATTCTCAATATGCTATCAAATCTAATTATTCGAATATGTAAAATTTCCAAAACTTTTTCTTCCTTCATTGGACTGTCCAAAAATTCATTTTGGTCCCCAATTGACCACTTTGAACTTCAAATAATTCTTCCAAGCTTGCTAACTACCATTAGATACCAAATGTCTCAATTTCCATTTTCTGGCAGCTTACACTACCTTCAAAGATTTATTTCTATAAAATAATCTAAAACTCGGAATTCGATTCTGTTTGTTTTGAAAGAAACTAGATTCAATAAGATTTTCATCCATATAAATTAATAGCCCCAATTCAACTTGTACGATTTATGGCGAATTTTCAAAGTCAATTTTCAGTGCTGATTTCGGAACAGACTGCCATACTGTTTTCTGACCTTTCACCACTTAAAAATTCATATCTTTTTACTCGGAACTCGAAATCAGTTTCCATTTGTTGGAGGCGAAACTAGACAAAAAAATCTTTACATCGGTATAAAATTCACCATCTAACCATTTTTTTTTAGAATTTATGGTGAATTTTCAAACTTACTGCCAAATCCAGTTTTCCTACACAACTTCCATAAATAACTGCAAACTTTATACTAATTTCTCCTTACTTTGCTATTTGTCAATTTAGTCCCATTATTTACTTTAAATCATCAACTTATCACCTTCTTCATCAAATAATTATTCACAATAGTTTCCCTTAATTTTCCTTCTTAACCGAAATAACCACTAAAATGCAAAGATAAGGATTCTAGCTTTTTAACTTTGCAATTTAGTCCTCAAATCAACATTACTATCTTAATTCCATCATTATAACTAAAAATCAGATTTAATCCTTCTCTAAAACCTCATTTTCGAATTGGTCACTTAACTTTGACAATTTGTCAAAATGGTCACTAACTCGATTTAACATCGGTTTTGCATTCTAACTTCAATTTCACATCTTCAACATCCCTAATAACATAAATACACACCAATTCCATAAAAATAAGATTTAGTCCTTCAACTTTCAAACTTGCTGAATTGGTCCCTAAACATTTAAATTAGGGTTTTGCTTCCAAACAACAAATCAAGCTTACTAGATCATTTATCCAACATCACAAACCCTAAATCAAACTTGAATCGATAAACCATAATCATCTTCATAATAATCAAAACATTTAGAGTTTAAATCATAACTCAATAACATGATTTTAACATCACAAAAGCTTGATTTCAACTTGAATTTCAACATGGAATCATAAAATCTCAAAACCCCCAATTGAGTCCATAAACCCTAGTTTATTCTCATACAAAATTCTCATCAATCAATCACGTTTTGCAAAAATTATTTACACCAAAAGATAGAGCTTGATGAGTAGAACAACTTTGTAGTTCGAAAGATTACCTGAAAATCGAGTTTCGGGGCTTGAATCAAACTTGAAAAATTTTTCTCCATTTTTCTTTCTTTCTCCCCCTCATATTTCGAAATTTGAAGATGAAGAATGGTCTTCATATTTTTATTTTCATCCAATTTGGCCACTTGTCTTGTATAAATGAATTTTAAATTCATTTAAATAGTGAAATTACTAAAATGCCATTTTCATCGAATGGCCAAGATTTAATCTCATCAAAACTCGATGGAGAAGATCAAATCCATGTGTAATTGTCCTTTCATAATTTCCCTTAAAGTTTCAAAATATTTCAAAAATGCCATCCATAGCAAATGTCCAATTTGCCCTTCAACTACTCTTTATTTACAACAAGTCTTGAAAATTGCCATTCCATTAAAATTGAACCAAATTGGTTCCAATCCAACCGGCCATGTCCCAAAATATCTTATATTTTTATTTATGGCATTTATTCAATCCAAATATTCGAATTTCACTCAATACGATTTTCAAATTTTCTTCCTACGAACTTTAAAGCTTTATAACCATTAATATAAGCTTCGTACGAAAAATCCAGGTAACACGAAAGTGTCACTCTTGGGGGTGAACTATTCATTTACGGGGTTAACTTACATAACTTTTGGAAATTACACTTTGGTCCCTAAACTTTCCCAAAGTTTATACTTTGGCCACAAAGCTTTCAAAATTTTCATTTTGGTCACTGAACTTTAATTCCCATTTCAATTTTCCTCAGATTTTTACCAACTTTGAAAGTACCCAATATAACTCACTATCTATCTATCACATGATTCTTTTAAACCTTAAAAATTTCCTTTCATAAAGACTTAGACTGAATTTTCTTAACTCATTCTATTATTCTGATAATTATTGAAAATCTTCATAGCATAAGGTTTCTCGTAGAAATCCTTTATTTGAAATCCATACGAATATTTTTTACTTTTACTGAGTCCAAAATATCGATCAGAAACACTTTTATGAGACCTTCCCAAAGGTCACCCATCTTTGTATTTCCCTGGTCTAAGCACGTTTAACAATTTCATTCGATCCAAATTCGGTACCTTTTTCTGCATCTTAATTCTTAAAACCGATATCTAGGTACTTATTTCGATCCGATTCACTCTTCTACTGAATAAAATTACTTGTTGGGAAAATTTACACTTTAGTCCCTAAACTTTTCCAAGGTTTATACTTTAACCCCCTAAACTTTCAAAATTTACAATTTAGTCACTAGCCAAAATTTGGGATATTACATAATTCATTTAATATATGCTTATTTCAACCGCGGGTATGACCCTGTAGGTTCATGTAACGTTAGTAGTAAATATTAGAACATTTCTAGTATTACAAACAATGAGTGACATTTAGCAATATGTCATTGTCACCTAAGTTACAAGAAATCATGATTCAACATAACTTTTTCGTGATTAACTATTTTTCATGTATTACATATTTTTTTCCTTTATATCTAGATTGGACACAAGTCATGGAATAGTCACACTTGCATAGTCCATCTAATATTTCTTGATATCTTGAGTAGATTATTATAAACGAATAACTATGATATCTCATATCAACTTATTCGAACATGACCATGCATTTCTAATCTTACTCAATCAAGTGGCCTACGATATTACGCCTATTATGTAGGAGGGACAAATCCTATCTTGATCAACCATATCCCACTACATAAATTGTGACATATCTAATATTAGTCTTTATAGAGTAGTCAGTTACGGCACACGTTTGACTGTATCAAAATATGTCACTCACGATGTTGAAATAATGATGATCTTAAGTATGAGGATCATACATGTAGTTATTACTATGAGCAATGTTGTGACTGTCACATAATAATCCAAGAAACATGCTCCTAGTGGGTCAGTCCAGTATGTCGTTCTATAACACATACTTATGTATTGATTTTGACATCTCCATGTCAATGACAACACTTTGTCACCAATCAGCTACATATTAGTCTTGATGCATTATTGTTGTCCATTCCCACAATAATACTCGACTAAGGACATTTAAGAATAATCATATTATTCTAAGGACTTTATTATAATTCAGTTTATTTATGCACACATAATTGTAACTGAAAATAATAATGGCAATGCCTCTTTATGAATAAACAAGGTAAAAACAAATGTCATTTACAATAATCTTATATTGGTCTTTGGGCATACTCTAACAATCTCCCACTAGCACTAAGACCAATCACTCATGTATCTAATACCAAATGGCTTAGTGGACGATCATGCTTATGCTGCGTCAGAGTCTTTGTCAGTGGACCGACAATGTTATCATCTATTGGTACTCTACATATTTCTACATCTCCTCGATTTATAATTTCTTGAATGAGATGGTAACGCATAAGTATGTGTTTGGATCATTGGTGAGATTTGGGTTCTTTTGCTTGTGCGATGTCTCCGTTGTTATCACAACATAGATCTATAACATTCAAAATGCTTGGCACAACCCCTAGCTCATATATGAACTTCTTGATCCTAACACCCTTTTTTTGCAGCATCGCATGCTACAATATACTTGGCTTCTGTTGTAAAATCAGCTACTGTATCTTACTTTGAACCTTTTCAGCTCATAGCGCCTCCATTAAGGTAGAACACAAAGCCCGATTGTGATCATGAATCATGCTTATCAGTTTAAAAGCTCACATCAGTATAACCTTTTATACTTAGCTCTTCCTCAATTCCACATATAAGGAATGTATCATTAGTTCTTCTTAAGTACTTAAGGATATTTTTAACTGCGGCCCAGTGATCTTCGCCGAGATCTACTTGGTATCGACTTGTCATACTTAAAGCGCATGATACATTTGGACGAGTACATAGCATGACATACATGATAGATCCAATTGCTGAAGCATATGGAATCTTACTCATTCACTATCTTTCTTGAGGTATTGAATGACACATTTCCTTCGAGAGTGAAATTCCATGTCTCATAGGTAAGAACCTCTTTTTAGATTCTTTCATACTGAGTCTTTTTAGTACTTCTTCTATGTATGTATTTTAACTCAGTCCTAGGAGTCATCTCGATCAATCTCTATAGATTTTGACTCCTAAATGTATGTTGCCTCACCGAAGTCTTTCATGGAAAAACATTTTCCTAACCAAGTTTTCACAAACTGAAGCTAGATATGTCATTTCCTATTATCAGTATGTCATCCACATACAATACCAAGAATATGACAATGCTCTCACTAATTTTCTTGAAAACACATGACTCATCTTCATTTTTGATAAAATCAAACTCTTTGATTGCATCATGAAAATGAAGATTCTAACTTCGAGAAGCTTGCTTCAATCCATAAATGGACCTTTGTAGCTTGCATATTTTTCGGCATCTTTTGGATCGACAAAAACCTTAAGGTTGTGTCATGTACACATCCTCATCTAGTTTTCCATTAAGGAAAACAGTTTTAACATCCATTTTCCGTATCTCATAATTATAAAATACAGCTATCGCAAGTAAGATCCAGATGGATTAAACATAGCAACATGTGAAAAGGTTTTATCATAGTCTATACCATGAATTTGACGAAAATCCTTAGCGACTAATCGCAGTTTTTATGTTTGTACTTTACCATCCATGTCGGTTTTCTTTTTGAAAACTCATTTGCACCCTATGGGCTTAACCCCTAGAGGTGGGTCAACCAAGGTCCAAACTTGGTTTTCTGACATAGAATCCATCTCGAATTTCATGGACTCTAGCCATTTCTTAAAGTCTGGGTCTGTCACTGCTTCTTGATAAGTCCTAGGCTTATCTTGATCCATGGAGAGAACATCACCATGCAATGTGACAAGAAATCCATATTTCTCAAGCGTATTGCATTCTCTCAAAGATCTTCGCAGTGGTTGTATTTCCAAAACTGTTGAATGTTCCTCAACAACTTGTGGAACTTGTTGTTCAATCTCTTGTTCAATGATATGTGGTTGATCTCGAATTTCATTGAGTTCAATATTTCTCCACTTTCTTTTATAAACAAATTATCTTTTTAGGAAGATTCATGTTCGAGCAACAAACACTTTGTTCTCGGTAGGATTGAAGAAATAATATCCTTTAGTTTTTTTAAGGATAACCCAAAAAATTACATTTATGAGATTTGGGTTTGAGCTTTGCAGACATCTTATGTTTAACATAAGCTTCGCATCCCCAAATTTTCATAAAAGACATACTAGGACGTTTCCCAGTCCATATCTCATATGGTGTCTTTTGAAATGATTTAGATGGAACACGATTTAGTGTGAAAAGCAACTATTTTTAGCGCATGTCCCCAAAAAGAATCTGGAAGATAAACGTGACTCATCATTGATCGAACCATGTCTAATAGTGTTCGATTTCTTCTTTTCGAAAACTCCATTCCATTTTGGAGTACCAGGAGGTGTGAGACAATCCCACATTTTTTAAGAAGGTCTCCAAACTCTAAGCTTAAGTATTCTCCTCCTCGATCTGATCGAAGAGCTTTACTGCTTTTCTTAGTTGGTTTTGTACTTCATTTTTAAATTTCTTAAACTTTTTAAGGGCTTCAGATTTATGATGCATTAGGTAACTGTACCCATATCTACTGAAGTTATTTGTGAAAGTAATGAAGTATTGAAACCCTCTTCTGGCTTGTGTATTCATTGGTCCACATACATCACTATGTATTAATCCCAATAAATCACTTGTTCGCTCACTTTTACCATTAAAAGGAGCTTTGGTCATCTTTTCTAATAAGCAAGGCTCGCATACATCAAGTTGTTAAAACAAATGAATCCAAAAATCCATCTTTATAAAGTTTTGAAATGCGTTTTTCACTTATGTGACCCAAGTGACAATGCCAAAGATGAGTTTGATTAGAGTCACTTGTTTTTGATCTTTTCGTATTTATGTTGTAAATAGAATTCTCTTAATCCAAAATATAGAGGTCACTTATTAATTGTGTCACACCATAGAAAACATTATCGAGATAAAAGAACAACAATTATTCTTAATAATTATCTCAAAACCAATCTTGTCTAAACAAGAAACCAAAATGATGTTTTTAGTCAAACTAGACACAAAATAACAATCCTCTAAACATAAACTAAGTCCACTAGGCAACGATAAAGTATATGTTCCTATAGCTAATGCAACAACTCTTGCTCCATTACCATCTTGTAGGTCTACCTCTCATTTTCTCAGATTTCTATTCTTTTGTAGTCCTTATATAAATGTAAAAATATGAGAACCACAACCGGTATCCAATACCCAAGAAGTAGGTGTTGATAAATTAATATCAATAACATAAATATTCGAGGCGAACGCTCCGCTTTCATTTGCCTTCTTGACTTTTTCAAGATAAATGGGGCAGTTCCTTTTACAATGACATATCTTATTACAATAGAAACATTTTCCTTCTAGTGACCAGTCAAGGTAGTTTACGCCGTTAAACTTGTCATTCTTAAGGAACGATCGCAATGATAAAAAATTTGTATAATAAGTCTACAACAATAAAATATGAATTTTGAGTACGTTTACCATGTTTACTTATAAAATGAGTTTATACTCTCACTATTTTTATTAAAATTAATAACCCTCAAATATTAATGTTGAAAATACATTCTGTAAAGTTTTTCTAGTGGGAAAAGATCCAAATTTCACATTCTCTTAAGTCAGCTTTGGCTTTTCTCTTAAGATTATGGTCTATCTAGGTAAGCAACACTTGCTAATTACATCTCATGTAACTCCTTCATTTGGTGAACAACTATTGTTCATAATCATCTTATGATTATCTAAATAACCAACCTTTAGGTTTTTGATCCTATTAGAGTAACCTAGTTAAGTATTTAACCAATGTTACAACCAACGAATATCACTTGTTTATTCTTTGCGTTTGGCCAAGATAGATATAAGTACCTCGCTTTAGCAGAACCTATATTGTATCGATCTAGACTTCAACGAGGGTTAACATTGGGAAGCAATAAAAGACTTAATATTTTATTGAGGGGTTTTGTGAATATTATCTCACCATTTAACATATGATCTTATCAATTAACTAGCATGCATCTCATACATTCATTTTATCACATACATGAAAAGCAGTAAATATGAATGCAATAGTTATAGCCCATATCCTAAGGTGACCCGTCCCAAGCCAATGAGAGAACCAAATTATTCTAAGGATAAAACACTTCTCAAGCATCTTTCTGTCGGCCCACACTTTTGTTCCTCTGATCCATGCTTCTTCGTATAGGTTACAATTTTAGAAACTCATTTTACATGCGAGGGAGTAAGATGAGAAGAGAATTACAATAGAAGTAGAGAAATGCACGAAAAGTAGGCCGTATTTATAAAACCTTATAAATAAAACTAAATGGGCTATTGGGTTATAACCATGCATTCTAAACACCGTGCATATCAAACATAATAACAACGCGGTTTGTTATTAAAGTCTTACCAGATTGTTCCTACGCAGGTGTCAAGCCCTTTGCGGGCCCCTTGCAGGGTTCTAGCGGCCCTATAACAGCCGACGGGGACGCCGCTGCCTGGTTAGCTGCGGAGAAATTTTTAAAGATTAACATCTTGATTGCTATGTAAAAATCTCACGATTTGATAACTTTTATCAACAATGTCGTGTTTTTTAGGATTTTAAAATCCATGAGGTTTTTACTGAAACAACTCTTGTTACTTTCCCGCACGAAATCTATAGACTAACCATTAGTCTAATTTATAACTATAATCCGCATATGTTAACACTTAACATCTAAAACCCTAAAACTCAATATTGAATATGTTAACAATTAGCATATAATATTTCAAACGCTATCGCCAAATATCCTGATGATTAACTCTTAATTATCGATCTTAGGAACATATTTTAACTGGATTAACAGATTAACCGTGATTGAATAGATTTTCTCATAAAAATATCATATATTCGCTAAATAAATCAAAAAATAACATGTATCTCATACAATTACATCACCTAAGTAATTAAAACCCGAATCTATATCGTACAAGTGGCTCTGATACCACTATTGGGTCACACCGGTACACCCCATGGCGGAACATAAAAATTATCCGACGATCACCACTAGAGATCCTTGTACGAGGAACGAATCGAGGTGAAAAAGGGTGACGAATTACCTGTTTAAAATATGAAATTCTAAATTTGGAGAAGATAGATATTCAATCACGATTCCACAATGTCGATTCTTAAGCCGTAATGATAACGCTCTGACCTCTACGTAGTTCACCCAATTGAAACGAGCATATAAAACTCTCTAAACTATTTAGAAGGTTTTTCCCAAAAAGAATTAATGATTGCTAGATCTCTCATGCCTTTATATAGCCTTTGAAATCCTAATTCAACTCACATTAGGATTTCAATATATATATATATATAATCCCAATTTAATTTAAATTATGATTTCAATATATATATATATATATTAAATACATATAATCCCAATTCAACTTAATTAGTATTTCAATATATATATTAAATATATATAATCCCAATTCAACTTTGATTAGAATTTCAATATATATATATATTAAATATATATAACCCCAATTTAACTTAATTAGGATTTCAATATATATTAATATATATAATCCCAATTCAACTAATTAGGATTACAATATATATATATATATTAATATATATAATCCTAATTCAACTTTAATTAGGATTTTAATATATATTAATTTAAATTGAATTATATTATTTATATATTAAAAGAGTTATAATTACAATAATTATTTTTCTTTTAATATTTATCCAATAGTTAAATTATATATATATATCAAATATATATTAATTTAACTAAATTCGTGTACAACAAATTTGTACATATATAATTCGTTTAATATATGATCATTTCAACCGTGGGTGTGACCTTGTAGGTTCATGTAACGTTATTAGTAAATATTAGAACATTTCTAATATTACAAACAATGAGTGACATCTAGCAATATGTCATTGTCACCTAAGTTACAAGAAATCATGATTCGACATAACTTAATCGTTATTAACTATTTTTCATGTATTACATCCTTTTGTCCTTTATATCTAGATTGGACACAAGTCATGGAACAATCACACTTGCATAGTCCATCTAATATTTCTTGATATCTTGAGTAGATTATTATAAACGAATAACTATGATATCTCATATCAACTTATTTGAGCATGGCCATGCATTTCTAATCTCACTCAATCAAGTGGCCTACGATATTACTCCTATTATGTAGGAGTGACAAATCTTATCTTGATCAACCATATCCCACTACATAGATTGTGACATATCCAATATCAGTCTTTATAGAGTAGTCAGTTACGATACACGTTTGACTGTATCAAAATATGTCACTCACGATGTTGAAATAATGATGTTCTCAAGTCTAAGGATTATACATGTAGTTATCACTATGAGCAATGTTTGAATCTCACATAATAATCTAAGAAACATGCTCATAGCGGGTCAGTCCAGTATGTCATTCTCTAGCACATACTTATGCATTGATTTTGACATCTCCATGTCAATTACAACATTTTGTCATCAATCAACTACATATTAGTCTTGATGCATTATTGTTGTCCATTCCCACAATAATAATCGACTAAGGACATTTAAGAATAATTATATTATTCTAAGGACTTTATTATAATTCAGTTTATTTATGCACGCAGAATTGTAACTGAAAATAATAATGGCAATGCCTCGTTATGAATAAACAAGGTAAAAACAAATGTCATTTACAATCATCTTATGATTGGTCTTTGGGCATACTCTAACATCTTGGAACCTTCCTCTAACTCATTCACATTTTTTTTTTCAGTTTCTCATCTTTCTGCCAAGAAGCAATGATTCGAGCCATATTATCATTGGTCACACTACCAACTGTCAGTTTGAGCAAGTTGCTTGGAAAGGTCTCATAGACAGCACATCAACCACCACATTGTTTATCCCTTTCTTGTAATGGACCTCATAATCAAAACTCATCATTTTTGCAACCCATTTCTGTTGAGTTGAAGTGATAGCCTGATTTTTTGACAAAAATCTCAAACTTTGGTGGTTTGTAGTTATTTGAAAATGTCTCCCAACCAAATAAGGTTACCATTTCTTCATTGCCATAAGCATAGCCAACATCTCTTTTTCATACACTGACAGCCCTTGATGCTTACTTCCCAAACCTTTACTGAAGTAAGCTATTGGTTTCTTGTTTTGCACCAGGACTGCTCCCACCCCTGTGTTTGAGGCATTTGTCTCTACTAAAAACTATTCATTGAAGTCTAGCAGTGTGTAATCACTCATTTTTGTCTGGGTGTGTATTATTATTATATTAGTATTATTTATTAAGTAATTATTATAGTAATAAGCCATTAATATGTATGCATATATGTGTATTAATATATGTGTATGTGTGCACGTGTGTTAGTATGTGAGTACATATATTATTGTAATTATATTATTCTTGCATGTATATATTATATGTATGTTTCATGTATATGTATAAATGTTTGTGTATGTGTATATGCATATATTAATGTTATATGTAATATGTATATTTGAATAAAATTGTGGTAATATACATGTATGTATGTGTATGCGTGTATTATTGTATTATTAATACTATTATTATATGTATACGTATATGTAATGTTATTATATTGCATGTAAGTATATTTGTTTATATATGTATGTGTGCATGTAAGCAAGTATATATTATTATTATTGTTGTTATTATTATTAATGGGCTATATATTTTATATAAATTAAAAAAAACATATCAAATATTAAAAACCCAAATTATTATTAATGTTCAGTCCAAATTTACAAAACCCAAATTTAAATAATTACACCAGGCCCAACTGGCCAACCCAATCCCCTTTAATATCCAAAAAACCCTAAAACCTAATTAACCTAAAATCTGATATCATTTCCCTCTTTGCGCAGTCAACTGTGGACCGTTGGATCAGATCTTGATCCAACAACCACGATTGAACCAAGAAGGGCCCTTCATTTGCCACGTGGAGTTACACACTGACCATTTGACTTCCCATGCGCAAGATCGCTCAGCTTCCAAGAGCCACGTGTCGTCATCTCGTGCTTCCACGACGCACCCCCGAAGCAATCTCGGCCGTCCAATCCATGTAAGATCTTAGCCATTGAATTAGATCTGATCTAACGGCTCAGATCAAATCTGGCTGTAAGACTCTTCATCTCCACCACGGCCGTTTTTACCGTCAGATTTACCGGGATGACCGTACGGTCGATCTTTACCGGTTCAACCACCATCTCAGATCAAGAAATACATAAAATATAGGAGAATGTCAGATTTAACTTATCAACAGTAAAATCAATTATATAAGCAAAAAATCAGAAGCAAAAGAGGATATGTATCAATGTAATCCCAACCATTTGTACTTAACAAGTTTCGGATGAAATAAAAAAAGCAAGAAAAAAACTTCAGATAACTAGGTATTTCCTCTTTCTTTGCATGCAAGTGTTCGAATCAAAAAATAAAAAACAACAACAATAATAAAGAGGTAGAGAAGGGGTTAGAATATACCTGATTGGTTCGAACCCTTCTTCACCGGTGACAAGCCTCATGGGTGAATCTGTTGAAAGGGAAAGGCCGAGATAGTAAAGGAGAGTCTTTTTTAGTTCCAAAATAAAGGGGATTTTAGGAATTTTAATCGGCTTGGTTTAAAAAAAGGGGAGAGAGCTTTTTTATCTTCCTGGCATTGATTAGCGGTGGCCGAGGGCTGAAGGCGGTGGCCGGAGTAGTCAAACCACTGTCGGATTCTAGAAAATATGAAGTTTTCTAGGTTTTGGGTTCGGTTTGGGAATATAACAAAGGCTTTTTTTTTCTTTTATCAAAGAGTAAAAATGACCAAAGGTTTTAAAAATGAACTGATAGAGTCCTTTTATAGGTTTTAAAATTTTAAAATTGGATTAATTACTAAACGGTCCGTCCGCCCCAGCTCATTTGCTCCGATGACATTCTGTCTTTTTAAATCACCTCATTGGTCCCTCTAGGTTTTTGAAATCTTTCAATTTGGTCCTAGGATTTTATTAAATCAGATTTTAAAGGGTAAAATTACCTTGCGAGTTCCTCCGCCCCACTTTCATTTTCATTCTTGGCTTGCCGCATGGGTAATTTACAGTTCCAGTCCTCCAATGTTTATAACAGTTTACAATTAGGCCATCCAATTAGTTAAATGTTTTAAGTGGTTTATTTCAGTTTTGGTCCTTAAAATAATGCCGTGGTTTTTAATTGAGTCTTCTTTCTAGTGGCTTGATTTATTTTTAGCCCATGATCCTTTCATTTTGTTTAATTTTAGCTCTATAATCATGTGCAATTTGATCTTTACTTTGATTTATTTATTCTATTTTTTGATGTTTTATTTATTTATTTTGTGTATTATTATGTTGTTAGCATATATGTGATATATATATGTATTATATCATATGGTATATTCATATAGTATTCTAATTTTCATATTATATGTATATATTATGTAAATTATATTAAGTACACATAGCATACTAATTTATATTGTATATTATGTAATAATATATATAGTAAGTATTAGTAGGTTTATGTATTATTTTTATTGTTAAATATATGTTATATACATATTATATAATATTACAACCGTTTCTACATGTAGATATTTACTTGGTTGTTTTATTTATTCATCATGTTATATACGATATTTATTTTTGTTAATATTTTTGTACTTAATTTCATCTATTTAAACATGCCATTTAACTTGTCATGTATAGAATTAGGCCTTTATCCCGGTATTCTAGTGGGAGTGTCATCTCGGTCTCCGAGAGTCATCTCTTTTGGTACCGTGGATTAAGGCAAAATTAATATTCGGAATAGGCATTTTAGGAATTAGTTACGAAATTAAATCGATTTTTTCTTTATAAATACGATACGAATCTATTATGTACCAATTTTGGGCGGTATGTGGTGCTAACACTTTCCCATCCGTAACTAACTCCCAAACCCAATTTTTTAGAAAATCTTTGGTTTTTGATTTTACGGTTTCCGGCCTACCACAATGGCTGGTGGCGACTTCTTTTTTAAAATACGAATTTTAAAAGAATTTCCTCTTTTTAAACAAATTTTCAATAAAAGCGGAAATACTCCCTATACACGATTTTTCTCATTTTTCGTAGCGGCCTCGACTCAAAAATAGTCGATACACAGTGATAAAACAAGAGTTGAGCTCACTGTTTGTTTCAATTTTAAAAATGCTTCCGTTTCTTCTTTATACCATTTCCACCCCTTTTTTAAGTAAATTAGTTAATGGTCTAGCAATCACTCCATAATGTGGTATGAATCTCCTATAATAACCTGACAATCCTAGGAACCATCTTAATTCTTTAACAGTCCTAGGAACAGGCCACTCCAAAATGCACACCACCTTGGACTGGTCCATAGCAATTTTCCCCTTGGAGATAATGTATCCCAAGTTGTAACCCCCTTGACCCGGCGTAGACGCCCGACCGAACCAAGAGAACTACATTAGGTTTACCAAAGTAAACCAGAGAAAGATTACAAAAATCGGTCCATTTTTCTTTTTATCTTGTCTAGATGCATATTATTAATCTTACATGTACATACTTGCAGCGGGTGAATTTTCAAAAGAAACGGACCACAGAAAGGTTCCAATTGCATAACATACATTTTAGGGACTAAAATGTAAATCTGATAAATTTAAAGACCAAAATTGAAATTAAGTTTACCAATCTTCAATTAGTCCAATTACATGCTTACTTGTCAAATTTCAGGTCAAAACGATCATCCAGACCCATACAATTGCATTCACAAAACTTAGGGACCAAAATGAGAGAAAACAGAACTTCAAATATTCCATTTAACTGAAATAACTGCAACCGTACCGGTATGCCTACAGGTGTTTTGGTACGCCTCAACAATTTCTAAAACTCATATTCTAGTAGCCAAAACTCGTACCAAAATACTTGCCCGCATATTAAAACGCCTAGCCAAAATGCCTAAAGCTGTATCGGAACACTTGCTCGAGTACCAAAATGCTATGCCTGAAAAGGCTTGTTCGTATCGAAACACCCTTCCGCGTATCGAAACGCTATGCCTGAAATGGCCTAGCCGCACCGGTACGGGGACACCTGTTTCGATACGCCTGGACCTGTAATGTCTCAAAATGCTGTCTAAACTCACTTTAATGATAATCAAAACACTCCAACATGCTTCCAACACTTAAGCAACATTACTAGGGTACATTCCTAACCAAAACATCACAAAATCAACCTCATAACATGGATTACACATCCAAGATATTCTATATGTATGCTTCCTAATATCATTTTGCCAAACAACCAAAACTCTCATTTGACACCTTAATGGCATATACATCATGCTTACACATCTAAAACATCATAACCAACATGCTTGAATCATCAAAACATAACAACCATTCAAAGGCGACTAGATGCATACATAAGCACCCATTAAGCATCAACTAAAACAAAGATTCTCAACAAGCTTAACAACAACAAACCAACCATAAAATCCAACACTTCACATGCTTAAAAACAATGGGAAAACATGATTGCAAGTCCCAATAACATGGCGAACACGTTCCCTTATAAAACCGAAAACATAAACCGAGATCATACTCAAGTAGTCTTACATTTGGATCACTTCAAACTTTGCCTTTGCTGCCCCCAACCTTAATGCTCTGCATCATTAGGAAAAGAGAGCGTAGCACATATGCTTAGTGAGAATGCTCTTCAAACAATGATGCAATAAAAACCATTTGAAAACCAAACCACTTATTTTCAAAACATGCTTAACAACCCAAGCATTTTCATTGTTTCCGACCTAAACATGCATAACAATCCTTATGCAACTTCATATGTAAATTTCATGCTTAGATCCCAAAGCATTATATCATAAACCATGCTTAAATCCCAAAGCATTAAAATATGTTCAACATATGAACTTTCACATATATTGACATTTATAATGTCCTGGATAGACTACCCTCTATCCAACATATCGGATACACGGATCTCTCTTACCATGCCTAGTTAAACCTCATGATATACCCAAACCTTGCCTAGTTAAACCGCAAGATTTGACACCCTCACCTAGTTAAACCGCGAGATTTACCCGTGCCTAGTTAATCCGCAAGTATACCGACCTTGCCTAGTTAAACAGCAAGATCACCATCAAATTGGGTTTCCTAGTTAAACCGCATACCCAATGAGGTTCCAAATAGTTCATGTAGCCTTGTTAAACCGTCATACCTCAAGGACCTATGGCCACGATCGATTTTGTTCATATTTTATAGTGCACTTTAATCCCATGACATGCCAACTATATTTGATTGTTTCTTACCTTGTCAAATAGCCAATATATCATTTACAAAACCATTTACGTACTGTTTTACAATGCACTATATAAAACACCACATATGCAAATCACATTGCCCAAGCAATAACACCATTCCCAACCGGAATGTAATCCAATGCTCACTAGCATTTTATATACTTTAAATCCCCTGCATATGTACTTAAAAATCATGCATTTCCAGTAAGTAAATCATACCATGTTTATCACCAAAATATGAAAACATCATGCCCATATCCAAGCCGATATTCAAGAGCAAAATAAGGGAAACTTACTTCCGAGCTTAGGTAAGTGTCTCACGCTTACCCTAAACTCCCAACAACCTTTACAAACCTTTGTAAAGCATTTAAAAACCAGTTTCCACTCACCGATACACCGCGCCTTGCTCGTCAACGCGAATCGAGCTCCCGGTAAGCAACAATCAATGTCGCGCTTCGTCGCCTTGACTATCCCCTGTTTTAAACACATAAAACCAGAGGATAAATGCATCATTATGTATTCAAACCATTGCCTACAAGCAATTACCCGCAATCCTAGAGTTGCCCACTCAAAAACCATCAAAAATATATTGAAAGCATCCTCAAACACTTCGAAAACTCAACACAGCCATAATATAACGATTCAATCCATCAAACATCATCAATTAACATCTAAAAACCCTTTTCCCAACATCCTTTTACTTCCAACAATGATTAAACTCAACTATCACCCCAAAAACTCTTGATTAACAACCTTAAACATTAGAGATTAACTTGTTTCGAGATTACAATATTAAAACCAAGTTATCAACTCAATTAAACATCAAAATCATGATCTAATCTGATCAAAACCCCAACAAAACAGAACAAGTACGAAGATCTATAAATTTCATCAATCAAAACACAATTAAACCAATTTTCCTTAATTAATTTATCAAAACACCTTAGAAAATAATTGTAAAGTGTCAACAACTTGGAAATTTCATTAAAGAACCTTTCATTAGAGGAGGAGAACGAACCTTACCTCTAATGGATGCTTTCTCCCTTAATTTGATGATTTACATGAGAAAACAAAGTTAAAACAATAAGGTTTTGGTAGATTAACAACAAGAAATCATTTACCAACAAAAGATTTAAGAAAAGAAAGGTTTACCTGAAGATTTAGAAGAAGAAATTGATGTTTGGCTGGAGATATTTTGAGAGAAAATATTTTGACAAAGTTACGCGAGTTTTGTTTAAAAGGTTTAATAACCAAATTAATTCTCTCCAACCTATTTTTATTTTCTAAAACACTTTAAAAATAACCAATTAAGGGATAAAGTCTGATATTAGACTTTTTGGGCAATTAGCTCCTTAAAGATTCAAAGTTTTGACTCTTTACAAAACAATCACTAAAAACAGTTTTCAAAGTTTGCATTCTGGTCACTAGTCCAAAATGTCTGATTTTCAAAACTTATTTTCCGAAATTGATTTCACCACAATCATTAATATATTTAATAATGATTTTAGAATATTTTTCCACAATTTTATCAATTTTAAAAATATTTAATTTGATTTAATCCTGAAATCGACTCGAATCTATAATACCGGTCCACCGAACCCTCGAACCATCCTTTAAAAAATCTAAGCCCAAAGCCGAGGTGTTACACAAGTATTTCACTTCTTTTGCCCCAAGACAACACTTACTCATTTTGGCATACAACTTATGGCTTCTCAAAATTCCTAATACCTCCCTAAGATGCCTCACACGTGACTCCCAATCACTGGAATTTATCAGTATATCATTAAAAAAAAAACTAATACTGATTTCCTCAGCAGGTCCTTGAAAATTTTGTTCATCAACCCTTGAAAAGTGGCTGGAGCATTTGTAAGCCCAAAGGGCATGACCAGAAACTCGTAATGTCCTTCCCAATTCATCCAAAAGCTCTTCTATTACTGGCATAGGAAATTTGTCCTTGATAGTGACTTGATTCAATCTCCTATAATCTACACACATCCCCCAAGTGTTGTCTTTTTTCTTAACCATTAGAATAGGAGATAAAAATGCACTATTACTATCCTTTATTACTCCAGACTCCAACATCTCTTTGACTATCTTCCCAATTTCATCCTTTTGCCAAGAAGAATATCTATAGGGTTTCACCTTTAACACTACCTTTTCATCCAACAAATTAATTCTGTGATCCTGGCCTCTCTCTGGTGGTAATTCTTTAGGCTCAGCAAAAACATCATTGAACTCTATCAGCAACTCTTGTATTCCCTTGGGTAATGGTTCATTTCTTTGTTTAAACTCCAACTGTGTATTCAAAACCATCAAAGAGGTTGTAAAACAACTGCTGGATCCTTTCAATAGCTTGTCACATTCCTTGGATTCAATCCATTTAGGAGGTTGAGGATGAATTCCTTTCAATACCACCCTCTTCCCTTCCTGTTCAAACTGTACTTCCCAAGGCAGCAAAATTCCAATTTACTACTCCTAAAGTGGCCAGCCATTGGACTCCCAAGACCACATCACTTCATTTCAAAGGTAGCACCAAGAAATCAGTGGTAAAACACTGATCTAGGACCTTCCATTCCACTTCCTTGCACGCCCCCATTGTTTCTATAGAATTTCCATCAGCATCAGTAACCTTGATCATATTCTGTCTTTCCACTTTCAATCCTAACCTCTTAATTGCCATCCAGTTGATGAAATTGTGTGTGCTTCCAGAATCTAACAATGCCACCAATTTGTGTCCATTCACTTCCATTTCAATTCTCATAGTTTCATAACTGGCACCCCCCACATGGCTTGTAGAGACACTGTAGGGCCTTCTAAAGACACAATCTCTCCATTATCTTCACAGTCTAACAATTCTTCTACCTCTCCATCATCCCCCACTCCTTTCACAGAAATCTGGAATAATTGAGACTTAGCACATTTATGCCCTGGAGTAAACTTGGCTGCATACCAGAAACAAAGCCCTTTCCTTCTCTTCTATTTCAGCAGATGAAATAACCTTTCCTGGTCCCTTCTGTGGGCTGTTACTTGCACTTTTCTGACCAGTAGGGCTTAACACTCCAGGAGTAGTGTTCCCATATGAGAAAGGAGTTATAGGAACACTGCCTGTACTAAGCAAACTTTTAGAACCACCAACATTAGTTCTAGCCAGGAAGTATAAAGATGCAGGAGGTGAAGACTTAACAGTACTCCAAGAAGTTTTCTTATGGGTTGGAAAAACATGCTTTCTAAACGTTCAGCCATATAAAATGCATCTATCAAACATTTAGGTTGCAATAATTCCAGGTACTGACTAATTTCTAATCTCAAATGTTGTTTAAACATGCTTAAAACATAGTCCTCAGGTAGTTGTACCTGGTTAAAGAGATTGATGAACTCCTCATAATACTGTTCCACTGACTCTAATTGTCTTAATGCAAGCAGTTCAGAAAATGAATCCTGAAACCCCTCTGGTGCAAAATGGTCCCTCGTCAATTTCGAATATTCAGCCTAGCAAATCTGATTCAAAGTTCCTTGAGATTTAGTAAAAAACTGGTGCCACTGTAATGCTTTCTCCTCTAGATGTAAAATCACGACATGAACCTTGGACGATTCAGGGACATTCTCCGCTTCAAAATACTGGTCTAGTTTGGAAACCCATCCTCTGAGATCACTTCCATCAAACTTTGGGCATAGTAATTTATAAGCGAGATTGCTAGATTGATTCAGGTTACCCACTGGATTCTCGCGCTTCCCTTCTTCATCCAACACTATTACTGGTGTGCAAGTGGGCTGACTCTTGTCCTCCTTATCTGCCGCGGTGCTTCCCGAGCCTTGGGTAGTTGGTTGAGAGCCCAAAATTCCATCTTGAGTTTTAGCCTCAGATTCTATACAAATCTTCTTTCCCAGGCCTATCTCGAGTAACTTCTGAAGATCTGCCATCATGGATACTCTCATTTCACGAAACTTATCCTCCATCTTGTTTTCCCAACGATTTTCCATCTCATTCATTTGATCTTGGAGTTTATTCACTTCCTGTTGCCATTCTGGCTGCTGAGTAGGCTCCACTGACCCAGTAGCTGCCACTTGAGCCGCCACACCGGTCTGATGTCGCATCATCACTCCGTCCACCATCTTTCGAGGATCTAAATGTAGCTTTGATACCTTTGTAATGTGTCGATTTAAGAAGAAGAATTGACTGGGGATTGAGAAGCTAAGAAGAGCAAAGGGAGACTTTCAGAAAAGAATTTAGAGAAGAAAATAACGGCAATGATTTAAATCTCGTTCGCGCCACAGTTATCGCGTTTTCGGATATAATAGTTATTGCGGTCATTGCAGGTGCCGCGATCGTAAATTTTTTTAAATTTTGTACAATTTATTGTAAAACATATCAATTATAATTATAAAAAGTCAATTTCAATGATTTTTAGATTATTTTCTAACACTTATGAACTTTTATTAATATGAATTTGAAAGTGAAAGTGATTTTGTTTAAAGAATTTTAGATTGTATTGTGATTTTGTTTAGTTTAGTTTGGATAATAAAATCATATGAATATTTTAAATAAATAATGTGCACCAATAAAAAGACTAAACATGTGAATAAACTTAAACAAAAATAAAAATATTAGTATAATAAAAATAATTAATAATATTAATAAATAATAAAATTAAATAAACATATTATAAAAAACTAATAATAAACAATAAGCATATTATAAAAAATTAAATAATTATAATATTATTAATAAACAATTATACCACATTAAATATAAGTCTTTATTCTCATTTATTTGATTTTCTTTTCCAATACTTGTATTCAATAAATACTCTAATTTTATTATTAAGTGAAAAGAAAAGAAAATTAATATAATGTTTAAGGACTAGATTTAACAAAAAATCAAATCTTTAAGGACTTAATTGAGATAAAATAGAAATTTAAAAGCTTAATCAAGAAGTTTCGAAAGTTTAAGGGATCAATTTAAATACGAGTTAAAGTATTGAGGTCAAACTGACAAAGTTCAATGTCACTCCATATAATTTACCTATTTTTTTTCAGATTTTTAACACCCGCGTTTTTCTTCCTCCTCCTCCGGCAGTTACGATTGTTCAAAATTCAAAAATATCGGCCTGTTACTGTCGCTATCAACCATTTCAACGTTAAATTATAGCCGCGGCAAACCGTTGCCAACACGAATCCGTTAACCACCATAATTTTCGTCAAAACTAATTTTTGACAGCGGCAATACCGAGATTTCTCTGTCAAAATCTCGGTTTTGGTCGAAATTTAAAACCCTAGATAACCGTTTTTCATTTGGATAACCTGAAAAGAAATAAGTTCAGGCTATAAAGCCCTACATCCAGCGAACGACGTCGCATTACCAACAAACCAAAACTCACTGTATCACTTTAACAGAAATTAAAAAGAACAACTAATAATAAGACCGTTGTTCTGAATCCAACTAATTAAGTTCTTTACATCATGTCAGTTCCATGTGTCATGTTGAACCTTTCTTTTGTTTTTTTGTTCTTTACTTCTCTTAAATATTCTCCAATAAGTAGTATACATTCAAAATTAGGGTAAAAAAAGAAAGAAACTAAAGATTACTGAAGATAGAGAAATTAATGCAAAAAGAAAAGGGAGAAACCATACTTCAAATTCTAATAATAAAACAATATAAATTTAATTGTCATAAATACAAAATTTTTCTATCATTATGCAACTTACTTTAGATCGAATGGATTTAAATTTGCAATATATTTTTACATTGTAATCTGAAATTTGATCATATCATTCATTATTTAATTGATAGGTTCCAGTTAATATATTACTTCCAAGACGTTAAAACTAATTTGATTGTGTAAAATTAACTGAATCTGCTTCAAAAAAAGAGTTTGCATTGATTTATTGAGGGAAACTCTCTACATCATATTTATATTAGTTATTTTATTTCTCAAATGCAGCATCGAAATTGATGAAATTTGATTGTATTAAAATTCACAGAGAAACAAAAAAATAAATAAATTAATACATAAGATTTTTATAAATGTAAATTATGATAAATGTACACAGCATTGCGTGACCTTATTTCTGGTTGACTATATCTTTGGTGGCTTGCTGCAAAAATCACTTGCCCTCGTCAAGCTTATGATACGGGGCACGGTTTAGTTTATTGAATTGGCTATATTTAATATGACTGTGTTCTGGACATTCTGAAATGATACGAGGCACTTTTGTTGGTGGAATAAGGTGAGTTTTGTAGTCCTTTATATTTCCATTAGTGTTGGTTCTGATAATATTTTACTGACATTTTTATTCTGAAATATCTTTAAAATCTTAGTATGTGGCCACGCCGATACAAATCATGGAAATGGTGAGGTTGGAAAAAGAGCTATGATATTGCTAAAACAAAACGTTTTGAAGAACATTATCTTAAGACGTACCAAAAAAGGCAGGGCTGCTGATCTTGCTCTTCCTCCTAGAGTTGTAAGCAATTTTGATACATGTTCTCAAAAATGCACACGCACAAATACGAACACAATCTCACATAAATGATGCAGTGTCGTTTATTCTTAAAATTCCTATTATGTTTCTTCTCCCAATGCCCTCATCCTGCAGATTTCTTTAAGGCGGGACACCATGGATATTAAAGAAACGGACTATTATGAATCCTTGTACAGTGAAAATCGGGCACAATTTAACACGCAAGTTACCATATAGATCTTTAGCTTTTGATTGTTGAATTGATTGAAAGAACCTAGTGGCATGCAACTCTTGGTTGAAAAAGATAGATATTCTCGGAAATACTTGCATTGTTGTTCAAAAGAAAAGATTAAGAAAATTCTAATTAACTAGTTATAGATTACTCATATATCCATTGACCCACTAAGCATTTTTTCTACTTGTACCTCTCCCTCTTTTCAATGTTTTGACTGCTAATTAGGATTTGTTAGCTATTAATTGTAACGAGCAAGCTGTTTAGTGACTGCTTGGAATAAAGCTTTATTTGCAGGAAAGCGCAGTAACTTTACGTGCAAGAAAAGTCTAGTATTAATAAGTTGTAAGCTTTTCTGCCAACCACATTATTATTCTTGTTATTTTGAAACCTGAGGTTTTTGTTAACCCTGTGATTTCTAGAGTTCCAACGTTCTTGCTTGTTTGTTCAGCCGTAATTTTATTGATTCACTATGGTTTTCCCCCTAAACCACTCCAATATTGGTCCTATCACATCGAAATTAGGGCTGTTCGTATGTTTGCGAAGGATCTGAAAAATCTAGTTCAAGCTACTCTTTTGATATTGTCTTAGGTATTTAAAGCATTAAAAGATGGTTTTTCATTTTATTAGTGTTATGCTTTGTTCTTTGCATTTTTCATGTTCTGCTCTTGTTGCAGATATGATCAAGCAGGAACTGTAATGAACAATTATGTTCACATTTTTGACCTCCTCGCACGCTTGCGGCAGGTAAGCAAATCTTAGCTACATCAATGGATGAAACATTCTTCTATTCTGTTCTTTTTTTTCTATGGGGTTAATGAAACAGTGCTTATCGAATCGAATCAACTTGAAACTTGGCATGCTGACCTACAAGAGCATAAAATTGGATCTGATAGTGATTCTTAGTATTATAAAATGATATTGTGTTATACTCATATAGGTTCATCCTCTTTCTGACTTGCTCACATGTGCAATACATCTTTTTGAATTTGGACTCGGTAGGGCACTAATATTTTTTAATCACTAAATATCTTAATAATAAATTGGATATCCTTCAACTGTTGGCTTTTTCTTATTGTTTTATTTTATTATCAACTTATGCATGAATCCTATTGGCTTTTTCTTATTGTTTTATTTTATTATCAACTTATGCATAAATCCTAATTGATAATTAAGTTGAGTTTTATTGTAATTCTAGTGGTCGAAAATTATTTGGTAATTATGATTTACTTTAATGAGTAAATATCTATTTTAGGTAGGAGATCTTATTGAATAAGGTTTCTTGGTGACTAAGTATTTGGGTCTATAAATATAGACTAGGTGTAACCATTTGAATTATGAGAGAACAAGAGAATGAGAGAGAGAATTATTCTCTGGAGAGATGTAACCAATTTTATGTTCTCTACAACTATTGTGCCTATGTTGTAGAGATGGGTAATAGGATGTTGGGAAGAGTGTTTTGGTTCTACCGGGTCATGGGATTTGTACACCGAGTTTTGGGATTAAGTGGGTTATCATGTATTTGTACTCTTCGGGTTCTCTACATTATTAGTGGATTGTTCGTTTCTCTCGTCCGTGGAGGTAGGTTATGCTGAACTACGTTAAATCTTGTCTACTGTGCATGTCTTGGTCTATGTCGTTAACACTTTGGTTATTTTGCAGCATAACAAATTTCTAACATGCAGTGATGTAACATCAATGATTTTTTGAAGATGACGTGATCATGGTATGATACTACCAAAGTGATGATTATCACTGGTGACTGTTTAGCACAGTTGGAAGGTGTGGTGGGGAATCCCCTCACCGCCCTGGACCAGGAGTGGATTAGATGGGGTCCAGGTGGGACTGGGAGGTGCTCCTCACCGCTCCCCCATGCTGTTCTAAATGGGCATATAGATAAGGGCAAGATGTTGATCCTTTCACTATAACCCTAATCACTGATAGCAAACATCTCCGTGGTAAACCTTTTTATAAGAAAATGAAACAGAAAATGGAAAACGAATATTGAAATTTTTATACTGATCTGTTCAATCAATGTTTTGTGCAAAATAATAGGCTGTTGACCACCTTTACCTTGTGGTATATTCGAGTACTGCTGCACAAAGAGCTGGAAGCATAACAAACAGTGATGGGAATAATGATGAACAAGTATGTGGCGTTTGCAATGACCCTGCGGAAGATCCAGTGGTGGGTTACCGTTTCTGTTTGTTCTGTTTAGTATTTTCTTCCTTTAGTTCTTCCTGGCATTATAAACATGTAAAGCTCAAAATGGATAAACTTATCCATCCACCCACTGTCATATTTGAGCACATTGTAAGAATAAGATGTCACTGAAAAGATAAAAATAAAATAGCCACTACATATCCAATTAACCATGAATACAGAATATGTATGTTTCCGTTTTGTTTGAATTTCCTCATTCTGATTGTTTCAGGTTACTGCATGTGCACGTCTTCTGCAAGGCTTGCATGATTGAGTTTTCTGCCACCCTGGGGCATGTCTCATGCCCTTCATGCTCAAGATTACTTACTGTTGATCTGACTACGAATGTGGATGCTGGAGGGCAATCTGGTAGAACAACACTAATGGATTTAAATCCTCAAGTATTCTAAACAGTATACAGTTAAATGATTTTCAGCCAAGCACAAAAATAGAGGCTTTGGTAAGTCTTATTGGGATTCTTTAAATGCTAAAACAGTTGCTAGACAATTTTGAGAGAATAACATCTCTACTATATGCTCAAGCATTGTTTGCATTATGTAGAAGAGTTGTTAATGGCTATTATATATCTCTCCTTTATCATTTATTGGCATGACATTACTGGATGGTTTAGCAGAAACTTCTTATTAGTGTGGTAAAAAACTTCCTAAGATGGCCTTTCGAAAGTTGGTTGAGGCATTGACATCCAGTGGCTTTATGTGTATACTACGTTTTCATCAAAGTTGCAAACATTTACATTTTGAACTTCATTATTGTCTCATGTTATGCTGCAGTAGCAGTGCTATTCATATAAACTAGAAGCAGCTGCATTTCTTTGTCAATATAAATGGATGATAATAAAGATAAATGAAAGAAACAGGAAATACTATATACAATAGCTTGGATGATTCACCTATAGAGTATTCAAGTCTCTGGTCTGATCGTATAGACTGATTTATCTAACTCAAACTTCATAAGACATGCAGGAATATTATTGCTGCTGCTATTGACGGTATTACTTTTTTTTTTTTTTCTGTGACTGATCATGACCTACAACAAATTTGCCTCTATTGCACGGTAGTATCCATATTGTTTACTGTTTAACCCATGATCCTATTTGCTAACAGAGTTTTCATGATTTTAGAGGGAAGAAATCAGAGTCATGGTGGAAAGAGATGGTTCTTCCAAAGGAATAGTTTTCGGCCAGTTCACTAATTTCTTGGGTCTCATAAGATACTCCCTCCATAAGGTTTGTAAAATGAGAAACAAAACAAAGTCTATTACAGCACTTTTCTGCAGATAAAGAAAAGATGTCATTATAGTAGATTGGCCTGTTTTGCAGTCCGGCATAAATTGTGTTCAACTGGTAGGGAGCATGTCCTTGGGTGCACGAGATGCTGCAATCAAGAGTTTTACTGAGGATCCAGATTGCAAAATATTTCTCGTGAGTTTAAAAGCTGGAGGGGTTGCCCTTAATCTCACAGTTGCATCACATGTAAGCAATATCTTGTGAAATGCTTGTTCAGTTTAATCTCTTATATCCTTTGGTGTCAATATGCAAAAATCGGTATTTTGGAATTGCCTTCCCTTACTGGGATTATTAGGCTACAGTTTCCTTATTCCAGTTTCTTGAATATAACATAATATGAATACGGCGGTGTTTAGGTTAAAATGGCTATTCATTTGTGTAAGCTTTCCTGTATTATTAAAATGCTTTTGTCGTTAAACCTGTTTAGGTTTTCTTGATGGACCCTTGGTGGAACCCAGCTGTGGAGCGGCAGGCACAAGATAGAATACACCGAATAGGCCAATGTAAACCGATAAGGTAGGGTTGTGTGTTGTCTCCTCCATTTTGATCCTTAAAAGATTGTAGCAAAACGTGAGACTGGTTTGACAAAACGGGAACAATGCATCTGCTTGTGTGATATAGGATTGTCAGATTTGTTATTGAGAACACCATAGAAGAGAGGATATTAAAGCTGCAAGAAAAGAAGGAATTGGTATTCGAAGGGTATGAGTTAGTTTTCTTTCTTTCTTTCTTTCTTTTTCCAATGGCAATTGAATTTTTTTATGTGTTGTGTTGTGTAGGACCGTGGGTGGCCCCACAGAGGCTCTAGGAAAATTGACTGAGGCAGACATGAGATTTCGACTCACTTGAGCTGGAGCTGGATTGTCATAATGTTGTATTGAAATGTACGTAAAACTACTTCCAACTCCTGGCTTGTTTCTGTGACTAGGAACTAGGAAGTTGCTTTGTTTTACTTTTGGAATTAAAGTAGCACGGCCACACAAGTTGATTGGTTGACGTTAGGGTTAGGGATGGTGCTGGTAGCAGAGGGGAAGATGGGGTGGTTTGCGGAACAGGATGAAGCCAACAACACAATGTTTTGGGTTTTGTAATATCAAAAAAGTTAGTTAATGGGCAGTTGTTGGCTGAAGAATCTGGGTATTTGCACTTTTATTTTGTTAAACATGCTGAACGGAGTTTGTGGAGATTTCCAATTGAATTCAACCATTTTCTTGATAGATGATACGCAATTTCTTCCAACAAAATGAAAATATGTGAAAATTAAAAGAAAATAGAAAAGGTTATTTTCATTGTTTTTCTTAAAAATGATAAATTGATTCGGGTTCACATTTGTATAAACGTAAAATGTATTTTAATAATTTTTTATATTAAATCCTTAATCCTGGTTTAAACTTTAAGAATTTAAAGTTTTTTATTGCTTATATTTTTGCTAAAAGAAAATAGGTACACAATACGATATGAAAACAAAATTTTATTTCTATTTATGAAATATATTATTTAATTTTTGAAAATAAGTAATTTTGAGAAATAATCGAGGTTTGAATAGAATTTAAATTTTGGTAGTCTAAAATGTAAAAATTATAGGAGCCACTAATGTAATTACTAGAAAGAAAGAAAGAGAAATCACATAAATAAATCAAATACCTATTAATTTTGTGAGATAAGATGTTAAGTTTTTGAATAAAATTATCCAGTATTTAAGTTGGATTAGTCGAACAACACTTGCCGACAAATAACATGACATTGCGGAATGTTTATTTGAGCCGCAATGATCTTTGGTAATAAAGGTAGTAAAGGAACGAGGATTAGATAAATTTATCTCAAATTTGTAAAGATGCGGAAAATAATTTTATTTATGGATACTTGTTACATTCATAATCGTTTTATATTACTTTTATATTGTTATTCAGTTTCACTATAGTCTTTGTCATTAACCATTAAATACGTGACGTAACTCAATGAAGATAATGTGTTAAAACAATTGAAAAATAAATTTTAAAGGATGACATGTTATTCTTAGATGATTTGAGTTCGAATAGATAGTCTGCGTGTAACAACTTCAACCTGGATGTCACATTTGAACCTCAAGCTCAACCCACAACCATAAAATTTTGACCTAGTTTAGACCAATCTACAATCGATTTTCTAAATCCATTTGATTTCCAATCATTTAAAACATAAATAAATATTTAAAGCATTTATAAGGGAGCTCCTTTTTAAATTACATTATCAAAACATTCGACTCACTCTTTTTAAATTCAAATACAAGTTACAAAATACATGATAGGGTCCTACGAATACACAGCCCGAAGACGTAAGTAATGTACTCTGGTGAGACAAGGCGCTGGAATCCTTTACTGATGGTGCTCTTCCAAACAAAGTGCCAAACCTACTAACCTGCAAACGGAAACAACGATTTCGAATGCTGAGCTAACAAAGCTCAGTGGATATACTACCAATCAACCATGCTTCATGCAAATCATAAATATGAGCATGTAGCTAAATATGACATCATGGCAACATAACAACATAAGGTGCTACCTCTAGACGCCTAAACACATAGCAATTAACAATAACGGATGTACCAAATCTCACACAACAATCATAAGTATAATACCAACAAACCTGGAGTAAGGCCCGGTAGCACTAAGCCTCGGGATCATACACTCTGAGTGAGGCCCTGTCCCACTAAGCATCGAGATCATACACTCAAGCTCCGAATCTCTCATCGAGCATCATCGAATGGGGCTATGTTTCACAAAGCATCGGGACCATACATTCGGAATCTTCAACCATGGTGTTGCAACACACTCTTTCTCACACTGGGTATCTAGATCCCAACAATCAAGGGCGATTCAACCAAAACTAGTGTCCATTTCAGCACATAGCAAGGACACGTCTATAATATCATACACAACAACACTCGATCCACTAATGATCCTTATGGTTGCTATTACAATAATGTCACCCAAGGTTTTACCAAGTTATTACACGTTATGCTCATTTAAGAGGATTTAATCTCGGTTCCTCGGTTTTACCATTCATTTTACCATATTAGAAGCTCATTAGGCCATTGATCTCAAATTATAGGCCCTTCGAACTCAAAAGTATTTTTTGGGCAGATTGCCCAAAGGGTACTGATACCCTCTAACAAGTACTTATAAACCTACCAGGGTACCGATACTCAACCAACCGTACCGATACCCAACTTCACACACATAGGGGTCTAAACAGCAACCCCGTACCGATACACAGGGTCGTGTACCGATACACTCCCAAGCGTATCGATACACCTTTTTACTACTATAATTTATAGAACAAGGGGTACCAATACCCCCTTAGGCGTACCGATATGCCCTTTAAGAAAGACATGAATTCATTAGTTTTAACATGGGGTACCGATATGCGTTCAACCTGTATCGGTACTTGAACCCAGAATTCATTTTCTATGGTTCGTATAACACATCCAAAGCCTCTAAAACCCCAAGGTAAGACCCCAAAACAAACCTACAAATTATGGAAGATGGTTTAAGTGGTATACGACCATTTTTAATGTAACGCCCCGATTTTGGGCTTAGGAGTTTTGGGGAACGGTTTAGTCGGTTTGGTGGATTGGGATTAGAGATTCGAGTCAGATTCGAGATTTAAATTGGATTAAATATTTTTATTGAAGATAAAAATATGGAAAATAGTCTAAAATCATTATTAAATATATAAATGATTTTGGTAAAAACAATTTTGGAAAATAAAATTCAAAAATGGGACATTTTGGGTTAGTGACTAAAATGCATGTTTGAAAAACTGTTTTTAGTGACTGTTTTGAAAATGGGTCAAAACTTTGAATCTTTAAGGAGCTATTAATCCAAAAGGGTTTCATCATATTTCTCCCTTTAATTAACTATTTTTAATTAAGTTTTAAGAGGTATAAATACAAATATAATTAATTAAACACAATGAAGGCTTTTAAAAGAATTTAACGTAACTAATTTTGTAACTTATTTTCTCCCAAATTCTCTCTAGCAAAACATACTTTCCAGCTTCAATTTCTTCAGGTAAAATTAGGATTTCAAAGAGTTTTTTATTTCCAATTGATTTCTACAGCTTTTATATCAAATACTTATTATTTCTACCTTGATATTCATGGTTTATAAAGCAGTTAAGGGGAGAAATCAGCATTGGAGGTAAGGATTCTTTCTTCTCCTCTACTGAAAGGTTCTTTATTGAAATTTCTAAGTTCTTGATCCATTTTATATGATTTGTATTGGGTTTTGATAAATTAAACTCGGATTTATGGTTTAATTGATGATTTATGATGAAAAATTGTGGAAATTCGTCGTGCTCTGTTTTTGCTGAGTTAAGGATTGGTTTATACCTTGATTTTGATGTTTAATATGATAATGAAGTGAGTTTTGATGATAGAATCCCGGAATCTATTGAATCTCTAGTTTGTTAGTTTGGTAGTTAAAAGATTTTGAGGTGTTGAGGTTAATTTTTGGTTGCTAGAGGTATAAGGTTGTTTTAGGTTGTTGTTTTGATGTTAATTGATGTTATTTGAAGGTTGAGATTCGTAGTTGTGGGCTGGGTTGAGGTTTTTGGTGAATCGATGATGTTTTCGGTTGTTAAGATTGAGTGTTGTGGAGGGCTATAGTTGGGTGTTGTTAATTGTTGTGTTGCTGTGAGTTTGGATGCATTGTAATGCATTGGATTCTCTGTTATGATGTGTTTAAAACAAGGGAAGGTAGTTCGGAAGCGAATCTTGGTGTTGAGGAGTTGCCGAAGGCTTGATTTCACATTGGCAAGGAAGGCGATTGCTTTTTCGGTGAGTGAAACGGATAAGAATGGCTTTTCAAATATTTGAAAAAGTTTAATGGGAGTCTAGACTAGGCTTGATACGCTGGTCTAAGACTCGAAAGTAAGTAAAGTAGATTTCTCTCTCTCAATTTCGGTTGGCAAATGATTTATGAATGCACTTGTTAAATGATTGTTTACCTCCTATTTTATGCATGGAATGAGCATGGTTTAATGCTGGAAATTGATATGAAATGATGATAAATGCATTTGGAAAGTAATGCATGATTTTAAAGAATATTATGAACAAGGTTTATGCATGGTTTAGTGCATGTTAAAGTGATTTGATTAATGCATAAGAAAACAGTGAGGTATGTTTATAAAAGTGAATTATATTGGCAAGTGATGAAATGGAAATGTTATGGAAATGTTATCGGATATAATTGGCCGACCATAAGGTTTAAAGTGCACTATAATAAGTCGTCTGTGGTTGTAGAGGTGGTACGGGAGGTACTTACTCCGATCATGTGAACCCCAATGTTGTTGAGGTAACACTTAGATGGCTTTTACTCCAGCCATGAGCTATAGAGGTTGATGTGTCGAATGTGTTTAGCCTTTGTAGTGTAGAGGTGGTGTATGTGTTGCACGACTCCATGCCATTGAGCTGCAAGAGATTTCGAGATCTCTTGGGAAGTCCGTGTATCCGATGTTACCGATGTCAATGATGGTTTTATGGAAGTTTTGTTGTTGAGATAGATCACTTGTAAGCCAATATAATGTTTTAAATGTATCATGTTGATGGATTGATTTGAAATAAAGTGTTTACACATGTTTTACTCCTTAAGCTTTGCATATGGGATGTTATGTATGAGAAAGGCTTAAGTAGAGGGAATTGCATATGAGATTATGTTGTGGAATCCATGATACATGTTGTATATGGTTTAATATGCTGATTTTGTAAAGACTAAGTGCATGTTTTGAAAGAATATCATGATTGTTTTGAAATGGATTTTAATTGCATTGGATGATGGTTTGTATTTTGAGCGTTCCTTACTAAGTAATGATTGCTTACGCTCTCTTTTATCATCAATGCAGATTGATTGAATGCAAGTGGCCTAGCAAGCAAGGAGGGAATTCCAAGATTTGATTTACCAAAGTATGTTTGGGCTTTAAAGTAGTAATAAATGCAATGTGGCTTAAATGTTGTTGGGAGGGTTTGAGTGGTTACTTCTCCATTTGAGCAAGTTTATACTGTTGCTTTGGACTTGTGATAAGCTTGGTTTGTTGGATTTTGCACATGGTTCATGCTTTGGTTGCTTGAGTATTAGGAAGCATGCCTATAGTTTACCTTTAAAGCATGATGATTGTTTCTTGATGTTTGGTTTATGGTAGTTGATGGTAAATGACCAATGATGATGTTATTTGATTGTTAGAAGTATGCTTAAGTGTTAGAATTCCAAAATGAGGCTAAAACCCAGCAAATTTTGATGTTTCAAGTCAGGGCATATCGATACGCCTATGCCCGTATCAATACAAGTAAGTGTTTCCAGGCACAGCGTATCGATACACGGGAGATCGTATCGATACGGGTAAGCACGTCTTTAGGCTTAGCGTATCGGTACACGGGTGACCGTATCGATACGGGTCTACAATTTCAAGCATAATGTATCGATACACGTGAAGGTGTATCGATACGGTTTTGAGCTACTGGAATCTGGATTTTGTAAAGGCTTAGGCGTATCGATACACTTGCCCACGTATCGATACGGGTGGCAGTTAAGTTAGTTGAAAGTATGTTTTAAGGTTTCTGTTTTCTCTCATTTTAGTCCTTGAGTGATATACATGCAATTAAATGAGTTTAAATGATTATTTTGACTTGAAATTTCCCCAGTATGCATGTAATTGGTTCAATTGAGGATTGGTAACTCTAATTATGAAATTGGTCCTTCAAAATAATGGAAATTACAGTTGGGTCCCTAGGTATTATTTATGCAATTAGAATTGTTCGGATGATCGTTTTAAGTTGAAATTTGGCATGTATGCTTGTAACCTGTCAAATCGAAGATTGTTAAAGTAAATTATAAGTTAACCCTTATAGATTTGTAGATTTACATTTTGGTCCCTATTATTGTAAAGTGACCAATTGGATATCAATTCGACGACCAATTAGGTTGGGTTTTCACTCGTTGTTTGTATGTACATGTAGGGTAATAACCAGCATCTAGATAAGATAAAAGAAAAAATGGTTGTATTTTTAGAGCTTTCTTCACGGTTTACTTCGGTAAACTTAATGTAGCTCGTTTGGTTCGGTCTTGCGATTATGCCAGGTCGAGGGGGTTATGTTTGGTGGTATCAGAGCCAGGTTATGATTGTTAGGGGTGAGTTATGGTTGGTTATGTATGTTGGGAAGTTGTTTGAAATGTATGTTGATTGAATTGACTTGATTGCTATACACAGTGATGGATTGTATGTTATATGCCATGTTGGGGTATGATTTGGGACACTTTGCCTTATTACTATCGATGGAAAATGTTGATTTGAAATGGAAGTCTTGGACCATTGCTTGAAGATGGCCTAACCGTTTTTATTTTGGTGTTATCATGCCATAGATTCTTTGTTTACAATGCCACCGAGGAGAGAATTACGTTTTAATGCGAATGGGGGGAGGCAAGATGATGAGAATAATGTTGTGCCTGAGGGGTTGCCACCTCCTCCACCGAATCCACTTGCGAGTGTGGAACAAGTACCACCTGTGCAAGCTGGGACATCACTGGGTGATATGATGCCTTTGATACAGACAATGACGGGAGCGTTCTAGGCCACAATGGCTGGAGTGCAGGTGCCTGCACCAGCACCGATTGCTGTTGCTAATTTGAGATCACCTTTAGAGCATTTACGTGGCCTAGGAGGGGTCGAGTTTAGAGGGTTATCACCTGAGGCTTTTGAGGAGTGGTTTGCCAGCACAAATCATATTTTGGATCAGATGGGTTGTTCTGATGCTCGTAAGCTGGGATGTGATGTGTCTCTGCTGCAGGGAGATACGTATATCTGGTGGACTACGGTGATTGCAAGTATAGAGGCCGACAATGTAACATGGGAAACCTTCTGATCTACCTTCTGGAAGAAGTATCTCAGAGCTAGATGCCAAGATGAAAAGAAAAGCGAGTTCATGGCTTTGGTGCAGGGGGATATGTCAGTATTTGAGTATGAGATATAGTTTGTGAGGCTGAGTTAGTATGCTTCTGAGTTGATGCCTGATGAGAGGAGCCGTTGTGACCGCTTTCGTTACGGATTGACGTAGGAGGTTAAGACATATATGTTGGCTGCTGAGTATGTTGATTTTGATGTATTGGTTTCGAGAGCCAAGGAAATTGAGCAGAGTTTGGGTTTGACATCCCGTGTTGGAGGATCCGGTCATGGTAAGAGAGCTGCTAATGCTAATGCTGGGGGTGGCCGATATAAGAGGCACCGTGATTGGAGATATCTACCCGAGCTTAGGAGAAAAGGTCAGCTAGGCCAGAGTTCCGGAGGTGGGATACCCGAGTGTGTTTAGTGTGGAAAGAAGCATTCAGCGGTTTGCTGGAGGTCGGATAGAGTTTGCTGGAGTTATGGGTTGACTGATCATGTGAGGCATGACTGCCCTGTGTTAGCTAGATGTGTGCATGTTCCTGCACCTGTTGTGGCTACCCCGAGAGGTCGATGACGTGGGCAATGACATTTTCAGCCGAGAGATGGTGGGCGTAAGACTGTGTCATACACCGTTGATATTCAGCCAGAGGGTGGTGGTCCTGCGAGGATGTATGCGCATCACAAAGGATGCAACGATACCGATGTGATTGCAGGTACCTTTGCTTTGCAATCTTTGCCGTTATTTTCTTTGGTTGATTCTGGTTCTACCCATTCGTATATTCTTAGTGAGCTTGTACAATTGCTTGATATACCTGTGGAGATTTTGAATGTTGGGGTTCAACTAACTAGTTCTTTGGGTGAGATAGTTGTGGTTAGGAAGTTATACCGAAGGTTTCATTTGATGGTGCAAGACCATGTGTTCGCTGTGGATCTAATGGAATTGCCATTCCATGGTTTTGATGTAATATTAGGGATGGATTTGCTATCCGAGCATAGGGCAGTTGTGGATTTTGAAACCAAACAGATATCATTGCGTCTTGCTGATGATTATGAAGTTGTGGTGGTTGGCGAGAATGCAAAGTTCTTGACCAATGTTGTTTTAGCTTTGGAAGCAAGTCAAATGTTGAAACTCGGATGTCAGGCATATTTGGCCTATGTTATGAATCTTAGATCCAAGGATGTGTATGTGCAGGACATCTGCACAGTTTGTAATTTTTTGGGGGGTTTCCCTGAAGAGTTACCGGGGTTACCGTCAGATAAGGATGTAGAGTTTAAAATCGACACGTATGTTGATTCGGCACCGGTGTCCATTGCGCCGTATCGCATGGCACCTAAGGAGTTGAAAGAGTTAAAGACACAACTCTAGGAGTTGCTTGATCGGGGATTTATTAGACCCAGTGTTTCACCCTAGGGTGCGCCAGTGTTATTCGTGAAGAAGAAAAGTGGCACAATGAGGATATGTATCGATTATCGGTAACTGAATAAGTTGATGATTAAGAAAAAATATCCCTTGCCGCGGATTGACGATTTGTTTGATCAATTTCGAGGTGCATCGATATTTTCTAATATCGGCTTGAGATCGAGATATTATCAGTTGAAGGTGAAGGGTGAGGATGTGCCAAAGACTGCTTTCCGTACGAGGTATGGGCATTACGAGTTCTTAGTGATATCGTTTGGGTTGACCAATGCACTAGCTGCATTTATGGATATAATGAATCAGGTGTTTCATGAGTACTTGGACCAATTTGTGGTAGTGTTTATTGATGATATTCTTGTGTACTCTCGTACTAAAAAGACCATGATGAGCACTTACAGATTGTGCTTCAGAGATTGCTGGATAATCAATTATATGCTAAGTTGAGTAAATGTGAATTCTGGTTGAAGGAAGTAGTTTTCCTTGGACATATGGTGTCGGCTGAGGGAATCCGTATGGATCTACAAAAGATTGAGGATGTGGTGAGTTGGAAGCCACCTAGGTCAGTGACGGAGGTGCGTAGTTTCCTTGGGTTGGCTGGATATTATCGCCGGTTTGTAGATGGATTTTCGAAGATTACTATACCTTTAACCAAGTTGTTGCAGAAGAACATTCGTTTTGAGTGGACGGAGGATTGTCAGCAAGCTTTTGAAAAGTTAAAGGAAGCTTTGACGCAAGCTCCAATCTTGATTCAACCTGAGTCGGGAAAAAAATTTATGGTATATCATGATGCATCCTATGTGGGTTTAGGGTGCGTGTTGATGCACGGTGGGACGGTGGTGGCTTATGCATCTAGGCAATTGAAGGTGCACGAGCATAACTATCCTATTCATGATCTTGAGCTTGCCGCGGTGATGTCTGCGTTAAAGATTTGGAGGCATCATCTTTATGGCGAGAAGTGTGTAGTGTACACGGATCACAAAAGTTTGAAGTATTTGATGTCGCAGAAAGAGTTGAATCTTAGGCAGCGACGATGGTTGGAGTTGCTTAAAGATTATGACTTGACCATTGAGTATCATCCAGGTAAAGCAAATGTGGTAGCAGATGCTTTGATTAAAAAAGCTATGGTTGAGTTGAGAGCTATGTTTTCTCGGTTGAGTGTAACCCGTGATGGAGGTTTGTTAGCCGAGTTACAGGTGAAGCCATCGTTGTCGCAAATGATAAAGGAGAAACATCCTTATGATGATGAGTTGGTACCTCATGTTAGGGATATCTTGGATGGGAAACCATCAGATTTTCATTTTAATGATGATGGGGTGTTGTGTTTTAAGGACCATGTAGTGGTGCCGCAAGATGAGGAGTTGAGACGTATCATCTTGACCGAGGCTCATTCTAGCTCTTTTGTTATGCATCCCAGTATTACCAAGATGTATCGGGGTTTGAAGGAGGAGTATTATTGGGTTGGGTTGAATAAAGATGTGGCTGATTTTGTTGCTAGATACATGGTGTGTCAGCGTGTTAAAGCTGAGTATCAATTTCCTTCCGGGTTGTTGAAACCGTTGAGGTTACCAAAATGGAAATGGGAGAGAATTACCATGGATTTTGTGTCGGAGCTACCTTTGACATCGACTAAAAAAGATTCCATTTGGGTGACCGTGGATCAGATTACGAAGTGTGCACATTTTCTGCCAGTGCATACGACATATACTTTGGATAAATTGGATGATCTTTACATCGCAAAGGTCGTGAAGTTGCATGGAGTGCCTAATTCGATTGTGTCGGATAGAGATCCGAGGTTTACAGTAAGGTTCTGAGAATGTTTGCATCGAGCCATGGGTACCCGGTTGTATTTTAGCACTTCGTATCATCCACAGATAGATGGACAGTCTGAGCGTGTGATCCAGATCTTGGAGGATATGTTGAGGTGTTGTATTATCGAGTTCCAAGGAACCTTGGAAAAGCAGTTGCCGATGGTGGAGTTCGCTTATAATAATAGCTATCAAGCGAGTATTCAAATGGCACCGTATGAGGCCTTATATGGTAGGAGGTGTCGTACGCCTTTGTGTTGGGCGGAGGTTGGGGAGAAGTATATTTCTATTCCCCATGTGTTGAAAGAAACTTGTGAGAAGGTGAAGCTTGTATCTGATCACTTGAAAACGGCATCCGATCGACCAAAATCCTACGCGGATTTGAAGAGTAGAGATGTGGAGTACGCTGTTGGTGACAAAGTGTTTTTGAAGGTTTCACCTTGGAAGAAGGTGATGCGCTTTGGGTGTAAAGAGAAGTTGAGTCCAAGGTTTATCGGGTCGTATGAGATTTTGGATCGTGTGGGTCCCATAGCTAATCAGTTGAGGTTGCTTCCCGAGTTGGAAAAGATTCATAACGTGTTCCACGTTTCGATGTTGCGAAGGTATCAGTCAGATCCCTCTCATGTTATGTCGATTGAGTATGTTGAGTTGAGGTCGAATCTGACTTATGATGAGGAACCAATAGAGATCCTTGATACCAGTAGTAAGGTTCTGCGTGGGAAGACGATAGAGCTCGTTAATGTGTTATGGTGGCATCGAGGAGTTAAAGAGGCTACTTGGGAGAGTAAGTTGGGTATGAAAAAGCAGTTCCCGCATCTTTTTTCCTCTAGGTAAATTTCGAGGACAAAATTTCTTAAGAGGGGGAGAGTTGTAATGCCCTGATTTTGGGCTTAGGAATTTTGGGGAATGGTTTAGTCAGTTTGGTGGATCAGGATTAGAGATTCGAGTCCGATTCGGGATTTAAATTGGATTAAATATTTTTATTGAAGATAAAAATATGGAAAAATAGTATAAAATCATTATTAAATATATATAAATGATTTTGGTAAAAACAATTTTGGAAAATGAAATTCGGAAATGGGACATTTTGGGTTAGTGACCAAAATGCAAGTTTGCAAAACTGTTTTGAAAATGGGTCAAAAATTTGAATCTTTAAGGAGCTATTAATCCAAAAGGGTTTCATCAGATTTCTTCATTTAATTAACTATTTTTAATTAAGTTTTAAGAGGTATAAATAAGGAGAGAATTAATTAAACACAATGAAGGCTTTTAAAAGAATTTCACGTAACTAATTTTGTAACTTCTTTTCTCCCAAATTCTCTCCAGCCAAACATATTTTCCAGCTTCAATTTCTTCAGGTAAAATTAGGATTTCAAAGAGTTTTTGATTTCCAATTGATTTCTAAAGCTTTTACATCAAATACTTATTATTTCTACCTTGATTTTCATGGTTTATAAAGCAATTAAGGGGAGAAATCAACATTGGAGGTAAGGATTCGTTCTTCTCCTCTAATGAAAGGTTCTTTATTGAAATTCCTAAGTTCTTGATCTATTTTATATGATTTGTATTGGGTTTTGATAAATTAAACTCAAATTTATGGTTTAATTGATTATTTACAATGAAAAATTGTGGAAATTCGTAGTGATCTATTTTTGTTGAGTTAAGGATTGGTTTGTACCTTTATTTTGATGTTTAATATAAAAATAAAGTTAGTTTTAATGATATAATCCCGGAATCTATTGAATATCTAGTTTGTTAGTTTGGTAGTTAAGAGATTTTGAGGTGTTGAGGTTAATTTTTGGTTGCTGGAGGTATAAGGTTGTTTTAGGTTGTTGTTTTGATGTTAATTGATGTTGTTTGAAGGTTGAGATTCGTAGTTGCGGGCTGGGTTGAGGTTTTTGGTGAATCGATGATGTTTTTGGTTGTTAAGATAGAGTGTTGTGGAGGGCTAAAGTTGGGTGCTGTTAATTGTTGATTTGCTGTGAGTTTGGATGCATTTTAATGCATTGGATTATCTATTATGATGTGTTTGAAACAGGGGAAAGTAGTTCGGAAGCGAATCTTGGTGTTGAGGAGTTGCCGAAGGCTTGATTTGACATCGGCAAGGAATGCGATTGCTTTGTCGGTGAGTGAAACGGATAAGAATGACTTTTCAAATATTTGAAAAGGTTTAATGGGAGTCTAGACTAGGCTTGATACGCTGGTCTAAGACTCGAAAGTAAGTAAAGTGGATTTCTCTCTCTCGATTTCGGTTGGCAAATGATTTATGAATGCACTTGTTAAATGATTCTTTACCTCCTATTTTATGCATGGAATGAGAATGGTTTAATGCTAGAAATTTATATAAAATGATGATAAATGCATTTGGAAAGTAATGCATGATTTTAAAGAATATTATGAACATGGTTTCTGCATGGTTTAGTGCATGTTAAAGTGATTTGATTAATGCATAAGAAAACAGTGAGGTGTGTTTATAAAAGTGAATTATATTGGCAAGTGATGAAATGGAAATGTTATCGGATATAATTGGCAGGCCACAGGGTTTAAAGTGAACTATAATAAGTCGCCCGTGGTTGTAGAGGTGGTACGAGAGGTACTTACTCCGATTATGTGAACCCCAATATTGTTGAGGTAACACTTAGATGGTTTTTACTCCAGCCATGAGCTGTAGAGGTTGATGCGTTGAATGTGTTTACTCCAAGTTGGAGGATTAGACTTGGTAGTGTATAGGTGGTGTATGTGTTGCACGACTCCATGCCATTGAGCTGCAAGATATTTCGAGATCTCTTGGGAAATCCGTGCATCCGATGTTCCGATGTCAATGATGGTTTTATGGAAATGTTGTTGTTGAGATGGATCACTTGTAAGCCAATATAATGTTTTAAATGTATCATGTTGATGGATTGACTTGGAATAAAGTGTTTGCACATGTTTTACTCATTAAGCTTTGCATATGGGATGTTATGCATGGGAAAGGCTTAAGTAGAGGGAATTACATATGAGATTATACTGTGGAATCCATGATACATGTTGCATATGGTTTAATATGCTGATTTTGTAAAGACTAAGTGCATGTTTTTAAAGAATGGCATGATTGTTTTGAAATGGATTTTAATTGCATTGGATGATGGTTTGTATTTTGAGCGTTCCTCACTAAGAAATGATTGCTTACGCTCCCTTTTATCATCAATGCAGATTGATTGAATGCAAGTGGCCTAGCAAGCAAGGATGAAATTCCAAGACTTGATTTACCAAAGTATGTTTGGGTTTTTAAGTGGTAATAAAGGCAATGTGGCTTAAATATTGTTGGGAGGGTTTGAGTGGTTACTTCTCCATTTGAGCAAGTTTATACCATTGCTTTGGACTTGTGATAAGCTTGGTTTGCTGGATTTTGCACATGGTTCATGCTTTGGTTGCTTGAGTATTAGGAAGCATGCCTATAGTTTACCTTTAAAGCATGATGATTGTTTCTTGATGTTTGGTTTATGGTAGTTGATAGTAAATGACCAATGCTGATGTTATTTGATTGTTAGAAGTATGCTTAAGTGTTAGAATTCCAAAACGAGGCTAAAAACCAGCAAATTTTAACGTTTCAAGTCAGGGCGTATCGATACGGCTGTGCTCGTATCAATATCGGCAAGTGTTTCCAGGAACAGTGTATCGATACACGGGATACCGTATCAATACGGGTAAGAACATTTCAGGCTTAGCGTATTGGTACACGGGTGACCGTATCGATACAGGTCTACGGTTTCAAGCATAGTGTATCGATACACGTGAAGGTGTATCGATAAGATTTTGAGCTACTAGAATTTGGAATTTTGTAAAGGCTCAGGCTTATCGATACACTTGCCCGCTTATCGATACGGGTGGCAGTTAAGTTAGTTGAAAGTATGTTTTAAGGTTTCTGTTTTCTCTCGTTTTAGTCCCTGAGTGATATACATGCAATTAAATGAGTTTAAATGATTGTTTTGACTTGAAATTTCACCAGTATGCATGTAAATTGTTCAATTGAGGATTGGTAACTTTAATTATGAAATTGGTCCTTCAAAATAATGGAAATTATAGTTGGGTCACTGGTGTTATGTATGCAATTGGATGAGTTTGGATGATCGTTTTAAGTTGAAATTTGGCATGTATGCTTGTAACCTGTCAAATCGAAGATTGCTAAAGCAAATTACAAGTTAACCCTTATATATTTGTAGATTTACATTTTGGTCCCTATTATTATAAAGTAGATTTTATGATTCCATGATTAAATTCAAGTTGAAAACAAGTTAGTATGATGTTAAAATCATGATATTGAGTTGGGATTTAAGTTCTACATGTTTTGATTATTATGAAGATAATTAGGGTTTATGGATTCAAGTTTAATTTGGGGTTTGTGATGTTACTTTAATGATTTAGTAAGCTTGAATTATTATTTGGAAGTAAAACCCTAAATTTATTAGATAGGGATCATTTCTGAAATCTTAAAAGTTAGAGGACAGAATCTGATTTTTATGATTTTAAAGTGTATTTATGTTATTATTGATGTTGGAGATGTGAAATTGAAGTTAGAATAGAAAACCGATATTAAATCAAGTTAGTGACCATTTTGACAAATTGTCAAAGTTAAGTGACCAATTCGGAAATGAGATTTTAAAGTAGGACTAAATCTGATTTTTGTTGGAATAATAGAATTCAAGTAGTAATGTTAATTTGAGAACTAATTTGCAAAATTAAGAAGCTTGAATCCTTAGAGGGAATTATTTTTGAATAATTATTTGATGAAGAAAGTGAACATTAGTGGTTTGAATCAAGTAAGGGGACCAAATTGACAAATAGAAAAGTAAGGAGAAATTAGTATAAAGTTTGAAATTATTTATGGAAGTTGTGTAGGAAAACTGGATTTGACAGTAAGTTTGAAAATTCACCATAAATTCTACAAAAATGGTTAGAAGGTGAATTTTATACCGATGTAAAGATTTGTTCGTCTAGTTTCGCCTCCAACAAGCAGTAACTGATTTTGAGTTTCGAGTCAAAAGATATGAATTTTTAAGTGATGAAAGGTCAGAAAACAGTATGGTAGTCTGTTCCGAAATTAGCACTAGAAATTGACTTTGAAAATTCGCCATAAATCGTAAAAGTTGAATTTGGGCTATTAATTTATATGGTTGAAAAGCATATTGAATCTAGTTTCTTTCTGAACAAATGGAATCGAATTCCAAGTTGTATATTATTTTATAGAAATATTTCTTTAAAGGTTACATAGCACAAAATGTGCGAGTATAAGGAGCAAAGAGCGTCATTGAATATAAGGAGCAAAGAGCGTCCTCGAGTACGTACTCAACTCAGTCGCTTCAGCGATATAGACGCTACGGCGTCATAGACACTGCAGTGTCATGATGACTCGCGTACCATGGCATCACATGATTTTGTACTTTGGGCTATGATAAAGGAATTGATATGCAAATGATTGCAAAACGAAAGTATGGCTATGATAAAGGAATTGATATGCAAATGATTGCAAAACGAAAGTATGGCTATGATAAAGGAAATGATATGTAAATGATTGCATGATGAAAATATGTTTATAATAATGGATAGGACATGCAAATGATTGCATTACAAAAGTATGGCTATATTAAAGAATATGATATGCAAACGATTACGTGATAAAAGTATGACTACTTGGTGATCATGAACCATTGATTCATGATTTTATGACAAATTTGATAGATGATATGAATCATTTTGAAAGCATGTTTATGTTGAAGAAATTTTTATACACATGAGCACTTGATGAACATAGAACAATAACGACATGACTCTTAAGATAGTCATGATACATGACAAATTTTGCATTATAGGTGGCTTGATTTTGTACATTGGTTATAATACTTGAAATGCAATTATGCAAGTAGTTAAGCTAAAAAGATTAATGTACACAAGACTGGTAAGACATATCAAATATTTTGATTTGAATATTATAATGGTCAAATGAACTATATAAGTAAGGCAGTTATATATATGATAAAATGATATCAACTGCAATTGAAAATCATTTCTATCTTACAAAGCTGTGTTATTAAAATTATTGTTTATATTATTATGATTATGTTTCACTAAGTTATACTTAACGTGTGTTTTGTATCATACGTAGGTACTTCGGATCAGATAGCAAAAGAGGAGCTGCACATTGTTAGATCAAGTTAGCTTGTACTAACAGTAAGTATCACCACATCCTAGTCTAGTGAGGCATGTATAGATATTAAATAAGTAGCTATTCCATATGATCTAGCATCATGACTTAGTTTGAAGAATTAAAATTTTAGAAATATGCTTTAAACGGTTTTATACTTAGTTGGTCATTTATCACGTAGTGATTTCAAAAACAAGAAAGGACTTAGCCAGCATACATTGTTTTCACCCTGGATTATATTCTAATTTTAATAACTGCTTAAAGTATTTTACAAACTAATTCAGGGTCAAAACTAGTTGTGGTTGCTAGACATAGTTTTGTTTGAAAATTGAGAAAGGGCCAACCACTGAACTACTAAAAAAATTTATAAGTCAGGAAATCAGTTAAAAACTTTAGTAACATCTTCAATGTATATTAAATCATCAAATATACGTTGAGGGTGTTACCTTTAGTGGTATCAGAGCAAAGTTTTAGCCGATTTTGGAGGTTAAACCGAGTTCAATATGATTTTGCTAAAGTATACATGCCCTTAGGATGTGATGTTACTGATGTATTGCTTGTATAACTTTATGTAGCTCCTCAATAATATGAATGAGACTTTAATGGTTATAAGAAAAAAAGAAGCTGTTAGATTTCGTCAGTTGATGAATTTTGAGGGTTAAGAAAAGGCCCATAGTGGATACAACACAGTGAAATAAATATGATAGTTAACTCATATTCAGAACAAATTATCTGTATAATAGAGAACTGATACAATAATTATAAGAAGATAGAGGATATTCTGATTGTAAGGGAATTTACAAATGTGTTTTCGGATGAATTACTAGGATTACCTTTAGATAAAGAGGTACAGTTTGATATTAACATTTAATTCGAGAACAAATCAGATATTAATAGTAACTTAGAATGGCACCAATCAAGTTTAAGCTTAGATGCAAGAGCTATTAGACTGAAGTTATAATCAATCGAGTGAGTTACTATGAGGTACTCCGTAAAGAAGAAAAAATGATTTATTACAATTAAGTATTGATCATCGATAGTTAAATAGGATAACAATAAAGAATAAATAATTCGTTACCAAGGATTTGGGGATTTGATTAATCAGCTACGAGGTGGAGCTGTATTCCCAAAGGATTGACCTTTAATTGGGTTATTATCAGTTAAAAGTTAAGGAAGAAGATATATCGAAGACAGCACCCAGGACTAGTTATGGACACTATGAGTTCTTAGTGATGCCGTTTGGACTTTCAAACTCCCTGTCGCATATAAGGATATGACGAATAAGGTGTTTCAATCCTACTTGGACCAGTTCATGGTGAAATAAAGAAAAAAATCTTAATAGAATGACAGTTAGTTGGACTATTCTAATTTTTTAAGATAAGTTACAAGCCTAAATTATTGAGAATACATGATTGTAGGAAATGATTGAAATGTTCGGAATAATCCAAAAGTGGATGGAGTTAATTTGACTTGAGAAATAAAAGACAAAGTGAGGATTCTTTAAAATAACCCTAAAGCAGTTGCAGATCGACAATAGGCAAGCGAATAAAAAGAAAATGAGAAAGCAATACCTGAATTTATTTAAAACTAGTACGTTTTGAAAATTCGAGGACAAATTTTCTTAAGGGGGAGGAATTGTAATACCCCAAAATTTTTTATGTTGATTAAGGGTCATTTAGTACTAAGATAAGGGCTTAAAAGCTTATTTAGTGACTAAAATGACAAAAATGCAAAAGTTAGGATTTTCTCAATTATGGACTGTGGAAAAGAAATTTCTGAGGTTTTAAGGTGTCATGTGATAGAGAACGAGTAAAATAGGATACTCACAAAATTTGGTTAAAATCTAAGGAAAATTGGAATGGGAATTCAAGGTTAAAGTTTAGTGACCAAAATGATAAGTTTTAGAACTTGGGTGGTACAAGTTGAAATATGAAAAGTTAAAGGACCAAAGTTGTAATTTCCTAAAACTTAGGTATTTTATTTCATAAATAGATAGAGCACCTATTGGTGTGGATCGAATGAGGAATTTCTAATTTGATCTGATATTTCGATTATTGGGAAATTTCAGTCAAAGTTTAAGTGGAATTTGGATACCTAAGTCGAACTAAAAAATTATAAAATTTTACCATATGATATAGAAAGGTTATAAAAGTCATTTCCAAGTGTTGGAAATATTTTAGTTCGATTAAGGATGAATCCTATGATTTATTTCGATTAAGGAATTTATTTAATAACCGATAAAATTCTCGGTATTAATCGGTAAATCGGATCAAGCTAAAATTTCGAAGATGATTCCATAGACTTTGGAAAAGTTTGGGGACTAAAGTGTAAATTTCCCCAATAAGTAATTTTATTCAGTATAAGAGAGAATCGGATCGAAATAAGTACCTTGATATCGGTTTTAAGAATTAAGATGCAGTAAAAGGTACCGAATTTGGATCGAATAAAATTGTTAAGCGTGCTTAGGCCAGAGAAATATTAAGATGGATGACCTATAGGAAGGTCCCATAAAAGTGTTTCTGATCGACATTTTGGACTCATTAAGAGTAGAGAATATTTGTATGGATTATCGATAAAGGAATTCTAAGAGAAATTTTATTCTGTGAAGATTTTCGATAATTATCAGAATAATAGAATGAGTTAGGAAAATTCATTCTAAGTCCTTGGAAAAGAAAGTTTTCATGGATAATAGTTTATTTCCCGAATATGGAAATATAGAATTTTCGGAATAAATCTAATAGCTCGGAAAAGGTAAAATCGCAATAGAGATATTTTATGAATATCGGGAAATTGGATCGAACTAAAATTTCATAGGCCGATCCAAAAGCCATAGAAAAGTCATAAAATACTATTTTATGAATATTTTATTATAGTTGGTTGGATTTCAACTAGACTTAGTTGAATTTTTACAAGAATGGAAAACTAGTAAATAAAAACTAGTTGGAGGGCAAATTGGTCATTTGGCCCAAGTGAAATTTTGAAATATTTAAAAAGTTATAAGGGTAATTTTGGAAAGAGGAAATGGAAGATTTAATCTTGGCCCTTGATTAATGATAAGATTAATCTCAACCGTTAGATTTTAATGGCAAAATTGTAATTTCACTATTAAATAAATTTAATATTCATTTAATAGTCACATGTGTAAAATAATGGTGGAAAAGATGAACAAAATTGTTCATCTTTTCCATCCAAAAACGTGAGAGCTAGGGAGAGAAAGAGAAATTTTTTTCCAAGCTCGATTCAAGCCCCGAAACTTGGTTTTCAGGTAATCTCTTCAACTGCAAAGTTGTTCTACTCTTCAAGCTCTATCTTTTGATGTCAATAATTCATGGAATTCATGTTAGATTGATGAGAATTTACATGAGAAAGAAATTAGGGTTTATGGATCGATTGGGGCTTTTGAGATTTTATGGTTCCATGATTAAATTCAAGTTAGTATGATGTTAAAATCATGATATTGAGTTGGGATTTAAGTTCTACATGTTTTGATTATTATGAAGATAATTAGGTTCTATGGATTCAAGTTTAATTTGGGGTTTGTGATGTTAGATTAATGATTTAGTAAGCTTGAATTATTATTTGGAAGCAAAACCCTAAATTTATTAGATAGGGATCATTTTTGAAATCTTAAAAGTTAGAGGACTGAATCTGATTTTTATGATTTTAAAGTGTATTTATGTTATTATTGATGTTGGAGATGTGAAATTGAAGTTAGAATGCAAAACCGATATTAAATCAAGTTAGTGACCATTTTGACAAATTGTCAAAGTTAAGTGACCAATTCGGAAATGAGGTTTTAAATTAGGACTAAATCTGATTTTAGTTGGAATAATAGAATTCAAGTAGTAATGTTGATTTGAGGACTAATTTGCAAAGTTAAGAAGCTTGAATCCTTATCTTTACATTTTAATGACTATTTCGAAAAGAACGAAAAATTAGAGGGAATTATTTTTGAACAATGATTTGATGAAGAAAGTGATACATTAGTGGTTTGATCAAGTAAGGGGACCAAATTGACAAATAGCAAAATAAGGAGAAATTAGTATAAAGTTTGAAATTATTTATGTAAGTTGTGTAGGAAAACTAGATTTGGCAGTAAGTTTGAAAATTTACCATAAATTATAAAACAATGTTTAGAGGGTGAATTTTATACCGATGCAAAGATTTGTTCGTCTAGTTTTGCCTCCAACAAACGAAAACTGATTTTGAGTTTCGAGTAAAAAGATTTTAATTTTTAAGTGACGAAAGGTCAGAAAACAGTATGGCAGTCTGTTCCGAAATTAGCACTGGAAATTGACTTTGAAAATTCACCATAAATCTTTAAAGTTGAATTTGGGCTATTAATTTATATGGTTGAAAATCTTATTGAATCTAGTTTCTTTCAGAACAAACGGAATCGAATTCCGAGTTGTAGATTATTTTATAGAAATATTTCTTTAAAGGTAGTGCAATCTGCCAGAAAATGAGAATTGATACATGTTGTATCTAAGGTTAATTAGTAAGCTTAAAAAGGGTTAATGGAAGTTCTAAGTGGTTATTAAGGACCAAAATGAGTTTTGGACAGTATAAGGAAGGAAAGAGGAAATTTATATATTCGAATGATTAGATTTGATAGCATATTTGAGAAATTGTTAGATTTGAATCTAACAAATGTTGTTTACATTCACGTGGTTAATGAAGTCGTATACGAATCAAAGGGGATTCGAGATACTATAAAGGAAATGATCGAGTAGAATTTAGTGAGGCATACTATTACATGGCCCAGGTGAGTGAATTTTTACTTATTTATTATATATGTTATATGAATGAGTGCATTTTTATTTATTATATATATGATACGAGAAAACTTGCAATAAGTCAACCTTGAAATTAATGAAAATATATGTTGATCAAAGTTATGTAAATTGCAAAAATATTAAATGGCATATGTGACACATGGAATATGGCATAATGATTTATCTAAGATAAATCGGATTTCAGATTTTGGGTATGAAATGCTCAATATCGAATTATGGTTGATAGTATTGATGAATTGGATATTATAGATGAAATATGAGATATGAATTGCCCTATTATATGAACAATGATGATTAATCTATAAGGAAATAAATTGCCCAAGTACTAGTATGAAGTGTTTGGTATAATTGGATATCCAAAAAGAGTCTTAGCAGCTGCGCCATAGCACTATGGTGCGATATAGACTCTTCGGGGTCGAGATAGACTCTACAGAGTCGGTTCAAACACTACGGTGTTACATAGCAAAAAATGTGCGAGTATGAGGAGCAAAGGGTGTCCTCGAGTACGTACTCACCATCAGACGCTACGGCGTTATAGACACTACGGTGTCGAGATGACTTGTATACCATAGGTTCACCTGAGAATATTTGGTATAGCTGGATATCCATAGAGTCCTAGCAGCTGCGTCATATCACTACGGTGCGAGATAGACTCTTCGGGGTCGAGATAGAATCTACGGAGTCAGTTCAAACACCACGATGTTACATAGCACAAAATGTGCGAATATAAGGAGCAACGAGCGTCCTTGAATATGAGGAGCAAAGAGCGTCCTCGAGTACGTACTCAACTCAGTCGCTTCGGCGATAAAGACGCCACGGCGTCATAGGCACTATGGTGTCATGATGACTCGTGTACTATGGCATCACATGATTTTGTACTTTGGGCTATGATAAAAGAATTGATATGCAAATTATTGCAAAATGAAAGTATGGCTATAATAAAGGAATTGGCATGCAAATGATTGCAAAACGAAAGTATGGCTATGATAAAGGAAATGATATGCAAATGATTGCATGATGAAAATATGGCTATAATAATGGATAGGACATGCAAATGATTGCATTACGAAAGTAAGGCTATATTAAAGAATATGATATGCAAACGATTACGTGATAAAAGTATGACTACTTGGTGATCATGAACCTTTGATATCATGATTTTATGACAAATTTGATAGATGATATGAATCATTTTGAAAGCATGTTTGTGTTGAAGAAATTTTTATGCATGTGAGCACTTGATGAACATAGAACAATAATGACACGACTCTTAAGATAGTCATGATACATGACTAATTTTGCATTACATGTGGCTTGATTTTATACCTTGGCTATAATACTTGAAATGCAATTATGCAAGTAGTTAAGCTAAAAAGCTTAATGTACACAAGACTGGTAAGACATATCAAATATTGTGATTTGAATATTATAATGGTGAAATGAACTATATAAGTAAGAGAGTTATATATATGATAAAATGATATCAACTGCAATTGAAAATCATTTGCTATCTTACAGAGCTGTGTTATTAAAATTATTGTTTATATTATTATGATTATGTTTCACTAAGTTATGCTTAACGTGTGTTTTATATCACACATAGGTACTTTGGATCAGATAGCAAAAGAGGAGCTGCACATAGTTAGATCAAGTTAGCTTGTACTAACAGTAAGTATCACCACATCCTAGTCTAGTGGAGCATGTATAGATATTAAATAAGTAGCTATTTCGTATGATCTAGCATCATGACTTAGTTTGAAGAATTAAAATTTTAGAAAGATGCTTTAAACGGTTTTATACTTAGTTGGTCATTTATCGCGTAATGATTTCAAAAACAAGAAAGGACTTAGGCAGCATACTTAGTTTTCACTCTGAATTATATTCTCATTTTAATAACTGCTTAAAGTATTTTACAAACCAATTCATGGTCAAAACTAGCTGCGGTTGCTAGACATAGTTTTGTTTGAAAATTGAGAAAGAGCCAACTACTGAACTACTAAAAAAATTTACAAGTCAGGAAATCAGTTAAAAACTTTAGTAACATCTTCAATGCATATTAAATCATCAAATATACGTTGAGGGTGTTACATTTTAGGTTAAAAAGATCATCCAAACTCAAACAATTGCATTCCCAAGTCTCAGTGACCAAAATGAAAGAACCAAAAACCTTCAAGATTCCAAAATAACCGTATCGAAACGCTTGATCTCGTATCGAAACGCCTGGAAAAAATGCCTCTAACCGTATCGAAACATTTCGTCGAGTACCTTAACATTAAGCCTGGAAAGGCTGGCCCGTATCGAAACACCATCCCACGTATCGAAACGCTATGCCTGAAATGGCCTAGCCGTACCGGTACGGAGACACCTATATTGATACGCCTGGACTTGTAATGACATTTTTAGCTAGTTTCTCACACAAATCTAGATGCATTTAGGTCATAGCAACTTGCATACATACATATAAGCATCCAACAACACATTTATCAACATTTACGCCAAGATCTAGCAACAATACGAGCTTATGCTACCTTACGGATTACTCAAGAGGCATGCTCCCTAGATCACCTCATCAAACATACTGTTGCACGTAATAAGTGCTCCGTAATTGTGCAAGTGTACACGTTGCAAGTTATAGTATAAAATATATCGTCTCCACAGGGATTGGTGCCACTTCAAGAATTCAATCTCTTGCACTGTAAAAAGAAAAAACACAAGTAGGTGATTGTAGGAGTTTTAACTAACATCTAAACTAGAAAGCAATAAAGTAAAAGAAGATGTAATCAGATGAGAGAGAATAGGCCAGGTTATCGTGAGTTGAGGTGTGGTAGCCGATTGGATCGTCTTGGTAAAAGAGTGCAAGGGCAACTCAGTTGTCGTGGCAACTTGCGCAGCGGGGTTGCCTTGGCAACTAATCGACGGTTGCATGGGCAACTAGCTGGGCAACTACTTGGGCGGCTGGGCAGCAACTTCAAGGTTCGGCGGAGCATTCTTCAATGGTTTCTTCTTATCCCTAAGTCAAAACTCTAGCTAATTGTGCATGCCTTGACAATACATCCATGCGTGAATCAAGGGTGAACAACAACCAATCTTGTGCTCCTCTTAGCCGTTGAAATCCTTAACTTATTCCTAAGTCGGATTAATCTTCATCATCAATAGATTGAATAAAGACCATACTCATTCGTTTCTTGAATCTAACTCTCCCGATATCAGATAAATAGATGAAGTTACGAGATCTTTTCCCAATTCACTCGCAAACAAGAATAAAAACCAAGAATGAGTAAACCTTGAATTGAAAGTGCAAACTCTTATTACCTGAACAAAATCCAATTGTTTCTCACAACCACAAAAACAATAACCTTAGCCAAATAGATTTAGTTCATGGCTAGGTTCCAAAGAAACACAAAACAAAGAATTCCTAACATAAACCTAATTGAACAAGAAAGAAAAATATGAAGAATGGTTGAAGCCTTTGTCGAAATCTTCTCCCTTGCTCTTGTCGAAATCTCCCTCTTCTCTCCCTTGTTGAAATCTCTCTCTTCTCTCTTGTTGAAATCTTCCTCTTCTCTCCCCTTGGAGTTGACAGCTTGGTCCTCAATTTATAGGGCTAGGTCAAAGTCTTTTTTAAGGAGGAAGTTGAGTTGGAAATAAATACTTTTAAAGAATATAATTCTTTAGTATATTTAAATTCCTTCTAGATCTTCTCATATCTTCTTGGGATTTAATTTCTCTTCAACCTCTTTATGGAAATCAAACTCCTTTGGGATTTAACTTCGCTCCGCGTCATCTTGGGTTTATCTAGTCATCGATTTTGACTGCCATATCATCTTATCCCTTATCGACAATTACCCTAGCAACTAGCTCGACATCTCCTTCATGCATTGCCCTGGAAACTAGCTCGGCATCTCCTTCATGCATTGCCTTGGCAACTGGTTCCAGCCTTGCTTTGGCAAGTGATTCTGCACACACACAAAAACACACCAAAGCAGTATCTTTTTCCACAAAATTAAGCAAAATATGAAATCAAGCTTGTCCACCAAGGAAACAATGCAAACATGCATGAATAGCTAATAATGCAACTAATATGAGCCTAAGTCTAGCAATAATATGAATAAAAAAGGTGAATAAAATAGTACTTTTAGACACTTAACACATACCAAAATGCTCAACCAAACATTTTCTAGCACAAGCACCGTACCAACATCATTTCAATACCCTATTCAATATGTTAAGCTCGTCAAAGCATACCATCCAAGCAAAATAATCTATATGCATACCTAGGTAACCGCATAATATCAACCATAGGTATCGATGCACAATATGCATAACAACATCACACAAACTCTGAAATCACAACATTACACATGCTTAAAATTAAGAAATAACAGAATTACAAATCCCAAAATCCACGATGAACATATTGCCTTATTAACCAGAAACCAAAACCGAGTTCATACTCAAATAGTCTTGTCTTTGGATCACTTAAACCTTGCCTTTGCTGCCTCTAAGCTTTAATGCTCTGTATCATTAGAGAAAAGAGAGCGTAAGCACACTTACTTAGTGGGGATGCTCTTAAATGATGATGTATTTAAAACACTTGAAAACCAACTCTTGTTTTCAAACCATGCTTACGACCTAAGCAAGTTCCAATAGTTTCAAAACAAAATATGCATATCAACCATATGCAAAACAATATATATATTCTATATGCTTAATCCTAAAGCATCAAATACAAAATCATGCTTAAATCTCAAAGCATTATATACAAAATCATGCTTAAATCCCAAATCATTATATACAAAACCATGCTTAAATCCCAAAGCATTAGAAATAGATTCAACATTAGAATTCTCATATGTTGGCAATTATAGTGACCCCGGATAGTCGACCACTATCCTTGATTAGCTGACCGCTAATCTTTAGTTAACCGACCGTTAACTTTACACATAGGATACACGGATCTCCCTTAATGACCGACCATCATCAAGACCCATACCATGCCGATTGCATGATATAACAACCTTGCCGACTGCAAGATTTACATCAACAAGGGGAACCGACCGCTCAACCCAAGTGATAACCTCATAGTCCGAGTAGCCGACCACTATACCTCAAGGACCTTTACCCACAATCGATTTTAAACATATTATAGTGCACTTTATCTTATGGCATGCCAACTATATCTGAATGTTTTCTCACCCTGTCACATAGCCAATATATCATTTACAAAACCATTTACTCACTGTTTTACAATGCATTACACAAAATCCCCACATATGCAAATCACATTACCATAGCAATATCACATTCCCGACTGAAATAAAAACCAATGCTCACTAGCATTTAATACACTTTTAAGCCACTGCATATGTACTTAGAAACCATGCATTTACAGTAAATAAAACCAGCCATGTTTACGACCAAAACATGAGTTACACATGCTCATATCCAAACCGATATTAAAGAGAAAAAGAAGGAAACTTAGAAAAATAGGGAAACTTACTTCCGAGCTTAGGCAAGTGTTACTGTAATATCCCAATTTTTGGATTAGTGGCCAAAATGTAATTTTTGAAAGTTTAGGGTTAAAGTGTAAACTTTGGAAAAGTTTAGGGACCAAAGTGTAATTTTTAAAAGTTATGTAAGTTAACCCCGTAAATGAATAGTTCACCCCCGAGAGTGGCATTTCCGTGTTACTCGGATTTTTCATACGAGGCTTATATTATTAGAATTTTTGGATCGAATGAAAATTGTTAAGCGTGCTCAAACCAGAGTAGTACAAGGATGGGTCACCTATTGAGAAGGTCCCATATTCAATATTTTTACTGATAAAAGGATTCATTTTAAGTCAATAATATTCGAAATAGATTGTGGAGATAAGATTTCTAAGAGGAAATGTATTCGATAAAATTTCTCGGTAATTATCGGTATATCAGATCGAACTAAAATTTTAAAGACATATCCAAGAAATTATGGAAAACTCATAAACTATTACCTTATGAGTATTTTATTACTTTTGGTTGGATTCTAACTATATTTAGTTAGATGGTGATGAAATGGCAATTTTTCAAGTCTTGTTAGTAAACAAAGTTTAGTTGGAGGGCAAATTGGACAATTTCCATGGATGGCATTTTTGAAATATTTTGAAACTTTGAGGGCAATTATGGAAGAAGATTTACACATGGATTAAATCTTACCCATTGATTTTTATGAGATTGAATCATGGCCATTAGATTAAAAAGGGCAATATGGTAATTACACTAAAAGATGATAAAAAATCATCTTAATCCCGAAAGAGTTGTTCGAAACTAGAAAAAAAAAGGAGAAAGAAGTTTCAAACTTTCAAGCCAATTTTGAAGAAAATCAAGACAAGTATCAAGCAAAATTTATTTAGGTAAATTGTTCTACACTTGATTCTCTTCAATTTGATAGTATTTTTTGTATGATAAAAGTCAAGTATGAGTTATGTTATGGATGAAGATTGATTGTGGAAATTGAAGTTGATGATGGAATTAGACTTGTAGTTACTTATTTTGATGATTTAAACATGGAAATAAGGTTGAAATTGGATAAATTCCATGTTTAAGATTATAAAACCCTAACCCTAAAATTTGGGGGTTTTGATTAGGAAGCTAAGTTAAGGATAAAATTGATTGAATTATGATGTTATAGGACTTATTCGATGATATGTTGAATAATTTCTCAAGTTGTAAATTTAGGAAAAATTAGGGGAAATTATTGTAAATTTTATTTTAGCATTGGAATCATAGAATTATGGTGAAAGTAGCTTGAATTGGTGATAATGGACCAAAATGAAATTTTTTGGAAATTCAAGGACCAATTCGCCAATTTAGTAAAATTTAGGGATTGGTCTTGAATTTATGGAAATTTGATAGAATTGAAGATTTAAGCATGTTATGAAAGTTGAAGGATTGAAATGTCAAGAAAGGAAATATAAGGGACCAAAATTGAAAAAGAAAGATTGATTAGGGACTAAATTGATTAAAGTTTGGAAGTTAAAGGAAAATGTATAAGGATGTTAGAATTAAGTGAAAGGTTTAATTGTATAATAATTTAAAATACAAAAGCAATATAGTGACCAAAATGTCACTTTTATAAAGTTGAAGGACTAAAAAGAAAATAGTCCAAAATTTGTAGACAATAGTGGAAATTCTTCCAAAATGGGCTTGAACAATTGTTTGGCATTCAATTTGTTCACTAAAGACCTTAGTTTGAATTCGGCAATCACCAAGAATATTGGGAAAAATTTCTGAAATATTTTATATTCGAATAATTATATCTTGAAGTTGAGTTAGTGATGTTAGATTTAAGTTTAACAAAGAATAGTGATAAAATGTGTTCGTTTGGTCTTCTACAGTTCGAAGGGAGACTGAAGGAGATCCAAGTGATAGAAAGAAAGAAAAGGATACAGGGTGAGCTTAGCGAGGCTAGCTAGTATAAACATGTGAGTGTATTTCTAAATGTTTGCATTACATTGAAAATGGCATTGCATTTTTCTATAATACATGAAATGATATATTGCTCGAAATGGCAAGCTTGATTGAATACAAGGTAAGAACTACTGCTTGCATAAATGATAATGCATTATGTTTGCATGAATAGTGATAAGATTAAAATGAAACAAGTAGACACCTTGGGTGTCGATAGAACTAAAGAGGTACGAATATAAAGAGCAAAGAGAGTCCTTTATGAGGAGAAAAGAACGTCCTTGAGTACGTACTCAATTTTAGATACTACGGTATCGAATTAGAGGCTATAGAGTCCTAATGGACTTGCCTCGTATTAGGCACTAATCATGCCGTATTGAAATAGATACTTCGATATCGTAATAAGATGAATTGAAAAAGTTATGAATATGCAGATGATCGCATGATAAAAGCATAATCATGAAAGAGCATGTGTTATGCAGATGATCAAATGATGAAACTATAACCATGATAGAACATATAATATGCAAATGACTGCATGATAAAAGCATAATCATGATAAAGCATGGGTTATGAAAATGATTACATGATAAAACATGACCATGGTATGCAAATGATTGCATAATAAAAGCATGAACATGATAGAACATCTGTTATGCAAATATTTACATGATGAAAGCATGCACTTAATAAAGAATATGTTAAGCATTAGATAATACATAATTCATATAACATAAAGTACACGGGCTAGATGACAGAGATGATACATGAATCATATGATAGTGGTAATACATGATATCGTGTCAATATGACATGCTTGCCATTTATAGAGAAATATAATGCATTCTTATATGATATACTGAATTTACATTACTTCATGTTTTGATAAACTAAAAATTTTATATGCCTCACTAAGCTCATACTTAGCGTGTGATGTTGTCTCGTGAAAATTGTTAAGCGTGCTCAAACCAGAGTAGTACATGGATGGGTGGCCTATTGAGAAAGTCTCATATTCAATATTTTGACTGATAAATGGATTCATTTTAAGTCAATAATATTCGAAATGGATTGTGGAGATAAGATTTCTAAGAGGAAATGTATCCGATAAATTTTCTCGGTAATTATTGGTATATCGGATCGAACTGAAATTTTAAAGATAGATCCAAGAAATTATGGAAAACTCATAAACTAATATTTTATGAGTATTTTATTACTTTTGGTTGGATTCTAACTATATATAGTTAGATGGTCATGGAATGGCAAATTTTCAAGTCTTGTTAGTAAATAAAGTTTAGTTGGAGGGCAAATTGGACATTTGCCATGGATGGCATTTTTGAAATACTTTGAAACTTTGAGGGCAATTATGGAAGAAGGTTTACACATGGATTAAATCTTACCCATTGATTTTTATGAGATTGAATCATGGCCATTAGATTAAAAAGGGCAATATGGTAATTACACTAATTAAATGAATTTTAAATTCATTTAATATTACACTTGGATTAAATAGGCTAAAATATGATAAAAAAATCATCTTAACCCCCAAAGAGCTGTTCGAAACTAGAAAAAAAAAGAGAAAGAAGTTTCAAACTTTCTAGCCAATTTTGAAGAAAATCAAGACAAGTATCAAGCAAAATTTATTTAGGTAAATTGTTCTACACTTGATTCTCTTCAATTTGATAGTATTTTTTGTATGATAAAAGTCAAGTATGAGTTATGTTATGGATAAAGATTGAATGTGGAAATTGAAGTTGATGATGGAATTAGACTTGTAGTTAGTTATTTTGACGATTTAAACATGGAATTAAGGTTAAAGTTGGATAAATTCCATGTTTAAGATTATAAACCCTAACCTTAAAATTTGGTGGTTTTGATTAGGAAGCTAAGTTAAGGATATACTTGATTGAATTATGATGTTATGACACTTATTTGATGATATGTTGAATAATTTCTCAAGTTGTAAATTTAGGGACTATTTCAAAATTTTGGAAAAATTAGGGGAAATTATTGTAAATTTTATTTTAGCATTGGAATCATTGAATTATGGTGAAAGTAGCTTGAATTGGTGATAAGGGACCAAAATGAAAATTTTTGGAAATTCAAGGACCAATTCGGTAATTTAGTAAAAGTTAGGGATTGGTCTTGAATTTATGGAAAATTGATAGAATTCAAGATTTAAGCATGTTATGAAAGTTGAAGGATTGAAATGTCAAGAAAGGAAACATAAGGGACCAAATTCGAAAAAGAAAGATTGATTAGGGACTAAATTGATTAAAGTCTAGAAGTTAAAGGAAAATGTATAAGGATGTTAGAATTAAGTGAAAGGTTTAATTGTCCATTAATTTAATGTACAAAAGCAATATAGTGACCAAAATGTCACTTTTATAAAGTTAAAGGACTAAAAAGAAAATAGTCCAAAATTTTAGACAATAGTGGAAATTGTCCAAAATGGGCTTGAACAATTGTTTGGTGTTCAATTTGGTCACTAAAGACCTTAGGTTGAATTCGGCAATCACGAAGAATATTGGGAAAATTTTCGAAAATATTTTATATTCGAATAATTATATCTTGAAGTTGAGTTAGTGATGTTAGATTTAAGTCTAACAAAGAATAGTGATAAAATGTGTTCGTTTGGTCTTCTACAGTTCGAAGGGAGACAGAAGGAGATCCAAGTGAAAGAAAGAAAGAAAGAAAAGGATACAAAGTGAGCTTAGCGAGGCTAGCTAGTATAAACAGGTGAGTGCATTTCTAAATGTTTGCATTACATTGAAAATGGCATTGCATTTCTCTATAATACATGAAATGATATATTGCTCGAAATGGCAAGCTTGATGGAATACAAAGTAAGAACTACTGCTTGCATAAATGATAATGCATTATGTTTTCATGAATAGTGATAAGATTAAAATGAAACAAGTAGACACCTTGGGTGTCGATAGCACTAAAGAGGTACGAATATAAGGAGCAAAGAGCATCCTTTATGAGGAGCAAAGAGCGTCCTCGAGTACGTACTCAATTTTAGATACTGAGGTATCGAATTAGAGGCTATAGAGTCCTAATGGACTTGCCTCGTATCAGGCACTGATCATGCCGTATTGAAACAGATACTTCGATATCGTAATAAGATGAATTGAAAAAGTTATGAATATGCAGATGATCGCATGTTAAAAGCATAATCATGAAAGAGCATGTGTTATGCGGATGATCAAATGATGAAAGTATAACCATGATAGAACATATAATATGCAAATGACTGCATGATAAAAGCATAACCATGATAAAAGCATGGGTTATGTAAATGATTACATGATAAAGCATGACCATGGTAGAGTACATGATATGCAAATGATTGAATAATAAAAGCATGAACATGATGGAACATCTGTTATGCAAATATTTACTTGATGAAAGCGTGCACTTGATAAAGAATATGTTAAGCATTAGATAATACATAATTCATATAACATAAAGTACATGGGTTACATGACAGAAATGATACATGGATCATATGATAGTGGTAATACATGATATCATATCAATATGACATGCTTGCCATTTATAGAGAAATATAATGCACTCTTACATGATATATGAATTTACATTACTTCATGTTTTGATAAACTGAAAATTTTATATGCCTCACTAAGTTCGTACTTAGCGTGTGATGTTGTTTCACACGTAGGTTCTTCGGGATAGACATAAGGAGGAGCTATCATTTTGGGAGATCAAGTTATTACAAAAGCTACGGTATGTACATCATAAGAGTAGTTGATATCTAGTAGCATGTAAGAATCTTAAAGTATATGTTGGCATGTATTTTAAATTAGTAAATTAGTTTGTAAACTTTAAGTGGATAACTGCTTTAGTAAACCGAAGTTTATGTTATATATATATATATATATATGATAATATGAGTGAATGGAATTATAAAACGTTTTGTTATAAATATTTATGATTTTGATGAAGTTAAGTGTCGTTTAACTCTAATCATATAATAATTTTAAAATCAAGAAAGAGTCTAGGCAGAGTACATAGTTTTCACCCTAAATAATATTTTTACTTCAATAGCATATCTTTAAATTTTATAAACCAATTCAGGGTCAAAACTAACTGCTATTGACTGGCGCAGCTTTTTATTTAAAACTGAGAAAGTGTTAAATTACAAGATAAATGTTAAAAAAATTAGTCCAGTTTTCTTACAACTTAGTAACATCTTTATTGTATATTAAGACTATGAGTGTACGTTATACGTGTTACAGTTTCAAACTTATCCTAAACTCACAAAACCACTTTCAAACCTTTGAAAGACTCTTAAGATCGTTTCCACTCACCGATTTCACTTCACCTTGCTTGCTACTGCAAAACAAGCTCCCGGAAAGTCTAGAACCACCTCAATATGCTACGACTTGATTATCCCCTATTTTGGCCACACAAAACCAGAGGAAACATGCATTAAAATGCATCCAACACTCTGCTTCAAACCAAAATCACGTAGCTCTCAAGATGCCCACTCAAAACTCATCTGAAACTTACCGAAATCAACCTCAAACACTACTCAATCTTAACCCATCCATATAATAACGGTTCAAAACATCAAACTTCATCAATTGATATCTGAAAACTCATTCACAACATCCTTTTACTTCCAGCAATGATTAATCACCTTAAACAACCCAAAACCCCTTAACTAACAACCTAAACAATTAGAGATTCAACCAATTTCGGGATTCCATTATTGAAAACAACTTATCCACATTATAATAAATCCAAAATAAGATTGAAATCAATCCACATCACTGGAAAAACAAATCCAAATCGAAAAATCACAAGATCCATCAATTAAACCTCAATTAAGCTAAAATCCATAATTAATTACTCAAAACCTATTAGAAAACATATGTAAAGAGCCAAGAACTTGAGAATTTCAGTAAATAACCTTTCATTAGAGGAGAAGAACGAAACTTACCTCCAATGAATGAGTTTCCCCTTAATTGGATGGTTTTTCCTCTTGAAAAACAAAGAAATTCAATGAGATTTTTTGGAAAACAAATTGAGAAATCATTTAGCAAATCAATGAGTTAAGAAATTAAGATCATTACCTTAAATCTCAGATGGAAAAAGAGTGTTTTGCTGAGAGTGTTTTGAGAGGAAACGTGAGAGAAGAAAAGTTACGTCAAATTGTGTTTTAGAAAAATAACCACCTTATAACTAAATCTTCTTTTAATTCTTTTAATTAAAATCTTTTTAAAATAATCCTAATTAAGAGAAAACTCAGATTAGACAAATTGGTAAAATAACTCTTTAAAGATTCAAAGTTTTGACTCTTTACAAAATAGTCACCTTTTAAAAACAGTTTTCAAAAATTGCATTTTGGTCACTAGCCAAAATGTCACCCTTCCAAAGCTCGTTTCCCAAAATTTCTTTCACCAATATTTTTAATATAATAAAATATTATTTTAAATATTTTTCCATATTTTTATCTTTCAAAAAAATATTTGCTCTCGAATCTGACTCGAATCTCTAACCCAATAGACTAGACCGTCTAACCAGTCCCAAAACCGCTAGGCCCAAAACTGGGGCGTTACAATATATATACCGATATATAAAAATATGAAGAAATATTACAATATCTTATATGATTAGAGAAAGTGATTTAAATTGGAATCAAACCGTACTATAACATGATAAATAATTACAATTAAATTTTTATAGGAACTCAAAATCTCAACTCGAATTTCTTAAACTCAACTCGAATAAAAAAATCAAATAAAGCTTGAGTTGTAAAATATGACGCGTCAACTCGAATAACTCGAAATTTTTTTACTTGACTCGACTCGATCGAGCGCTGACCCCTACTCTTTGGTCGCCGTACCTAGGCGATCATTTCCCTCAACACGGCGTCGCCGTTCGACTGGCACGCCGTTCGGCGTTTCCAACGACGTTGTGTTGAGAGAAATGATCACCTAGGTCCGACGACCAAAGGGGTGTGCTCAGGCGCGGCGACCGACAGCGAAAGCGGCGGTGATTTGGGGTTTTTGTTTAAGAATTTTTAGGGATTTAGGAACTATTTTGTAAAAATTGCAAAAATTTGGAATTTTATAAAAAATGATTTTTTATAAAAAAAATTATTTTAAATTTTTAATTTTGAATAAAATAAAATAAATATGCCACGTGTCAAACATTGATTGGTTAATAATTTTTTAACACCTTTTAATGGCTAGGCACCTAAAATTGTAACATTGTAAACTTTATGCACCTAACATTACAACGATTAAAACTTTAGACACCTATTTTTTAAAAAAAATACTTTAGGCACCTAAAATTTAAAATAAGTATAACTTGGGCACTTATTTTTTATTTAAATCTTGTATTTTTTAGATAATTTAGTGATCATTTGTGTACTCTACCCAAAATAATAATTCAGGTGAAAAATAAATCTACACTACGCAAATACGCACTCACTCATCTTCCCTTTTATTTTTCCCGATTGGGTCTGGATTTATCATCCCAGAATAGAATTGTGGGTCCCAATTCCAAACATTTCTTCTCAGGGTAGTGACGGGAGCAGCAGGGTACATCGGGATTCACATCATCAAGCAAACAAACCCTCTGTTTTACAAATCGAAAGTGGAAAAACAATGAGATCTCGGTCTCAGTTTCAGTCTCACAAGAAATCCGCGCTTCTCCCTCTTGTTTGCGCGGCTGCATTGTTTTCTATTCTTATTTTCGGAATCCAATCTTCTTTCTTCTCAGGTATTCTTTTTTTGAAGCATTGTTTCTTAACTATTGTGTTTTCCTTTTTTTCCCTTTATTTCTGAATATGCTTAATTCATTCTTGGTTTTCAGGTCCTATTAACAAAAACACAGATCTTAGTAAAGAACCAGTGCGGGTATCAGATCTCAATCCCCGGGAAGTCAGGATTTTATCCGAGTTTCAAACCCGCGTTCAACAGTGCGTGGTTAGTTCTTTTCCTGTAACAGTTTGAAGTTTTTATTATTTTTATTAGATTAAAAATATTTAACACCAAATACAAGATAGAATATTTGAGTTAATTTGCTCCAGGTACTCCTAAAAATTTGCTTCAAATCGACAAAAATCATGTATAAACCTTGTTCCAACACTAAATCTCTCAATAATAAGTACACAGAAGAGATGAATCGCTTCTATGCTAGATCATCTTGGTACGAAATGAAATCGATTTTCCACAATTTAAGTTTATTGTCATAAATGTTGTTCAATAGCTTTTTATTCTTTCAAGGTTATGCTTTTATATACCTAATAGTTCCTAAATTCTAGTATTTTTCTCCATCATCCGAGCAACCCTTTAATATCCTTCTCTCCATCTTTTGAGTCCAATCTGTCACAAATATCTTCATACTCTCATTTTAACCTCCCGTACAACTTTTGCTAGCTTATATTTCTCAAAGCTCTCTGTATCCATGCTGTTTTCTAAGTTTTTAAAGCAAATTCGTTTGTTCTTAATAGTTATATTTCCTCATTCCACCATGATGCATCTTACATGGCTGCATTATACCCTTTGATTCATCATATTACTCCTTAGGCACCCCTTTAGCCCAATCAACCACTTTATTCCAGATTACACTAGGTTTGAATTTGTCTTCTCATATAGCCTCTTGAGCTAGTATATCCATTAAAAATGCTTCTGTGTCTCTGTTTCAACCTCTGCCATTTAATCCTAGGATCTAGGACGGGTCTTGCTTTCTTGTAAGTCTTAATAAAATGAACACCTAAAACTAGACGCATGTTGTATAGCAACACTTGCCCCCGATCACCTTGCAGTCTATGCAACAACTCCTCCCTCCCTTCTGATTAGAAAAATCTATTTGACTGGCATTCTCTCAGTATTATGGGTGATTGGATGGACGACTCTTAATCAATTGTTCGTGGAAAATCAAGTCATAAGATAAAACAAAAGCTAGGATGATGTTGCCATCTTGTTTCTCTTTCATGTTGCATAAAATAATAATAAAAAGCTTGGATTAGTTATGTTGAATCTAAATGCTGTTTTTGCCTAGAATTTTCCGAGTTTGTGTGTTGATGATGATTGTATATTTGTTTGTGGAAGTCTGAATTTACTGAACTTGAATTCGATGTAGGCGAATAGAGGACTTGGGCTCACTGCACATATTATTGATCATTGCAAATTGATTCTCAAGTTTCCTGAAGGCACAAACAGCACCTGGGTCCCGTTCTCTTTCCTTTCTCTCAATAATGCATCCCTCCCTCTTTTTGCTCTTCATTTATGTTAAATGTGTTTGTGTGCTGATTGTTATGCCTCTATGATTGCAGTATAATGCGCAGTTTAAGATTTATGAACCATTGGAATATAGTTATGATATTTGTGATGCCATTCTCTTGTGGGAACAGGTTAATGTCCAGTCCTTTTCCTTGTATATTTGTCCACTGAGGAGTCATTTGTCCTAATGATGTCTTTATAAATGCAGTACCGCAACATGACAACAGTGTTGACTAGAGAATATCTTGATGTACGGCCAGACGGATGGTTCGACTATGCGGCAAAAAGGATTGCACAATTGTATGATCTTCTAGACACATATGATGGCTTTATATTTTTCAATTCTCAGATTTGGTTTTAAGCAAGATTGCTGTAATAATTGTATTTTGGAATTATGTAAGCTTGTGAACTGTGTTTACTGTGGCTTGTAGGGGAACTGATAAATGTTACAATCGAACTCTTTGTGAAGAACATCTTAATATGCTTCTACCAGCAAAACCCCCATTCCATCCACGACAGTTTCGCACATGTGCAGTTGTTGGGAACTCAGGTGATCTCTTGAAGACAACATTTGGGGAAGAAATTGATAGTCATGATGCTGTTATACGAGACAATGAAGCTCCTGTCAATGAGGTAAATTGGAAAAACACCCAAACCAAGTTATCCAACTCTGATTACTTTATTTTTTCTTTGCATTGATTTAGTTTTCCTTTACGTAATTACGTCACCCTAAGGAATGCAATAGATTATAAATATTTTCTCCATAACAATTAATTCTGCATGTATGTGTGTGTGTGTGTGTGCATGTTCTATTAAGATTTTGACTCCCAATTACTTTTCTTAAACTTATCTGAATTAGTAGCAAAGTTCACTCTGTTTTTTCATCCTTATCTTTTTCATGAGGCTGCATGGGCTTTGTTTCAGTGTTCTTCTGGCTTATGTTGATATTTAATGTTGATATTTAATCTGTGAATGCTTATCACCCTTATCACTCACTAAACAGAAATATGCCAAATATGTTGGTCTTAAGAGGGATTTCCGCCTTGTGGTACGGGGTGCAGCTCGAAACATGGTTAAGATTCTCAAAGGATCGGGTGAGTGCCTGTCAATGTTAATGTTGTTAATAAAGTTCTGGAACGCTTATTGTGCGTGCTCTTATGGCATGTTTGGATCAGGTATTTAAAGAAGAATTTTCAATCAAGGTTGTCAAAAAATAATAAAAAAATGAATTTACTTGTTTGGGTAAAAGTATTGGAGAATTTCAAAATTTATGAGGATTTTAAACAGGAGATTTGAACATGTCAAATTCCCCATTGAAATTCCATCTAAAAGAGGTTGTGTTTCAAAATATCTTTTCACTTCATCTCACATGGCTCGCCATAAAATTTAAACCTAAAAAAAATTAATATCATTTCAGTTGACTATAAATTTATATTTTTTTTGTTATCTTTATTTATTAATACTATGTATGCATTTTGACAAATCTAATGATACTTGCAATGCATATTGTCTAATAGACATTTTTTATTGTTAGTGTTATTATTCATCTATATATTTCTTTCATCTCATGAATTCCAATAGCCTAAATTTCATTTTGAAGAAATATTTACCCAAACAAAATAATTACAAATGTTAGCATTTTGGAAATGCATTGACTTCCACTTCCAATTTCACTCTTATTCCATTTCACTAACTACATTTGCAGGGAGGAGAAAGCTGCCTCTCTCTCTATCTGTTTTATGTACATATATTTTATTTCTTGCCATAAAATGTGTGCCAGTCATGTGTATCGATCGACTTCTTAATATGGTGTTAAAACATAGTGACATAATTGTTTTTTCCATGCAGATGATGAGGTACTTATAATCAAGAGTGTCACCCATAGAGACTTCAATTATATGATAAAGGTGAGAAATGAGAATGATATCTCAGGAAAAAAACAATGTTTATTTGTCAGTAGCTGGTTGTGTGCTTAAGGAACATAATTTAAAGTTAGCTGTTGTGATGGCTTATTTGAATTTGGAGTGCTAGATATCAGTTATCTATCAAAACTGCAGCAGCCCTTAGTGTTAATATTTATTCTTGTTTACGGTTGGTACTCGTTCTTGCTAGATTTCTTCTAGGAATTCTGTTGTTTCTTTTGATGATTGCAAGAACCTGTACTTGATTTGTATGTTGCTTTTGCCGTGGCAAATTAAATTATTTTGTTGTTTTCTATCACAGACGATTCCAAATCCTGTTTATCTATTTCAAGGAATTGTTCTACGTAGGGGTGCCAAAGGAACTGGAATGAAATCTATAGAGCTTGCACTTTCTATGTGCGATATTGTTGATATATATGGTTTCACTGTAGATCCAGGCTATACTGAATGGTCAGTTAATTCTTCTATTATTCTTTACTCATCTCCGTGGATGTTCTCTCTTCTGTCTCTAGTGTCCCTCATCAAAGTTTCTTATAAAATTCCTTTTCTGTAATTGGTTTCCCTACAATTGGTTTCAGATTTGAGGCTTAAAGGTATTAAAATGTATCATATACAGACATTTGTCCTTAATTTTGTCTGTTCAAGTGAAGAAGAATGCCTTCAATAGTTTCTAATTTGCATTTTGAAGAATGGAAGTCAAGTGATTTAGCCTTGGCGTTAATAAGTTTTTATTTCTAGTGATTGTTGAAGATGAAAGTTGACTTTTAAGTATTACATGTGGTAGAAAACAGAAGATATGCTCTCCAACACTTTCTCAACTGAATCCTTATGATCCTCTTGGTGAATTGGAGACATTTCTCTTGTGCATATGGTATGCATTTTGCGTACCTCCCAATTTCTTGCTTATAGTTTCACAATGTTTTTTTTTTGTAGGACAAGATACTTCTCGACACCAAGGAAAGGGCATAATCCACTTCAAGGGAGAGCATACTATCAACTGCTAGAGTGCCTTGGTGTACGATACTTGCACACTGCAAAAGACTAAGGGCTTTTAATTCTAATTTTATCGCATGTCAAGAAATCCTATAGATTTACGATCATGGCTTTTTCCCCTGCTTTCCAGGTTATCAGGATTCATTCTCCCATGAGAGCCGAGAAGCAGCAAGACTGGTCAGATGTACCAAGTAGAGAAATGATAAGCTGCGCTCATGCTGCTGCCTTGCACTTAAAAAGGGGTCCAGCGGCTGAGGGACAGTTTGTTAGTTGCAAGGTTTGGGGTAATGTGGACCCAGACAAAAGTGGGCCTATTTCGGGAACTTCAGACATGAGTGATGTGAGGAAACACTCAAATTACAGCAAATGGGAAACCATGCCTTTCGAGAGCTTGAGAAAGGAAGCACAAGATCATTATAAGCAAATGGAAGGGGTTTCTATGTACAAAATAGATGGTAACAAATTGGAAGATCTAGTATGCGTGAGGCATTCCCCACAAGCTGAGGGCTAAGGAATGTTACTGGTTGGTGCCCTTCTGTATTCTTTTTGGTGGTATACTATGATGGGAGAGACATGTCCTTATCACCAACAAGTCAGCAATGAGGTGACGACCGGCCCTTTTGGAATAGTGATATGTCATTTTGACTTGTGTGAAATGTTGTACGGTACTCCCGAATGTGTTCTCTGTCTGAAACATTTCCCATGCTTCCAATGTGAAAAAAGGCCATCAAAGACGCCTTGCTCTGAACACTACAGGTTTTTGTTTTGCTCACTTCTGTCTGCCCCCTAGTTTTTCTGGTTTGAAGATTGTAGTTAAATGGTGGTGAACTCTTTGAAAATCTCAATAGAGGGCAGGACAGTTGCATGCATGTGAGTTTCAACAGTGATTCATGCTACTCCTTTCTCTGCCAGACAATGTCTTTAACTTAAAAGATTGATTTTTTTTTTCTATAATGATCAGTACGAAAAGCTAGATTACTGATGGTAATTTACTAATTTTACATTTTTTTTTGAGACATACTGATTTTACATTTTGAAATCATATTATCATGTTTAGAGGAAGATTATTTTGAGTCGGTCATATGCTATTATCAATAGTATTAAAATCATACATATACATATATATAGATATAAAGGTTAATTGATAGTGGGGTCTAACAACAAAAGGATAATTGATAGTAGAGTTCGACGATAAAATATTGAGTAAAATATATTTTTTGATAAAAAAAAATCACAAATTAACAATTAATTACTCAATAAACTAAAAAGCATGTTATACTATATGTCATGTCTTTATTAAATAATTATTTTTAACGGACATATTAGATTGACATTCAAATGATAACAAAATGAAAAACTAAACACCTGTTTTGATAAAAAAAAATATAGTTAGAAAACTTATTTTATAATTAGGCTAAATTTTAAAGGTGTAAAATATATTTTAAATAATGTGAATTTTAAAGTTATAGTTCATCAAAGAAAAAGGTTATAACTATCATTATGTGCACTCTTCCTCCAAGAAAAAGGTAATAACTGAGCAAAGGCATAAAGAAGATTTTACAATGAAGAGCAGCCACTGTGAAGTGATCGAAGAGTGGAGAAGGGCAAGCCAACAAAACATCATTTGTGGTAGCACCCACCAAACCCATAGACGCCGTGACTGATTTCATTTGAGTAGGAAATTGATTGAGAAAAAAGATTGCATGGGTTACTGTGTATACTATTTACAGATGCATTTTTGGCAGGTTCTGTTTCCTTCTGATGAATTTTGATGCATTTATGCTAGTAATGAGAAGTTCTTAAGAAGAGGGCACTGAATGTGGAAAAGAGAATATTTTTAGTATTGAAAAAATGTTTGATAAATGCAATGCATTATCGAATAGTGATTACAACACTTCTTTCGATGAACTTGGCGCCTCCTACCTTCCCCTGCATTTCTGGTGGCAGAAAGATGACTCGCCTTTCATCCCCTGCTTCCACCAACAACTCCGATCCTCCTCTATACTGCACTTGCCATGTAATGAAGAGTCATCAGCACAATTGAGCATATTACAAGTGATAAGGTATCGATAACATGCGAGGAACAAAGCACGCCCAAAAATGGTTTCCAATAAAACACTAGAATTCTTAGATGAATCTGAAAAACTAAGAGAACTTGAAAGAATTGAAGGAATCAGAACTGAAACATACTTGATATAGCTAGATCTCTGACTTCTCAAAACCTGGCATGAAAAGGGTTACTGATTTTCTAGCCGTGTCAAAATTTATGGGTGGCACCATGTTATTCTTTTGGCCTGCTGGCGACGAAAGAAGGTCCCTTGCGCCTTTAGCGGTACTTTTCGGCATGATGGCATTCCAATCTTGAGGGGAACCCATTGAAAGAGTTGGTATAAAAGCAAAAGGCAAGGGAGAAAAATCCTCCTTCATTTTCTCCACTGACTCAACATCCAAATGAGGGGTAGCGAAATCAAAGGCACCAGAAACCTGCGTACCAGCTTGAATTGCACAACCCCAGTAATGCAACACTGAACTGATAGACATTGGAATGTTCGGGTTCATCACAAGAAAGCAGCCAAATTGATAAGGTCCTGAAAAGGTAGAAGATCCTCTCTGCACAACTTACAGTCTCTCAAAGTCGCATTTTATCTACATAAAAGCTCGGTGAACGATAAAATGGAATCCATGGTTACCTCGAGAATTTGTTCCAGACTGTTCCATATTTCAGCATTGATTGTTCCATTGAGTTGGGATGACTTCCCACTTATGTCCATGGCATCATCCACAAGTCTCAGGATCGAGGGTCCGGCCAATCTCCCGAGATCAGTTTTCTCAGCCATGCTCCGCAGGTACCTCAAATAGAGTCTGTGTATAAGATCATTTTAGTCAAGAAAGAAATATTATGTGTCTGTTTTCTGAAGGGGGCTAGGTGAAGAGGAAACATTATTTCCGAACCTCACTTTACTGCTTGCAACTATCATTCTGAGTGTTTCTTCACTGCTGATACCATCATATATGATCATGTCAAATTTATCTTTTTGATGGTTGTTTCTAGCCCATTTCCCGAATAATCCGAGAAGCCTCACGAGCGCAAGTGCTGAAAAGATGGAATCCATCCCAGGAAGCACCCCAAGCTCTTCTCCAACAACCTACTACATGTAAAATCAAGATACATAGTAAAGCAGTATACATACAAACAAAAACACACCCAATGTAAGAAAAAAGGATGATAAAGTATTACATACACACCCCTTCTAGAACTCCCTGTGTCAAATTAAGACGTGCATCAGCTGATTGAGAGGTTCAAGAAGCATCTGCAATTCAACAAACAATGCATCCTCAGCATAAACCCATTCGAATCGAGATTCGTCACCGTAGGTAACCAAAGTAAAACATACTTTAGTTGTTTCGAGCCTGACAACTGAAAGGTTGTCGCTGCATAGAACAGGAGAGGAGTCGATCTTACAATTGAGAAGACAGTCAGCAGTTCGATCCTGTCCTTGTAACACTAAGCATGTGCTCAGCCCAGCCATTGCATAATGCTAAGAAACACATAAACAAGACAACCTCAACAAAGGGGTTACAGATAAATAATTTAGAAAAGCTAATTCATGTTAAATCCGTAGTGAATCTGGAATTGATAATTCAAGTTTGTCCTAACCATCAGCTTTAGCTTTCCGACAATTCATCACCGAACTACCAGAGATGGAAAGGGAAGGAAAAGAAAAGAAGGAACCTGGGCAGCGAAAACAGAGGAGGTGGTCTTGCCGGAACCACCTTTTCCTAAGAATGTGATCAGTCGTTTAGCAGTAGAGTTGGGAGAAGAATCGAGGTTGTCATCGCCATTATTGTTGACAGAAAAAGCCGCCTTAACAAGCAGTAGCTGAGATTTTGTTCTTGGTGAATGACTCGAAAGGCTGGAGTTGGAATTGGGGAGAGGGAAGAGGACAAGGGAAGACAGAAAACACGACATTTTCCTGCTTCAATTCCAACATTTCAAGACTATGGCTTTGCACCTTGTAATTTACAGTTTACAGACAGGGAGACAAGTATGGATTAGTTAGCGGAAAGTGTTCATACGACGGGCTGTGTTCAGCCCAATCGAACAGATCCCAGCCCGGCCACAACATGCAATAGTTGTCCTGCTAAATGCTAGTAGTAATTTGTTTAGGTTTGAGTGTGATTTAACTTTTTCATTTTTATTTTAAATGTAATTGTTTTTTGGGAAAACTACATATTTAGTACCTCAACAATACCCGTATTACTATTTTGGTATTCTAACTATTATTTTTGGCAAAATAATACCTAACGTTCATTTTTTGCTTTGTTCTGGTACCCCGGGCATTAAAAACTAAAGGAAATGGTGACGTGGCTTAGTATAATCACAGTTTTAGTCCAAAACACTTATTTATATTATCAATTTAGTTCAAAGTTCATCAATTTAAAACATTATCTTAATTTTGGGGGTAAAACATCATCTTAATTTTGATAGAATTTTTGTCTCATCCCTTTCCCACCCCTCGTACTCTCGTAGGTATCCTAATCATGGAGTTTGGGTCCTCCAATGGACCCTGCATTAATCCCCCATTGATCCCCAAATCCTAAAGTTTTGATTGTCCCTAGTGTATTTTTTAAAACTCTAAAACCCAAAAAATTGTTCAACTGAAAGAAGAACAAAAATAAGGAATTTACAATTTTAATCAAAAAATTAAAAATAATATTTAAATTGATAGAATTTTAGACTAAATTAATAGATTGTATAAATTTTTGGACTAAAACTATTATTAACCCAAGCCACGTTATCATTTTCCGTTAATTTTAAACGACGGAGGTATCAAAACAAAATAAAAACGTAACATTATGTACCATTTTGTCAAAAATAATAGTTGAAGTACCAAAATAGTAATACGGACATAGTTAAGGTACTAAATATGTAATTTCCCTTGTTTTTTCTATGTAATTTAAATATTTAAAATAAAAAACAGTATATTATTTTTTGAGTAAGCTTTTTTAAAATATAATATCAATATTTGTTAAAACCAAAAGAAGATTAATTTAGTCAACCAAGTTTGTAATGTACTGATGAAGAATATTGTTTTTAATCATAGTTGACATTAAGTTTAGACTTTAGAGTTCATTCTCGTACAATATTTCCTTCTTTGCCTTATAAAATACCTATTAATTTATTTTTTTTTATGTAAAATCAATTTATTACATTATTTGTTGAAAAAAATAGACTACATCAAAATAAAGTATTAGCATTTGTTGAAAATTATTTGAAAAGAAATTAAAAAAAAATAATTGTGTTGTGGTATGAATTACTGTCTTAAAAGTAAATGCGTCTTGATTGATGTAATTATTGAAATAAACATCGTCTCCCAAACTTAACACAGTTTTTTAATATCTGTACACTCGAATATGAACATGAGAATCAACCGGTATTACTTTTATCAAAAAAGATGAAATTGAGGTCGGAAACATTTCCTTCCAGTTATAATCCGACATTGCAAAATAATATCAAAAAACAAGAAAATAATTATGTAGAAGAATAACCAAGGACGAAATCATAATTAAGGGTCGAGAGATAAATTATAAATATTTAAAAGTGAGAAAAATAAATTTCTAATTATTTTATTTTCTAATATATATAATACAAATAAAAGACCAAAAAATCTTGTGTTTGGGGGCTATAGCCCCTTTCATTTTTCGAACAGTTCCGTCCCTAAAGATAAGAGAAATAACTCTCGATTGTTATCTTTTAGAAGTGAAAATCAGTTTCTATTTATGGGCTTAACTGATGGTAAAATGTCAAAAGTCAATAATGGTTAAAAAATAATAAATTACAAAAAAATATTATTTTAGTGACTAAAATATTTTAAATATTTCGTAACAGCTAATAACAGTAAAATATAAATTTTAATAAAATAATAATCTATCAGAAGAAATCATGTCTAAAAAAAACAAGTATCAATCAAACCGAACAAAATGGTTTACAAGCATGATATGAATAGCAAATGTTAAATGGTGATTGTTAATTAATACAATGATTTACGGACATTATTTTGTACAGTGAACTATAGTGTAATCGTGACATTTTGTTGTTGTTCGGGACAGTGACATATTTAGATATCGTATCAAATGGGTTTAAGAAAGTTAAAGTTAATCGAATTAAAAATTTTGTAATATAAAAATAGTGAACTATTAAATACATTTAAATTTATTAAACAAAATAACAATTCAGTAAAATTAATAATAATAATAAACTAATAAGAGTCTAAAAATTATCTGTTTTTTTCGATCACCGTCCTCGACAATTAACAACTTTGCCTATTAGAAAAAAAAAAATTGAAATACTATTTTTTAACCAAAATAATTAGAAATATTAAAGAATTTAACTAAGGGGTCCACTAATATCTTTTACTCCTCTTTTATAGATATTATTTTTAGTTTTTGCTTAAATTTGACACCTTAAATTTCATATGGTGGATTAAGTGGGTTCAAATACATTTAATTTTTTTATCACCCAAATTTTTATTCTTTTTACAAGGACTTTCATACCTAAGTAGGGCCTATTGACCCCACTAAATTACACGTGAATCCGCCTCTGGTTCGAGAATGAATTCAAATTCACTCCAAAAGAATTTACAAACATAACATGATTATATGATACAAGATATAAAAGATGATATCATGATATTATTAATTAATTTGGTTGCGATTTTTGTTTTTCAAGAAAAAATGTTATAACTAATACGTTTTATCGTGGACATTTTCCAAATAGATAAATAATTAATCATAAAATTTATATATATTTTTTATTTTTTCGGTTTTTAGGGCTTCGCTCTAACTAATTCGAATCGACCCGTGTCGCACACATAATTTTAGTTTGTGTGTCTCCCAACGGGGATTTTCTTCCTACACAACGCCTTAAACTCGAGAGACTTGCTTAAGCGATATCAAGTTGCTTACCACTTGGATCAACTCGTTGGTCATAAAATTTATATTTATTGGTAAGAATCAAACACCAATAACATAATTAAGAGATAAAATAAACAATTATTACACTAAATCTTGTGATTAATTTAAAATAATATTTTATAAGAAACATTTTTAAGCAAGTGGAGTGACCCATCGGTATAGGTCAAGGCTAAAAGGACTAGTAATGATAGAATAGCACGCTCATACCAAAATTAAATGAGTGCAGCCACTAAAATCTTTACCAATCGGACCAATTTCAATACCAAAGCAAAGATACAAAAACGGGAAAAATTTTATTCTAAGATCTATTTCATGACATCAATAGATGAATGGAATTAAATTTATATATTTTTGAAAAAAAATTAAATTTTATTAAAATAAAAAATGTATAATAAAATACATCCAAAACATGAAAAGAAATTAAAAATAATATAAATTATAAAATCATAAATTATGATATATAAAGCAGCCACGTGAACCATCACATTATTGATCTTGATTATCATTAATTCTTTTACTTCCTTGTCAAAAAAATATGATTGCCAATTATGGTGTTTGTTAGCCGGTTGATATCTCGTACTATTAGGGATAGAGTTAGAATTAGACAATGCAAAAGAAAACCTTTTAATTTTAAAATTAAACAAAAACTTAATAAATATTTAATATAAAATTTGACATTTAATTTGACAAGTATTTAAACTAACAAGACTAAAACTATTATTAGACAATAAAAATTGAGAGCACAACTCTCTGTTATTCTCTTAATAGCTCTGTCACCGGTTGCAGTAACATTATATCTTTGAAATTTATTAAGATTTAAAAACCAAAAAGAAATCAATGTTTATGTTATCATAGTTAATAATCATGAAAATCAATCCCCAACTAATTAATAGATATACAAAATCATTTTTGTCTTTACGATTACAACATTGTCCTTAACTGTCCATTTAGAAGCTCAAACTCACAACAATATATGGAATATATCAGTATAACCATCAGTATGATCATCTAAAAACAACCGAGGTTTCATGCAACTAAAGGATGATTAAAAAAAGCCTCAACGCCAACAAAATATATATAGTACTGCTAATTATCAACCTAGTTCACCTGAGAAAATGTAATACACAACGATGATCAATGGTGTAACGGGTTGGGGCCGGTGGGTACAAGGCGCTTTTCGACACCATAACGTGGATCAATCTCATTATCAGCTGGTGTAGGAGAATGTCGATGATGATACTTTCGAAATGGAGTGAAGTCGAATTCGGTAGCACTGACTTTTCTAGTGATGAAGGAAAAGGCTATGGAGGTGGATTGTTTGGTGTCGCAATGGCGGCATTCATGAAGCGATAACAAACAGAGAACGGAGAGGCAAATTAGAATGGCGAAGAGATGGTGCAAAGATTGCCGGGCCATGAGGGATAGCTGACTAGAAGGGGAAGCATGGAGCAGAATGTGAGTAATAGATTTTGATTAGTAGATGTATAAGGATTTGGGAAGTTTGAGGGGTTGAACCTAGTGGAGGGGAGGGGGTGAAAGTACTTGAAACTAGCAATATGTGTGTGTGGAACATTTCGCCTTTGAGGCTTAGGGCACCTTTTTAGTGCTAATTTATAGAAGAACAATAAGAGCAGACATAGTAAAGGGGGAGCAGTAGACCCTTTCCCAATGAAAGTTACTTAGATATCAAGGGAAATAAACAAAAATGCCATCATTAAAAAGATTGCTAAAACCTTGAATAATGTAAAGTTTGATCATGGTTATTATTACTCTATTTTTTAACTCGTGTATAATATATACATGTTATTCTATTTTTTTTGTGTCTGAAAATGACCCTTAGTGCTTCCACACTCGGTAATTTCAGAGGTGGCCCCCGGATGACTCCCTTAGAGCCTTGCAATACCAGAGACGATGAAATCAAAAGTCCACACGGTTTTGAGAACAAACACTGTCAAGTGCTACAACACTTCACCCACATGACTGAACTGCAAAATTTGACACTTGAAAGTTGGGTCTATCTCTAACCGACAAATTGTCACAATGTCTAACACCATTTGACCATCAATAGTTCTGAGGGTTATAAATACCCATGCGACCGAAAGAAGAGGCATGCCGAACCAAAAGAGCTGTACCCTTTTTTTCATTCTCCTTTTTTCTGCTCCGATACTGTCAACGATTCTCGGCTCCAAATCTATAAGGAATGAACTGCCTAAAATTATTTCAAACACCTTAGTTTCATCTCTACCTCCCTTGTATGGTGTCTCATACAATACATACACACGTTCATATAGGCAGTGTGTGTGTATACACTTGATTATTTTGTGTTTTATGTAGAAGTAGAGGTGATGATGGATGATGGGGTACAAGGGAAGATTCATGGTGGATTTGAGTGAATTCCAGCTAAGGGAAAGGATAGGGAATGTCTGCAATCCACATTTTCTACGGACAAAGCAATGCATCAACAGTTTCAGAAATATCTTCAACCCTATGTAAAAGTTGTCCCCATATTCAATGATCCCAGCTAGAATTATGAAAATCGGCAAGTATGATTTTTTTACCAACAACACAATTGGTTGATTGTTAAGGTGATCATTAAGAAAGTAAATAATATAAGAAATACATGCACAGACAGTAGAAAATTTAATTTTTACAAGTAGATCTAATTTAGGGTTTAAAATTTAAGGATAAAATTTAAAGGATTAAAGTTTAGGATTTAAGATTTTAGGATTCAAAAATTAAATATTAATTTTTAAAATAAAAGTAGACATATTTGTGGAATAATTTTTCCTAATGTCAGTGCATAGAATAATAACTCATGATATAATATATCAAGATAAATATATTACAACTCGACCAAATCTGCCATATTCTATCTTTACAAGCTAATCTCTAGTCCATTCATTATTGTTATTGTTGTTTTTTAATCTCATTAATCTCAAGCATTTGCAATTGTTGTTTCATGATCTAAACAAAAAAAAAATAAGGTGAGAAAGGAATAATGTTGAACAAAAACCAGTTCTTCATTACCTTAAGAGAATAAAAAAGAGATAATAAGAAGTTCAGTTTTCTCCCAGTTTCAAAATGTTAAAGTATTGATTAACCTTAAGATGTTCTTTTTGAACTACTAATATGAATTTCAAACGGTACTGAGTATGAGGAAGCTCAAATTTGATATATACATACAAGATTAGGACATAGGCCCATAAGTCCTCAAGAAAAAAAATATTATATATATTAGTTTTTTACCTAAAATTTTAAAATGTAAAAAATGTTTTTATATATTTTTGTAATGTACACTTATTTAAGCCCTTAACGTTATGAAAAAAAATCAAATAAGTCATCTATGTGGATAATACATGTCAATATTATAAAGGTCTATAAGCCACATTATTCATAAGTAATTATTATTGTGGTCAATGTTAATGGAAGGGTTTGATTGATTAAATTTTAGGTATAATGGATGCAAATTCTTCATGAGAGTAATTGGTTTTTTATTGAAAGCTTTTTCAATTAATATCTTTTACTCTCGAAACTTGAACTATAAATATATGGTTTTTTTATCGGCAAGTATACCTTTATTAAAAAAAATAGCAATAGAAGACTCCAATCCTCCTCTCTGTGATTAAGTTTCTTTTCTTTCCTCGTTCCCCTTTCTTGTCCTCTCTTGCTTGGTGGTGAACCTGGTTGATTGACACTTTTTCACGTGGTTTGCTTGGAGTGTTGACCCCTTTGCTCGTCTCTTCTGTTATTTCTTTTGTCTTGTGTTCCCTTCATCCCCAACCATCTTATTTACTTCTCATTATGTCTAAAGCTATTGAGGGAAACCTGTCAAAAAATGCAGATATTGAATATCTCCATCCAGACAACTTGGAGCTAGAGGAAGACAGCAGCATCAACTTAGCCGTCAAGGAACATTCCTTGGTAGGTAAGATCCTGTCTAACTACGCTGCTAAATATCTCACTGTCTCAGCTATTCTAAGGAAAGCCTGGAAGTGCAAGGAAGAAGAGCTGGAGTGCCACGACTTGGGTAAAAATATGTTGTTGTTGGTTTTCAATTCAGCGGAAACTAAAGAACGTATCTTCCTGCAAAGACCATGGTCGGTCCAGGACCGCCTGCTCATTCTTAAGGACTGGCCAAAAGAAGTCACTTTGGAAGAGATAGATTTCTCCTTGGAGTCTGGAGGAGTTCTGGGTCCAGGTTCACAATGTCCCAATGTCGTTCATAAATTCCAACAATGCTATGAAGATTGGTAGGTTTTTTCCTTTCTTCATCGATTCTAATGTGAAAACCAGCCGGTTAAGTAGGATGGACAATTACGTATTCGAGTGGCTATGATGGTTTAGTATCCTCTTAAAAATGGATTCACTCTTAATAGAAAGTGTTATGAACCCATTGATGTCTCGTTTAAGTATGAACGGATACCAGGATTATGCTACAGCTGCGGCCGTCTCGGCCATGGGAAAAAAGAGTGTTGGTTCGACTATAAAGTGTATAAGAGAGCTGCAAGATACTGGCCATGGTTAAGAGCTTCTTCAACCTGGAAGAAAGCCAAAGGTAGTGTCCCTCCTTCAGTTCATATTCAACAACTCCATGGAGAAGAAGATGATACAGCTGCTAAGCCCAAGGAAGGTGACAGAGATCAGTCTTCCATCCTGGTTGCCTCGAGCCATGCAGGGGATAGCAGCAACAGGCTGAAAGCAGGTCGCGATACTGGTAAATCAAATCTTAATGTGATTTGATTCCCGAAATTCCTGGATATGTCTCAGAGCAATTTATTGCCTGTCAAGACGTTTCCTCTTTTGACAAAATGGAGCATAATGAGTCGACACATGCAAGTCAACCTAAGACTAAACAAACCGGTCAATCCTCTCTCATCGACCTTGGAAATAGAGTTATGTCTGAAAAGGAAAAGGATGTTAATGCCAAAGATTTTCAATATCTGGAACAATTCTAATATTACAAGCAATGAGTGGCATCTAGCAATACATCATTGCTACCTAAGTTATAGGAAGCCGTGGTTCGACATAACCTCTTTGTGATTAACTCTTTTCATGTATTACATCCTTTTGTCCTTATATCTAGATTGGACACAAGTCATGGAATAGTCACACTTGTATAGTCCATCTAATATTTCTTGATATCTTAAGTAGACTATTATAAACGAATAACTATGATATCTCATATCAATTTATTCGAGCATGACCATGCATTTCTAGTCTCACTTAATCAAGTGGCCTATGGTATTACTCCTATTATGTAGGAGGGACAAATACTATCTTGATCAACCATATCCCACTACATAGATTGTGACATATCCAATATCAGTCTTTATAGTATAGTCAATTACGACACACATTTGACTGTATCAAAATGTGTCATTCACAATGTTGAAATAATGATGATCTCAAGTCTGAGGATCATACATGTAGTTATCACTATGAGCAATGTTGTGACTGTCACATAATAATCCAAGAAACAAGCTAATAGCAAGTCAGTCCAGTATGTTGTTCTCTAACACATACTTCTGTATTGATTTTGACATCTTCATGTCAATGGCAACACTTTGTCATCAATCAATTACATATTAGTCTTAATGTATTATTGTTGTCCATACCCACAATAATACTTGACTAAGGACATTTAAGAATAACCATATTATTCTAAGGACTTTATTATAATTTAGTTTATTTATATATGCGCAGAATAATGACTGAAATAATAATAATGGCTTAATATTAATAAAACAAGATAAACGAGTATGTCTTTTATAATCATCTTATGATTGGTCTTTGGGCATACTCTAACACCTACCATCATCGTTTGGAAGAAGGTTAAGACAATGGTAGAGTATGCGATCCCTTCCCTAAGGCTCATCTTCTTTCCTTTTAGTTCTGGACGGGTGACATGTGATCCTAGGTTCTATTCTGTTTGGTGTTTTTGGTTTTGTTCCGTTTGTTTCCGGTTCTCTAAGGGTATTTTCCATATGTTATTGGTCGAACCCGTTGTTGCGATTTCCTTTGTTCACAGACTGCCCCCCAGCACTCCTGATGATAAGATATTTCACTTTCACGAGGAAATAAGCATGCCTCTAAAAGGAGCTCTCGTTGGAGTGTCGCCTAAACGAGCCGTTGATTGAGTTATGTGCATGGGCGTGTCCTGTGACTTTTATGTGTTCTCTTTTTTCTGCCGTGTTGTTTGGCCGAGAGAGTTGTTTTCCTTCTCCGCTTTATGTTTCTTTGTTTTGTTGCAACCTGATCGGTTTGCTTGCTTGTTTTAGGAACTCTGTTTGTATGTCTCCTTTCCTCGTGGAATGAAGGTTTACCTTTGTTATTGTCAAAATAAAAAGTATACTTTTATTAATATATAAATACATGATTTAAGTAGATGAAAAATCCAATAACGCAAACTACATTCTTTTCGATTCTTCTTTTATTTCTTTATAAATCTAGGCTAAATTCCTTTTAGTTTATAACAATACATATATCTGAAAAATTATACATTCATAGTCAGGGAGACATAGAAGACTTATTATTTGATCTATTGTAGGTGAAAAAAATAATTATGTAAGCATTATTCTAATTATATTAAGTGTTTTTTTAATAGTCTAAATGTGATTATAAGGTAGTATCTGTTCATACATTTTTTAATCCTTTGACAATGCAACATACCTTTATTGTAATTCTTAGTGACCAATATTTACCTCTATAAATATAGAGTTGGTCTTAACCCTTAAAATTATGAGAAGGAATTACTCTAGAGATAAGGATGGCAAACGGGCGGGGCAGGTGCAGATACCCCCTCCCCATACCCACCTAAAATTTTCATATCCACTACCTACCCACCACCCACGACAGGTACACTTTTTAAATTCACACCCGCCTACGCAGGTGTAAGAGCCAATTTTCATCTGGGCCTTAAGCCCAAAACCCATACAACCTGGCCCAAACCATTTACCAAATGCCCAAATCCATTGACCCGGATCCTAAACCAACCCAATTAACCAGACCCGACCCAGAAACCAAAAAACCCTAATTTCTAAAGACCTAACCCTAGCCGCCGCCGCCACCGATCCATCGCCGTTCCCGTCATCGGCAATCGTCTGAAACCCTAAAACCTAGAATTAACCCTAATCAAACCTTAAAATACCTAAATCTTAAATCAACCCTAAAAAAACTAACCCTAAAACCTACTACCCATGCCCTAACCGATCTTCACCCATACTTCTACCTTCTGCCACAATCCCTGAAAATTCGACAGCCATCCAGATCTGCACCAAATAAAATAAGGGGGTTGTTATTTTTTATTGTAAAAGTCGGTTTATAAAACTGAAATCAATGGAAATGAAAAGAGGTTCTTTGGTTCGAAAAAAATAGAGATTTTGGGGATTCGGTTCAAAAAAGAAAATTGTAAACAGGGTTTTCTGATTCAATTTTTTTTGTAAAATAGGGATCTCAGATCGGAAAAAAGGGAGATAAATGTAAACAAAAAATTTTAATAAAATTTCAAAAGAAATCTGTTGAAATAAAATTATGTTCTCTTTTTCGTTTTTTTATTTGAAATCTAAAACCAAGTTTTGTTTAAAATCTCGCAAATAAACAAGAAGGGTTTGATTTTACCTGCGATTCGGGAATGGGTGACGAGTTTGCGCGGTGCCCTGGTCACCGTTGCCCCCTCTCCGCGCCGTGAGGCGCTCCGCCGAGGAACGGCGCATAAACGAATGGTCGTCGTCGGCCTATGGTAAAAGGGCAAAGAAGAATATGAAATGATCTAGGTTTTTTTTCTTTAACCTGGTTTTAAAAAAATATAACCCCTTTATTATTAAACCGGCCAGACCAAACGATGTCGTATAGGGCCATTATAAAATGATGTCGTTTTGGCACTTGACCCGCGCGGTGACCCGATAACCCGGGGAGGATCCACGCGTTATTGAATGGTCAAATTACCATATTGGTCCCCAAACTTTTACCATGTTCAACTTTTGTCTAGGGCTAATTCCGCTTCTGGTCCTTCGGCTTTCAATTCTTTTTATTTTGCGTCATTTTCATGTTTTTTTAAGCTTTTAATTTCTGCTTTATTTCAATTTAGTCATTATATTTTATCATTTAAATTACAACATATTATTTCGGTTTATTTCTTCTTGTTTTATATTTGTTTCATTTTAGTCCTATAATGTTTGCTATTTTTGCCATGTAATTTAATATTAATGCATTTTAGTCTTTAACATTTATTTTCATGATGTTGTATGTATATTAATCCATGCATTATTATTATTGTTGTTATTATTATTATTATTATTATTATGTGTATATAATATATTATACTAAATAGTTTACTTATATATTAATATCATATATAAGATATGTATATATATATATATATGTTTTTTACCATGGTTCATATTTTTATGTATAACATTTTTATTTTTTATTTTTTTATATATTGTATATATATATATATAAGGTTTTATGTATTTGTAAAATAAAGTATAATTCTTTGTTTAATTACCATATATATAAAAATAATAATAAATATTTATTTTTTGTAATATATATATAAAACTACTAACTTAATATATATAGGTATATTTTTAATAAATAATACATAGATATTTTACCTTAAATATTATATTTTAAGTATATATATAAAATAATAATAAATACTTATTTTTGTAAAAATAATATATATAAACTACTAACTTTATATATAGAGAGATATTTTTTTGATAAATATAAATACTATATATATTTTATCATAAATATTATATTTTTAAGTATATATATATTTACATGCTACCATATAATTTTTGCGTCATAATAGTAATTATATGTGTTAAGAATTAAGGTAATATTCTTTTATTTAGGAAGTTCAAGAACTCGTGTCCCGGGCGTAAAGGGGTATGACTTTCTCAATATCCCTAAATAAAAAACATCCTTACCATTTTAGGATATAATATTTAAAAGACTTTTCTTTTATTTAGAAAATCAAGAAATTATTTCCCGGGAGTAAAGGGATGTGAACTTCTCGATTATTCTAAATAACGGAACATTTCTTTAAATATTTAGAACATTTTCATGCATTTAAGAATCAAATTTTAAATTTTATTCGAATTCGAAATTTCCAACACTAAGACATTAAATAATCGGCTAGGTACCAATTTTGGGCGGTATGGGGGTGCTAATCCTTCCCCATCCGTAACTGGCTCCCAAAACCAAATTTTTATCTCTGGTTTTATTTTGGTGTCCGGTCTACCCATTTTTAAATGATCAGTGGCGACTCCATATTTTTAATTCCAAAACCGGGCAGGGGTTTTCCAAACTAAATTAAATAATCAAAAAGAAATTTTAAAAAGAAAAAGAGAGCGCTGGATGGATTTGGGTGATTACAGCTGGCGACTCCGTTGGGGACCTTTTAAAATAAAAAGAGAGTCAAGCCACGAGTCGATTATCTTTTAGTCTTGGTTGATTGGAAATTTACGAATTCGATTTTAATTTAAAATGTGATTCTGTCTTTTGTTAATAAGACATGCATTTTATTTTTTTTGTAAATATAACTGCTTTACTTCTACTGCTTAGTATAAGTGAATATAGACATAGGGTGTCAAAAGGTTTGAGAGTTTCTGCTCACACACCGTGCACTTGCATTGCATTTTATGAGCTTTCTACCCGAGCTCTGTCCTTTTTTAAGTGAAAGTGTGATACTGCCTTCGTGTGGGTTACCACCGTATAGGTTAGTGAATTGCTTTCGGGATATATTTCTTATGCTTTCGTGTAGGTTACCTCCGTATAGGCATAAGAGATGTATCCCCCTAAATTGAACTTGGTCCGTTTGAAATCTATAATGGGTGAGGATCAGGGGTCTTGCTACCTTTAATAAGGGACAACGAGGACAATTCAGGTACCTTTCCCTAGAACCGAACCACATGTAATGGACCATAGGAGCCTCGCTTTAGAAATAGAACCTGTTAAAAGTTCAAAGGAGAAACGCTTCTAACCATTTGTCTACTCTTTAGATTTACTTCATGAATAATATGCCGGGTAGGAATCTGTTTATATTTCATTATGCAGGGTAGATATCATGCCGGGTCGGATCTTTCTTTCTGTAAATAATAATATGCCGATAGAAATCATACCGGGTAGGTTTTTTCCAGAATAATATGCCGGGTACAAATCATGTCGGGTAAGTTTTTTCTGAATAAAAGCATGTGGGTAGATACCATGTGGGGTAAGATTTTTTTTTCCAAATAAAAGCATACCGGGTAGTACTCTGTTTATTATGCCGGGTAGAAAATCATGCTCGGGTAGGTTGTACAAATTTACTCTTCAGTACTTACATACTTATTCTTGTTTTCATTTTTTATTACACGTGTACTGACCAATATTCTTTTTTCTATGTTTTTGTCTTTTTTGTATTGCATATGCATGAATGTTACCCCTCCAAAAGTATTGTTTTTAATGCCAATCTTACAATGCTTTTGCTTGTTTTTAGGTATATCTAGTTGCATTAGGATGTTAAAATCATGCGTTTGCATAAGGAGTTTAGAATTTTGTCTATGCCAGTGTGAAGGGTTGTTTTGTTGGTAATTTTGCAGGTTTGGCATAGGATTTGGCCCAAAAAAGTAAGACATGAAGGAATGCCAGAGAATGCCGAGTGTTGTTGGCACAGATGAACCAGACAATGCCAAGCACCGGTTGGTAGAGAAGTGAACTTGATGCCATGCCAATAAGTTTTTGGACCCCAAAAAAATAGGACATGATCAGGCTCCGAAAAGATAGTAATTGGATCAATCTACGAAAAAATAGCAGATAAGATGGTGCCAAGACTAGTTGGCAAATTCGTGCCAAGCTTGGACGCCAAGGTAGCGTCGATAATATGACGTCAGCCCTATCTTGATCAACTCTCATTCGAATTTGGATAAGATAATTATCTCTTATCCCTTCAGCATTTAAAATTCAAATGAGGAGCTTATCTTATCTCTTCCTTGCACGCCTATTTAAACACCAACCACAGAGAACTTTGGGGGATTCATTGAGAGACAATTGGAGTGAGGAGTTGGAGTGCAAGGCGATTGACAACCGGCTACACCTTGGAAGGGTGGTTCGACCAGCTTGGCCTAGAACCTAGATCTTGAAGAGCTGTATCGAGAGACTCATTCTCGTCCATTCTCTCTTTCAAGCTATTTTATCTTGTTTTTAAGGATGATGTATTTTAAAAATGTTTATGGTTTTTTGGTTAAATCCCTCACCATAAACTAATTTAATAGTTGGTGGGGGATGTTTGCGTTGAACGTTGTTTTATGTTTTAGTTTTTAATAATAAATTTGTATTCAACATTGTTTTATCTATTCAGTATACTTTAATGTTTTCTAAATACTATGCCAAGCGAGAGCTGGCACTGTTGGCCTATTGCTCCTTAATATCTTAACAGACTTGGGGTGGCAATGATTAAGTTGTTGAATACTGAGGAGAGAAGCTTTGGGGGAAGTTGTTCAAGTAGATGAACTTACTTCGGAAGTGAAATCTACCCCTTAGGAGTATAGATTAGATCTTAATCAAATTGGTTTATTTAAAAGCATGCACTATAGAGATATATAGGTTTTTACATAATCAATTTAGGGCAATGACCATTGAGAGAGGCTTTCCTAATTTTGGATCTGCTCGGCAAACAATGCCAAGACATGTTGTTATTGAAGGCTGGCACAACATGAATAGCGTAAAAACCAGGCATTCCCTTCCAACGCTCATCATTCATTAAAGCACCTTCCTTGCCAACGTCTTTACTTTACTTTTATTTCTTTTCTTTTCAATTATTTCTAAAACCAACCTAAAAACAAATCAACTTTTTCTTAAGGCAAGTAACAATTAAAGCAATTGAATTCCAAGTCAATCTCTGTGGGATCGATACTTAGCTTAACTGCTGTATTACTTGCGGACTGTGTATACTTGCACGCAAAAGACTCATCTTGGCATTATTTTATACTTTTCCAATACATATTTTCTGCCCCTTTTGCCAGCATTCACTTAGAGAATCTACAATGACATAAAAAGGTGTTGATTCTCGAGTGATCTACGATTAAGAAGGCTTTCATAATGAAAAAGTCAAGTGATCAGATAGATAAGACCACAGATATAGGGCAGTGCCTTGAAAAGACGCCAAAAAAGATGAGAACTCTTTCTTTCGAGATTCACATGTCAGAGTACCAGATTATGCCTACACCAGACCGAGATGAGTGAGGTGCAAGAGTTGAAAAGATATATGGCTAAAGTGATAAACATGATGACTGATATGGCGAAAAAGAAAAAGTCTGATGTACAGGGAGAGAAGAACGAACTGAATAAAAGCCAAATCATGATGGCCGCAAATTAAGACCTTATATTTGGACAAGATGATTCTGGTAAACCCAAAGGTCGGTGCACCGTCGCGATCAAAATCAATAGGACACCTGAAGATGCAAAGGCTTCAATTTCAAATAAAATAGAGGTGAGCCAAAGAAAAGACATAGAAGAGAAAGATAAGAAGAATGCATTTCAAATTCTGATGGCATACAAAGATCTGCTCCCGATACTGGTCAAGAAAGGTCTTGTGACTCCAATCCAAGCCAAAAGAGCCTCATTTTCCTAAAGGGTATGACAACAAGGCTAGATGTAACTATCACGTAGGAGGTATGGGTCATACTATCAAAAATTACATAGCTCTAAGAAACAAATTCATAAGCCTTGTCGATGAAGGGCTACTGAGTTTTGAAGAGGGAATCCCCAAAGTTTCCAAAAGCCTGACCAATACTAGTGCACCAGAGGAGCCAATTTCCAACTCTCATAATCTAATACCCGAGACAGAGTTCAGATTCTAGTGTCTAGCTTTCCGAATCATCGTCGGCCAGCATCCAAAAGCCAAGAACCAATGGTCCCTTCGATCCTATACCCATCTCGTATGGAGAGCTATATCTGCAACTGTTAGAGGCACGGTTGGTGGTCACATGTCACCTCACACCTATAAACCCTCCATACCCTAAACGGTATCATGCCGAAGCTCATTGTGAGTATCATGCTGGAATTAGGGGGCATTCAATTGAAAACTGTACCGCCTTCAAGCGATGAGTTCATAATCTCCTGGAGTGCAACATGTGGAAATTTGAGAAAGAAAATCAATATGGTTCAACTACCGTTCAAGCAGCTATGGAGCCGAAGGAGTCCAAAATTGAAAAAGATAAAAAGAGCCATTCGAGGCGTGAAGCTCAAACAAGTGGATCTAAGAAAGAGATAAATTGTCTAAAAACTGAACTGAAGAGCTTGCAAGACAACTATGAAGAACTTTTTTTGACTTTTAAAAATGTTGGTTTGGGTGACACTCCCGATCAATGGAAATAATGAATTAAAGACCTGAAAAGAGATGTCGAATTTTGGAAAAAGAGTTCTAAGGCCAACGGGGAATGAGCCATTACCTTGTCCTGTAATCAGCAAGCAATGGAAAATCAATACCTTGCCCTCATGGATGACTTGAGAAGTAGCCAAGCCAAGATTGAAACCTTGAACATGTGTATATGTTTGCGTGGAGACATCGCTGCTGAATTAAATGATAGTCAAGATGAAGTTCAAAGGATAAAGAAACAAGTAGATGAGCGTAAGAATATTCTAATAATGTACAAAGATCTTGTGGATGGTCTCAGGAAAACCTAGAAAAAAAATAATGAGAAGTTGAATCTTCAACTTCAAGAGTCTTCAGAGAAGATAAAGGAAAACGATAACTACATGAAGGACATTTTTTCTGAAGCACGAAGAGTTGCCCGACTGGTGATGGACTTGGCTGATTCAGCGAAAGAATTAGGTCGAAACGATGAGCTCCTAAAACAAAACGAGAAGTTGCCTAGGCTCTTAGAGAAGTTATAGAAGTTAGGCACTAGAGCTCGACATTATCTATAACTCTAATGTCTAATGCAACATGATCTTTTATGAAAGTTGTTCTAAGATGTTCACTCTAGAATCAACCTCTTTTCTGCATTCGCATTTACATTCAGCATTGCATCTTTATTGCATTTTGCACTTTCAACAACATAACATGTTCATTACATATATTGTATTTGCATTCATAGATCGATTTTGGTAATTTACCTTGGGGTATCCGACTTAGGTCCAATTCAACCCATCATTTTAGGATTATATCCTTCTAAGCAGAAAGTAAAAGAAAAGGTCAACACTAGAAAGAAGTTGGAAGAAAAATGGGGCAAGCTTTTTGGACTGAATGCAGCTTTAGAATGAGAGAAGTATGTCGATTTCACGCACTGTGTGAGTTTGGTTAAAAAAAGAAAAACAAAATGAGGAGCTTTTGTCAAAACTATTGTTTACCTGTTTTAATAAAATAAACTTTGTTTTACATCTCATATGATAAACAATTCATATTTTTTTATTCCTTAAACACTTCATTCATTACTATGAGTTGGTTTTTGTTTTCCCAAACATAAGTACATACCATTTTTATCAGGTCCTTGAATTCCAATTGCAATAGTACCTTTTATTCAAATCCAATGATCAAATTCAAACAGCCTATGTCTAAAGGAAAGCAAACGTTGCAAAGAACCGCAAATGTGAACTTTTTCTGTTCTACTTAGGCAGACAGAGAGAACAAAACAAGTGTTCAAGAAATGGGCAGATCCCATCGAGTGAATTCCTCTCTCAGGCATTTGTTGCTTAAGGTCATTGAATCAAGTGTTGACCCTAAACTTCTACCCCCTAAAGACTATTTAGACATCTTTATGTGAGATGATGAATGACATTCCTTCAATTCTTTTCACAAATAAGAAATATCCATTTTGTCTTATTTGAGCCTGATCGTTTCTTTTTAATAAAACCCAAACCAAGGATCACCCCTACACTAAGGGCAAAGAAGGCAAGAATTTTGTTTGCAAATAAAAGCCACCCGATCTTGATCATGCTACAAAGATAACACTTTAATTAGGGCAAGAAGTGAGATCAGATACATTCAATGCAAGGGTCAGAGAAACATTAGAAGAGGCCAATGAAAGAAAAGTGTGTGCCAAAGAAGCTGACCAAATCAAGTTGAAAATTGCCAACAAGAAGGCTGAAACAATCAAGGGAGAAAACACTAAGTCAAAAAGTGCAATAAAAGAAAAACAAGAGCCTTGGAGGATTGGTTACTTTCAAGAAGAGGCAAGAATCAATGTCTAGTCGGGATTGCAGAATAACCCACAGGTACATTTTCCTAAACATGAAAGGAAATGAACTCTAGGGTGAAAACCCAAAAATGGGCAGTCTAGAGCGATCCAAGGAATGAAAGAAAAAGGTTACTCCATGTGAGCATACCCAAATTAAGCAATACAAGAATGAGATTTTAATTGGAAGCTTATACCAACTTTGGCGGATTGATGCCGAGCCAAGACACAAATCGGTTAAAGGCTACATGTCTAAGAGCTACAAAAGAAGGAAATGAACTCTAGGGTGAAAACCCAAAAAAATGGGCAGTCTATAGCGATCCAAATAATGAAAGAAAAAAAAATTCATCAAAGTACATCCAAGCTGCAAGTGTAGAAGGAAGAGTTTGCCAAGAAGAAATGATCATTGGTTCCATTACCCTTAAACACTTATTTGGGCCTGTATATCCCTTTTTATACCCATGAGCCATAACCTACATTACAAGCCTATAAAGACCATTTTGATCATACATGGATATCTAAGTTTTGTCTTTAGACTATATTCCGCCTATAAGGGTTAACCTTTCTTCAAGGATCGCCAAACTTCAAGTGTCTGATCAACACCAAATGAGGGAAGGATGGGGCATGGTGAGTTAGTGAGATCAAGAGAGCCACTTAAATGGGGTAGAAATTAGGTATGAGAAATGCTCCTCTCAGAAGCCTAATAGCCCAAAAAGGACTTCACATGTGCTTGTGTCACTGCAACCCTTGATATCCTCTAAACATATGCTTCATTCGGGTTGCTCATTGTTAATTTGAAGAAAGAAATACTTTTTGCACTTGATATTTGAGTGCTCAATTTTGATTTTCAAATTTTACATTTCTAAAAAATTTAATAATTTCTTTTGAACTCTACACAAGATTTTTGCATAAAAAAAGACTCATTTTTACAAGTTTTTGCATTTAAAGCTTTCTCACCTTAAATGTCCAAAATAAAGCAAACTCGGCATATTAGGTTGAAGAACAGGAATGTTAGTAGGGTATTGTTATCCACAAACATCACAAAATTAGAAGATGGAGCTTAATAGAACTTATGATTCATGAAAAGAAAACACTCAAAAGTTGACACTCGTTTGAATAGGTGATTTCCAAAAGAGATAGCCAAACTTGAGATAGGTTGTGGTATAGTTCAACAAGATTGACCTTATCGGTCAACATAACAGAACTTGGGGCATAAAGAGAATAATGCTAAGTGGCCTGATATGACTAGCTAGAGTCATGGAGCATCCATTTTAAAGTGAAGCTATAGTCAACTGCATTGCATGTCATTCATCTCTGCATCAAGCATTTAGGTTAATTGTATACATACACCATAAAAATAGGCTGCATTCATCAACAAGTGCATATACTCTGCCATGTATAGAAACATGAATAAATCAAATATGGCGAATCCTCAATCAAGAAAGGAAGCCGAACCACAAGGAGATTGATCCCTCAATACGAAATCGAAGAAAAATCAAGGCGGAGACCTGAAAAGGCTCCTTGAAAAAGGACATTTTCGAAAATATCTAAGGCACGAACCCAAAAGGGACACATTTGGAAGTTCCATCATCCTTGACAGGAAAGAGTGGGGCAAGAGTGGTATGACATCCTTGACACGAATGAGCAGATTAGTTCTGAAAAGCTCCAGCATCCTTAATACGAAAAAATAATCAAATTAAAAAAAGAAGAAAAATAATTCAAAAACAAGGTGAAAACCCGAAAAGGCACATTGAAAAGAACCTTTTTGAAAATGTTCGAGGTACGAATCCAAACTGAGGACTTAGAAACAAAGAAAATGAAGAAGATCCCTTCTATCAAGTTTCAGGGCCCTTGACATGAAGGAGTGAAGCCTAAGAGAAAGAAGAAGATTGTTTGACATCCACAAGAGAAAGAAGCAAATACTCTTTAACAGAATTCAACCTCCTCGACACGAATGAGTAAAAAAATCAATCAAATCAAAAATTTGAACTTTAGACCTTGTCTCTTCAACGGTATGGTAGCTTGGTCAAATCAAACTTCAGATCTTGCCTGTTCGTCGGTGTTGTAGCTGGATCAACCTTATGAACTTCAGACCTTGTCTCCTCGGTGGTATAGTAGCTTGGTCAAATTAAACTTCAGATCCTGCCTCTTCATCGGTGTTGTAGCTGGATTAACCTTATGAACTTCAGATCTTGTCTCCTCGGCGGGATTGTAGCTTGGTCAAATTAAACTTCAGATCCTGCCTCTTCGTTGGTGTTGTAGCTGGATCAACATTACAAACTTTAGACCTTGTTTCCTCATCGATATGGTAGCTTGGTCAAATACAAACTTCAGATCCTGCCTCTTCGTCAGTGTTGTAGTTGGATCAACCTTATTAACTTCAGACCTTGTCTCCTCGGCGGTATGGTAGCCTGGTCAAATCAAACTTCTGATCCTGCCTCTTCGTCGGTGTTGTAGCTAGATCAACCTTATAAACTTAGACCTTGTCTCCTCAGCGGTATGGTAGCTTGGTCAAAATTTACTAACTTTTAAGTTTACATTTTTATCAATTTTGTAGCTAAAAAAAGAAGGGAAAAAGAGAAAAAAAAAATTAAAGAAAAAATAAAAAAAGAAGAGAAAAGAAAAAAAATAAAAAAGAGATAAAAATGAAAATCAAGGTGAAAACCCAAACGGGCGCCTTGAAAAGATCTTTTTCAAACATCTCCAAGGCACGAGCCCATAAGGAGGCCTTAAACATTCAAAACTAATGAAATGAAGATACGTTAGTCTCATCTCCCTAGAGTGGCAGTGGAATGAGTACTAATACAAGTTTGTCTCCCTGAAATTGCAGTGGAACATAATGAACTACAACATCAGATCATTTCTCCTTGAACTTCCAATGGAGCAAGTCACCTATCCAATAGAAGATGAACTACAACAACTGACCCTTTTCTCCTTGAACTTCCAATAGAGCAGGTCACCCATCCAGTAGAAGATGAAGCTACAACAACTGACCTTATCTCCTTGAACTTCCAATGAAGTGGGCCACTCATCGAATGAAAGAGGAAACTACAATAGCAGACCCTATCTCCTTGAACTTCCAATAGAGTGGGTTACCCATTCGATAGAAATTTTAAAAAATAGAGCAAAAAAGATAAAAAAAAACAAAAAAAAAGAAGAAGAAAAAGAATTAAGTTTTTAATTTTTTGATCCTGCCTCTTCGTCAGAGTTGTAGCTGGATCAGACATTAGAACTTTCATACATCGATCTTGCCTCTTCGTCAGTGTTGCAGCTGGATCGAATTTTGTAGACCCTGCCTCTTCTTCGGTGTTGCAGCTGGGTCGAACTGTCTTTAGGTATTATCGTCGTCAATAACGTAGTGAGCCGCACTCATTTTGCTTCCCCAACAGACAACCCCCTATTTTGAAGATTTTGTTTCCCCAAGAGTAACAAAGTGGATCAATCAGGTCAAGAAAGAAGACATGTATCAAAGAGAAGGAAGATCTACCGAAGAAAGAAGACATGCGTCAAGAGAGGAGAAGCTCAGTCTGACCGGACAAAATTGGCTCTTTTAGTATTTACTCTGTTGTCGTTGCACAACAATGAGCAAAGAGGGGCAGCTGTAAGAGCCAATTTTCATCTGGGCCTTAAGCCTATTACCCAAAACCCATACAACCTGGCCCAAACCATTTACCAAATGCCCAAATCCATTATCCCGGATCCTAAACTGGCCCAATTAACCAGACCCGACCCAGAAACCATAAGCCCTAACTTTTAAAGACCCAACCCTAGCCGCCGCCACTAATCTGCCACCATCCCGCCGTCGTACACATCACCGACAACCTTCCAAAAACCCAAAACCTAGAATTAACCCTAATCAAACCCTAAAATACCTTAATCCTAAATCAACCCTAAAAAAACTAACCCTAAAACCTACTGCACATGCCCTAACCAACCAGTCTTTACCCATACCTCTACCTTCTGCCATAATCCCTCAAAATCTGGCTGCCATCCAGATCTACACCAAATAAAATAAGGGGTTGTTATTTTTTATTGTAAAAATCAGTTTATAAAACCAAAATCAATGGAAATGAAAATGAAAATGGGTTCTTTGGTTCGAAAAAATAGAGATTTTGGGGATTCGATTCAAAAAAAATTGTAAACATGGCCTTTTGATTCAATTTTTTTGTAAAACAAGGATCTCAGATCGAAAAAAATGGAGATAAATGTAAACAAAAAATTTTTAATAAAATTTCAAAAGAAATCTGTTGAAATAAAATCCTTTTCTTATTTTCGTTTTTTATTTGAAATCTAAAACCAATTTTTGTTTAAAATCTCGCAAATAAACAAGATGGGTTTGATTTTACCTGCGATTCGAGAGTGAGTGACGAGTTTGCGCGATGCCCTGGTCGTTGTTGCCCCCTCTCTGTCGCCGTGAGGCACGCTGCCGAGGAACGGCGCATAAATGAATGGCCGCCGTCGGCCTAGGGTAAAAGGGCAGAGAAGAAGATGAAATGATCTAGGGTTTTTTCTTTAACCTGGTTTTAAAAAAAATATAACCCATTTATTATTAAACTGGCCAGACCAAACGATGTCGTATAGGGTCGTTATAAAATAGTGTCGTTTTGGCACTTGACCCGCTCGGTGACCCAGTAACCCAAGGAGGATCCGCGCGTTATTGAATGGTCAAATTACCATATCGGTCCCCAAAATTTTACCCCGTTTCAACTTTTTTCTAGGGCTAATTCCGCTTCTGGTCCTTTGACTTTCAATTCTTTTTATTTTGCATCATTTTTCATGTTTTTTAAGCTTTTAATTCATGTTTTATTTCAATTCAGTCATTATATTTTATCATTTAAATTACAACATATTATTTCGGTTAATTTTGGTTTATTTCTTCTTGTTTTATGTTTGTTTCATTTTAGTCCTATAATGTATGCTATTTTTGCCATGTAATTTAATATTAATGCATTTTAGTCCTTAACATTTATTTTCATGATGTTGTATGTATATTAATCCATGCATTATTATTATTATTATTACTATTATGTGTATATAATATATTATACTAAATAGTTTATTTATATATTAATATCATTTATAAGATATGTATATATATATATGTTTTTTACCATGGTTCATACTTTTATGTATAACATTTTTATTTTTTTATATTTTTAGATATTGTATATATATAAGGTTTTATGTATTTGTAAAATAAAGTATAATACTTTGTTTAATTACCATATATATAAAAATAATAATAAATATTTATTTTTTTGTAATATATATAAAACTACTAACTTAATATATATATATATAGGTATATTTTTTGTAAATAATACATTGATATTTTACCTTAAATATTATATTTTAAGTATATATATAAAATAATAATAATAAATAGTTATTTTGTAAAAATAATATATATAAACTACTAACTTTATATATAGAGAGAAATGTTTTTGATAAATATAAATACTAAATATATTTTATCATAAATATTATATTTTTAAGTATATATATATTTATATGCTACCATATAATTTTTGCATCATAATAGTAATTATAAGTGTTAAGAATTAAGGTAATATTCTTCTATTTAGGGAGCTCGAGAACTCGTGTCCCAGGCATAAAGGGATGTGACTTTCTCGATATCCCTAAATAAAAAAATATCCTTACCATTTTAGGATATAATATTTAAGAGAATTTTCTTTTATTTAGAAAATCGAGAAATCATTTCCCGGGAGTAAAGGGATGTGAACTTCTCGATTATTCTAAATAACGGAACGTTTCTTTAAATATTTAGAACATTTTCATGCATTTAAGAATCATATTTAAAATTTTATCCAAATTCACTTCCAACACTAAGACATTAAATAATCGGCTAGGTACCAATTTTGGGCGGTTTGGGGTGCTAATCCTTCCTCATCCGTAACCGACTCCCGAACCCAAATTTTTATCTCTGGTTTTATTTTGGTGTCCGGTCTACCCATTTTTAAATGATCGGTGGCGACTCCATGTTTTTAATTCAAAAACCGAGCAGGGGTTTTCCAAACTAAATTAAATAATCGAAAAAAAATTAAAAAGGAAAAGAGAGCGCCAGACGGATTTGGGTGATTACAACAGGTACATTCTCAAATCCATCCCCACACCCATTACCCAACTGGACATCCACCACCAACTCGTACCCGCCTACAAGCAACCACTAATATCGAATTATGTAAAAATAAACCATAGACTTTTGTAAAGAAAGAGTAAAACTTCGCATATTTTATTGATTGATCAAGTGTATATATATATATATATATATATATATAATACATTTACACCAATAAAAATTTAACTACAACTAACTAACTAACTAACTAACGATCGCTAACTTAACTAAAGCACATTTTCACCTGTATAAATTTTACTTAACTTCAGCTAACTAATTAACTATAGCTAACTTAACTAAAGTATATATACACCTATAAAATTCTACTTAACCACACATATTACAAATTTACAACCTGATTAATTCAAGCTCAATCATAAACAATAAATTCAAGTTCGATCATAAACCATCATTTTTCAAACTAAATTAATGGAGTTCAAAGTCTACAAACTTAAGGATTAACGTAAATTTTAAAACAAATCAATATCTTAGTACATAAAACACCATAATAAAAGGCACAATCAAAGTCTACAACAGTGGCAGATGTATAGAGCCTTGGAAGGGAGCAATTGCACCCCCATTTTAGGGGAAAATTTTTTAATCTAGTGTTAATTTAATCTTTAAAAAATTAATTTAGTGTATTGAAGAGAAAAAAATTGGAAATCTGCATACCCATTTGAGGAAAAAATTATTTTGGACTCCTATTCTTAAATTTCTAGATCCGCCACTGGTCTACAAACATAAATGGTCTAAAATTTATATGGTGGGTAGTTAGTGGGCGGGAGGATGAGGGACGGGCAGGTACGGTGCGAGCAAGGTCTCAAACCCATCACCTACCAACTACCCACGACATATATGACTTTTTACATCCACACCCGCCCACTACTCACAAAACTCATACCCATACCCCCAACTAGGGTGGGTACGGTGCAAAATCTACAAAACTGTACACGTCTGCCATCCCTATCTGGAGAGATGTAACCACTTTTAGATCATTTATAACTATTGTGACTATGTTGTAGAGATGGGTACCAAACAAGGCAACTTGTCAATCAGACCATCAAACTTTTAAATTGGTCCTATTTTGACTATCACCGTTAAAAAACTAACGGATGAGTGACGGAGGAGTGACATGGCAGTTAATAGAAATTTATAAAATTGCACATTGGGTCCTTGTTATTTGCATATTATATCCATTTGATCCTAATTTTAATTTAATTAGATAAAATTAATCAACCAATCATATGATGGCACGTGTCATCACTCGATTGGACGAATTTACTCTAATTTTTAATTTAATTTATTTAATAATTTTTCACCATCGAACCTGCAACCATCAAGAATAAACTGCACTCACTCTACTGCTAGGTCAAGCCTTTCAATTGTTTCAAATATACTAACTTTATTATTTAATGACATATTGTTCGAGTTGCGGGTTTCTCTGTTCTTCTTCCTTATTACCTCATCTCATAGCACAAATCCATCTCAAGGCTGCCTTCTTGAATTTTAAGTCGCTTGACTGCTACAATTGTTCCATCCTTGAGCTGTCCCTGGTACACAGAGCTACTTCCTCCTAGGCCTATTAGATTGGAATTGGAGAACTTGTTGGCTGCATTTTCCAGTTTAGAGTAGGCAAACTGGGAAATTGTTCCAAGCACAGTCCCCGTTTTGTTCCAACAAAGGAATGAAGCACGTTGAAAACATCCTGAAAATAGATGACATCATGCATTGCATGTCCAAACCAAGTTCAGAACGAAGAATTTCGTATGCAAGGTTCAAAAACAAGATAAATCAAAATGGCCGAGAGTTTGTAATTGAATCACAATTGAAAGAAAATTAAGTTTATCAAAGAAAGGTAAGTTATAACATATTAAAGCTTATATACCTGTAATAGGTTGGTGGTGATGGATTTGTGCAGTGAGATGAGGTAATAAGAAAGAAGAACAGGGAAACCCGCAACTCAAACACTATGCCATTAAATAAAAAAGTTAACATATTTAAAACAATTGAAAGGCTTGGCATAGCGGTAAAGTGAGTGTAGTTTATTCTTGATGGTTGCAGGTTCATTCCCAGCCTTGTCATTTGCTTAAAGTTTCATCCAATTAGGTGATACGTGTCTGATTGGGTGAAAAATTATTTTAAATAAATTAAATTAAAAATTGGAGTAAAATTTTCCAATTGAGTGGTGACACGTGTCGTCCTATGATTGGTTGATTAATTTTATTAAATTAAATTAAAATTAGGACCAAATTAATATAATAGGTAAATAACAGGGATCAAATGTGTAATTTTATAAATTTTTGTTAACTGCCAGATTACCCCTTCGTCACTCATCTGTTAATTTTTTACTGGCGGTGGTCAAAATAGGACCAATTTAAAAGTTTAATGGTCTGATTGACGAATTACTTAGTTCGGTAGTCAAAATAGGTCCGCCGCCATAGTTCGGTGGCCACCTAACTAATTTACCCTAATTATTAATTCTATTAAAACACTTAATTTAAACATTACTTATAAAGTTCTATTTTTCATTTACCGTTTATACACATATTTTTGTCATAAGTAATCATAAATATTTAGTCTTTAAATCCATTTTCGTTTGATGGAAATCAGGTACAAAATAGTAAATGAACTTGGAGTTGTGATGGCCGTGTAGTCCGTCCATAGTTGTAAGCCCAAATGAATTGGAACGGAGGCAGGCCTAGGGACTTAATCCAAATTTACTTTCTTTTCTATTTTTTTAATGGAAATGGAAGCCATATGGGCTTACGATAGAAACTATTATATTACACGACAAGGACATGAGAATTAGGTCTCTTTCAAAAATATTTTAGATAATTATATAAATAGTTTTATAAATCATCATAAACATGACAATTTATGTGTTCTGATTTTATCAAATCATCTGTCATTATATTTCTCTTGCGATTTAGGTTCGACCACAAATTAATACTATAATAGCCTCTTGGGAAATGTTGGCCTGGGCTTGTCTTGCCATGGTTTTTTTTTTTTTTTCATGGTTGATGCCCCCATGCTCCTATCCAATCTAATGCAACGAGTTATGGAGATGGCAACGATTTATATATTCGTAACTTCTTGTATCTATGTACACTTGCACATTATTATTTTTGATTTCAGACGCTGTTTGAACCCGAACCTTCTAAGGAGAATATTTTACCTTTTATTATTGGGATTTGGGATTACTCACTGAGTTCAGTTGCAATTATGTTTAAAAGTTAAATTTATTTATTATATCTTTTAAAACTCAATAGTTTTTTTATAGTAATTTATGACCATTGGATGAGTGGAACGAATGTATAAGATTAAATAATTAGAAAAATGATCAGATTTTTTAAGAAAAATATAGTAGTGTTTAATCTTATCTATTCACCTTCACTCAATCCAATGATCAAACTAAAGTAAACTAATTAAATTTTATATAGTATAAGTGAATCTTATATCTTAAATCTGAGTTTAATTTTTTTTTGAATACGAGTTTAAATTAATTAAATTACGTTGAATGTTGAGTAAGTCTAAACAAAAGTAATAAACGTGTTTCGAATGTTAACATCGCATCTGTTACTGTAGATATTAATTGGACTATCCGTTACCATCCTTGATGAGCTGTGAAGTGCCACACAACAACACAGCAAAGCACAGTGGCACGAAAGCTTTGGCATGACGGTTTTCAAGAGTCCTCCAAAAAACTCCTCTCCAACGTAATGTAAACAACTGAGGCTTCCGGCATGGCGCATAACTCATTTCCCAACAGCTTATTAGGGTCTGTTTGTTTTACTGAAAATTATTTCCGGAAAATGAATTCTGGAAAATGAATTACATTTTCTGGAAAACATACTACGGAAAGCATTTTCTTGTGTTTGGATGATGCTGTGTAATTCATTTTTCGCTGTTTGGTAAATTTTTCTAGAAATAATTTTTGAAATCTATTTTAATAAAACAAACGCATTACAAATTTTCTTGGTTTTTTATCTTTCATTTTTTGAAAAAAATTAAATTATACTATAATATTTTTTTAAGTACATCACCAATGTAATCGCACACAAACGTGCCACTCAAAATTGGTTCACTAGCCCAGACTCCCCAACCCTAAAGATCAACATGATGAAATGTCAATAAACAAAGCTTTAGAATACAACCAAAATTTAAAATTGTTACCTTATTCTCTGTTTTGAAGACTTCCAATTCACTTGTACTCCATTTTGTAAAACCCTATTTGGACATGCTCTATTGCAGCTACACATGTTATCAAATTCATAAATAAGGCAGCCCTCTTACATATGGTTTAGGGTTTATAGTCCAGGGTTTAGGGTTTAAGGTTTATAGTTTATGGTTCAGGGTTTAAGGTTTATAGTTTAGGGTTTAAGGTTTAAGGTTTAGAGTTTAAGGTCCGTGGACTAGGGTTCAAAGTTTAGGGTTTAGAGTTTGGTTTAGGGTTCATGGTTTATAGTTTAGAGTTTAAGGTTTACATTTTAGGGTTTAGGGTTCATGCCTTGAAGTGAAAAGTTGGGAATTTATTTTACAGAAAATCAAACTGTAAAACAATTTACATGAAATGCAAAGGAAAATATGTTGACCAGTAAAATGAATTACATTGACCAACCTATTTTATGTCAACCAAACACAGGAAAATGAGGAAAACGTTTTCCGTAAAATGAATTATATGAAACAAACGGACCCTTAGTGAAATGAACAATGAGGCAACACCATTTCATTCTAACCTATACATCTATGTCTATGTCAATGTCCATGTCATGGTGAATTAAACAGAGATATAATTCTAAAATCATAAGTACATCCATATTCAATGCATTAATTGATTAATTCGAATCATATTTTACAGAAATCAATATATGAGACGACTCTTTTAACCTACTTTTTGCCCCTTTACAACATCAAAATTCTAACTTTCGACTTTCACTTAAAGGACCTAACATTTCATCCTATTAGACCAACCTATAGTTGAAAGTCAATCGTCTCATTTATATTTATTTCATAGTATTTTTTATTTAGATTAACTTATCATTATAATATTTATTATTATGAGATCCTTAACTATTTCCCCATTTTGAAATTTGAATAGAATGGTAGAATTTAGACTTTGTTTGGCATGAGCATGGAAAAGAAGAATGATGAACAATAAGTTAATCAAATGGTTAAGATTTAAAGTAAGAAAGCGGTTACGAATATTAACTATTTGATTAACTAATTTTTAAACCTTCGTACCAAATAAATTCCTAAAATTATTTGCAAGTACGGGTAAAATTATGATACGTGTCTTATATATCTGGAGAAATGAGCGAGAGAAGTGACAGCCGCTGGTGATGCTGGACCATTTTTGTGGGTATATAATCTGTCGGATCAAATTCATTGGAAAGGCGTGTGGCAGGTTTTTGATCGGCATGGGCAAGTGGTGGATGTCTTTGTTCCAATGAAAAAAGCATGAGATGTTTCTCATTTTGGATTTGTTCGTATGGGAACAGAGATAAAGATGAGGTGGTCATAGAGCGATTGAATGGCAAGTGGATATATGGATCAAAGATTTTTGTCTCCCTCGCCCATGGGTTACACGACGATTATTACTGAAAGCGAAAAGAAAGAGTGGGGTTGAAGGGTGTAATAGAGTCGAAGATGCGAAATGAGGATAAAAGTTATGGCAAACGGATGATGACAATACAAGGAGTTATCGATGCCGATAAAGTCAAGGTTTTGGGCAGCTGTGCGATAGAATGGTGTGGGTTTCCAATTGGAATTGCAGTTTTAGCAAATGAATTAAATGAGGTTGGGATTGAGGGTTTTCCACTAAGGAGAATTGCGGGATCTAGAGAATTGTTGATGTTTACAAGCTTGGAGGATAGAAGACGAGTTCTTGACAATATGGCGATTGATAAATGGTTTTCAAATGTGCAAAATTGGGAGTCAGATCTTGATTCGGGGAATCGAAGAGCTTGGTAGCTATTAGTGGATTGTCAATGCACGTTTGGTCGCGTGGGACTTTCGACAATGTAGCGTCGCTTTAGGGCAGCATGATTAGATGTGATGATCTAAACCTCGAGCTGAACTCATTTGAAAGAAAGATTCTAATTGAAAATACGCAATTAGAGCAGATTGATGAAGTTATAGTAGTACAAATGCATGAAGCGACATATCGAATACATGTGGTGGAGATTGAACCATTGGTAGAGCAACAAGAATGTTCCAATTGCAAAAATAAATGTGTAATGACCCAGACTTTAGAATCTGAGAGTCGGGTTAACTTGAAACGTGGGCTTCGTGGTTGGACCTTGTTGCATAGGCCTTGATAGCCTTTTTGGGCTTGTTTTGTGGGTTTGTTCTTAGCCTAGGAAGATTTTAAGAAAGGTATTTTAGTAAAATCATAATTAAAGTCAAAGAGGGCTGGTTGCCTCTTTAATCTCTACAGAAAAAGCTTGGGAGATGATCTCACATTGTCTTCTTGTATCCAAGACCTTTTTTCCTATCCAAAACTCTAAGAAATGTGTGAATCTTTGGTTTTTAGAGTATGAATCCTGAATTTAAGATTGAGGGAAGGTTTTTCTACAACAAAGGTCTATTTATCAAGGTAAATATTGTTTGAAATGGTGGAAGAAGATGTTTAGAGGGGTTTGGAAGAGGAAGTACGAGAATGGATGCTTGAAGGCTTTTTCATTAGCTTTAATCCAAGGTTAGTACACTACTAACTCATATAGTTTCCTGGAAATCATAAAGATAGACTTTGTTATATGTTTATGGTATTTTGGTTGAGATTGAACCTTGGTTGCTCTTAATGGGAAATTGTGAAATTGATGTTAATAATGTTTAAAATTGATAATAATCCACCTAATAAACTCTCCATAACTTGTAAGGTCAATTTTAGGGTTTGTCTTGATGTTAGGGGTAAGTTTAGGGTGATTTCTGAGCTCTAGAATTTTAGTTCTGGGCTCGCATACCGGTACAAATAGTCGCGTACCAATACCCGTTTGTAAAAAATAGCTCTTTTTAGACGAAACATAAGGGGCGTATCGGTACGGCTTCTCACGTATCGGTACCTCTTTTCATTTCAAATTTTAGTGGCTAGATCGTGCACCGGTATGCCAAGAGGTGTATCAGTACCAGTTGGGTTTCGGTACGCAAGATATGCATACCGGTACAGGGTTTTGGCATGTGTTATGGGCATACTGGTATGGCGTAGGGCTTAAGATCATCGGGCGATGTGGCAGCGTATCGGTACTCGAGGTAAGAGTACCGATACTCATGGGGGTATATCGATACCCAGGTAAGCGTATCGGTAAGCACTAAGCAATCTGACTAAGAAGTTTGAGTTTGCATTTGAGGGTTCTATAATGCGAGATAAAGGGCTTAATGGGTCTTTTAAGGTATAAAATGAATCGTAAAACTGAGAAACTAAGATTGAAACCCCTCATGTAACATGATCGAATAATAACTTGGTAAAATGTAGGGTAAATTGCTTGTGATAGTAACCCATCCCTTGTTGTATGCTGAAAGGGCGCCTATATAGTTGGTTCGCCTTGAATAATAAGATAAATTAATGAAAGTGGCTAATGTGCACATTCATAACATATTAATAAATAGATAAGATTAATGGAGTGGCATAATAATTGATAGAAACCATAAGGTGATGGTAAATGTGTTAGAGCTGTGTGTGGTATGGCATTTGTGTCGATGTTGTGATCTGCGTAGAAGTAGGGTCCTTACTGTGTGCTAATTGGACACCTACTTAGTTGAGTCTTTGTTTGATGAGATCTAGATAACCAGTGAAAGAGTGTTGCAACACCATGATTAAATATTTTTGAATATATAAACCCGATGTTTAGTGAGACTGAAACTTATTCAAAGATGCTTGATGAGAGATTCTTATTATAGGTGTATGTATCCTGACACTTAGTGGTACCGGGCCTCACCCTAAAGAGTGTATGAATCTGATGCTTAGTGGAACCGGGCCTCACTTAGAATTTAGGATCCTGAGGCTTAGTGGGACCGTGCCTCACTCATATACTATGGTATATTGAGTATATGCTATGCTATATGATTTGGTGGCTAGAGGTAGCACCATACCTATATAATGTTATCTTGTCATGTTTTGAGTATGATTGGGCATTGTGGGCCATTTATGATGTTTTGCTATGTTGAGAGCATGTGTTTAGGCGACTAGTGGTAGCGCCATCGTTATCTTGCCATGATATTGTGTATGTGTAGCATTATTCTTATTTATGATTTGCATGAAGCATGGTTGAATGGTTGTGTATCCACTGAGCTTTGTTAGCTCCGCGTTCGGAATCGTTGTTTTTGTTTATAGGTTAGTAGGTTTTGCCCATTGCTTGGAGGAGCAACATCAGTGAAAGATTCTAGCGCATCGCCTCTTCAAAGAACAGTACATAGGTCTTTGGGCTATGTATTCATAGAAACCTATTGTACATTGTAACTTGAATTTATATTTCTAAAGTGATAAGAGTCAAATGTTATAATGAAATTTTAAAAATGAGCTCTATTGTACATGTTTCAAATATTATTTATACTTTATTGGATTGAACTATAATGGGTTTGAAATTGATTGTGGATTGGGCTAAACTAGGTTAAAATTTTTATTGTTGGGTTTTGGGCTTGAGGCCCAAATGTGACTTCTGGGTCGAGGGTGTTACATTTAGTGGCATTAGAGCCTAGGTTTAGCCGGTTCTAGGAAAACCCCGGGGTGATTAGGAATTGCGTATAGGTGTCTAGCAAATACAAATCCTTGTGTGTAAGTTGTACTCTTTCAAGACTAAAATCTAGATTGTGTGTCATGTGTGCGACATTGAGATAGTTTCAATCACAGTTTTGAGGGTCGTATTGATGGCTAAATTTTTAGAGGATGATTATGAGATCGAGTTTACCCCAGATGTTAAGCTTGGATCACGAAAGGAATCAAGAATTGAGAATGTGTCATATATTCTTTTCTCGAGAGATAATCGTGGTTTTGTGCCAAAAGCTACTTTGAAGCCTTGATTTTATAGTGAAAACCTCTAGTGGCAAGACTCTACGTGCTAGTAGACGACCATTATGATATGGATTAAAGAGGTCTTGCTTTCGATTGGTTCGTGATAGAGTGTTAGCCGAGGGTCATTTCATCTGTACTAAGAGATCCTTGATGGTAGGGTTCCATGTGATAGTGATATAGCACATCTGGCATATATGCATTTTCAGTTGATGTTGAGAGGTACTTGATGGTTATGAGATCCCAAGTACACCCTTAGTAAGCTGAATGCTCTGAGATCTCGAATAAAGTATGATTGTTAAAATTGGTTATAATAGTGCCTAAAAGGACATCGTAGGTATTGTGCAAGGCAATACTTGAGTAAGGCTTGATGATGTGTGTTTGATATATTCGGTTGAGTTGTCATCTTTAAGGAATTGATATGGTCTTGGCCATTGTTTGTTTGCTCGGAATCGAACTAGCTTGGGATGCCAAGTGTCGTGTTGGGAGCTTTAAGGTTCTGAGGGAACCAAACCCTTGGTAATGAGAAATAATGAACCACCACCCTCTTAATGCAGTTCAGGCTAGTTTGGCCGAATGGCACGGGACACGGCCATAAAAGTCGTGAAGAGAGTTATTTTATCAAATGGGGGCATCATTATTACAGACCAAAAGATATTGAATGGTCCAAGAAGAGGTGACCTAATCGAGCAGGCTAGTGGTTAAAGATACTCAGAGGATTCTATGGTAGATGTGAAGTAGTTCTAATGATAAACTCGATTGCGTTGTCTCCTTTCTTAAAAGCAAGGTGTACGAGCAGTAGGAGACCGTTGAATTGGGATCTCACCCCGCATTTCTAATATAGTATACTTCTTGGGTGTGTTCAAGAAGAGGTACGTCAATAAGGTTCGCTTGGGGTGAAATGAGAGGCCAGTTCTCGCATATGGTTTAGAGTGCCAAAATAGTGTTTAGGTATGAACAAGATTTTCTACGGTTAAGCCGTTACGCGTTAAAGTTAGTTGCTACTGAATAGTATAGGTGTTTGAGGGTTGTAGGGGCTTCTCGATTTCGACTCTAGTGGGGATTATTGATGGTTCACCATAGCGTCACTTCCTTCAGTTTATAAGCATTGTGTTTGACATCACCTTAGGGTATGCTGCTTGTTTGGGGGATTGTTATGAGTGTCGAACATCGAGTCACATGGTAAAGAACTGTCCAATTATGGATGAATGTACATCGTCTCAGTCTCTGAGGTTGAATCTTTCTTGGCGTAGTCAGGGTTCTTCGAGAGGTGGTGTTAGGCCATTATCAGAGTATTAGGTAGAGGTCATGCGAGACCCACCGTTAGAGTCATCACGCGAGCTTTTACTGGACAACTTGTTGATCAGGCCAAAAATAACAACTTTGCTACCGATGATATGCTAAGTGTTTATCCTATTTTAGTTCTTAGTTCTTTGATAGCGATTTGATTTCTTGTTTCTATCGTGGTGGTGCTTTTCATGGAGCGAATCCTGTAATAAGTTCCTCGAGGTTAATGTTGGTTTGGTAATTTGTTGGATTGGTAAATGTTGGTAGGTTAAAGTTCCAATGCAAGCGATGAGTATGAATTGGGAGTAACAATCCCTTTGGACTTGATAGACTTACCCTTGGTACGGGTTGGTCGTATGAGTATGATGCCTGCCTTTATTTCTAAGAAATAGTCCTGAAGTTAGCATTTAAATGAACCATATTATTGGCGATGTACGCGAAAAATCTTCACCTCTCCAGCTTGTGTGACATACTCCTGCGATGTTAGATTAAGGGAAGTCTTATTGGCTGCGAGACGTTCTTAGTGCGTATAGTAGACGCGAAAGTTGAGACTCTACTATTTTAGAGTGGTAAGTGTGTAAGAGGATGCTGGGATGCTCTTCGAGTAATGAGTGGGCTATCCTCTTAATCATGGATTAGAACCCATAATAGGGGATACGTTGAGTTCGGTATTAGTGTTCATCACTTTATGGCCTAACACCTATTGAACTTTTAGTGCGATGACTCTTTGGTAGAGGAGTGGATGCGGGTGATGTCGCCAAGAGGTCACCTTGGGACGTAGTTGTGTTGGTATAGTAGGATGTAGTGGTCTTGGTTGTTGTGGGCCGACGTAGAACGGTGAAAAATATTTTTTCGTTTCTTGGGTTGATGATCGTGTTAACGTTGAAAAGTTTTGAGTTTTTGTAAGAGCGTTCAGAAGTTGGGTTTAATGCGATTTTGTACTCTAAGGACAAGTTGTGAGATGGACTGGACTTCCGAGTGCATCAAAATAATATTAAGTTCGATGTTTTAAGGGTTGTTTTATCGGGTTTAAGGTGGATTGTTTTTGTGCATGGTAATTAGTGTGACAATTTTTAGAGTAACTGAGTAGAAATGTGTGCTTTTGGCTACGGTGGTGTGGAATTGGGTTCTCGTGTTGCAATAGATTTTGTTGGGAGAACTTTTTGGAAATCCTTGAGGGCTTGCCAAAGTTCAGTGCGGTTGTTAGTCAAAAATTAAAGGGTTGAGTTAAAAGAGAGTTTTCACTTTTTTGATGATAGTTTGGTGAGTTTTGGGTCTCTAGTGGGAGTTTATTAGCAGCAAAAATTTTCTTTCGAAATTGAAGTAGCCTGGTTAGTAAAATGCCTTGAGCGCGAATAACTTTTGTTTGTATTACAGCGAGTTCCCGTAAGTGAAGTGTTAAGCTTCATCTTAATTGATCAAGTCAAGAGAGGTTGTAATTTCAAGATAGCCTGACGGTAGAGCTCAATTGATAGAGTTCACTTGTTCTTGAACACATAGGCCATGGTGTTGTTAATAGATAGAGAAGTGCCTTACAGTTTACCTGGAAAAAGAGTCACGATATGGACACAAATGAGGTTTGAGTTCAAGAGTATAAAAGCGTAGGTGATGATAGAGAGGTTTGTTCACCGAGTTGAGACTCACCCAAAGTGAATTTAGCGGGTTGATGTTTGACAATGTTGTTGAAGTTATCCTTTATTGATCCGCTTCTAGGTTCGATGTGAGTGTTGTTTTGGATGTTGGGGGTGAATCATTGAGAATTCTGGTAGAGAGTCAAGATTTTGATGTTAAGAGTTTTGGCTAGAAATGTATTATGGAGAGACATAAGAGTCACGTAGGCGTATGTGGTCGATAGGATGGTTGGATCTTCAGCTATCACATCTCCTTCTCCTATTTAAATTTTGAGGACAAAATTTTCTTTAAGGAAGAGAGAGTTGTAATGACACAGATTTTGGAATTCGAGAGTCAGGTTAACCTGAAGCGTAGGCTTCGTGGTTGGGCCTTGTTGCATAGGCCTTGAGAGCCTTTTGGGGCTTATTTTGTGGGTTTGTTCTTGGGCTAGAAAGATTTTAAGAATGGTATTTTAATAAAATCATAATTGAAGACAAAGAGGGATGGTTGTCTCTTTAATTTATGTAGAAAAAGCTAGAGAGATGATCTCACATTATCCTATTGTCTTCTTCTTGTATCCAATACCCTTTTTCCCATCCAAAACTCTAAAAAATGAGTGAATCTTTGGTGTTTAGAGCGTGAATCCCGAATTTGAGATTGAAGGAAGTTTTTTCTATACCAAATGATCTATTTATCAAGGTAAATATTGTTTGAAATGGTGGAAGAATATGTTTAGAGGGGTTTGGAAGAGGGAGAATGGGAATGGATGCTTGGAGGCTTCTTCATCAGCTTCAATCCAAGGTTAGTAAACTACTAACTCCTATAGTTTCTTGAAAATCATAAAGATACACTTTGTTGCATGTTTATGGTGTTTTGGTTGAGATTGAACCTTGGTTGCTCTTTAATGGCAAATTGTGAAATTGATGTTAATAAGGTTTAAAATTGATAGTAATCTACCTAATAAACTCCCCATAACTTGTAGGCCCAATTTTGGGGTTTGTCTAGATGTTTTAGATTAAGTTGGGGGTGATTTTTGATCTCTAGAAATTTAGTTCTAGGCTCGCATACCGATATGGGTAGTCGCGTACTGGTACCCCTTTGTCAGAAAAGGGCTCATCTTAGACGAAACATAAGAGGCATATCAGTACAGCTTCTCACGCATCAGTACCCCTACTGTATTTCAAATTCTAGTGGCTAAATCGTGTAATGGTATGCCAAGGGATGTATCGATACTGATTGGGTTTTGGTACGCAAGATATGCGTATCGGTACTGGGTTTTGGTGCGTATTGTGGGCGTACTAGTACTGCGTAGGGCTTAAGATTATCAGGCAACATGGCAGCGTACCGGTACTCGAGGTAGGAGTACCGGTACTCATGAGGGCGTACCAATACCCATATAAGCATATCGATATGCACTAGGCAATCTGCCCAAGAAGTTTGAGTTTACGTTCGGGGATTCTATAATGCGAGATAAAGGGCCTAATGAGTATCCTAAGGTATAAAATGAATCGTAAAACTAAGAAACTGAGATTTAAACCCCTTATGTGACATGATTAAATAATAACTTGGTAAAATGAAGGGTAAATTGCTTGTGATAGTAACCCATAGAGATCTTTGGTGGATCAAATGATGCTACGTGAAAATTAGGGCCCTTGCTGTGTGCTGAAGGGGTGCCTATATAGTTGGTTCGCCTCAAATAATAAGATAAACTAATAAAAGTGGCTAATGTGCACCTTCATAACATATTAATAAATAGATAAGTTTAATGGGGTGGCAGAATAATTGATAGAAACCATAAGGTGATGGTAAATGTGTTAGAGCTATGTGCGGTATGGCATTTGTGTCGATGTTGTATGTTGCTTGAAAGTAGGGTCCTTATTGTGTGCTGATGGGACACTTACTTAGTCGAGTCTTTGTTTGATGGGATCCAGATACCCAGTGAGAGAGTGTTGCAACACCATGATTAAATATTTTTGAATGTATGAACCCGATGCTTAGTAGGATCGGGACTCATTCGAAGATGCTTGATGAGAGATTTCGAGCATGGGTGTATGTATCCCGACACTTAGTGGTACCAGGCCTCATCTTAAAGAGTGTATAAACCCGATGCTTAGTGGAACCGGGCCATACTCAGAGTGTAGAATCTTGAGGCTTAGTGGGACTAGGCCTCACTCTTATATTATGGTATATTGAGTATATGCTATGCAAATGTGCAAGTATACACGTCGCAAGTAATAAAGTGATATGAGTATCGAGTATCGTCTCCACAGGGATTGGTTTGGGCCACTTTTCTTAAGTTACTGCACTGTGAAAATAAAAACACAATTGATAATATAGGTTTTAATTAACGAGAAAAGTAAAAGCAATAAACTAAAAGAATAGATGAAAGAAAAGAGAGAATATGCCAGGTTATCGTGAGTTGAGGTGTGATAGCCGATTGGATCGTCTTGGTAAAAGAGTGCAAGGGCAACTCAGTTGCCGTGGCAACTTGCACAGCGGGGTTGCCTTGGCAACTAATCGATGGTTGCCTGGGCAACTAGCTGGGCAACTACTTGGGCGTCTGGGCAGCAACTTCAAGGTTCGGCGAAGCGTTCTTCAATGGTTTCTTCTTATCCCTAAGTCGAAACTCTAGCTACTTGTGCATGCCTTGATAATACATCCCTGCGTGAATCAAGGGTGAACAACAACCAATCTTGTGCTCCTCTTAGCCGTTGAAATCCTTAACTGATTCCTAAGCTAGATTAATCTTCACCATCAATAGATTGAATAAAGACCATACTCATTCGTTTATTGAATCTAACTCTCCCGATATTAGATAAATAGATGAAGTTACGAGATCCTCTCCCAATTCACTCGCAAACAAGAATAAGAACCAAGAATGAGTAAACCTTGAATTGAAAGTGCAAACTCTTATTACCTAAACAAAATCCAATTATTTCTCACAACAACAAAACACAATAACCCCAACCAATCAAGTTAGTTCATGGTTGGGTTCAAAAGATATACAAAGAATAATCCCCAAACCATGAATCTAATGGAAGCAAAGAAGAAGAAGAAATCGAACTCTCTCCCTCCTTGTTATCTTGTCGAAATATCTTCCTTCTTGCCCTTTGGAGTTGTCAAAAATCCTCTCCTCTTGGTCTCTATGGAATTATCGAAATCTCCTTCTTATTTATAGGGCTAGGCCAAAGTCCTTCTTTGAGGAGGAGTTTAAGTTGGAATTAAATTATCTTTAAAGAATATAATTCTTTATTATATTTGTATTCCTACTAGAACTTCTCCTATCTTCTTGGAATTTAATTCTTCTTTAATCTCTGCATGGAAATCAAATTCCTTTGGGTTTGGGCTTTGCTCCACGTCATCTTGGGCTTGTATAGTCATCAATTTCGACTACCATATCACCTTTGCTCTTGTCGACAATTGCCATGGCAACTGGCTCGGCGTCTCCTTCATGCATTGCCCTGGCAACTAGCTCGGTGTCTCTTTCATCCATTGCCCTAGCAACTAGCTCGGCATCTCCTTTGACAAATGATCCTGCACATACACACAAAACACACCAAAGCAGCATCTTTTCCCACAAAAACTACCAAGTTATGTAATCAAGCTTAACGATGGAAGGAAACATGGATTAATGCATGAATGACTAATTATGCAACTAATATGAGCTTAAGTCTAACAATAATATGAGTAAAAAGGGTAATAAAAATAGTACTTTTGAACACTTATCACGCCCCCAAACTCGAACTATTGCTTGTCCTCAAGCAATGCAAACTAACAATTACCTGCCAAGACTTTAATCGTCAAAGACATGCTTCAAACTTGAATTCAAACCTCGGAACCGTGTTACAAAGTATGATCACCTTTTAATTTTTCGGATAGCACAAAAATTACCCAGAACAAAACTATAATGCTCGTGGCAATGTGTGTGCGTAGTTGTGTACAAGTTGATTTTCAAGATTCTATGTGAACAATAGGCTTTTATCAATTTAATTATCGGGGCATTATTTTTATTTTCACTAGAGCCAATTTTGGGCACCTCTAGCAAAGTAAGCAATTTCTCATTTTATTTTAGTCGACTAGAGCCAATTTCGGGCACCTCTAGCGATTCTTTAATGTGCATTAACTGCTAGAGCCAGTTTCGGGCACCTCTAGCAAGAAAGAGCAATTACTACTAGAGCCAGTTTTGGGCACCTCTAGCAAGAAATTAACTTTTAATTTTCAATTTTAAATTTACCCTAATTTTAAGCAACCTAAGTTCACTAAGTTTCTTTCAATCAACAAGCCACAACCGTGTAAAAAAAATTCAGCATCATAGTAAAATTCTAAGTTCTTTTCATGTAATCCTAAAATTAAAGGTTCTTTCAATTAAGTGCAGTGGCAAAAATTCATCATTGGATATTCAACAAGTCTTAAGCAATTAAATCAAATTAAAGGCATGGCAAGTAACATATGCAACCTATATGTGATTGCTAAAGATGAATGCAACTAAACATGAAACTAACTAGAAACCAACACCCCCCAAACTCGAGAGAAGCATTGTCCTCAATGCACGTAAAAGTGAAACAAAATTTAAAAGAAACTAAATGAAATGAGTTAGTCAGAGAGGTCGTCACCTCGAGTGATGAGTTTCCTTCGTGCCGTTTGCTTGATTCCATTTTCGGTCAGTGGTTGAATGCTTGTGGTTGGTACCGCTTGAATAGCATTGCCTTGATTTGATCCATGTTTGCCGATGCAGGTTTACTTGCATGTGCATCAGTAGTTGCCGAAGCCATTGTTGTTGCCTGGGCATCGCCAGTTTCTGTTGTGGTTGCTGTGGCAAGTAGTCGACAGTAAATTTCCTTAGCATGGTGGTTTGAGTCTTGTTGTGGAAAAGAAAACCTGGAAACTAAAGATAATGAAGAAAAATAAAATATATCCTAAAAAAAGAGAAAAAAATAACCAAAAATAATAGAACAAAATAGTTCGAAAAATAAAAATAAAAAGAAAAATAAAATATCAAAATGAGAGCATGCTCATGCATCTCCTAAGGTGTCAACTTCTTTGTTACGTTCTACATGGGCACCATTGTAGTGCTTCAATCTCTGTCCATTAACTTTGAATTCATGTTCGTCGGTAATGGACTTGATTATCACGGTACTATGGGAGAATGGTTTGACAACTTTGAATGGTCCCGATCGTCTTGATTTTAGCTTTCCCAAGAAAAGTATTAGCCGAGAATTGAATAAGAGAACTAGTTGCCCTGGCATGAATTGCTGTGGCAATAGTTTCTTGTCGTGCCATCGCTTTGTTTTCTCCTTGTAGATTCGTGCATTGTTATAGGCGAGTGCACGAAATTCTTCTATCTCATTGAGTTCCATCAAACGCTTTTGTCCGCCACTTTCCCAATTGAGGACTAAATCGGTTTCTTCACATCTTGCCAACACATTCTCTAAATTGTCGAGGCAACTGTTGAAGTCACTACCAAAAACGGAAAAATCATCCATGAAGATCTCAAGGAAGTCTTCGACCATATCTGAAAAGAGTGCCAACATGCATCTTCTAATGTTAGTGCATATATGAGAAAACTTGAGGATGGTCGTTTTTTATACTTCTTATAGTCCATTCGAACCCTCCATCGGGTGACAATATTGCCCAAAAAGAGTTTGGCCAATGTGCTTGCCACTACTCCCTTTTGCGTTACCATGGTGGAGGTGTTTTTCTTCTTTGTTCGCTTGTAGTCCAAGTATACTCTCCACCTTGCTACTATTCCTGAAGACACAAATATATTAATAGGAAAAATTATATCCATTCTCAACCATTCAATTACCTCATTCTTGTCGACTTCTATCATGGTTGGATGTAGCCTTTGTTGTCGTGGCAATTGCTGCTCAAGCCAATTGCCGTGGCAATCATTTGTCAAATTTTGCTTTAAGTCAAGGGAAGAATCAATTTTCTGAAGAGCTTTATGAATCCAAACACCTTTTTCTTTTGGCCTCTCAAACATCTCCATCAGTAGAGATTTTCGTGGCTTCAAATCTACCAACCTCGGTTCCTCAAGACATACATGCAATGGACGAGGTGAGTTTTTAAAGAATTCAAAAGGTTCAACTATTACCTGCTCATATTCTATTGGCAAAGTATTATCATCTCGTTGATCTTGCATGTGGTCATGTAATTGCCGTGGCAATTGTAGATGAGAGCAATCTACACATTCCTGCTTCAACATCAACGTTATAACTTTTTGGGCATCAAGTTCCTCAGAATTTGCTGTAGTATTGTTGTTCTCAGCTTCACTGAGTGTTGTCGCGGCATTGCTCTGTTCAGGCTCCTCAATCATTGCCGAGGCAATTTGTTGTTCAGGCTCATCATGTGTTGGGCAGTCTCTTTCATTGGCATCCTCTTGACTTTGAGGTTCTAGTTGTTCCCCACACATCGGAGAGCTTTCTTTGCATTGCTCCTTATCCTCTTGCCTTGGGATGTCAGTATCCCTAGGAGTGAATTGTTGGTGCATGTTATCCATGACATATGTGGATCTCCTCAATTGATCTTCTGAATCCCCTAAGGTTGCATCCCACTGAGTTATCCTCGTATACATAGATTTTGATAGCTCTCGAATCTCTTCAATTGATCCATCAAGTCTAGCCAAGGAAGCTAGTAACGTTTCCTCCAAGGAATTGGAATGCTCTTGAAAAGGACTACATTGCCATGGCATATATGTTGCTGCGGCAAAATTGTTATGGTAAAAAAAATTTTGAGCTTTTTGAACATACCATTAAGAATTTTGCTGCTGGTTCCCTCTATGGTCCTCCATATAGTTATATGTACTGAAAATGTGAGGGCAATTTTCAAACACATGATCTTCTCCACACATAGCACAAGATTTTTCCACGGTATAAGTTCTTTGGGCTTTTCTCGGTTGGTATAGGTAATCATCAAAGGGTGCAAGAAAATCTTGATTGGATTGATTCATATCTTCCAACATCATCTCTCGAATAGATTGGCTTTTATTTCCCGACATGTTGATGTCCCTTAACTTAGAAGCACCTTTTTTTTTTTTTGATAAAACAAACAAAAAGAAAAGTTAGTAAAACTAAGAGAAAAAAATGCAATAACAAAAACAACTAACACCAATTGCCAATCCCCGGCAACGGCGCCAAAAACTTGTTGCGTGTAATAAGTGCTACGCAAATGTGCAAGTATACACGTCGCAAGTAATAAAGTGATATGAGTATCGAGTATCGTCTCCACAGGGATTGGTTTGGGCCACTTTGCTTAAGTTATCTGACCGTGAAAAATAAAAACACAATTGATAATAGAGGTTTTAATTAACGAGAAAAGTAAAAGCAATAAACTAAAAGAATAGATGAAAGAAAAGAGAGAATAGGCCAGGTTATCGTGAGTTGAGGTGTGATAGCCGATTGGATCGTCTTGGTAAAAGAGTGCAAGGGAAACTCAGTTGCCGTGGCAACTTGCACAGCGGGGTTGCCTTGGCAACTAATCGATGGTTGTCTGGGCAACTAGCTGGGCAACTACTTGGGAGTCTGGGTAGCAACTTCAAGGTTCGACGAAGCGTTCTTCAATGGTTTCTTCTTATCCCTAAGTCGAAACTCTAGCTACTTGTGCATGTCTTGATAATACATCCCTGCGTGAATCAAGGGTGAACAACAACCAATCTTGCGCTCCTCTTAGCCGTTGAAATCCTTAACTTATTCCTAAGCTGGATTAATCTTCACCATCAATAGATTGAATAAAGACCATACTCATTCGTTTCTTGAATCTAACTCTCCCGATATTAGATAAATAGATGAAGTTACGAGATCCTCTCCCAATTCACTCGCAGACAAGAATAAGAACCAAGAATGAGTAAACCTTGAATTGAAAGTGCAAACTCTTATTACCTAAACAAAATCCAATTGTTTCTCACAACAACAAAACACAATAACCCCAACCAATCAAGTTAGTTCATGGTTGGGTTCAAAAGATATACAAAGAATAATCCCCAAACCATGAATCTAATGGAAGCAAAGAAGAAGAAGAAATCGAACTCTCTCCCTCCTTGTTATCTTGTCGAAATCTCTTCCTTCTTGCCCTTTGGAGTTTTCGAAAATCCTCTCCTCTTGCTCTCTATGGAATTATCGAAATCTCCTTCTTATTTATAGGGCTAGGCCAAATTCCTTCTTTGAGGAGGAGTTTAAGTTGGAATTAAATTATCTTTAAAGAATATAATTCTTTATTATATTTTTATTCCTACTAGAACTTCTCCTATCTTCTTGGAATTTAATTCTTCTTTAATCTCTGCATAGAAATCAAATTCCTTTGGGTTTGGGCTTTGCTCCACGTCATCTTGGGCTTGTATAGTCATCAATTTCGACTACCATATCACCTTTGCTCTTGTCGACAATTGCCATGGCAACTGGCTCGGCGTCTCCTTCATGCATTGCCCTGGCAACTAGCTCGGCGTCTCCTTCATGCATTGCCCTAGCAACTAGCTCGGCATCTCCTTTGGCAAATGATCCTGCACATACACACAAAATACACCAAAGCAACATCTTTTCCCACAAAAAAAACCAAGTTATGTATTCAAGCTTAACGATGGAAGGAAACATGGATTAATGCATGAATGACTAATTATGCAACTAATATGAGCTTAAGTCTAACAATAATATGAGTAAAAAGGGTAATAAAAATAGTACTTTTGAACTCTTATCAATATGCTATGCTATATGATTTGGCGGCTAGAGGTAGTGCCATACTTATATGAAGTTATCTTTCCATATTTTGAATATGATTGGGCCTTGTGGGCCATTATGATGTTTTGCTATGTTGAGAGCATGTGTTTAGGCGACTAGTGGTAGCGCTATCATTATCTTGCCATGATATCGTGTATGTGTAACATTGTTCTTATTTATGATTTGCATGAAGCATGGTTGAGTGGTTGTGTATCCACTGAGGTTTGTTAGCTCAATGTTCGAAATCGTTGTTTTTGTTCACATGTTAGTAGGCTTTGCCTATTGCTTGGAGGAGAACTATCAGTGAAGAATTCCAGCGCATCGCCTCTCTAAAGTCTAGTCTTAGGTCTTTGGGCTATGTATTAGTAGGAACCTATTGTACATTGTAACTTGAATTTATATTTCTAAAACGATAAGAGTCAAATATTTTATAATAAAATTTTAAAAATAAACTACATTGTACATGTTTCAAATATTATTTATACTTTATTGGAATGAACTATAATGGGTTTGAAAGTGATTGTGGATTGGGCTAAACCAGATTAAAATTTTATGGTTGGGTTTTTGGCTTAAGGCCCAAATGTAACCTCCGAGTCGAGGGTGTTACTGAATGTATCTCTGCTGATGAGAGTGGGGATCATAAGTCGAAACTGGAAAAAGGCAGTAAAAATATGTATTTTTGTGATTTTAGTGCGCACCGAGATATAGTAGAAGGTGATAGAGAGGTAGCAGGTGATCACAGTAATCCTCGGTGTGTTGGTGAAGAGGAAAGAAATATTGAGAGAAGTATTATGCCGTACTGGCGAAAAAATTAATTATAAAATGACCATGATCAATAAGGAAAACCTGTGGTTGATAGGCCGATGTGCTCAGAAAATCGTACTATAGATGAAGAGGTTGGATTTGTGTCAAGGATTAAGCCTAATATATGTGGGGATAGACAATGGGATGATGCTAAATGAAATGGCATTAGTTGACTGTCCAGTGCAATGTGCCTTCGAGGATTTAGAGGCTGGTATAAGTAGGCCAATTGACGCGAGGTTTGATGTGCATGTGGATATCATAGAAGTTCTTCATTTTGAAGACTCTAATTAGGAGGAACGTGAAAAACAAGAATTACAAACAAGTAAAAAATGAAAAATGAGTTCTAAGAAGAAGACAATTAACGGTGGTGATCAGGTAAATGTTTCGGCAACTGATTCAGTTTTGTTGCAGCATCGAGAAGCTATCCTAAGGGAGGCACGCGAAACTGTCCATCTTGGTCGATTAAGTGGGTCAAAAACTATTGAAAATAAGGCTAAAATTATGAAGGATTGTAAAACTCATAGAGGAACGGGAAAGTGGGTGCTAGAAAGCGTGATGCGTGTGTTGTCGTAGAACACAAGGGGTTAGGTTCATCGACAAAAAGGAAATTGGTCCAGAAGATGCTACGACAGCATAGTTGTGAGATGGTTCTCCTCCAAGAGTAAAAAATTGAGGAGGTAGGTATTCATTTTGTTTGTAAGATTTGGCCATCTGATAACTTTGATTATGTTTTCTCGCCTTCAGTGGGTCGATCGGGGGATTGATAATTATTTATGAAGTTTTGAGATTTTTTCTTGAGTCTAAAGTTATAGTGAGAAATTATGTGATGGTGTGGGGTGTGTGGATTGATGTGGAATGGTCTTGTGGTGTGATCAATATCTTCGCTCCATGCGTTCTTAAAAAACATATGAGTTTGTGGGGGATAATTCAGAGGGTTGTCATTTTGCAAGACGTGTTGTGGTGCATCACAGGAGACTTCAACATGGTGTGATCTGCTGATGAACGTATGGGCTATGTTGGTGCACCGCAGGATGTGCTATTACATGGTAAAATGTTTACATGGTATGTTTCAGGAATAAGTGTAGCCGACTGGATCTCTTTCTTGTTTTCTTGTGTGTGGGTTGAGCAATTTGCCCAGCTACACTAAGTTATGTTGCCATGAGGCTTGTCGGATTACACTCATTTGCTCTTAACGAATGGTGAGAGAGATTGGGGGCCTCGTCTGTTTCGTTTCTTGAGCTGCTGGCTTGATCGAAAAGATTATGTAGAATCAATGGCAAGTGAATGGAAGAGATTATAGGGGTGAATAAGTTGGCAGTGTGGGGCTTAACTTATTGACGAAATTGCGGGTGATGCGTTCGTTTCTAAAGGTGAGGAATAAATCTGTGTTTGGAAGTGTTGATTATCATATAGAGGCTAGATCTTTATGGTGCAATGGTCTATCGATCGTAATTGAGTCTGATCCTCGTGTAGCTGTGGCATGGGTATTGCACACTTCGAAACAATCATGGCGTTTGTGGTAGTGGTTTAGTCAAATTGGTATGTCGCTTATTACCATGTGTGTGTGTTTTAATTTGATCTTTCGAGAGGCAAATGAGATGGCAGATGCGTTGGTGAAGGGGTGTCTCGATCAACTTGGTTTCATATGCCTCGGTGATTGAGGGTTATACTTGGTCATGATGCAGGTTCTTTGAGGACATGATGGTGCTGTGCGGGAGGTTTCTTGGCTGTGTGGGATTCACCTTAGTTGTTGGTTTGGTGCGATTGGATTGTTTTAGATTCACTGTGCGATTTGTCTTGGTTGTTTGAGTAGGTTGTTATGGGTTTGTACTTTGTTCGTGCAATCACCGTTTTATCTTGTATCATCGTTGGTACTCTTTTCCTCCATTTAGGTGTAAAGAGATTTTTAAGGAGGACTTCTATAATAAAGTTGTATGATTTTTATCCTTCAATAAAACTATACTATTGATAAAAAATGATACGCGTCTTATAGTAAATTTAAGAATTGAAATGTAAAAGAATGATAAATTTGTTACAATTTTAACCTTATTTTTGAAAATTTTCTATGTGTACTAATTTGGTTAGATTACTATAATCTTTTTTATTTTTAAATTTTTATAAAATCTTCTCAAAAATAGAGTTTTATGAATTTTTTATTTAATCAATAAACTAATTATTCAATCAATTGAACTGGAATTAATTAAATAAGAATGGAAGATAATATCAATTTGACCACTAATCATATTGATGTAACATTGATGATATCTTAAATTGTGATTATCTAATTAAATTATCCAATCGCATGTTTGATTTGATGGAATGAATATTTGATTGCTTAAATGCAATTTCTATTTGCTATTTGTCACAGGGCTGGACTTCTAAACTAGCCCACTATGCGGCCTTAGTCGAGTCCTTAAGACAAGCGACTAAGTAAGTATGAATCCTCACTTTGGAAGATCAAACTTCTAAGGCACCGAAGAACGCAAGATCGTTCTTAGCGGAAGCAAACTATGAGAGCGACTACGAAAAACTCTAAAAGAATGCGAAAAACAAAAGAAAGAACAACTAAGAGAATTTAGAGAGAATGCGCTCTCTATTACTCAAGAATAGATGAAAAGATGGATGATTACAACTGAGGTGGGGAGACCTCTATTTATAGTTGAGTCCCCCTAAATCCGACGGTCTATACATATTTACATCAAAGGCCTAGATACAACTCTACCAACCACAATGCATAATGCCAAGAATATTCCTTAGCTATCTATGGAAAGAATCTCATATGTTCACATGGAGTGTTCACATAGGTATGGATGGATAAGCCTCATTGGATCTTCCCACAGATCGGGCCAGTCTGGTGGTCTCTTCAAGCCCAAAGTGTGCATTTTAACCTCTTTCGCAGCTCATTGCACCAATGACTCAGGCCTTGACTCGCGGCCCGTGACATTCTCCCTCACCAAACTTGGTGACGCCCTCTTCGCCACTCCAAAATGAAGTCAAAAATAATCTTGGGACCTCCTTGGCACCTCGGCTTTCTTCCAACTCAGAATTGGGCTTGGTTGTCCCCCCATAAGGACCGTTCATCCCATAAAGAGCACATGACTCGTGCTGGGTCGTCCACACATATGGACCTCTCGCTTCGGTTGCCACCGCCATATAACATCACTCGTCGAACCACCTCGCACATCTAGACCGTAGGAACTCCTTCCTACCAGTTTTGACTTGTCTCCACTTGGATCCTCTTGATCCTCGAACAAAGGTTTGGATGCCGCCTTTGAGCTTTCACCATCTGATGGGTTAGGTTTTCTGCTACCTATACCCAACAAACCGGACAAATCAAAACCAAAAACACAAAGATTGTGCTCGAGTTGTACCTTCTTCGGAATGAACTTCCTCGCATTCACTCTAAAATGCATCAGCCTTTTTTCTCCATTGAAGTCTGACGCCCCATTTCGCATTGACATTTCTTTCTCCACGAAGTTTAACGCACCTTCCACCTTACCCAATGGTGGCTCTTCATATAACGAATCAAGCTTCGAAGCCCCACACTCTTCGGGCTTGTCTTGTACCTTGGACTGCTTGACTCTATGTGAGCAACCACGCCAATGATGTGGCTCCTTGCAATGAAAACACTTCCATTGCACTTTATTCCCCCTCGACTTGACTCTGTTGGGGCAATCGAGCCAACTGTGTAGCCCATCGCAACGAAAACACTTTCGCTGCACCTCCGGCTTGACTGTTGTGGACGAAACAATCAAGTCAGCTCTAGCTAGGGCTCAGCATGGTTAACCACAAAACTGAAAATCGATCTGAACCGAAGCGTTTGAACGGTTTATGGTTCATAAGTTTACGAACCGTGGTTAACCGAATTTGATTTTTTATTTAATTTATAGTTATTTTTATAGTGTAAAAATAAGTATTTTATACTTACATTACTATAGATGCATTTTTTAATTATTATTTTTTACTTAAAAAATTAAGTTTTTAATAAATATTTATGAAAAATACTTTAAAACTCAAAATTTTTAATGTTTAAAAGTCATCAAATAAAGCTATTTTGTCAAAATAAAATACAAAATTTCAAAAACTAATATTAATATGGAAAAACTGAAAACTGAGGTTAACCGAACTGAAAACTGATGGTTACTAAAATAGCCTACCGAACTAAAAAGGGTGAAGAATTACCTGTTTAAAATCTGGAATTCTAAATTTGGAGAAGAAAGATATCCAATCACGATTCCACGATGTCGATTCCTAAGCCGCAACGATAACGCTCCGACCTCTTCTTAGTTCACCAAGTTGAAACGAGCATATAAAACTCTCTAAACTATTTAGAGGGTTTTTCCAAAAAGCATTAATGACTGCTAGATCTCTCATGCCTTTATATAGCCTTTGAAAAATCCTAATTCAACTCATATTAGGATTTCAATATATATATATATATATTAATATATATAATCCTAATTTAACTTTAATTAGGATTTCAATATATATATATATATATATTAAATATATATAATCCCAATTCAACTTAATTAGGATTTTAATATATATATATATTGATTTAAATCGAATTATATTATTTATATATTAAAAGAGTCATAATTACAATAATTATTTTTTGTTAATATTATCTAGTAGTTAAATTATATATATCAAATATATATTAATTTAACTAAATTTGTGTACAACAAATTTGTACATATATAATTCATGTAATATATGCTCATTTCAACCGTGGGTGTGACCCTGTAGGTTCTTTGTAACGTTAGTAGTAAAAATTAGAGCATTTCTAATATTACAAACAATGAGTGACATCTAGCAATATGTCATTGTCACCTAATTTACAAGAAATCATGATTCGACATAACCTCTTCGTGATTAAATCTTTTTCATGTATTACATCCTTTTGTCCTTTATATCTAGTTTGGACACGAGTCGTGGAACAATCACACTTGTATAGCCTATCTAATATTTCTTGACATCTTGAGTAGACTATTATAAACGAATAATTGTGATATCTCATATCAACTTATTCGAGCATGGCCATGCATTTCTAGTCTCACTCAATCAAGTGGCCTACGATATTACTCCTATTATGTAGGAGGGACAAATCCTATCTTGTTCAACCATATCCCGCTACATAGATTGTGACATATCCAATATTAGTCTTTATAGTGTAGTCAGTTACGACACACGTTTGACTGTATCAAAATATGCCACTTACGATGTTGAAATAATGATGATCTCAAGTTTGAGGATTATACATGTAGTTATCACTATGAGCAATGTTGTGATTGTAACATAATAATCCAAGAAACATGCTCATAGTGGATCAGTCCAGTATGTCGTTCTCTAACATATACTTATGTATTGATTTTGACATCTCCATGTCAATGACAACACTTTGTCATTAATCAAATACAAATTAGTCTTAATGCATTATTGTTTTACATGCCCACAATAATACTCGACTAAGGACATTTAAGAATAACCATATTATTCTAAGGACTTTATTATAATTCAGTTTATTTATGCATGCAGAATAGTAACTGAAAATAATAACGACAATGCCTCTGTATTAATAAACAAGGTAAAACAAATGTCATTTATAATCATCTTATGATTGGTCTTTGGGCATACTCTAATAATCTCTCACTAGCACTAAAACCAATCACTCATGTATCTAATACCAAGTGACTTGGTGTGCTGATCATGCTTCTGCTGCGTTAGAGGCTTTGTTAGTGGACCAGTAATGTTATCATCTATTGGTACTCTAAATATTTCCATATCTCCTCAATCTATGATTTCTCGAATGAGATGGTAATGCCTAAGTATGTGTTTGGATCGTTGGTGAGATTTGGATTCTTTTGCTTGTGCTATGGCTCTGTTGTTATCACAACGTAGATCTATAGCATTCAATATGTTCGGCACAACCCCTAGTTTATATATAAACTTCTTGATCCAAACAGCCTCTTTTGCAGCATCGCTTACTGTAATATACTCGGCTTCTATTGTAGAATCAGCTATTGTATCTTACTTTAAACTTTTCCAGTTCACAGAGCCTTCATTAAGGCAAAACACAAAACTTGATTGCGATCGTGAATCATCCTTATCGGTTTGAAAGCTGGCATCAATATAACCTTTTATACTTAGTTCTTCATCACCTGCATATATAAGGAATGTATCTTTAGTTCTTCTTAAGTACATAAGGATATTTTTAACTGCGACCCAATAACCTTCACAGGGATATACTTGGTACCAACTTATTATACTTCAAGCGTATAATACATTTGGACGAATACATAGCATGACATACATGATAGATCCAATTGCTGAAGCATATAGAATCTTACATATGCACTATCTTTCTTGGGGTATTGAAGGACACATTTCCTTCGATAGTGAAATTCTATGTCTCATAGGTAAGAACCCCTTTTTGGATTCTTCTATACTGAAAGTTTTTAGTACTTTATCTATGTATGTATTTTGACTCAGTCTTAGGAGTCATCTCGATCTATCTATATAGATCTTGACTCCTAATATGTATGTTGCCTCACCCAAGTCTTTCATGGAAAAACATTTTTCTAACCAAGTTGTTACAGACTGTAAGCTAGGTATGTCATTACCTATTATCAGTATATCATCCACATACAATACCAAGAATATGACAGTGCTTCCACTAATTTTCTTGAAAACACATGGCTCATATTCATTTTTGATAAAACCAAACTCTTTGATTACATCGTTAAAATAAAGATTCCAACTTCGAGAAGCTTGCTTCAATCCATAAATGAACCTTTGTAGCTTGCATATTTTTCTGGCATCTTTTGGATCAACAAAACCTTCAGGTTGTGTCATGTACACATCCTCATCTAGTTTTCTATTAATGTAAATCCCTCGACCCGGCCTAGTGTAATCACTCATTTTTATCCGGTGTATAAGTATTGTGTTAATCTACTTTAGTTTATTAATTAATATATTATCATTGCATGTATACGTATTATATTATATGTTCATTACTATACGTATGACTAATGTGCACGTAAACCATGTGTGTATGAGTATATACGCATGTATGATTGTATTAATGTGTTACATATATTAACGTTTGCATGTATATATTAATATGTATAGATATATGCATACGTATGGATGTTTGCATGCGTATATTAATTTGTATGTACATATATTATATATGTGTGCGCATATGTTGCTATTATTACTACTGTTATTATTACTATTATTATTAATGATATTGGGCTGGAATTTAAAAAAGACAAAAAAATATATATTAAAACCTAAATTAGTCCAAGTCCAAATTACATGAAACCCATGATGTTTACATTGGGCCCAATCCGGCCCAAACCCTAACCCACATCCTAAAAACCCTAACCCACATCAGATAATGGAGCCCTAATGCCCCATTTTACTTTGCACAGCTGCACAAGGACCATTGGATCAGATCTGGATCCAACGGCCACGGTTGAAGCATAGAGACCCCTCGTCTGTCGCGTAAAGTCCACGCGCGGGCTGTTGGATCCTCCACTCGCGCGTGTGAGAGACGTGCAAGGCCAGCCATCTTCCCCAGGCCACGTGGCTTGATCCTAGACCGCTACATCATTTCCAAGGTCCCATCTCAGCCGTCTGATCATCGAGCAATCCTAATCGTTGGATTATATCTGATCCAACGGCTAGGAATGGTTCTGGCAGTGATAATCGTTTTATCTCCCAGGACGTCAGTCTACGTAGCCGAGCGGTCACCTCCCTCATGCCGCCGTACCAACCACCAAGCATGGCCGAGCATCACCAAAAACACAAAAGATGTTATGTCAGTACCAACAAAATCAAATCAAGTATTTTTCCTGTCTGACTTTCTACCAAAAAAGCACAGATCAGGGCAGAATATATGTAAACCATCAAAGTGTAATATCAGGAGTTTTTTCAGAAATACAAAAAAGAATTCCATCCTCTTGTTCTTTTTGAACACACAGAAAACACACAAAGTTATCCATTCATCTTTAGTGTTGCATGCATGTATATGCTCTAAAAATAACAAAAAGAAAATGAGTGAGTGATTTACCTTCGGTCGTCAGTTCCCCCACCGACAACAAGCCTAAATATGGTGAGCCGGTTAAGGAATAAGATGTTCTTTTGGTCTCGGTTTTAATATATATATATATATATATAGTTTTCGCTTCATATTTTCTTAGATCTAGGAAAAATGGGAGTCTTTTCTTTGAACCCAAGTTTGGATTCGAGTTTGGGTTGAAGCGAGGTTCATTTTGGTGGTTTTTTTTGGGTTCGCCGGCGCCAATTAGTGGCGGCCGACGGCGGTTGGCCGCCAGTTTCTGGGTTTATCAAAGATGGAGGGTTAGGTTTTTGAGAGAAAAAAATAAGGGCTGGGTGTTTTATGAAAGGGGGCTAAAAAATGGGAAATTTTGATTTTGGGCCGGATGAGGGGATTTTATAAGCGTCTTATTTTTTTTAAATGGTGAAATTGCGTCATAAATCCCTCAGTGTTTTCATTATTTTCATTTCTGTCTCGCCGCATGGGATATTCACAATCCCGGTCCTCTCTGGTTTGCCAAAGTTTTCAATTTAACCCCTAAATTACCCGAAATCCATTTTCAAATGGTGAAATTACCTCCCTAGTCCTTCCGTATTTTGAATATTTGCACTTTGGGCTTGCCCCTTGGTTAAATGACATGTTCAATCCTCCTAGGCTTTCTTTGTTTTGTAATTACATCCCTGATATTGCTTTTGTTTTTGTTTTATTTATCCATTTTGCTTCTATTTTTTTTCATTTCAGCCCTCTTGCAGTTTCGTTAATATCGTCAATATATCATGTTTAAATATATTTTTATTGCACATGCTTTTGTGATTATGTTTTTAGTATGTTTGCCTTGCCCATTGTGTGTTCTTATGTTTTTATTTCATGTTTTCAGGTTTTATAATCTCTATTTAGTTGATCGTATTTTACCTTTATATTTTCGTTTGTTAGCTCATATCTTACATGTTTGATCGGTGCTTGTCTAGTTTATGTGTAGATTGCATGTTTTAGCATGGGTTTTATGTTCACCTTTCTTTTTTGGTTATATGTTAGTGTGGTGTTTTTATCATATTTAAATATCATGTTAATTTGCGGATGTAAATTATGTTATATGATAGAAGTCAAGCTTTAAATTTTTTTATGTATTAGCATGTTGTTATGTTGGTTTAGCATTACATTTAACGCATGTCATATATTTATGTGATCAAGCATATTAGAATTAATTAGTTTAGCTTTGGAAATATGATCTTTTTGCATTTACATTTATATTTTTGTTTATTCATTATGGTATGTTATGTTATATTCAGGTTTCATATTATTTTTGTTTAAAAGTTTATAATTTTCTTTTTTTATATTTTTCATACCATGTTCATATGAATGTTTTTTATATATTATTTCACTAAGTTTGCATAATGGAATATATAATGTCAATGCGGTGCCCTTTTATCCGAGTGCAAACGGGGCCAGTATCAGGCGTAGTGATAGTGGTTGGGCGTTTGCTCTCGGATAATGGGGCCTTTAAAATTTACTCGCAATTATAACCAAATTTTAAATTAATCGTCATTTTAATCCGGAAAATCTAATATTAATAAAGCGGTAATTATTAAAGTACCAATTTTGGGCGGTGTGGGGGTGCTAATCTTTCCCCATCCGTAACCGACTCTCGAACCCAATAGTTTTAAAAATCTCTAGTTTTAAGGTGTCCTACCTACCTAAGTGGCCGGTGGTGACTGCAATTTCAAAACAAAATAAGGTTTTTCTAAAACCCCCACGGAATAAACATTTTTATATCCGAAAGACAACAAATACTTCGAAAATACATTTTTTAGCAAGGGGACATCGCTACAGATGGCGACTCCGCTGGGGACATTTTTTGTTTTTTAACAAAATAAAGAGAGTTAAGCTTTTTAAACAATTACCGCTTTATTAATGTTAGAAGTTTCAGATTAAAGTGACTATTAAATTAATATTCGGTTGTAAGTGCGCGTTTATTTTAACGCATTTAAAATATGGCATATAAACCCGTTTTTTAAGTGGGGGGAAACGATAATGCTTTCGTGGAGATATCGTTCTCCCATATGGGCCTAGCAAGTACCTTCGGGGCTCGAGTATCTTATGTTTTCGTAAGGATATCATTCCTTCGTACGGGCATAAGCGAATAGGTCCCCCTGAATTGAACCCGGTTGAAATGAGCCTATAATGGGTGATGATCGGGGGCCTTGCTACTCTTAGTAGGGGACAACAAGGACAATTCGGGTACCTCCTAGAACCAAGACTACATGTAGAGAGTACATAGAAACCCACCTCTTTAGAGCCATGCGGATAACCTTAGGTTTTAGACATGATAAATAGGGTTGCTTTGTGTGTTTATTCCATTTAATTCGTCCTTTTATTTATCTATTTATTAATTTTATCCGGTACTGACTTGTTTTCTTTTTTGCTTGCTTTGTTCATACATTATTGCATTTGCATTACATAAAGGTACTGGATCAAGTGGTTTACCCGATCATAAAGTCTTTCACCATGGAAAAAATGTATCCTAGGAAAGAAGAGCTTAACCTGTCAGTCAGGCATTGGTCAGAGGTCAATCAGAAGGCCCAAGGGGACAGTTTGCCGAGCGAGCGCATAGTAGCAGGGTACACCTACGCGAGTCTCCAACAGAACAACTTATGGGATCTTCAAAGCATCTGGGAAGGATGGGACCGAAGACTACAAGACATGTTCTGCGATAGTTATGGCGACATTGCACAACTGTTATACGTTCGGGTTAACCAGCCCCTGCTCCGAGCTATTTTTCAGTTCTAGAATCTTGCCTTTTGTTGCTTCACCTTCAATGAACATGACATGATGCCTACAGTAGAAGAATACACTACCTTACTTAATCAGAAGAACATTCAGGAAGATTGGATCTACGCGAAGCCTCCAAGGAATCAGAATTACACTTTGAAGCTCAAAACCTTTGCCGAAATGAGTGACGATTGGGTTAATGACCTGATTCAACTTCGAGGAGATAGTACAATCTTTGCATGGGAGAGTATTCGAGACATCATACCTGCACATCCAGACGAAGGGAAAAAGATAGACCTATTTGCCTTGGGAATATATGGTTTGGTGATCTTTCTGAGAGCTCTTGGGAACATTGATGTAGCCATTCTGGACCTGTTTGAGCGTATGAAACGGAGGGCAAACCCGGTACCAACGATCATAGCTGAGACCTTTATTTCTTTAAATGCCAGTCGAAAGTACGAAGAATGACGTTTTTGAGGATGTGCACAGCTGTTACAGGTATGGATTCAGAGCCACATGTGGAAGACACCGACGAGGGTCCTACCGGGGATATCCTTCCAAGGCTTTTCGCCCTTACGGGAGTACTTAGCAAAAGAGTGGCGAGAAAACTTGAAGACAAAGAGATGGTCCAGTTTCTTCATGAATATTCAAGATGAAGACATAGTCTGGAGAGTTTCGTGGCTCGGTAGAGTTAATTACTTCTTGTACAAGTGCGGTGATTACGACTGGTTGATGATGTTGGGGCTGCATGGCGGGATTACTTGTGTTCTGCTTCTGGTGTCTCGATAGTTCGGATTACGACAGTTTGTTCTCAATACCGCCTTATTGAACCAAAGTGAATTTCCTTTCAAAGGTGAGTTCAAAGAAAAAGTTTAGATTATCATTAGGGCCTGGGATCATTGTTACCGGATCAGAGTGGAATGAGACACCGAGCATATGACCACTCCGGACTACGATCTTTGGAGGCGTTTGAGGATTAATGATGAGATTCCAGGACCCGATCAGGGACCAGTTGTGTCACTTGAGGAGCTTACGAGGGTAATACCGTCTGAAGCTGATATTTTACGGAATGAACTCAAAGAAATTAAGAGGAAGATAGACACCCATCAGACTCAGCATGCGGGTGAGCTTTATAAAGTGAGCTTAGAGGTCGACGAGTGGGACGGGATCATTAAGAAATTGAATGCGGATTTGAGCGAGAAGAACGCTCTTTACCAGAAGGATACCCTCCTACTCCAAGCGAAAGTACAGAAGGCCAGCCGAAGTCAGTTCATAGCCGTGGAAAATGAAAGAATGAATGGTATCCGTTTGGTGGAAGAAGAACAAGAGATCGGCAAGCGAGCGATCGAGAAAGAGATAGAAAGCTGCAGGTTAGCTATCGAGGAGGAAAGACGGTCTTTCAAGGTGGCCATCGACCAATAATAGGAAAGAACTAGGTAGAAGATCAGTAAAGGAAAACAAGCAGTCAGCTACGAAAGAGAGAACACCGCCGCCTGGAAAAGAAGGTCTATGGGTAGCAGGAATAGATTGTTAGAGATGCAAAAATTGTATGATGACACCATCCAAAGCCTAAATCAGAGCCAAAGTCAGAATGTCGAGTTAGAAGGAAGGTTGGCAGAATTAGGACACTCATTTCAAACTTACCGTCAGAGGAATGGCTTCATCGAACTACAAGAAAGGGAGCGTGAAGTAGGCACGTTGCGAGCCCGGATTGAGTCGCTTGAAGCAACTGTTCAGGATTATAGGGAAAGAATCAGAGTATTCAAAGAGGCTGCAGTCGGAGGAGACAATTATTGGCAAAGAAGACTGCGTGATGCTGCCCGGATGGTGCAGGATAGGGACCAATATTATACGAACCTAATGGTGGACATACAGCGAGTCGCAAGGCATGTGAGTGACTTAGCTGCCGAAGCCGAAGCACTCCGACCTTTCGTAGCTGTAGGCATGGAAGAAGCACCCAGGTTCATCAAGCTGCTCAGGGCTATTGGAAAATTAGGGGATAGAGCTAGGGATTATCTGTAGGACTCCGTGTTGTAATTAGGACTCTTTTGTATTAGGAACCCTCCTTTTGTAATATGAACTCTATTGTAATCTATATCCTTTAATTCCTGTGGAAGTAGTTCAAAAGGGCGATTACCAGCGAAATGAGTACCTTTACTTGCATACATTCCTGCATTGCATCATGACTTTTGCATCATTATACATGTATTTATTTTCTTTGCAATCATATTAATATTGTAAATATTGTGGCAGTGTGAAAATAGAAGTTAAGCCGCAATCATTCATCATCCATACCTTACCCGACTGCAAAGCAAGCTCATGGAAGACAGGATAATCAGTCTAGAGAAATGACAGAGAGATCTGGAAGCAAGATTTGATGAGGCCCAGAGAAGCCTCAGTGACCAGATTGTTAAATCACAAGCATCGATAGTGTCTGACATAACTATGTTGTTGGCTAAAAGCCTCAGAAAAAGAGTCGAATAAGAAGTCGCTCAAGAGCCGGAAGGTACCCCAGCTCACAATAAGGTTCAACCGGCTACGCCAAATCCGGCCAGAAGGGTATATATCGACCCTATTGGGATGCCTGCTAATCTTTAGGTAGGGGCGCTTGAGAATCCACCCCTTGACACATAAACACTCTACGAGGAGGAGGTGCCAGACCTGAACTTGGTCGAAAGGATCAGGATAGAGGTAGAGAAGAAATGGGAGGAGAGGTTTCGCCTCATGGAAGAAAAATTTAAAGCCCTAGAAACTATAGAAGAATCGGGAGACGATGCCAGTGACTTAAGTCTGGTATCCGACCTTGTCCTGCAACCAAAATTTAAAACACCAGAGTTCGATAAATACGATGGAACCACGTTTCCTTCCGCACACGTGACAATGTATTATCGGAAGATGGCGGCCTACCTCAAGGATGATAAACTATTAATTCACTGGTTCCAGGACAGCCTAACTGGGGCAGCGCTGCGGTGGTATACCCAGTTGAGCCGAATAAACATTAAAACCTGGAAAGATCTTTCAAGAGCATTCATCGAGCAATACAAGCACGTGACAGACATGCCGCTCAGCAGAATTATGTTAGGAAATATGGGGCAGAAGTCCAACGAAAGTCTGCGATAGTATGCTCAGAGGTGGCGGGAAGTGGCCGCCCAGATTCAGCCACCCCTCCCAGAACATGAAATTATGCCATTATTTGTTAATACTCTGAAGGGGACAATGTTTGATCGCCTCATTAATAACACGACACAGAGTTTTGCTGATTTAATTAGGACTGGGGAGTCCCTTGAATTGGCAATCAAGAGCGGTAGGATTGATAGCGGGGAAGGTTCTCGGAAGTACAACAAGAAGAATGATGTGAACACTGCCAGTACTTACACCGTCCCGAAGAATTTTACAGTCTCGCAGCTGCAGACGTCTATTGGAAAGCACAAAACTCAAACCAAAGAGAGGAGAGAACCCCGAGGAAGGAGAAAGAGAGGCAAACTTTTACTCCACTACCCGTTTCGTACTCTGAGCTTTACTCTCAGTTGTATGAAGTAGATCTGGTCCGTCCATACTACGTTACTCCGTTCAAACCGCCATTCCCATCCTGGTATAACATGAACGCCCATTGCGATTATCATGGTGGTGCCCCTGATCATCCCACTGAGAACTGCCTTGCTTTCAAGAAGCTTGTGCAGAACCTAATCGATTCTGGAATACTGAAGTTTGACGAACCAAGTGTAGCTGCTAACCCATTGCCTAATCACGGGAACATGGGAGTAAATGCTATTGAGGAGTGCTCTACTAGGAAAGTTAAGGAGAATGTGTCAGAAATCAAGTCACCTTTGCGGTGGATATTTCAGCAATTGTGCATGGCTCGCTTGATCGAAAGGGGCATGGTAGTAGCACATAAGGGATGTGGAGCGTACTGTGAATTCTATCAGGACGGAGGATACGACATCCAACAGTGCGGCGAGTTTAAGGGATTGGTGCAACAATTGATGAATGACAAGCAAATAGAGTTCTTCGAGGAGCCTACAGGAAGGAAGGGGTCAGACGTACATATGACTGATAGCCCCAACATTAAATACTGGAGAGACAGACATTTTGTCATCTTCTCCAGACCGGAGAGTGCAAGTTCCTCCCAAGCAGAAACTACTAAGGTGACTCCTAAGATCATCATCTCAGCACCATCCTCGTTCCCATTCAAGGATATACGGCAAACTCTCTGAAACTATGTTGTAAATGTGACCACACCAGAAAAGCCAGAATATGGTGAGATAAAAGAGCGGAAGGTTAAGCCTACACCGAAAGACGAGCAAGACAAGAGTGATATGAATGTCGGTGAGGTGGGCCACTTCACGAGGAGCGGCAGATGTTACTCCTCAGAGACCTTGAAGGCTGCTGAAGTTGCCAAAGATAAAGGAGAGGATACATCGGTTACCCTCGCGCAAATATTTGGTGAGGAACCACCCCCAAAGATAAATGAACCAGTAACCGAGGCCCAGGCCAAAGAATTTCTAAAATTCCTGAGACATAGCGAGTACAACGTAGTGGAACAACTACGAAAGCAACCGGCAAGGATTACGGTGCTAGAGTTGCTCTTGAGTTCAGAAAAACACCGTGAGGCACTCTTAAAAGTGCTAAATCAGACTTTTGTACCCTAGGACATTTCTGTATCAAAGTTGGACAGGATAGTGGGGCATATCACCGCCTATAACCATATAACATTCAGTGATGATGAGATCCCTGAAGGAGGAATGGGGTCCACCAAAGCTCTTAACATCACGACCCACTGCAAGGGGTATGTGTTACCGAGGGTATTGATTGGCAATAGGTTAGCACTGAACGTACTACCTATGATGACTCTGCAAAAGCTACCAATAGATAATTCTCACCTAAAGCCTTGTCATAACTCCGTGAGAGCCTTCGACGGCACGCAAAGAGGAACACTGGGAAAGATTGAGGTGCCTCTATTGATTGGGCTGACTGAGTACTTGGTCGACTTCGTGGTGATGGACATAAAACCATCCTACATCTGCTTATTAGGAAGGCCATGGATCCACTATGCAGGAGCCGTCCCATCATCACTGCACCAGAAATTAAAATTCCTGATCGAAGGCAAGTTGGTCAGAGTGGAGGCTGAGCAGGAGATTATTGCTTCGGTGACATCATACGCCCCCTACATCCAAAATGATGAGGATGCTACAGAATGCTCTTTCCGGGCATTAGAGCTGGTGAACGCCACATTCGTCGCGGAAGGTAATCGGATCCCCTGCCCCAGGATATCTAATTGCACCAAGATGATCGTTGCTGAAACTCTGGGCCGAGGAGACAAAGCAGGAAGAGGTTTAGGGAGAAGATTGCAAGGGATCCTACGAGCCAGGAGCGTAATAACCAAGAAGGACTGCTTCGGGCTGGGTTACAAACCAAGTGCCTAGCAAAGAAAGGAATAATACAAGAGAAAGGAAGAACAGAGAAGAGCCAGATTTAAGGGAAATGACATTCCATGGAGACCAATGTCTTTCCCTGGTTTGAAAAACACCTTTGTCTCCGGAGGATTCTGCCAACCAGGACAGGAGGTCGAAGAAGCAATTAAGGAAAATGACATACTCAACGAGAAAGAAATGTTTAGTGAATCACTTGAATGGATGTCCATCAACATGGTAGCTGGAAATGACCAAGTTAGCAGTATGTTGACCAACATCCGCCCATGCCGCCCCGGGGAAACTCTTGATAACTAGAGCCACGTTGATCTACCTGTGGTTTTTAGGACTAGATCAGAGTAATGCTCTGAATCAACCTTTTTGTTTTTGCCCATAAACAATGGGAATCTCTTGTATAGGGCACATATGTTAACTTTTTGTCTGAAATGAAAAGATATCTTCCTCGTTTTCTCAAATGGAAAACATCTCATTTATTTCATTCATTCATTATTCATATTCATTCACCTCATATGAAACCATTCTCTTCCCAATGCATTCGTTCTCATTTAATGCAGGTCTCCCATAATTAACTGTATGAATGATGCCGAATCCAATCCCGAAGCAAATTTTGAATTCCCCGAGATCTCAGCAAGAATCAAAGAAGATGATGACGAAATAGAATGTGAGGTCCTTGCGGAGCTGATGAGGATGATGGCCAACGAAGAAAGGTGAATCATGCCCCGCCAAGAAGAAACATAAGTTGTAAATTTGGGGACATAAGAAGAGAGAAAAAAAGTAAACATCGGGACTACATTTTCCTCAGTAACCAGGCACGATCTGATAGCCCTACTTTAGGAATTCAATGATGTTTTTGCCTGGACTTATCAAGATATGCCGGGTTTGAATACTGACATAGTGGTACACAAACTGCCGACGAAGCCTGAATGCAAGCCAATACAACCAAAACTCCAGAGAATGAGACTGGACATGTTGTTAAATATCAGAGAAGAGGTGAAAAAGTAGTTTGATGCTCGCTTCTTGGAGGTGGCCAAGTACCCTGAATGGGTTGCAAACATCGTACTAGTACCGAAGAATGATGGGAAGGTTCGTATGTGTATAGATTACAGGGATCTTGACCGAGCTAGCCCTAAAGACAACTTCCCCTACCACATATTGACACGCTGGTTGACAACACCGCGGGACACTCATGGTTCTCATTCATGGATGGATTCTCGGGGTACAACCAGATAAAGATGGACTCGAACGACATAGAGAAAACCACATTCGTGACCATATGGGGAACTTTTTGCTACAAGGTGATACCTTTCGGGCTCAAGAACGCAGGAGCGACTTATCAAAGAGCGATGGTGACTCTTTTCCATGACATAATGCACAGAGAAATAGAGGTATACGTGGATGATATGATCGCCAAGTCCCGAACAGAAGAAGAGCACCTACAGAACTTGAGAAAACTATTCAAAATACTACGGAAATACCAGTTGAAGCTTAATCCGGCCAAATGTACCTTTGCCGTTACATCTGGAAAACTTTTGGGTTCTTGGTGAACAGAAGAGGGATTGAGATCGATCCAGATAAGGTGAAAGCCATCCAGGATCTCCCACCGCCCCATACTCAGAAGGAAGTACGTGGTTTCCTGGGGAGGCTAAATTATATCTCCAGTTTCATCTCCCAGTTAACAGATAGGTGTGACCCAGTATTCAGACTACTTAGAAAGAATAATCACGACGTCTGGGATGAGGAATGTCAAGAAGCTCTAGAGAAGATCAAAAAGCACCTGACGAATGCTCTGATTTTAGTCGCCCCGGTAACAGGTAGACCTTTAATCCTCTACCTAACAGTCTTTGAGAATTCAATTGGTTGCGTATTGGGGCAACACGATGAGTCGAGGAAGAAGGAGCGAGCCATCTACTACCTAAGAAAAAAGTTCAATGATTGCGAAACGCGGTACCCACCAATTCAGAAGCTATGTTGTGCTTTAGTTTGGGCCACCAAATGGCTTAAGCAGTACATGCTATACCATACCACATGGTTGATATCCAAGCTAGACCCTTTGAAGTTCCTAATGGAAGCGCTGGCACTAACAGGGAATATGGCCCGCTGGCAGATGCTCTTATTTGAATTCGACATTGTGTATGTAAGCCAAAAAACCGTGAAGGGAAGCGCCATAGCGGATTTCTTAGCTAGTCGTGCTTCGGACGATTATGAGTCGTTGAACTTTAATTTCCTGGATGAAGACTTGATGTGTATTACAACCGAGGAAGATGTTTCAGATAACAACTTATGGAAGCTTTACTTTGATGGAGCCTCCAACGCCCTCAGACACGGGATAGGGGCCGTGCTGATTTCTCGAAGAATGTCTACTACCCCTTCACCAGCAGACTAGAGTTCTTCTGCACCAACAATATAGCCGAATATAAAGCCTGTGTTATGGGACTGAATGCAGCTATTGAAAGAAAGATTAAGGAACTTCGAGTATTCGAAGATTCATCCTTAGTGATTTACCAGTTGCGCGAAGAATGGGAAACCAGGGATTCAAAGCTGGTCAAATATTATGAATTGATCCAAGAGCTTACCAAGGAGTTTGAAAAGATCAGTTTCACTTACCTTCCCAGAGAACAAAATCAGATGGCAGTCGCCTTGGCAACCTTGGCTTCCATGTTCAAAGCAAACACGGGGGCAGAAATGAAGCCCATTGAGATGCAGACTTTTGAAAGGTTGGCTCATTGTTGTAATGTGCAAGAAGAGATTGATGGCAACCCGTGGTACTATGACATCTTGTAATATGTCAAGCTTCAAAAGTATCCCGAAGGGGCAAATGACAATGACAGAAAAACACTCAGAAAAATGGCAGCGGGATACGTTATGGATGAGGAGATCCTATATAAAAGAAGCCATGATCAAATATTATTGAGAAATGTGGATGCCTGGGAGGTGATGGAGATTTTGGCAGAGGTATGGCTATTTTTGGTCGACCATAGAGGGAGATTGCGTTGATTACGTCAGAAAATACCACAAATTCCAAATTTATGCTGACAAGATTCACGCTCCTCCGTTACCTTTACACACCATGAATTCTCCGTGGCCTTTTGCAGCGTAGGGCATGGACGTCATTGGGCAGATTCACCCAAAGGCTTTCAACGAGCACCGTTTTATTTTGGTCGCCATAGACTACTTCACTAAATAGGTCGAAGCAACATCTTATGCCAACATCACAAGGACGACGGTATGCAAATTCCTAAAGAAAGAGATCATTTGTCGATACGGTTTGCCAGAAAGGATTATCACCGACAACGCGTCCAATCTGAATAACAAAATGATGACGGAGGTGTGCAACCAATTCAAGATAACACACCATAACTTCACAGGCTATCGCCCTAAAATGAAAGGGGCAGTGGAAGCAGCAAACAAAAACATAAAGAAGATCATCGCGAAGACGACGGATACCTATAAGGATTGGCACGAGAAGTTGCCATTCGCTCTTTTCGCCTATAGGACATCCGTTCGCACATCGACAGGGGCAACACCCTTTTCTTTAGTGTATGGCACCGAAGCAGTACTCCCTATTGAGGTTGAGATTATGTCGCTCTGAGTCCTAAATTAAGTAAAATTGGAAGAATCCGAATGGGTGCAAGCCAGATTCGACTAGTTGAATCTCATCGAAGAAAAAAGGCTAAAGGCCATATGCCATGGTCAAATGTACCAAAAATGGATGATGCGGGCATACAACAAGAAGGTGCGCCCGAGAGAATTCAGAGAGGGAGATCTGGTGCTTAAGAAGATCCTCCCAATTTAGAAAGATTATCGGGGAAAGTGGATGCCCAACGGGAAGGGCCATACATTGTCAAGAAGGCCTTTTTATGAGGAGCATTAATCTTAACCGAAATGGATGGAGACGCGCTGAAAAATCCTGTAAATTCTGATGCAGTTAAGAAATACTATGTTTGAAAAAAAAAGTAGAGCGAAAACCCGAAAGGGCGTTCCAAATAAAAATAGAGAGCTCAAGGCGAAAACCTGAAAAAAGGGCGTCTTGAAGCAAATAAAAGATCCGAGCCAAAAACTCGTAAAGGGAGACTCAGATAGATTTGGAGGTTGGACCTCCGGAGAGAAGAGTCGTCCCCATGAGCCCCATAAAGAAGAAGTTTCAGGCAAAGATTCTACTATGGTTGATAGGATCATGCATCATTCATACTGTAGATACTGTGAGGTTTTGCATTTCATGTTTGGCTTTTTCTTTTCCTCATGTTTTCCATGACCATCTCAAAATTTTTCCAAATCCTTAATCGTAATAAAATCACATTTTTGAGCTCTCGGTCCTTGTCTTCTTGTTATTTTTCATAAACATCGTGCAAATAAGTTAACATAGGCTTATGATAAACAAGAGATTTCTAAACATTACTGTGATTTAACCCTGAAGATGCAGGTGATTAGAAAACAGTATAAACCTTTCCCTCCAGCTGCCTACATGATGTATGTTGAAACGGGATGAGCAGAAGGCTTCGAGCACCAGGGTAAGATGACCAATGGCACATGCCCTACTTGTTTAAAGAAAGCATTCGAGACAACAAGAGAGATTTCCCAGGTGAAAACCATGAAGGGCACCTAAAAAAACAACAAAAAACACAAAACAAAAAGCCTCTAAAGTGAAAACCTGAAAGGGCACTTTAGGACCCCGAATCAAAAATTCAGAAAAAGAAAGGTTGAAATGGTTGAACCCGACAGTGAAATGGGGTATCGCCGCTAGGAGAAGAAAAAAAGGAGAAAGCAAGCAGCGTAGAGTCGAGATTGACTAATAGCCAAAGCAGGCGCACTAAGATATTGACACTCATGCATCATGAATAGTTAGACATCCCTAGGATTAGGAGCATACTAACTCATTTGTCATAGCATTTTGTCTTATTCTAGACAGGTATCTACAGATTTAAAGAAGCATTGGTAGCCATTTTGGCGTGAATCCCAAATGTGAAAATAGAGGCTCTATATAGGAAGGGTCTATATTTTCAAGTGCCCGCAGCGAGAGGTTCTATATAGGAAGAATCCGCCGCTCCGAGGCTTCAGGAGCTGAAAGTTTTATATAGGAAGGGCTTGCAGCTCCAAGGTGAAGACTGGCAGTTCTATATAGGAAGAACTCCCAGCCAAAGGAATTCACCCATGACACAGAAGGTTTTATATAGGGAATACTCGTTGTGTTGAATGCGAAGAGTCCTATATAGGAAGGGCTCTGAGCTTTACTGTCTTAGAGTGAGAGGTTCTATATAGGAAGAGCCCGTAGCTCCGAGATTTCAGAAGCTAAAAGTTCCATATAGGAATGACTGACGGCTCCAGGGTTTGAAGACTAGCAGTTCTATATAGGAGGGACTCTAAGTCAGAAAAACCCATCCGTGGCGCAAAAGGTTTTATATAGGAAAAACCCGCCGCGTTGAAGGCGAAGAGTTCTATATAGGAATGACTCCAAGCTTTACCGTCTCAGAGTGAAAAGTTCTATATATAGGAAGGACTCATAACTCGAGGCTTCAAAGTGAAGGGTTCTATATAGGAATGGCTTGTAGCTCCAAGATCGGAAGGTGAAGAAGTTCTATATAGGAAGAACTTAAGAACCCGAAGATTCGGCTGAGAAAAAGCGGAAGGTTCCAGAAGAACACGTGATTCCGGAGCGATCAACAGGGAAGTCAGATAAAAATGAGTGCTTATAATTTTTGCTTGGTTCTCGTTTCACAAGAACAAGCAAAGAGGGGCAACTGTAATCACTCATTTTTATCCGGTGTATAAGTATTGTGTTAATCTACTTTAGTTTATTAATTAATATATTATCATTGCATGTATACGTATTATATTATATGTTCATTACTATACGTGTGACTAATGTGCACGTAAACCATGTGTGTATGAGTATATACACATGTATGATTGTATTAATGTGTTACATATATTAACTTTTGCATGTATATATTAATATGTGTGGATATATGCATACGTATGGATGTTTGCATGTGTATATTAATTTGTATGTACATATATTATATATGTGTACGCATATGTTGTTATTATTACTACTATTATTATTACTATTATTATTAATGATATTGGGCTGGAATTTAAATAAGATAAAAAATATATATATTGAAACCTAAATTAGTCCAAGTCTAAATTACATGAAACCCATGACATTTATATTGGGCCCAAACCCTAACCCATATCAGATAATAGAGCCCTAATGCCCCATTTTACTTTGCGCAGCTGTACAAGGGCCGTTGGATCAGATCTGGATCCAACGGCCACGGATAAAGCATAAAGACCCCTCGTATGCCGCGTGAAGTCCACGCACGGGCTGTTGGATCCTCCACTCGCGCGTGTGAGAGACGTGCAAGGCCGGCCATCTTCCCAGGCCACGTGGCTTGATCCCAGATCGCTATATCATTTCCAAGGTCCCATCTCAGCCGTCTTATCATTGAGCAATCCTAACCGTTGGATCAGATCTGATCCAACGGCTAGGAATGGTTCTGGCAGTGATAATCGTTTTATCTCCCATGACGCCAGTCCACGTAGCCGAGCGGTCACCTCCCCTATGCCGTCGTACCAACCACCAAGCATAGCCGAGCATCACCAAAAACACAAAAGATATTATGTCAGTAACAACAAAATCAAATCAAGTATTTTTCCTATCTGATTTTCTAGCAAAAAAGCACAGATCAAGGCAGAATATATGTAAACCAACAAAGTGTAATATCATGAGTTTTTTTCAGAAATACAAAAAAGAATTCCATCCTCTTGTTCTTTTCGAGCACACAAAAAACACACAAAGGTATCCATTCATCTTTAGTGTTGCATGCATGTATATGCTATAAAAATAACAAAAAGAAAAGGAGTGAGTGATTTACCTTCGGTCGTCAGTTCCCCCACCGGCAACAAGCCTAAATATGGTGAGCCAGTTAAGGAGGGAGACGTTCTTTTGGTCTCGGCTTTAAATATATATATATATATAGTTTTTGCTTCGTATTTTCTTAGATCTAGGAAAAAGGGGAGTCTTTTCTTTGAATCCAAGTTTAGATTCGAGTTTGGGTTGAAGCGAGGTTCGTTTTGGTGGTTTTTTTGGGTTCGCCGGCGTCGATTAGTGGCGGCCGGCGCCGGGGGAGACGGCGGTTGGCCACCGATTTCTGGGTTTATCAAAGATGGAGGGTTTGGTTTTTGAGAGAAAAAACGAGGGCTGGGTGTTTTATAAAAGGGGGCTAAAAATGGGAAAATTTTGATTTTGGTCCGGATGAGGGGATTTTATAAGAGTCTTATTTTTTTTAAATGGTGAAATTGCGTCATAAATCCCTCCGCCTTTTCATTATTTTCATTTCTGTCTCGCCGCATGGGATATTCACAATCCCGATCCTCTCTGGTTTGCCAAAGTTTTCAATTTAACCTCTAAATTACCCGAAATCCGTTTTCAAATGGTGAAATTACCTCCCTAGTCCTTCCGCATTTTGAATATTTGCACTTTGGGCTTGCCCCTTGGTTAAATGACACGTTCAGTCCTCCTAGGCTTTCTTTGTTTTCTAATTACATCCCTGAATTTGCTTTTGTTTTTGTTTTATTTATCCCTTTTGCTTCTTCTTTTTTTCATTTCAGTCCTCTTGCAGTTTCGTTAATATCGTCAATATATCATGTTTAAATATATTTTATTTTTTTGTATATTAGGATCATTGATATTTTTATTGCTCATGCTTTTGTGATTATGTTTTTAGTATGTTTGCCTTGCCCATTGTTGTTCGTATGTTTTTATTTCATGTTTTCAGGTTTTATAATCTTTGTTTAGTTGATCGTATTTTACCTTTATATTTCGTTTGTTAGCTCATATCTTACATGTTTGATCAGTGCTTGTCTAGTTTATGTGTAGACAACATGTTTTAGCATGGATTTTATGTTCATCTTTCTTTTTTGGTTATATGTTAGTGTAGTGTTTTTATCATATTTAAATATCATGTTAATTTGCGGATGTAAATTATGTTATATGATAGAAGTCAAGCTTTAAATTTTTTTTATGTATTAGCGTGTTATTATGTTGGTTTAGCATTATATTTCACACATGTCATGTCATATATTTATGTAATCAAGCATATTAGAATTAATTAGTTTATCTTTGGAAATATGATCTTTTTGCATTTACATTTATATTTTTGTTTATTCATTATGGTATGTTATGTTATATTCAGGTTTCATATTATTTTTGTTTAAAAGTTTATAATTTTCTTTTTTATGTTTTTCATACCATGTTCATGTGAATGTTTTTTATATATTATTTCACTAAGTTTGCATAATGGAATATATAATGTCAATGCAGTGCCCTTTTATCTGAGAGCAAACGGGGCCAGTATCAGGCGTAGTGATAGTTGTTGGGCGTTTGCTCTCGGATAACGGGGCCTTTAAAATTTACTCACAATTATAACCAAATTTTAAATTAATTGTCACTTTAATCCGGAAAATCTAATATTAATAAAGCGGTAATTATTAAAGTACCAATTTTGGGCAGTGTAGGGGTGCTAATCCTTCCCCATCTGTAACCGACTCCCGAACCCAACAGTTTTAAAAATCTTTGGTTTTACGGTGTCCGACCTACCTAAGTGGCCGGTGGCAACTCTAATTTCAAAATAAAATACGGTTTTTCTAAAACCCCCACGCGTATCGAAACACCTCTCAATAAAATCCTATGATGTATCGAAACGAGTGCTCGAGTACCGAAACGCTGGCTAGAATTTGCCTTGGCCCGTATCGAAATGCCTGCCCACATACCGGTATGCTAAGCCTGAAATGGCTTACTCATACCGAAATAGGGACACTCGTACCGGTACACCTGGACCTGAAAGGTCCCCTTTTGCTTGTTTAACATGTTATTCAATATACCGAAACACCCTAATATGCTTCTAACACACAACCAACATAATCTAAAATCCACCCACAACATTACATCCCAGATTCAACATCATTTCATGGCATCTTGCATCAAATGTAAATCTATAGGCATGCAACCTCGAAAACCAACAAGTAAGACATGAAACTTCAAACCATAACCAAAGACAATCCATAATGGCCACTTACAACTCAAGAGCAGCAAAACAAACTTACTCAACAGGGAGTTCAACAAAATATCTCCCAAATAACAACGAAAACTCCCACTGCCCTTATTACTTATAGTCTAGTTTAAAACATACTTTGGATACCAAGTCTTGTACCGATCCCTTACTTCCCCCTGCCTTCTGAAACCTTAATTCTCTGCATTAATGGAAAAAGAGAGCGTAAGCACACTAGGCTTAGTGAGGAGTGCTAAAAAACAACACACCATCAATGCATTAAAACCATCATTGTACAATACATTGAAATCCCATTTTAGTTACCTTTTAAACATCAAGTAAAACATTATCATGCCTTGAAAACCATGGACTTAGCAACTTTAAAAAAACTAGCATATTAAACCATATGCAACATTTATCATTAACCAGCAGCAAATCCCATTGCTAAACCTCAATTTAAGCCTTCTCACGCATAACAACCATATGCAAAGCTTAAAGAGTAAACATGTATAAATCACATTATACAACATAAACCTTTCAATGATACATCAACAATTATATTGGCTTGCAAGTGATCATAACCAAGTTCCTTTACTAAAATAGTTCATCGGATACACGGATTCAAACAAGTATCCTTGCAACACTTCAAGCCACCTCAACTGGAATAGCTATACAATCTCAATCGCGGTACATTACAACCAGGTACACTTTCAACCCACGAGGACACCAACCTCAACCCTCGCTTAGATGCTTAATCCACTAACTGGAGTTTACGGTACCATATAACCCATCTATCGTTAGGGTACTTGGATGGAGTGTACGGTACATGGATCAAAACCCCTCAACATCCAAGGCAGCTTATTATAGTGCACTATCAATCCTATGGCCGGCCAACTATATCCTATAACAATTTTAAAACCACATCACTTGCCAATATAATTAACCATTTACCATTTACCTCACTGTTTTTCCAAGCATTAAACCAAACCGTTTCCAAAGCAACATACCATGCTTTAAACCACAAGTATAAACCATATACTTACATGGATCACTTACCACGTGCATCCATCATCATTTCATGATCAAAACAGTATTTCGCATACTTTAAAACATGTTTAAATAGTAGGTACAATGTAAATCAAAACAAGTGCATAAAACTATTTCGTAAAAGAACAACCGAGAGAGAAAACCACTTTATACTTACTTTTGAGCTTAAACCAACGTTTCAAGCTAAGTTTAAACTCCCATAAACCACCCTTAAAATATTCCAAAGCTGGAATCCACGTTCTCACTCACCGATACGCGAAACCTCGATTCGTCGACGCTAAATCAAGCCTCTGAAACCTCTAAAGCTTCCCTGATCGCTTCCAGATCAACCTCCCCTATTTTAATCACATTGCAACAGAGAATTAATGCATCTCAATGCATTCTAAACACTGCAAAAACAAATCCTCACGGACTTCCACAATCCTCTCACAATTACTCAACACAACAACTGAAATCATCATCTAAACCTTTCCAAACACAACCCAGCCACAACCTAACAATCTAACACTTCCATAATCATCAAATAAAACTTAAAAACATGATTAATTCATCCAAATACTTCCAGCAACTACACAGCCACCACAACTCTACAAAAATACAAATCTAACCACCTTATTAACTAGGGATTCAAGAGTTTCGGGATTTCATTGTTAAAATCAACTTAACAGCAATATAATACATCCAAAATATGTTTAAAAACAATTTTCGACAATAGAAAACAAATCCAATTCGGATCTTTCACTATTTCATCAAATTTACCCAATTAAATCAATTAATTCAATAGAAAAACACAAAATCAAATTATAAACCATAAATCAAGGACCAAACACTTGGGAATATCAATAAAGAACCATTCAATAAAGGAGATCATAGACCTTACCCCTATTGTGTGATTTCTCCCTCAATTGGCTTGTTTAAAGCTAAAAAATACAAGATTTCAATGAGGTTTTGTAAATCAAAGTCAAAGGATCGATTACAAATCAATAATCTGAGTAAAATGATCTCTCACCTCTGGTTTTTGATAAAAATGTGAGTGTTTGGAAGAAATGAAGTGGAGAGAAAAGTTACGCAAATTTTCTTTAAAGTGATAACTAACTTTTAATAACCAAATTCCCTTTTAATTAACTTTTAAAACACATGTTAAAATGATTTAATTGAAGGGAGAAATCACCAGCAAAAACTTGGCAAAATAGCTCCTTAACGATTCTAAGAATTTGATCATTTTCATTTTAGTCACCTTTAAAAATAGTTTTCAAAAATCGCATTTTGGCCACTTGCCAAAATGTTACACTTCCAAATCCCATTTTCAAAAATTGATTTCACCAATGTTAATCATATATTAAAAGATAATTTTTAACCATTTTCCATATTTTTATCTTACTGAAAAATATACGGTCCTGAATCTGACTCGAATCCCTAACCTGGTCTATAGGACCGTCTAACATGCCATAAAACCGCTAGGCCCAAAACCGGGGCATTACAACTCTCCCCCACTTAGGAAATTTCATCCTTGAAATTTTACCTAGAGGAAACAGATGCGAAAAGTGCTCCAATATCTATGACTTGCGTTCCCACGTGGCTTCCTCAACATCGCGGTGCCTCCACAACACCTTAACAAGCTCGACTGTCTTGCCACGCAGAACTTTACTGCTGGTATCAAGGATCTCTACAGGTTCCTCGTCATAAGATAAATTTAGCCTCAACTTAACATCTTCCACTGGCATAACATGCGATGGATCCGACCGATATTCTGCAACATCGGTACATGAAACACATAATGAATTTTCTCTAACTCAAGAGGAAACCTCAACCGGTAAGCAACGGGACCAACACGCTCAACAACCTCATATGGCCCAATACACCTCGAGCTAAGCTTTCCTTTCCGCCCAAAGTGCATCACTGTCTTTTAAGGCGACACCTTCAAGAACACTCGGTCACCAACAACATACTCTATATCTCTACGCTTCAAATTCACGTAGGATTTCTAACGATCCGAAGCCGCTTTCAAGCACTCATATACCAGCTTCAATTTTTTGTTGGTGCCTTTCAACACATCAGGCAAAGTAACATGTTTCTCTCCAACCTCAGCCCAACACAACGACGTATAACACTTTCTACCATACAGAGCCTCATACGGTGCCATCTATATACTAGCCTAATAACTGTTACTATAGGCAAACTCCACCAACAGTAACTGCTCTTCCCGTGTTCCTTGGAACTCAATGATACAGCTCCTCAACATCTCCTCCAAGACCTGTATCACACGCTCTGACTGGCCATCCGTCTGAGCATGATACGAGGTACTAAAATTTAACCGTGTACCAAGAGCACGATGCAAACTTTCCCAAAACCTTACCATAAAGCACGGATCTCGATCTGAAACTATGGATATAGGTACCCCATAAAAACGCACAATCTCAGAAATATACAGCTTGGCCAACTTACCCAAGGCATATGTCGTATACACTGGCACAAAATCCATACACTTTGTGAACCGACCCATAATCACCCAAATGGAATCCTTTATGGTCGGCGTCAAAGGTAATCTAGACACAAAATCTATGGTGATTCTTTCTCATTTCCACTTTGGTATCCTCAACGGTTGCAACAACCCAGAAGAAAACTGATGTTTAGCCTTTACACGCTGACACACCATGCATCGGCCAACAAAGTCAGCTACATCCTTCTTCAAACCAACCCAATAGCACTCTTCCTTCAAACCTCGATACATTTTAGTACTACTGGATGCATAGCAAAAGGACTAGCATGCACTTCGGTCAAAATGGTACGCCTCAACTCCTCATCTTCGGGCACCACAATCCGACCTTTAAAACACAACACTCCATCACCATTAAAATAAAAATTCGTAGGATTCCTATCCATGATATCATTCACATGCGGTGAAAACTCTCATCATAATGTTGCCTCTCCTTAATCAACTATGACAAGGACAACTTCACTTATAAATCAGCTAATAACCCACCATCACACTCACACTCAACCTAGCGAACATGGCTCTCAATTCTACAGCAACTTTTCTACTCAAAGCATCAGCCACGATGTTAGCTTTACCCGGGTGATATTCAATAGTCAAATCATAATCCTTAAGCAACTCCAACTATCTTCGTTGCCTAAGGTTTAACTCCTTCTGTATCATCAAATACTTCAAACTCTTATGATCCGTATAAACCACACACTTATCACCGTTAAGGTAATGCCTCCAGATCATCAAGGGAAAAACAACCGCGGCAAGCTCGAGATCATGAGTAGGGTAAATACGCTCATGCACCTTCAATTGTCTAGACGCGTACGCAACTACCTTACCCTCCTACATCAGTACACATTCAAGCCTAACATACCACGCATCACTATAAACAACAAACTCTTTTCCTGATTCTGGCCAAACCAAGATCGGAGCTCGCGTTAAAGTTTCCTTCAACTTTTCAAAAGCTCGTTGCCTATCCTCCGTCCACTCAAAATGAACATTCTTATGCAATAGCTTGGTCAACTGAATAGCTCTACTAGAGAACCCCTCAACAAACCTACGATAATAACCCGCCAAACCAAGGAAACTCTGAACTTCTATCACAGATTTAGGCACCTTCCAACTCATCGCAGCCTCAATCTTGTGTGGATCAACACGAATCCCCTCAGCCGACACCACATGCCCAAGGAAAACAACCTTCTTAAGCCAGAACTCACACTTGCTTAGCTTAGCATAAAGCTGATTGACCAACAATGTCTGAAGCACAAGCCACAAATGCCTATCATGATCCTCCTCGGTACGAGAGTACACGAGTATATCATCGATAAACAAAACCACAATCTGATCCAAAAACTCATAGAACACTCGGTTCATCATGTCCATAAAAGCAGCCGACACATTAGTCAAACCAAAAGGCATCACCAAAAACTCGTAATGCCCATACCTCGTACGAAAAGCTATCTTGGGCACATCCACCTCCTTCACCTTTAACTGGTAGTACCCAGACCTCAAATATATCTTAGAGAACACCGAAGCACCACTGAACTGGTCAAACAGGTCATCTATTCGTGGTAAAAGATACTTCTTCTTTATCGTCAACTTGTTCAGTTGCCGATAATCTATACACATTCGTAACGTACCGTCCTTCTTCTTTCCAAACAACACCGACGCACCCTACGGTAAAATACTAGGCAAATAAAGCCTCGATCAAGCAGCTCCTGCAGTTGCATCTTCAACTCCTTTAACTCTTTCGGGGCCATGCGATACGGAGAAATTGACACTGGTTTCGTATCCACAAAGACCTCGATGCCAAACTCAACCTTACGGTCTAGTGGAAACCCTGGTAACTCTTCCAGAAAAATACCCAAAACTCACATACCGTGCGAATATCCTACACCCTCAACTCCTTCGATCCCGGATTCATAACATAGGCCAAAAAAGCCTCACATATAGAATCCAACAGCCGCCTCGCTTCCAAAGCTGAAATAGCATTAGATAAGAACTTAGCATTTTCACCAACAACCACTACCTCAAAATCATCAAAAAACTTTAGGGATATCCGTTTGGTCTCAAAATCTACCACAGCTCTATGCTCGGTCAACAAATCCATCCTCAAAATAACATCAAAATTGTAGAATAGCAACTCCATTAGATCCATGACAAACACATGTCCTTGAACCATCAGCGGACACCTACGATACAACTTCCTAACCATAACCATCTCTCACAGAGAACTGGTCACTCTAACACCCACATTAAGAATCTCAACAAGAATATCAAGCAACTGTGCATGCTCAACCAAGATGTATGAATGAGTAGAACAAGAATCAACCAACGAATACAATGGCAAAGACTGTAAAGTGAAAGTACCTGCAATAATATCGGTGTCATTGCAACCCTCACGGTGTGCATACACCCTAGCCGGTCTACCTCTCTCAGGCTGGATAGCAACGGTATAAGCCACAGTCTTCTACCCACTATTTCTGCGTTGAAAAGATCCACGACCTCTCTGCGAAGCAACAACAGGTGCATCACCCTACCCACCTCCAACCAACAAAAGAAATCATGTCTTAGGTGGTAGCCAGACCTACAAATCCAGTAAGCATTGGCCAAAAAAGCTGCAGGTGCCTGACCCTCTCTGGCCAAACGAGGGATATCTCGCCTTAAATGCTCACGCGATCCACAAGCCTAGCAGGTGTTGTGCGGAGCTCAAACCTGGGTACCCTGACCCTGCACTCCACGCCCAACCGCACCACTACCATGCCTCTGATTTGGGCGATACCTCCTATCACGGTGTCTTTTGGCCTGTCCATTGCCAAAACTAGAATCAGCCGCCCTCTTACCAGAGCTAAAGCCTCAATATCCAGAAGCCAAACCAAGATTCTACTCAACATCCTTGGCTCGTGTGACCAACACACCAAAATCTGTATAATCAGTAACAAGCATGTATGTTTTAACCTTGTGGACCAGCCCGTATTGAGAATAATAACAGCGCTGTCGCTCGTCAGGGACTAACTCGGGAGCATACTATCTTAACCTCACAAATTGTACCTTGTACTCAGCTACAGACATACTGCCCTGCACCAAAGCTTTGTGAAAATCACCACAAAAGAACTCCCAGGTTATATCCTCGGTCACCATCCCAGATATCATGGTAGTCCACCATGTATAAGCACCTCCTTACAATAGAAACACAGCCCAGCCCAGCTTACGAGCATTTGAACAACCCATCTGCTCTAAAATCCTCTTTGTATTAGCCAACCAGTCCTTAAAAGCCTCTGGTGCTAGGCCACGAAACTCAACTCCTCCCAGACTACGGAGACGCTCTAACAACAAACCTACTTGTTCAACCACTGGTTCCGGCACTTGAGCACCTGCAACAGCTGCCTGGAAAGCACCCGTCATGGCATGAATTAACGGCGCCATATCACCCAACCCTGGCCAGCTGGCACAAGTGGTACTTGCTCCACATTCGCAGATGGATCAGGAGGGGCGGCAGTAACCCTCTAGGAGTTACAACATCTTCCTCATTTCCCTGCCCAACGGTAGTAGCAATCGTACCAGATCGTTTATCTCTCCTCGGTCTTATCGTGTTAACAATATATCTAAGGCATTATAATCATTTCAAAACAAAAAATAGTCAGGCCAGCTACAAGGAAGGATCCAGGACTTCTATTTCAAAATCATAACATTTCAGACTATAATAATAAGGCAATGGTTTTTTGAATTTCCTCTCAACATGGCATAAAGCAACCAATGTGCATATTACAATTACCGTTCATAGCAAGCAACATAGTATAACGCACAACAAATTGCAACAACCATACCAACTTCCAATTATCGCAAACCTATCTTTGATACCACCAAATGTAACCCCCATCGACCCGGCCTAGTCGCAAGATCGAACCGAGCAAGCTACATTAGGTTTACTGAAGTAAACCATGAAGAAAAACCCCAAAACACGTATATTTTTTTCTTTTATCTTGTCTAGATGTATGATTATCATCCTACATGTACATACTGGTCTCAGGTGAAACCCTAACTCAATCGGGCATTAAATTGATATCCAATTGATCACAATTACCGTTTAGGAACCAAATTGCAATTTCATAAAATTACAAGGACTTTAATCCAAATTATGTTACCAACCTTTAACTAACCAGATTCCATGCCCACATGTCAACAATCAGATCAAAAATATCATCCAATCTCATTCAATTGCACCACCAAGAATCAGGGACTAACACAAAAGGAAACAGAACTTTAAGATACCCAAATAACTGAATTAACAGTAACCGTATTGGTACGAGTACACGTGTATAGGTACGAAATTGTTATTTTAAAATTCCCAGATTCTAGTGGCTGTAATCCATTCTAATACGCCTACGCGTATCAAAACACCCATCAATAAAATTATATGACGTATCGAAACGAGTGCTCGAGTACCAAAATGCTAGCCAAAATTTACCTTGGCCTGTACTGAAATGCCTACCCACGTACCGGTACGCTAAGCCTAAAATGGCTTACTCGTACCAAAACAGGGACACCCGTACCGATACGCCTGGACCTGAAAGGTCCCCTTTTGCTAGTTTAACATGCTATTCAATATACCAAAACACCCTAACATGCTTCTAACATACAACCAACATAATCTAAAATCCACCTACAAAATTACATCACAGATTCAACATCTTTTCATGATCAAAACAATATTTCACATACTTTAAAACATGTTTAAACAGTAGGTACAATGTAAACCAAAACAAGTGCATAAAACCATTTCATAAAAGCACGACCGAGAGAGAAAACCACTTTATATTTACTTTCGAGCTTAAACCATCGTTTTGATCTAATTTTAAACTCCCATAAACCACCCTTAAAATATTCCAAAGTTGGAATCCACGTTCTCACTCACCGATACGCGAAACCTCGATTCACCAACGCGAAATCAAGCGTCCGAAGCCTCCAAAGCTTCCTTGATCGCTTCTGGATCAACCTTCCCTGTTTTAATCATATTGCAACAGAGGATTAATGCATCTCAATGCATTCTAAACACTGCAACAACAAATCCTCGCGACTTCCACAATCTTCTCACAATTACTTAACATAACAACTGAAATCATCATCTAAACCTTTCCAAACACAACCCAACCACAACCTAACAATCTAACACTTCCATAATCATCAAATAACACTTAAAAATAGGATTATTTCATCCAAATACTTCCAACAACTACACAGACACCACAACTCCACAAAAATACAAATCTAACCACCTTATCAACTAGGGATTCAAGAGTTTCAGGATTCCATTGTTAAAATCAACTTAACAACAATATAATACATACAAAATATGTTTAAATACAATCCTCAACACTGGAAAATAAATCCAATTCAGATCTTTCACTATTTCATCAAATTTACCCAATTAAATCAATTAATTCAATATAAAAACAGAAAATCAGATTATAAACCATAAATCAAGGATAAAACACTTGGGAATATCAATAAAGAATCATTCAATATAGGAGATCATGGACCTTACCCCTACTGTGTGATTTCTCCCTCAATTGGCTTGTTTAAAGCTAAGAAAACACAAGATTTCAATGAGGTTTTATAAATCAAAGTCAATGGATCAATTACAAATCAATAATCTGAGTAAAATCATCTCTCACCTCTGGTTTTTGATGAAAACTTGAGTGTTTGGCAGAAATGAAGTGGAGAGAAAAGTTACGTAAATTTTCTTTAAAGTGATAACTAACTTTTAATAACTAAATTCCCTTTTAATTAACTTTTAAAAACCATGGTAAAATAACTTAATTGAAGGGAGAAATCACCAACAAAAACTTGGTAAAATATCTCCTTAAGGATTTTAAGAATTTGATCTTTTTCATTTTAGTCACCATTAAAAATAGTTTTCAAAAATCGCAATTTGGTCACTTGCCAAAATTTTACACTTCCAAATTCCATTTTCAAAAATTGATTTCACCAATATTAATTATATATTAAAAGATGATATTTAACCATTTTCCATATTTTTATCTTACCAAAAAATATACAGTCCTGAATTTGAATCGAATCCCTAACTCAGTCCACCAGACCATCTAACATGCCACAGAACTGCTAGGCCCAAAACCGGGGCTTTACAATTAAGGAAAACGGTTTTAACATTTATTTGCCATATCTCATAATCATAAAAAGTAGCTATCACACGTAAGATCTGGATGGATTTAAACATAGCAAGAGGCGAAAAGGTTTCATCATAGTCTATACCATAAATTTGATAAAAAAAACCCTTAGCGACTAATCGCCCTTTGTATGTTTGTACATTACCATCCATGTCAATTTTTTTTGTTGAAAATCCACTTGCACCCTACGGGCTTAACCTGGTGGGTCAACCAAGGTCAAAACTTGGTTTTCTAACATGGAATACATCTCAAATTTCATGGCCTCTAGCCATTTCTAAGAGTCTGGACCCGTCACTACTTCTTGATAAGTTCTAGGCTCATCTTTATCCATGAAGAGAACATCATTATGCAATGTGACAAGAAATCCATATTTCTCAGGCGCATTGCGTTCTCTCAAAGATCTTCGCAGTGGTTGTGTTTCCAAAACTGTTGAATGTTCGTCAACAACTTGTGGAACCTGTTGTTGTTCAATCTCTAGTTCAATAATTTGTGGTTGATCTCGATTTTCATTGAGTTCAATATTTCTCCTACTTCCTTTTTGGAAAACAAATTCTTTTTCTAGGAAGATTACTGTTCGAGCAACAAACATTTTGTTCTCGGTAGGATTGAAGAAATAATATCTTTTAGTTTCTTTAGGATAACCCACAAAATTACATTTATGAGATTTGGGTTTGAGCTTTGTAGACATCTGATGTTTAACATAAGCTTCGCATCCCCAATTTTTCATAAAAGGCATACTAGGACGTTTCCCAGTCCATATCTCATATGGTGTCTTTTAAACTAATTTAGATGGAACACGATTTAGTGTGAAAGTATTTTTTTCTAGCTCATGTCCCCAAAAAGAAGCTGGAAGATCAATGTAACTCATCATTGATCGAACCATGTCTAACAGTGTTCAATTTCTTCTTTCGGAAACTCTATTCCATTGTGGAGTACCATGAGGTATAAGTTGTGAGATAATCCCACATTCCTTAAGAAGGTCACCAAATTCTAAGCTTAAGTATTCTCATCGATCTGATCGAAGAGCCTTAATGCTTTTTCTTAGTTGGTTTTGTACTTCTTTTTTAAATTCCTTAAACTTTTCAAGGGCTTCAGTTTTATGATACATTAGATAAATGTACCCTTATCTACTGAAGTCATCTGCGAAAGTAATGAAGTATTGAAACCCTCCTCTAGCTTGTGTATTCATTGGTCCACATACATCACTATGTATTAATCCCAATAAATCACTTGCTCGCTTACTTTTACCATTAAAATGAGCTTTGGTAATCTTTCCCAATAAGCAAGGCTCGCGTATATCAAATTGTTTGAAAACAAATAAATCCAAAAATCCATCTTTATAAAGTTTTGAAAAATGTTTTTCACTTATGTGACCCAAGCGACAATGCCAAAGATAAGTTTGATTAGAGTCATTTGTTTTTGATCTTTTCGTATTTATGTTGTAAATGGAATTCTCTTCATCCAAAATATAGAGGCCATTTATTAATTGTGACACACCATAGAAAACATTATCGAGATAAAAAGAACAATAATTATTCTTAATAATTATCTCCAAAACCAATCATGTCTAAACAAGAAATCGAAATGATGTTTTTAGTCAAACTAGGCACAAAATAACAATCCTCTAAACATAGATTAAGTCACTAGGCAACGATAAAGTATATGTTCCTATAGCTAATGCAGCAACTCATGCTCTATTACCAACCCATACGTCCACATCTCATCTTCTCAGATTTCTACTCTTTTGTAGTCCTTGTACAAATGTACAAATATAAGAACCACAACCGGTATCCAATACCCAAGAAGTAGGTGTTAATAAATTAATATCAATAACATAAATATCTGAGGTGGACGCTCTGCTTTCATTTGCCTTCTTGACTTTTTTAAGATAAATGGAGTAGTATTTCTTCCTATGACATGTCTTATTGCAATGAAAACATTTTTCTTTCAATGACTTGTCAAGGAAGTTCACATTGTTCAATTTGTCATTCTCAAAGACCGATCGCAATGATAACGAATTTGTATTTGCCATAATAAGTCTACAATAATAAAATATGAATTTTTTAGTACGTTTACCAAGTTTGATTATAAAAGGACTTTATACTCTCACTACTTTATTAAAATTTATAACTCTCAAATATTAATGTCGAAAATACTTTCTGTAAAGTTTTTCTAGTGGGTAAGGATCCAAAATGCACATTCTCTTAAGTCAGGTTTGGCTTTTCTCTTAAGATTATGGTTTATCTAGGTAAGCAACATTTGCTAATTACATCTCATGTAACTCCTTCATTTGGTGAACAACTCTTGTTCATAATCGTCTTATGATTATCCAAATAACTAGCCATTAGGTTTCTAATCCTATTAGAGTAACCTAGTTAAGTCTTTAACCAATATTACAACCATCAAATATCACTTGCTTATTTTTCGCGTTTGGCCAAGATAGATACAAGTACCTTCCTTTAGCAGAACCTACATTGTATCGATCTAGACCTTAACGAGGGTTTACATTGGGAGGCAATAAAAGACTTAAAATTTTATTGTGGGGTTTTGTGAATATTATCTCACCATTTAACATTTGATCTTATCAATTAACTAGCATGCATCTCATACATTCATTTTATCGCATACATGAAAACAGTAAATATAAATGCAATAGTTATAGCCCATATCATAAGGTGACCCGTCCCAAGACAATGGGATAACTAAATTATTCTAAGGATAAAATCACTTCTCAAGCATCTTTCTGTCAGCCCATCTTTTCATTCCTCTGGTCTATGCTTCTCCGTACAGGTTACAATTTCAGAAACTCATTTTACATACGAGAGAGTAAGATGAGAAGATAATTACAATAAAAGTAGAGAGAGGCACGACACATGGGCTGTATTTATAAAACCTTATAAATCAAACTCAATGGGCTATTGAGTTATAACCATGCATTCCAAACACCGTGCATATCAATCATAACATACATTTGTTTTATCTTGATTATTAAAATTACCAATATGTGTCTATGACCTTTGTTGCATTTGTAGGGTTAAAGGGGTGAAATTTAAAATTTCACATATATTTCCTATGGGGAAACCTCACAATTTGATAAGTTTTATCAACTGATTCGTGTTTTTGGGATTCTTAATCCATAAGGTTTTTAGTTTGGAACAACTTTTGTTCCTGTGCAAAATACTATCAGCCCTAAAACTCCATATTGAGTATGTTAAAAGTAACATATAATATTTTAAACCCTATTGACAAAGATCTTGATGATTAACTTTTAATCATCGATCTTAGGAACATCTTTTAACTGGATTAACAGGTTAACTGTGATTGAAACGATTTGCTCGTACAAATATCATATATACGCTAAATAAATCGAAAAATAACATGTATCTCATACAATTACATCACCCATGTAATTAAAAACCCAAATCCGTATCGTAAAAATGGCTCTGATACTACTGTTGGGTCATGTCGGTACACCCTATGGTGCAACGAAAAAATTATCCAGTGATCACCACCAGATATCTATGTACGAGGAACGAATTGGGGTGAAAATGGGTGAAGAATTACCTGTTTAAAATTTGAAATTCTAAATTTAGAAAAATAGATATCGAATCACGATTCTACGATGTAAATTCCTAAGCCGCAATGATAACGCTCCGACCTCTACTTAATTCACCCCGTTGAAACGAGCATATAAAACTCTCTAAACTATTTAGAGGGTTTTTCCAAAAAGAATTAATGACTGCTAGATCTCTCATGCCTTTATATAGCCTTTGAAAATCCTAATTCAACTCATATTAGGATTTCAATATATATTAATATATATAATCATAATTTAACTTTAATTAGGATTTCAAGAATCAGTGAAGGGGCCCAGACTTTGAGAAATGGCTAGAGGCCATGAAACTAGAGATGGATTCCATGTCAAAAAATTAAGCTCATAGGGTGCAAGTGGGTTTTTAAAAAGAAAACCGACATGGATGGTAATGTACAAACATACAAAGGGCGATTAGTCACTAAGCGTTTTCGTCAAATTCATGGTATAGACTATGATGAAACCTTTTCAACTGTTGCTATGTTTAAATCTATTCGGTTGTTCGTGTACCGGTACGCCCATTTGTCCCCAAGTTTTAACAAATTTCAGTAGCCAAAATGAGTATCGATATGGCCTAGATCGTACCGATAAGCATGTATCGTGTACTAATACCCAGTGTAAAAATACCCAGCGACTCTTTCTATTTTGAGGCAGGTACATATACTCGAAGCTCGTGTACTGATACACCCTGCACCATACTGCAATTAGTGCTGGAATTAAAGTCCCCAACAGCTAGTAACGGTCACAAACTCCTTAGAGGATTTAAAAGACCTCTTCAAGCAGCCATGGAACAACAAGAAACCAACTACCAACATTCAATGATAGAGGAAGTGTTTTAGTGATCAATTTTGTCATATTTCTTTGTAGAACACACTTGTGAGCTTAATTATTATATTTTCTCAAGTGTTAGGCTTTGGTTGTGTGCTTAAATTGCAAAGAATATTTACCTTGTGAGGATTTCCTTTGTTTGCTTATTTGTTTTCTCTTGTAAGAGAGTGTTCTCAAAGCTTTGGGGTATAAGCTTTGAGGGTTGTATGGTTATCTCCTTGAGCCCCGAAAAAGGAAAGACAAATTCGTGAATTTGTGGAAAATCCTTAGTATGGATAGCTAAGGTAGTGGAGGTAGACTTTGTTTAGAAGTCGAACCACTATAAATTATTGTGTCCCAAATTTTATTTCTTAGCTTTTCAACCACTAAAGCAAAAATCCAATTCACCCCCTCTTGGCTATTTTGGTTTATCGTTCGAGCCTCCCAACAAAATACAAAAAAAAACTATTTAAACTAAATAAAAAATTGAAATTATAAAGTTTTCAAGTTTTACAAGGCAGGAACAAAGTCAGGATTGAGGGTTGAGGAACAAACATAAATATTTAAAAAGTGAGCGCGAAAAATGCATAATTAATCTATTTTAAAAAAAAATCAATGTAACAAAAGTAAAAAGAATTTGGAGGTTAGAGGAGGCATGAGCCCCTCCCAGAGCCATAGTCTATCCATCCCTATTACAAAGTGTAAAAAGTAGACGTGTTCACGGGCGATTAACCGTACCAAAACAATTTATCTGTATGATTATCGGAATAAGAATTTTGATATTTTGTGAACCGTCACCGTCTAGTTTAAAATGGTTATCGTTTAAACGATTAACCACTTTATTCGGTACGGTTACTCGGTTAACCACAAACCGTTTTACATTTATTATTATAAATAAATAATATATATTTATTACTACAATTTTTTTGAAAAATATCAACCAAATAAATTAAAAATAAAGTCTTTAATAATATTATAGTGCACTATCAAGGTCATAAAGTATTATGGTACAAACAACAGACTAAAAATATTATGCCATAAAGCATTAAAGGCATACTAACAACATACCAAAAGGATTCCCATGTCATAATCCTTACATAAAATATCATGACAATAAACTCTAATAAAATCATTACATCAAATACTAAAAGCAAAACTTTTCATCAAAGCTCCATCATACGACATAAAGCAAGATCACCGATAATATTATCGAGACAATATCCATATTTTCATTTTTTAGAAAATATATAAAGCCTGCACTAACACCAAACTGAATTTTCAACAAATTCATAATTAAGATGTAATTACATTGGTGTAAATGTGTTATAGTTAGATATTAGATTAGTTAGTTGTACTTACACCGGTGTAAATACATTATAGTTAGATATTAGTTTAGTTAGTTGTACTTATACTGGTGTAAATACGTTATAGTTAGCCAAAATATGAAATTAATTGCACAAATATGACCAAAGCAACTAAATAAATATAACCAAAGCAAAATTAATGGCACAAATATAATAAAATATTAGTAATAATTAATAAATTAAGTATAAACATAAAACTAAGTTTAAATTTCTCATCGGTTTTTCGGTTGACCGTTTAGCCAAAAATCGTAATTGTTCTCGTCACATTTAACCGCTAAATTTATCGGTACGGTTATTGTACCGTTTTGATAATTTTTACCGGTACGATTATCTACCATTTAATCTAATTTTTCCGATTTTTCGGTGCTGTACATTGATTCATTTTTTTAACAGCCCTAGTAAAAAGAGAGAGAGAGGTGAAGAGAAAATGAGGAAGGAGATTGTGATTATAACCTTATAGGTGGGAGGCAAAGGCATCATATTTATTAATTTGTTGTCTCAATTAATTGGTATAGTTGAAAGAGTTATTGATTTCTACGGCAACACGTGAAAACCATCCAAATATATGCATTTTGTTTGCTCAGAATTAAATTATGCATGTAATGATAAATCAGACTTATTTGTTATTTAGATTTTACTCCAGCAAGTTTGAGAAGTGAAAATTCGGCATATATTTGAGGGTAAAGTACTAAAATATCACTAAACTTTGTAAAAAAAAAAAAAATAGTAATTAAATTTTCAAATCTTACAAAATAATAATTAAACTTTATGTTTTGTAATAAAATAGTAACTCGGCTGTTAGAGGTCGTTAAGTACTTAACGTGACTATTATAAAACTTTATATAATAGCACATTTAGTCCTTCATATTACAAATTTAATCAATTTATTCCTTATTCAAAAAAATTTAATAAATTTAGTCCTCATTATTTACACATTCTTTCAATTTGGTCCTATTTAATGTTGTTCAACACCAAATTCAAAGGTGACAAATTGTTAACTTTAACAGATTCAAGACTTTCGACATCGATTCCGACATGAAGAAACAATGAGAGTAAGTACACATATAAAAGCAAGTCCAAAAGTTGGTTCATATATTGAACCATCTCAAAACAACACGCTACAGATACTATAAGCATCTAATCTATCTTACAAATAAAAATTAGTCTTACCTCTGATTCTAAATCCTTCTCCAAAATATAGACGAAACTATTTGCATCAATTATAAGTGCAAGGGGTGCACAAACATCTGGTTCTTCCTTTCCGGAACAAGGCTGTAGCACATTGGAAGATTTTGCATCATCCGGTATCTCAAGATAACCATTTTGAGTTGAGGTTTACTGCTCCTTTTTTTATTTTTCTTTTTTTATAGTTTCTGGTTGCACTCCATATCTGGCCTTTGCATCAGTCAAAAGATTTCTGCATTCTTCCTCCGAATTGCCATTTATGATTATTTGCTGCATATCTGCAGTCAGAAGTTTACATGAGAGTCCAATAGAAATTGTTGTTTCCTGTTAGAACCCAAACTTTTTATTCCTGCTTGCCGTAGAGCCTCAATGGCTTCTGGTACACCATCTTGTAGCTTATCCTCGATTGCTGTACCACCAAGTAAATTTAAGTTGAATTCCACTAAAGCTGCCGTTCGACGTACTTTTGCAGCTCTGTCAATTAAAGAAGTGCATGCATCTTCATATCGGCATTGCCACTGCTCAAGTTCCTCATCTGTAAGATCCCTGATCCCTTGCAGCAACTACAAGAGTCAGTCAAATGACTTTGAGTTACTTGTCTTATCTGATAATCCTTCTCAGTTTCTCTTGCTAAAATGCTAAACATTGTGGTATCAGCACCTTTCACTAACACCTTGATTGTGTTGTCTTGAAATCTTATAACAAGTGACATTCTCTTGATCACACTCGAACTCATGCAACCCCAAAACATCCAGTCTGAAACATGAAAATTCTATTTTAACACAACAAATTGCATAGAGAAAACTACATGCACTACTTGACACTTGGCCTTGGGAATGTTACTAGGGTTAGTTCACTTGAAATGATAAGATAGCCATGCAGACAAAAGAACAAACTATAAAAAACCATATACCTCAGTTTATCACCATTCATATCAATCACAATATGGCCTAATGTTCGTTCATGGAGAGTATAACCATAAGCGGAGGCTCCAGAAACTAATGCTTGCTCATCAGGAGATTCACCTTGATAATCAATAACTTTTACTTCTGTAATACCCCAATATTTGCTTAGTGACTAAAATGCAAAGAATCAAAAGTTAGTGACTTTAGTTTAGTGACTAAAACATAAAATTTTAAAGTTTGGTGGCTAAAGTGAAAAGTTAGGAAAAGTATAGGGACCAATATGGTAATTTTCACAATAATTATTTTTATGGCAAAAATGAGTAGTTTATTTCTGTATAAAAATTTTGGTGGGAATCAGATTTTTGGTACGAGATTTGTGTGAAAAGTTATAAGCGAAATAAGTTGTAGAAATTATTTCGGATGATTATTCGAATTCAGAAAATTATGAAAATTTTATGAGAATCTTAGAAAGACTAGAAGAATATGACATTGTGGCTTTTGAATCATTTTTATTTGATTTAAATTCGATTCTATGCAAGATTGGGTGAAATAGGTGAAAATGGTATTTTTGAAGATAAGTTGGTTCATTAAGGGCAAAATGGTCATTTCACCCTTATGATTTTTAAGAATAAGAATAAGCAAGTGTTGGCTTGTGATTGGTCAAAATTCAAGGGCAAAATAGTCATTTGACTATTAAAAGGATTTTTATATTAAATATGGTGGATTAAAATGTCAATTGGCATAAATTAAAGAAATAGAAAAGTTTGGAGAATTCTGTCATCTTTTTCTTCTTGCTGTGAGGTTCAAACAAAAGGTAAGGAAATTTTCAACTCAATTTTTAAGCTTCCCGAAAATTAAAGCAGCATGAAAAGAATTATCCTACACATGATTTAGAGCTTGCTGTTGTAGTATTTGCTTTGAAGGTGTGGCGACATTATCTTTATGGTGAACGTTGCCATGTGTATAATGATCACAAGAGTTTAAAATATTTAATGACACAGAAAGAATTGAATCTACGGCAAAGAAGATGGTTAGAGTTAATAAAGGATTATGATTTAATCATTGATTACCACCCAGGCCAATCTAATGTTGTGGCAGATGATTTGAGTCGAAAAACATTTGTTGCATTAAGAACCTTAAATGCACAATTAGAAGGCGAATCAGATGGTTCTTTATTGTGGAGCTGCATTTGAAATCATCATTGCTTAATTGAATTAAAGAAAGTCAGCATCGAGATGAAGCTTGTATAACAAAAATGTAGAGTCAGGCGAAATTAAGGTTTGAGATTAAAGGTTTGAGATTAAACCTGATGGATGTCTTTATTATAAAGGTAAAGTATATATTCCTGAAAATGTTGATCTGAAGCAGTATTTACTTACTGAAGCACATTACAGTCCGTTGACTATGCATCCTGGTGGAAACAAGATGTACCAAGATTTAAAAAGTCGATATTGGTGGTCTGGTATGAAGAAAATGATATCAGAGTTTGTTGCTAAGTGTCTAACTTGTCAACAAGTGAAAGCTGAACACCAAGTGTCGTCTGGAAAATTGCAGCCTATTTCTATTCCGCAATGGAAGTGGGATAGAGTTACGATGGATTTTGTGACAGGACTACCATTGACCCCTAGCAAGAAAGATTTTATCTGGGTAATTGTGGACAAGTTAACTAAATCTGCCCAGTTTATACCATTTAGAACATATTATCAGATGAGCAAATATGATGAGTTGTATATTAAAAAAATAGTCCGACTACATGGGGTGCCTATATCCATAGTATCAGATCAAGATCCAAAGTTCACATCAAGATTTTGGAAAGCATTGCATAGAGCTTTGGGGACACGATTGAACTTCAGTACTGCATTCCATCCTCAAACAGATGGTCAGTCTGAAAGGATAATTCAGATACTTGAGGATATGTTAAGAGCTTGTATAATTGAATTTGAAGGATCATGGTAAAAGTATTTGCCATTAGTAGAATTTGCTTACAATAACAGTTATTAGGCAAGTATTCAAATGGCTCCTTATGAAGCTCTTTATGGTCGGAAGCTGATCAAACCGATTTGAGCTACATGATCGCAAGCTGATCAAACCGGATACGCTACAAGATATGTAAGAAAAAGTCAAGATTGTGCAAGGCAATCTTAAAAAGACCGCTGATCGACAGAAAGCATATACAGATTTGAAAAGAAATGACATTTAGTTTGAAGTTGGAGAAAAAGTATTCTTAAAAGTTTCTCCTTGGAAGAAAATAATGAGATTCGGTCGTAAAGGAAAGTTGAGCCCCAGATATATCGGACCGTATGAAATTTTGAAGAAAGTTGGCCCTGTTGCATATCAGCTAGCTCTTCCACCAGAGATGAGCAAAATTCATGATGTTTTCCATGTTTCGATGCTTCGGATATATAGATAAGATCCATCCCAAGTGATTGTACCTGGAGAAATTCAGCTGCAATCAGATTTAACATATGAAGAGGAACCGGTCAAGATATTAGCTTATGGTGTCAAGGACGTAATGTAAAAGCAGAATCCGCACTTGTTTAAGACAGGTACGTATTGAAATTCGAGGATGAATTTTTTTAAGGGGGAGAATTGTAATACCCCGATATTTGCTTAGTGACTAAAATGCAAAGAATCAAAAGTTAGTGGTTTTAGTTCAGTGACTAAAACGTAAAATTTTAAAGTTCGGTGGCTAACATGGTAATTTTCCCAATAATTATTTTATGGCAAAAATGAGTAGTTTATTCCGGTATAAAAATTTTGGTGGGAATCAGATTTTTGGTACGGGATTTTTGTGAAAAGTTATAAGGGGAATAAGTTTCAAAAATTATTTTGGATGATTATTCGAATTCAGAAAATTATGAACATTTTATGGGAATCTTAGAAAGACTAGAAGAATATGACATTATGGCTTTTGAATCATTTTTATTCGATTTAAATTCGATTCTATGCAGTATTGGGTGAAATAGGTAAAAATGGCATTTTTGAAGATAAGTTAGTTCATTAAGGGCAAAATGGTCATTTCACCCTTACTTTATGAATAATTATGATTTTTAAGGATAAGAATAAGCAAGTGTTGGCTTGTGATTGGTCATAATTCAAGGGCAAAATAGTCATTTGACTATTAAAAGGATTTTTATATTAAATATGGTGGATTAAAATGCCATTTGGCATAAATTAAAGAAATAGAAAAGTTTGGAGAATTCTATCATCTTTTTCTTCTTGCCGTGAGGTTCCAAGAAAAGGTAAGGAAATTTTCAACTCAAATTTTAAGCTTATTGGATTGGTTTTGGGGTTAAGACATGAAAAAAGAAATTGTTCTTCATCAAATTCTCTATCTTTTGGTATAATTTTTGCTTCGTTTCCATGTTCCTAAGTTGAGTTTGGTGATTTGGGTGGATGAAGAACTTGTTGGAAACTTGTGTTTTAATGGTTGTTCATGTTAGAAATAAGCTTATGATGTTGTTTCTATGGTTTAAATGATGAAATTTTCATGGAAATGGTTATGTGACTATTCGATTAGATTAGGAAAATTAGGGGAAATACTTGCAAAATTTATTTTGATGATGGAAATGATGAGAATGATGTTATACAAGTTTGATTTTGTTGTTTGGAAGAAGAAATACTCATGTTCTTGAAAGATGGAAAATTAGGGTTTATGCCAAGTTACGAATTTTAGAACATGATTGAAGGAAGAAGGGTTTATTATGATGATATAAGTTGTTTGCAATGAAAATCCCTAATTATTTTGCATTAGGGACCAAATTTTAAATTTTGGAAAGTAGGGACTTGATGGTTGAATTTGTTTTTGAAGTATATTATATTGGAAAATTAAGTAAATTGATTGGAATGTTGATTTTGAAGTTCATATTAACTTTAAGACCATTTTGGAAAATTCAGAAATATTAAGGATCAATATGTAAATTTTTAAAGTTTGGCTCCTAAAGTGTAAAGGATGAGAAATGAAAGGATTAGACTTTAAAATGGTGGTTGGAATCCTAAAAGAGTCCTTAGGGACTAAAATATGAATTTTGGAATAAGTTGTGGAATTATGGAAAAATGTGAAGAATATGATTCTAATATAGAAAGTTTTATCAGATCAAATTTATATTTAATGGATAGTTATTTATTTACTTTCCATTATTTTATATGAATTGAGTATGTTCTAACATATACTTTGAAATGGCATATGTTATTTTATTGTAGATTCTGATATCAATCAAGCTCGTTTTAATAGAAAAGGAAAAGAGAATGTTCGAGAGTAATGTCGTATAGTGAATAAAGGCTTTGCAAGGCTAAGGTGAGTGCATACATGTTTTAAATTGTATGTTAGTTAACATACATATTATAGGAAGACTTGTGATAAGTCGACCTAAAGGTAAAGATTTTATAAAAGCATAAAATGTTTTTAGCATGATACTTGACTTTATTGATTTTAAGATTATGACATATTTTCATGCTTATAAATGTTTTATAGCATGACAAATGTATGACGAAGTTATTTTATTTAATACAGTTTTTAAATGGCAGTACCATGAATGTTATAAAATATCGGAGTAGGAACTGCTCCAATATAATGATGTTTTACATGATATATGTATATATGTATGGAAATTGGGTTACTTGCCATTAATTGCAGGAATTGTTCTTAGTGTTTGCCCTTGGTAATACAATATCGAGTAGGTTAATATATTGGTATACCATTAAGAGTATTATAAAGTAAGTTATTGATACTTCAAGTGTATTATAAAGTTACCGACACTTGAAATTGTATCATAATGATAGGCACTTTATTGTGTCTTACAAGTATGTCAAGGATAGTACTTTTCAAGTACGAACTCGAATATTAAACACTTGATGTTTACCTTGGGCTATGTGATTTCACAAGATGAAGTATGCTTTTATGTTAAAGAACGATTTCGTTATGTTTCTTGCATAAACATTCCTGCATTATGAAGTAAGTGATTTTACTTATTATCTTGTTTATATAATGTTTTATATATGTTACTTACCTTATGCCTCACTGAGTATATTCTCAGAGTGTATTTCTATTATACACGTAGGTAAACGAGTTTAAGAGTGGTTTGCATCTCTATCTCGTTTAGGAGTACGGATATGAAAGGTTAATTTCAGTACTTATAACATCCGTATTTTGTGTTTAGTAGTGGCATGTACTAGTTAAACTTGTCTTTCTGATAAAATATTTTAATCGATTATGTAAGAATTTTATAAACCTTTTATAGTTGATAAACATATTTACTGTTTATTATTATATGTTTTAAAAGTGACTATGATATTTACGTAAAAAGTTTTATCATCAGGAATTAAATTATTATTTTATTTATAAATTAGATAAAGTTAAGCGTGCTTGAATTAGGGAAATTTTAAGATGGGTGACCTCCAGGGAAATTATTCTAAAATTTTTAAATTACCCCAATTTTTAAGCTTAAAAGATATTTTCAAAAGTCCGTGACATCCCTGACTCATGTTTAATGTATGGATACGGGAAGGGGTGTTATATTTATTGGTATTAGAGCTACATGTTTAGCTGGTTTTGTAGTTAAAATTGAATTTGATAAAAGTGTTAAAGTGTGTACACGCCACTAGGATGTCGTATTTACTTGAAAATGATACTTATTTGATTGATACAATTGCTTATTAGTTAAGTGTATGTTATGAGTACAAATGTCGGAGGGAGTAGGATCCCGACATGCTACTCAACAAGTGGGGCCCGAGAATGCCCCAGAAGTAGAGGAAGAAGTACAACGACCTGCTTAACAGGAGGCTGGTGCACCTGCCCAGGATGTGCCTTTGCAAGATTGGGGTACATTTCTATAAGCCCTGGAATCGATAATTAACAGACCTCATCGGATTTCTATTCCGAAGGAGTTAAAGAAGTTGCAGTCTCCTGATTTAAAGGTGACGTCGATGGGGATCCTATGTTGACAGATCTTTGGTTAAATGACATACAGATAATATTGTCTCGTATTGGGTGTGATGAACGAGGAAAGCTGGAAGGAGTTGTTTCCTTGTTGAGAGAGCAAGCATTGATATGGTGGAATAATGTCACTACTCGTGTTCTTGAAGAGGTGAATTGGCATTTTTCCTCTGTGAGTTTAGGAGCAAATATATTGGAGATGCCTTTATTCGGGAAATGAGGCGGCGGTTCCTAGATCTTAAACAGGGAGATCGCTCGGTGTATGAATATGAATGTGAGTTTAATAGATTGAGTAGGTTTGCCTCAGAATTGTTACCAGACGAGAGATCCATCACTGATAGTTTTATCAATAGATTAGATGCCAGATATCAAGAGGTGTTAGTGGCAATTATTCCCAGAGATTTTCAAGAAGCAGTTAATAGAGCCAAAGCAATGAAGATTGTCCGGGAGAAAGTTAAGAAAGAATCCCAAGGCCAGAAAAAGAGTGCTGAGACATCATTTGCTTCGCGATCATCAAAGTAGGGTAAAAGATATCCTCAGCAAGGGAAATCTGGATTTTTATCATCTCGAGGACAATCAAGCCAACCTGGAAAGTCCAAGAATACTTCAGCATCAGCAAAGAATTTTAGAGATAAACAAGGTCATCCCAAATGTAAGGATTGTAACAAAAGACATTATGGAGAATGTTGGAGAGTTACAAGAGCCTGTTTCAATTGTGGAGAAATAGGACATTTTATTAAAGATTGTCCAACTCGGGAAGACAGATCAGTTCAGACTGAAAGATCTGTTGGTATGCAACAAGGCCGAGGATCTGTTGGATCATCCAGAGTGGGTTCTCGAATGGAGAATGAAGCTGTTGTAGGTCGAGACGATCGAGTTTCAGTTAGAGTTTATCATATTCGGACATATGATGATAGAGAGCACAGAGAATAGCCCGATATCATTACAGGTACTTTTCTAATCTGTGGTGAACTTGTACTTGTTTTGATAGACACTGGATCTACACACTCTTATATTAGTTCTAAGTTAGTTCGGGAAAGAGGAATTCCTTTAGAATCAACTCAGAGTGATGTGATAGCTGTTAATCCCCTTGGTCAAAGTGCCCGGGTAACTAAAGTAGGTAAGAAGTGTCTACTCGTAGTTCAGGGAAATAAATTCCCAGCTAACTTGTTGGAGTTGCCCTTTAGTAATCATGAGATTATTTTGGGTATGGATTGGCTTCATGCTCATGATGCTGTCGTGAGATGTCGTCAACAGTAGTTGATTTTAAAGACTGTTGATGGTTCAGAGATCATAGTGTTGGGTGAAGGATCGCAGTGTTTAAAGAATGTGATTTCGGCTTTTAAAGCTAAGAAATTGTTGGAGCAAGGTTGTGAGGCTTTCTTAGCACATGTGGTGGATACTAAGAAGATTAATAATGACCTCAGTGCGATTCCGACAGTTTGGGATTTTCTTGAGGTATTTCCGGAAGAGTTACCAGGATTACCTCCAAAAAGAGAAGTTCAGTTTGGAATCGAGGTTATTCCTGGTACTGAACCAGTATCCATGGTTCCATATAGAATGGCACATGCAGAATTGAGAGAGTTAAAATCACAGTTGCATGAGTTATTAGATAGAGGATTTATACGTCCTCGCACATCACCATGGGGAGCTCTTGTGCTTTTTGTTAAAAAGAATGATGGTTCGCTGCGACTGTGTATTGATTATCGACAGCTGAACAAGGTGACCATAAAGAATAAGTATCCATTGCCAAGGATAGAAGATTTGTTTGATCAACTGAAAGGAGCAGCTATATTCTCTAAGATTGATCTTTGATCTGGTTACTATCAGTTAAAAGTTAAAGAGGAAGATGTCCCGAAGAAAGCTTTTCAGACAAGGTATGGCCATTATGAATTTGTAGTAATGCCATTTGGACTTACTAATTTTCCGGCTGTATTTATGGATTTAATGAATCGAGTATTCGAGCCGTACCTTGATCAGTTTGTGGTAGTCTTCATTGATGATATATTGGTGTATTCGAAGACTAAGAAAGATCAATATACACACTTGAGAATAGCATTACAAATTCTGAGAGAAAAGAAGTTATATGCTAAGCTCTCCAAGTGTGAGTTTTGGTTATCTGAGGTAGCTTTCCTGGGACATATAGCCTCAGCTGAAGGAATCAAAGATACAGCCTATTATTGAATGGAAAATTCCTAAGAATGTTACCGAAGTTCATAGTTTCGTGGGATTGGCTGGTTACTACCATAAATTCATGAATAATTTCTCGATGATAGCTGCCTCACTCACAAAGTTGTTAAGAAAATACGTCTCATTTGTTTGGACTAAAAAGTGCCATGAAAGTTTCGATCTGTTAAAGAAGGTTTTGACAGAAGCTTCAGTTTTGGTACAGCCAGAATCGGGGAAGGAATTTACTTTATAAAGTGACGCATCTCATAATGGTTTAGGATGCGTATTGATGCAAGATAGAAAGGTAATTGCTTATGCTTCCCGACAATTAAAGCAGCATGAAAGGAATTATCCTGCACATGATTTAGAGCTTGCTACTGTAGTATTTGCTTTGAAGGTGTGGCGACATTATCTTTTTGGTGAATGTTTCCATGTGTATACTGATCACAAGAGTTTAAAATATTTGATAACACGGAAAGAACTGAATCTACGGCAACGAAGGTGGTTAGAGTTAATAAAGGATTATGATTTAATCATTGATTACCACCCAGGCCGAGCTAATGTTGTGGCAGATGCTTTGAGTCGAAAAACTTTTGCTGCATTAAGAACCTTAAATGCACAATTAGAAGGTGAATCAGATGGTTCTTTATTGTGGAGCTGCATTTGAAATCATCATTGCTTGACCGAATTAAAGAAAGTCAGCATCGAGATGAAGGTTGTCTAACAAAGATGTAGAGTCAGGCGAAATTAAATATTTTGAGATTAAACCCGATGGATGTCTTTATTATAAAGGTAAAGTATATATTCCTGAAGATGCTGATCTGAAGCAGGATTTACTTACTGAAGCACATTACAATCCGTTAACTATGTATCCTGGTGGACACAAGATGTACCAAGATTTAAAAAGTCGATATTGGTGACCTGGTATGAAGAGAATGATATCGGAGTTTGTTGCCAAGTGTCTAACGTGTCAACAAGTGAAAGCTGAACAGCAAGTGCCATCTGGAAAATTGCAGCCTATTTCTATTCCGCAATGGAAGTGGGATAGAGTTACGATGGATTTTGTGACAGGACTACCATTAACCCCTAGCAAGAAAGATTATATCTGGGTAATTGTGGACAAGTTAACTAAATCTGCTCACTTTATACCATTTAGAATAGATTATCAGATGAGCAAATATGTTGTGTTGTATATTAAAGAAATAGTCCGACTACATGGGGTTCCTATATCCATAGTATCAGATCGAGATCCAAAGTTCACATCAAGATTCTGGAAAGCATTACATAGAGCTTTGGGGACACGATTGAACTTCAGTACTGCATTTCATCCTTAAACAGATGGTCAGTCTGAAATGATAATTTAGATACTTGAGGATATGTTAAGAGCTTGTATAATTGAATTTGAAGGATCATGGGAAAAGTACTTGCCATTAGCAGAATTTGCTTACAATAACAATTATCAGGCAAGTATTTAATTATGTCCTTATGAAGCTCTTTATGGTCGGAAGTGCAGATCGCCATTGAACTAGTTTGAGCTACATGATCGCAAGCTGATCAAACTGGATATGCTACAAGATATGGAAGAAAAAGTCAAGGTTGTGTATGGCAATCTTAAAAAGGCCGCTGATCGACAGAAAGCATATGCAGATTTGAAAAGAAAGGACATTCAGTTTGAAGTTGGAGAAAAAGTATTCTTAAAAGTTTCTCCTTGGAAGAAAATAATGAGATTTGGTCGTAAAGGAAAGTTGAGCCCTAGATATATCGGGCCGTATGAAATTTTGAAGAAAGTTGGTCCAGTCGCATATCAGCTAGCTCTTCCACCAGAGATGAGCAAAATTCATGATGTTTTCCATGTTTTGATGCTTCGGAGATATAGATCAGATCCATCCCATGTGATTGTACCAGAAGAAATTGAACTGCAGTCAGATTTAACATATGAAGAGGAACCGGTCAAGATATTAGCTTATGGTGTCAAGGAATTGAGGAACAAGCAAATACCATTGGTAAAAGTTCTTTGGCACAATCACAAAGTAGAGGAAGCAACATGGGAAACAAAGGACGTAATGGAAAAGCAGTATCCGCACTTGTTTAAGACAGGTACGTATTAAAAATTTGAGGATGAATTTTCTTAAGGGGGAGAATTGTAATAACCCAATATTTGCTTAGTGACTAAAATACAAAGAATCAAAAGTTAGTGGTTTTAGTTCAGTGAATAAAACGTAAAATTTTAAAGTTTGGTGGCCAACATGGTAATCTTCCCGATAATTATTTTTATGGCAAAAATGAGTAGTTTATTTCGGTATAAAAATTTTGGTGGGAATTGGATTTTTGGTACGGGATTTGTGTGAAAAGTTATAAGGGGAATAAGTTTCGGAAATTATTTCGGATGATTATTCTAATTTAGAAAATTATGAAAATTTTATAGGAATCTTAGAAAGACTAGAAGAATATGACATTATGGCTTTTGAATCATTTTTATTCGATTTAAACTCGATTCTATGCAGTATTGGGTGAAATAGGTGAAAATGGCATTTTTGAAGATAAGTTGGTTTATTAAGGGCAAAATGGTCATTTCACCCTTACTTTATGAATAATTATGATTTTTAAGGATAAGAATAAGCAAGTGTTGGCTTGTGATTGGTCATAATTCAAGGGAAAAATAGTCATTTGACTATTAAAAGGATTTTTATATTAAATATGGTGGATTAAAATGTCATTTGGCATAAATTAAAGAAATAGAAAAGTTTGGAGAATTCTATCATCTTTTTCTTCTTGCCGTGAGGTTCCAAGAAAAGGTAAGGAAATTTTCAACTCAATTTTTAAGCTTATTGGATTGGTTTTGGGGTTAAGACACGAAATAAGAAATTGTTCTTCATCAAATTCTCTATCTTTTGGTATAATTTTTGCTTAGTTTCCATGTTCCTAAGTTGAGTTTGGTGATTTGGGTGGATGAAGAACTTGTTGGAAATTTGTGTTTTAATGGTTGTTCATGTTAGAAATAAGCTTATGATGTTGTTTCTATGGTTCAAATGATGAAATTTTCATGGAAAATGGTTAAGTGACTATTCGATTAGATTAGGAAAATTAGGGGAAATTCTTGCAAAATTTATTTTGAAGATGGAAATGATGAGAATGATGATATACAAGTTTGATTTTGTTGTTTGGAAGAAGAAATACTCATGTTCTTGAAAGATAGAAAATTAGGGTTTATGCCAAGTTTGGAATTTTAGAACATGATTGAAGGAAGAAGGGTTTATTATGATGATATAAGTTGTTTGGAATGAAAATCCCTAATTATTTTGCATTAGGGACCAAATTGTAAATTTTGGAAAGTTTAGGGACTTGATGGTTGAATTTGTTTTTGAAGTATATTATATTGGAAAATTAAGTAAATTGATTGGAATGTTGATTTTGAAGTTCATATTAACTTTAGGACCATTTTGGAAAATTCGGAAATATTAAGGATCAATATGTAAATTTTTAAAGTTCGGGTCCTAAAGTGTAAAGGATGAGAAATGAAAGGATTAGACTTTAAAATGGTGGTTGGAAGCCTAAAAGAGTCCTTAGGGACTAAAATATGAATTTTGGAATAAGTTGTAGAATTGTGAAAAAATGTGAAGAATATAATTCGAATATAGAAAGTTTTATCGGATCAAATTTATATTTAATGGATAGTTATTTATTTACTTTCCATTATTTTATATGGATTGAGTATGTTCTAAAATATACTTTGAAATGGTATATGTTATTTTATTGTAGATTCCGATATCAATCAAGCTCGTTTTAATAGAAAAGGAAAAGAGAAGGTTCGAGAGTAATATCGTATAGTGGAGAAAGGCTTTGCAAGGCTAAGGTGAGTGCATACATGTTTTAAATTGTATGTTAGTTAACATACATATTATAGGAAGACTTGTGATAAGTCGACCTAAAGGTAAAGATTTTATAAAAGCATAAAATGTTTTTAGCATGATACTTGACTTTATTGATTTTAAGATTATGACATACTTTCATGCTTATAAATGTTTTATAGCATGACAAATGTATGACGAAGTTATTTTATTTAATACAGTTTTTAAATGGCAATACCATGAATGTTATAAAATATTGGAGTAGGAACTGCTCCAATATAATGATGTTTTACATGATATATGTATATATGTATGGAAATTGGGTTACTTGCCATTAATTGCAGGAATTGTTCTTAGTGTTTGCCGTTGGTAATACAATATCGAGTAGGATAATATATTGGTATACCATTAAGAGTATTATAAAGTAAGTTATTGATACTTTAAGTGTATTATAAAGTTACCGACACTTGAAATTGTATCATAAAGATATGCACTTTATTGTGTCTTACAAGTATGTCAAGGATAGTACTTTTCAAGTACGAACTCGAATATTAGACACTTGATGTTTACCTTGGGCTATGTGATTTCACAAGATGAAGTATGCTTTTATGTTAAAGAACGATTTCGTTATGTTTCTTGCATAAACATTCTTCATTATAAAGTAAGTGATTTTACTTATTATCATGTTTATATAATGTTTTATAAATGTTACTTATCTTATGCCTCACTGAGTATATTCTCAGCGTGTATTTCTATTATACACGTAGGTAAATGAGTTTAGGAGCGGACGGCTTTTGCATCTCTATCTCCTTTAGGAGTATGGATACGACAGGTTAATTTCAGTACTTATGACATTCATATTTTGTGTTTAGTAGTGTCATGTGCTAGTTAAACATGTCTTTCTGATAAAATATTTTAATCGAGTATGTAATAATTTTATAAACCTTTCATAGTTGATAAACATATTTACTGTTTATTATTATATGTTTTAAATTTGACTATGATATTTACGTAAAAAGTTTAATCATCAGGAATTAAATTATTATTTTATTTATAAATTAGATAAAGTTAAGCGTGTTTGAATTAGGGAAATTTTAAGATGGGTGACCTCCTGGGAAGTTATTCTAAAATTTTAAAATTACCCCAATTTTTAAGCTTAAAAGATATTTTTAAAAGTCTGTGACATCCCTGACTCGTGTTTAATGTATGGATACGGGAATGAGGTGTTGCAACTTCTCCCTACGAGTCACTTTTTTCATGACCAGAAGAAGTATCCTCGGAAACAATTGGGATCACAGTAGCAGCGGCGAAGCCAGAATTTTCATATAGTGGGGTCAAAGTGCGGTATGAGGTACGCAAGATTCTCATATAATTATAATAAATATTGTTGACTTCGTATCCCAACAAATTAAGTGGGGTCAAATTTAATATTTGTTATGAAAAGTTCTATATTAGCTTCTTGAAAATCCATACTTCAACAATTCAAGGGGGTCAATTGCACCCTCTATTTCCATATTACCTCCGCCCAGTAGTACATGCAGTCAGAGTAAGGAAGAACAGATGTGCAGCAATCCTTTCATCCCCAGCTAAGTCTTTATGCAAAAGAATGTGTAAAAAATGAGGGCTAAATTTATTGGATTTTTTTTTGAATTAGGACTAAATTGATTGAAGGTATAAATATGAAGGGCTAAATGTGCTATTATACAAAATTTTATAAAAGTCTCGTTAAGTATTTAACGGCCTCTAACGGCCGAGTTACCATTTTATTACAAAACATAAAGTTTAATTGTCATTTTATAATATTTGAAAGTTTGGTTATTATTTTATTTTTTTAACAAAGTTCAGTGACCATTTTGGTACTTTACCCTGTATTTCAAAAAAGAAACGCAAAGGAAGATTGTTTGGCCTTAATGGCAGGGGGAATCCAGTACGGGAAGTTCACTACAGCGCGCCTCTATAGCAGGCAGCTGCGATATTGCAACGGGGGCTGCTGGAATAATTTGAATTATGATTAAGATTAGAATTTGAATTTATAAAAAAAAAAATCACATATTCAATTAAAATTAGAATTAGGAAAGTTTAATTTGAAGTACAATTATCAATTCCAACATATATATAATGATTTCTTTTGATTGCATATGTGTATTGTATAAGAATTGAAGAGAATTGCATATATAAGGATAAGTTGTTCAGGACGGAGCCACTCTTGTGGTGGGAGGACTGATGCTTCCTCTTAAGTTTTTTGGTATAATAAATTTTTAAATCATTTCTAATATAAATATTAGTGTAATAAGATCTTTATTATTTATATTTTTTAAAATTGAAATATTTAATTTATTTTTAATTTCTTCTAATATTTAATCATAACTTTATCCAATTTACATACTTTTAATAAAATCACTGTCACATATACATTACAAATAGACTATTCCTAGAGCATATATTATTCAGACCCTTTCAGGAGTAAACATCAACAATCAATAGGCCGAATAATGAAAGCTCATATGCGTGTATGTGTTGGCTGCATGACATTTCAAAATGCAAATGCATGAAGTCCACGTTCGGAACTTCATTTTTTTGAATAGATTCCTAACTTCAACCATCACTCAAATGGTCAGTCATTATTATTATTTCTTTGAAAGTGGGTGAAAAATCATATTGTGGTACCAGTGCATTTGCAACAACAAACCATCAGCAATTCCATAAAGTGGTCAATCATTAGGGCAGGACAGTTAGGGGTTTTTTATTCAGGAGAGAGCACATGCACGCTCATAAAATTTTAACTTCTCATGCATTTTTTTGTGTTTTTTTGAGATCCACTTATTAGTCTATTGGCTAAAGATGTTCATATTGTCTAATCTTGTATAGGTTCGAATTCTGATATGAGAATGTAATACTTTTATTTAATTTTTTATATTTTATATTAATAATCTAATCTTGCACCCATGAAATTTTATAGTTTTACTAAGGCCCCATTTTTTTGCTACTATGGGCTAACCAAGGTTTGGAGCAAACCAAGATTTGCAAAAGCTGGAAAATTCAGCTGTGGGCAAACTAAGGTTTGGGGGCTAAAATGATGGGGAAACCAAGGTTTGGAAACCAAATTTTTGAGTGTTTTTCATTGCTTTTGGAATTTTTTGGGTGGAAAAGCTGGTTTAGCCCTCCAAACACAACAAAAAACAGGGCCTAAGTATAAAAGTTCGCACCCTCTAATGTAAAATCTTGTGTCCATCCCTATTAATATATATATATATATATTATCATATACACCTGGGGAGGAAAAGGAATAGTATTTTACGAGCTTGGTTATTTTAGGGTTTAAGAACTTAGTTTATAGTTTAGATATTTAGGTTATAAAGTTTAAATTTTAAGATTTATGATTTGAATGTAGGGTTTATGAGTTATAGTTGAAGATTTCAAGTTAATTATTTAGATTCTAAATTAAAATAAGCATGTTTGTGTAAAAAAATTACTCTAATAATGTATCAAAATATATATTAGGACAATTATTCTATACGCGGTTAATGTAAAGTTTTTTTTACACAAATTAATCCAAGGTTAAAGTCTAAAATTGAAATCCCTAACCCTATGTCCCTAAGTACTAACCCCTAAACATTAAACCCTAAATTCCAATAATAAAGCTTTAATTATATATCCTACAATCTAAATCTCTAACCTCTAAACACTAAACTAAAACCCTAAACCTCTAAATTAACCCACTTGTGAAAGCTAAAATTTTTACGGCCGGTGTATGAGATAATAATTAGGGGTGCAAAATAAACCGTTACCGTTAACCGGTATAACCGTTTATTTTATAGGTTAATTAACCTAACCGTTAAGGTTAAACGGTTTCGGTTAACCGAACCGCTAAAAAAGATGGTTAATGGTTAACCTATAGGTACTTTTTTTTTAACTAAGTATGAAGTTTGTGCTTCAAATCTCTCTATTTATTTTTATTTTTTTGAAAATTTTAATACAATATTTATCGGAGAGACATTTATTATTCTAAACAGAAATAATGAACATTTGAAAAGAAAATTATAATAGGTTACATGTTAAGTTGTAATCGAACTATTCTTAACGGTTAACCACTATAATGGTTAACCATTTAAAATATTAACGGTTAACCATTTCTTAACGGTTAAATTATGGTTGATAACCGTTATAACAGTTAACTAACCATTTAAACTAAATAGTTAACTAATCATGAACACCCATAATAATAATCCACATATATGTGTGTCTGTGTGTGTGAAAAAGGCTTGGGTAAGTTGAGGTGTCAACTGTGCGACAATCATGCATGGATTTTGGTTTAAAAAGGTGTCCATCTTAACTTTCCCATTTCACTTTCGAGTCATCTCTGAAACCCTAAATCATAATCCTAATTATGTTCCTAATTCGGACATACCTCCCTCTCTTATTGGCTGCTGTCCCAACTGTATTATCCACCCTAACCAAAAGTCCAAATAACAACAAACCTGGCCCCCTCACTCTTTCTTTTTGTTATTTTGGTGTTGGTGGTAGGGTCCAACACTAATTAATTTCTTATGTGTATTCTACCATAACTTTTATTGGGTAAAACTTTGATATACAGGCTGTGTAAAATTAATTTTACACAAGCTTGTGTATTTACACTATAAAAATTTAAATCCTAAATTTCTAACTCTAACCCTAAAAAACTAAACCTTAAACCATATAAACTAAATTCTCAACACTAACCTTAAATTCTAAACCATACAACCTAAATCCCTAAACCTTAACCCTAACCCCTAAAGTGTATCAAAGTTTTTTCCATCTTCATTTCCCTCTCTATCATCTGCTATTCTTTATTTCATAAAGAAACTTATGGATTTGTTATAAATATTTAATTTATTTTATTTATTATAAAAGATGCTTAATCCTATGTATCGAACAAACCATAGAAGATTTCGAAAAAAAAAGAGAACAAACTACAGAAGATGTTTGATTAATTAATCGCGTGACTTAATTTGAAAAGTAAATATTTTTTTAAAAATTTGTATGATTTCTCTAGACTCTCAACGCTGCGTACAAAATGATTCACATGCATAAAAAAATGGTAGCAAATATAAATATATTATATTTTATGTCTATTTTTACCGTTTACAGTGGAAGTTGTTTATCCCAACAACATTGTTTTAAAGTTTAAACTTGTTACAAATTCGTGGACGGAAAAAAATAATATACACTACATGAAGATAAGATATAGGCCGATATACACCAAGTGACTACATCTATTTCAACCCCTTTTTAACTCTAAGATATTACTTAATTACAAAAAAGAAATAATCACAAAAAAGCTTCCCTAAGATTTTTTTACTATTAATGAATATTTATCATTATAACATTAAATACACTTAATAATCAAGTAAAACTCCAACAAAACTCAATCGAATATTAACAGCGAAAAACTCGGAGTATTAGGGTTTGCCATAAGTTTATACATTTATTAATAGAAACAACGACACAGATCACGATTCCTCCATCACTGGAGAGGGCAGCGTCTCCTACGCCTCTAGAAGATCAAAGCAGTGCCAAGAAAGTGAGAGACGTGGATGTTGCATATGATGATATGGATGTTTCTGTGCTGGAAACAGATGTTGCTGCAGTTAGGAAGGATGGAACGAGCGTGGCATCTACGGTTGCGCATGCTCCCTCTAAGGATATGGGTGCAAGAAAGGCTGTTGTAGAAGGAGTGGAGTGTTCATCCTATGCGAGCAAAGTTGCGGGTGCAAACCCTACTAAGGCGTCAAAAAGAGCGTATGCGGATGAAGATGTGGTTATTTTAGATGAGGATGTGATCATCGATAAGTCTACTGCTATTTTGTCAATTAGGTTTTCGGATAGAGTGCACGACCAGATCGATAATAATATGTGTACACCATTATCTTCAGATTACTGGGTCGTGTGATTGAGTTTAGGGCGTTGCTATCGCGTATTCAGGCGTTATGGCAACCGGTTAGAGATATACACTTGATTGACCTAGATAATGACTATTTTCTAGTCCACTTCTCGCAGGAAAGGGATTATGTGAAGGTTCTCACAGACCTTGGACTATCATTGGGAGTTACTTAATGGTTCAACCGTGGAATCGCTCCTTCAGGACTTCAGAGAAGCACCATTCGTATGTCATCGTGTGGGTTCGGCTTTCTGGTTTACCGTGCAGATATTATATGAAGGCGGCATTTCGTCACATTGCATCTTTCTTAGGTAAGGTGGTTAAGATTGACTATAGCACATAGGCTAGAGATAGGGGCAGGTTCGCCCGGTTAGCGGTCTTGGTTAATTTGAACAAACCCCTTTTGTCTAGCATTCGTATTGATGGCACGTTACAGAATCTGGAATATGAAGGGTTACAACAGATATGTTTTGGTTGTGGTGTTTATGTATTGATGGCACGTTACAGAATCTAGAATATGCAGTTATCAGAGTAGATGCGAAGATCGAAAGTGCGACTCAGAGGGTGGATCCTGATCCTATAAACTCTAGTAGCTCGACATCGGTAGATCTATATGGTCTGTAGATAGTTGTGGATAGTCGTCGATGGACCTTAGTTATTAGAAAAGATCAGTCTGTAGTTGCAAACAAGAATGTCGTTGAGGGATCGCGGTTTGCGGCTCTTGCGATGAGTGATGATTTGGCTGTTGATTCGGCAAAAGGGGTTGCACAAGAGGTCGTTGCCACAAGTCCGGTTGTTACTAATGGAATTAATTCTACTGGAGTTCTCATTTTGCACCTGCTCTGAAAAATGTTACATGGAAAGCTTCGAATCCTGAAAAAAATCGAAAGTAACGGTTAAAGCTTCGGTGGTTACGGGAGTGTTCTCGAAGGTTGAAGGACAGCAAGCAGCTGTAAAAACACACAACACAAGGATCTCTTTTATTATGCACCAGGCTGTTTCAATTGTTGAGCACGGCTCTAAGGTTACTGGTTCGTCTGGGTCGAAGAGAATTAAGGTTTATGCTAGTGAGGGAAAAGTTATAAAAGAAAATGTTCGAAAAGGTACTACAGTGCGGAAGCTTGCTGAGAGATGGCCATATGTATGTCCAGCTCTTATGGAGTGTGATCAGAATGTGATGGGGAGTGCATTAACTACTAAAATAGAGGAGGTCGAGCCGCGTAAAGGACCTGATCCTTCTAGTTCGGGGATAGCTGAACGAGGGGAAGCTATTTTGGATAATGGCATGCTCGTAATAGATATGGCTGCAGACAGAGGTGGTGTCACTACAGCTGTACCAATTGTTATCTGAGGTATGGGTTGTGTTTTTATACATTTTTTTAATGATTAAAATTATGTTTTGGAATTGCTAAGGAGCGGCTAGTCTTCTATTTCAAAGAATTTTCAGATCTTTTAAGCGTGAGCATATGCCTAATGTGGTTGCACTTTTTGAACCTTGAATCAATATGAGTGGTGCGAATAAGGTGGTTTCTAAATTGGGTTTCGTAAATTTATTCTGGGTAGAGTCTTATGACTTCAATAGGGGATTTGGCTTCTATGGGATGATTCGGTGGTGGGGAGATTTTGTAGATTTCTCATCAACTAATTAATAGAAGGGTTAATAATTTATCAGAAATGTTTGGTATCAATTCACGACTGTGTATGGAATTCCTAGTAGCTCGAGGCGCAAACATCTTTGGCATCAGTTGGAATGTATGAACCCCGGTGATGATGTTCCTCGGGTGTTAGGGGTGACTTTAATGTTATTTTATCAGCTGATGAGAGAGTTAGGAGTTTGGATATGTAACGCCAGTTTTGGGCTTAGGAGTTTTCTAGGTTGATTAGACGGTCCAGTGGACCGAACTAGATGGTTCGAGTCGGTTTCGCGATTAATTTGGAATTAATATTTTTGAGCGAAGAAAAAATATGGAAAATATCCTAAAATTATTATTTAATATGTAGACGGTTTTGGTAAAATCAATTTTACAAAAAGAAGTTTCAAAAAGTGACATTTTAGGTCGTGGTAAAGTTTTAAAATTGTTTTTAGTGATTATTTTGTAAAAGGGTCAAAACTTATAATCTTTAAGGAGCTATTTGGCCAAAGTCTAATATCAGACTTTTCTCTTTTAATTGGATATTTTAAAAAGGTTTTAAAGTAAATAAAAAAGGCTTGGAGAATTAATTTCATAATTTGCCATTAAAGAAAACTTTACGTAATTAACTTTTCTCCAAAAGATTTTCTTTCAAATTCTCTCTACCCAAACACTCTTTTCTACTTTAATTTTCTCAAGTAATCACTTGATTTCAACATTCTTTTACTTCCAAATGGTTTCTTAATGTTTTCCTAACAAAACCTATTTGATTTGATCTTGTTTTCTCATGTAAACTCATCTAATTAAGGGGAAAGCCAAGGTTAGAGTTGAGCTTCGTTATTATCCTCTAATAAAATGTTCTTTACTGAAATTCTCAAGTCGTTGATCCTTTACATATGTTTTCGAATGAGCTTTGATGATTTAATTATGGAAAGATAGTTAAATCAAGATTTAATTGATGTATTTGGTTGATTTTCGTTATGGATCTATTTTGTTGGGTTCTTGATTTGATTTGAACATGATTTTGATATTTTATAATGTTAATAAGTTGATTTTAACATTGGAATCCCGAAGCTAGGTGAATCTCTAATTTTTTAGGTTGTTAGTTGTGAGTTTTTGAGGAGTTTTGGATGATTAATGAGTGCTAGAGGTATAAGGATGATGTTAATGTGTTTTTGGATGTTAATTGATGTTAATTGATGGATTAAAATAGTAGGTTTTTGTTGGGTCAAGTGTGGAAGGTGTTTGATGTTGTTTTTGGTTGTTGTGGAGTGAGTTTGGGTAAAGTTTGTTGAGGATTTAAGTGAATTGATGTTGTTGGGTTGTTGAATGCATTTTGATGCTTTGGAACCTCTGTTTTTGTGTGGTTAAAGCAGAAAAAGTTGATACTCAAGCTTGAGGTGAGGTATCGGAAGCCGTGGAGGCTTAAATTTGCATTGGCGATCAAAGTTTTGCGTGTCGGTGAGTGATAATGTGATTTATAGCTTTTCAAAGGTTTGGAAGTTGTGTTTGGGAGTTTAGATCAAGCTTGAAATACTGGTTTAAGCTCAGAAGTAAGTAAAAGATGAATTCTCTCTCAAACTCGGTTTGGCAATTAGTTTTTATGCACTTATTTTGATACCTTGATTACTCACTGTGTATGCATGATTTGAGCATGGTTTAATGCTGGAAAATGGTTATCTAATGATGTTGATGCATTTGGAGGTAATGCACGTTTTGATAATGTTTTTGAACATTTGTAATGCAAGGTTGAATGCATTGAATAAATGGTTTTGAGTGATGCATATGAAAACGGTGAGTTGATGTTAATGGAATGAATTATATTGGCAAGTGATGTGGTTTATAAATGTTATTGGTTATAGTTGGCAAATCGTAGGATTGATAGTGCACTATAAAAAGTTACATTGGATGTTGAGGGGTTTATGTGTACCGAAAACTCTATCCAAGTACCCTAACGGTTGAGGGGTTATATGGTACCGAAGACTCCCATTAGTGGATTATACATCTAGCCGATGAGTGGTGTTGAGGGGTTTATGTGCACCGAAAACTCCCGTTGGTAGACCTTGAGATACCGGTTGAGATTGTGTGAAGTGTCGAGAGGACACTTGTTGAATCCGTGTATCTGATGTTATATTTTGTAAAGTGGAACTTGGTTAATGATCACTTATAAGCCAATATAATTGATAATGTATCATGTTGATGGATTTTGGTTGTATAAGGCTGGTTTATACATGTTTACTCTTTAAACCTTACATTGGTAGTATGCATGGGAAATCTTAAATTGAGGGTAGCAAATAGGACTTTGTTGTTGAATCTATGAAACATGTTGCATATGGTTTAATATGCATGTTTTGGAAATGTTAAGTGCATGGTTTGATAAGGCATGATGTTTCAATGATGATTAAAAATGTGTTTTGGAAAGTGGTTTCTAAAAAGATTGTTAAATGATTTTAAATGCATTGATGATGGTTTGTTTTAGAGCATTCCTCACTAAGACTAGTGTGCTTACACTCTCTTTTTTCATCAATGCAGGGAATTAAAGGTTGGAGGCAGCAAGCAAGCGAAGAAAAATCCAATGACTTGTTTTTACGAAAGTATGGTTTCTATTTAGACTTGTAGTAATAAAAGCAATGTGGTCATTTGTTGTTTGGGAGGGTTGTTTGCTAAACTCTTTGTTCATGCAAGTTTTAAATGTTGGTTTGAACTTGTAAGAGGCTTAAAGTGCTTGAAATGTGTTTGGATTTATTTTCGGAATGTTGAGTAGGAAGCATGCCTATAGATGATATGGATGATTATGTTAGGCTTGTTAGGTTTGCTTAAAATGTTGGTATATTGATGTCAAGCATACTTTAGATGATTATATGATGTTTAGATGATATTTGAGGTTGGTTGGAGTGAGCCAAATAGTCATATATTGAACCTATATGTCATTACAGGCCATCGCATACCAGTACGAGTACCCAGGGAATGGTATGCAGGGTCTGAAACGGCTCCATGTTGAGGCTGAAAAGTATATGGATACCGATACAATTAGCCGAGTATCGATACACCCCTTGAAAATTGTACATCAAAATCAGTACACGGGTTCGAGTACCAGTACGACCCTTTTTATTTTATAGTGTCGTATCGATACGCGGGGTACTGTATCGGTACACATTATGGTCACTGGAATTTAGGATTTTGAAAGAAAGTGGGGGATTGATACGAGAATTGTGCCATAATGGTATGGGTAGCTTTACGCACCGTATCAGTACGGTGGCTAGTGTATCAGTACGCGTGGCAGTTAAGTCCGTTGAGCCATATCAGTACGCATTGTTGTTTCTTTGTGTTTGGCCTGTTGAAGTTTAAAAGTTGTACGTTTTGGTCCCTGAATGTTATATAGGCAATTAGTTGAGCTTGGATAATTTTTTTAAGCTGAAATTTAACATGTGGGCATGAAATTGGACTAATAAAGGATTGGTAATCTTAATTTTAATTAAGTCCCTGTAATTTGTAGAAATTACATTTGGTTCCCAATGTGCGTATTCGAGTAATTGAACCATGTTTTGCAATCTGATTTCAATGTAACATTTCTGCTGATGCATATTCACCTTAGAAATTAAATTGATGCATTTAGACAAGATAAAAAGAAAATAACGGACCCAGTTTAGGTTATTAGCTTGGTTTGCTTCGGCAAACCTAAATGATCCTTTTAGCTCAGTTTTGGCTAGACCGAGTTAAAGGGGTTACAGGATAGGCATGTTGGGGGGAGCAAACAGTTTACAGATTTTTTTTACTACAGGGCTCCTTGATCTTGGTTTTCATGGACCACATTTCTCTTGGTTGTGTAGTGACCTTCACCAGCGTCTTGACAGATGCATTGTTAACCCTAAATGGTTGAAGACATTTCTGAATGGTCACATGGTGCACTTGGACAATCTTGGGTATGATCATAGACCGTTTCTTATCCATTTTGCAGAGAAAACATAGAAGGGTTCCAATAGGCCGTTTCACTTTATTTCTGCTTGGCAGAAGCATCCATGTTTTTAAGATTTTTTTTATTTTCTGTGTGGAAGGGTGATGAGCTTGTCCCACAACATCTCTACTTTCCAATCTCATGTGTCTGATTAGAATAAAGATGTGTTTGGTCATATTGGGAAGAAGAAGATGTTATTAGCTCGATTATGAGGTATCGATAATGTTTTGCTTCATCGATACTTAGATTCTCTGTTGGCTTTAGCGGTTAAATTGAGAGTAGAGCTGGATAATGTGTTAGAGCAAGAAGAGAGTCTTTGGCGACAAAAGGAGTATTCTAATTGGTGTCTTGATGAGGATCGAAACATTAGATTTTACCATGTTTCTATGATGGCTCGGAGGCGCGCAAATACTATTATGACTTTACGGGGTGATGATGATATATGGATGAATGATCCGAATAAGTTGATGGGGATGGCTTTGGCCTTTTATAAAAGGCTATTCACTAGCGCACTAAGTATAAAGCCTGGTGTTGCTATTCGGGGTATGTTCTCTTTGATTGGGCCTGCTTGCTCGTAGGTGAAGGATGCGACCGTTTCCCATAAGGAGATCTACCATGCTTTGTTTGATATGGGCCCTTTTAAGGCCATAAGTGTTTATGGTCTTCAAGTAGGTTTCTTCCAACGTAATTGGAGCATTGTTGGATATTTCGTTTGCGCTTTTATTTTATCGGTATTTGAGAGTGTGGTTGTCTTGGAGGATATTAATCGTACGTTGCTAGTGGTACTACAAAAAGTTAGTGCTCCGAAATATATGAACCAGATTCGTCCGATAAGCTTGTGTGCAGTCATTTATAAATTGATTACAAAGGTCATTGTGAATCGGCTAAAGCTTTTTATGCCTTAGTGGGTCTCTAAAAACCAGACCAGTTTTGTGTTTGGTCGCTCTATCACTGACATAGGATATTATCCATTTGATGAGGCAGAAGTTAGGGAGGAAAGAATGGATAACGATCAAGATTGATCTTAAAAAGGCCTATGATTGATTAGAATAGGGTTTCATAAATGATACAGTTGAAGACATTGGAATCCCGGACAAATTACAGATGCTTATTATGAGGTGTTTTTTTATGTCATCTCAGGTTTTATGGAATGAATCAATGTCTGATACGTTTCGACCATCTCGGGGGATTCGTCAAGGTGACCCTATGTCGCCTATTTGTTTGTGTTGTGTATGGAGCGGTTGGCTTAGTCTATTTAGGTGGCTATCAATGATGGTGTTTGGAAACCATTTTGCACGTCAGTTTATGATCCGCATATCTCTATTTATTTTTTTGTGGATGACATGTTTTTATTTGCGGAGGCTTTGCTTGAGCAAATGGAGGTGATTCGATCAGTCCTGAACAACTTTTGTTCTATTTCTGGGCATAAGGTGAGTCAGTCTAAAACGAATATTTTTTTCTCTAAAAATGTCCCAAGGGAACTTCGTAATCAGATTAGTACTACTTTTGGCTTTTCTGAGGTTTCGGATCTTGGTAAATATTTGGGTGTTCCTTTATTACACCAACAGGTTACGATGGCTTCTTATAAGTATTTGGTTCAGGCAGTTCAAAGAAGCTAAATGGTTGGAAAGCTCATAATCTTTCGTTGGTGGGTCGTATCACTCTAGCTAGAGTTGTGCTCGCAGCTATTTCTGTGTATACGATGCAGACGTTAGTTTTATCGAAGAAGATTTGTGTTGAGATGGAGAGTTTGATTTGGAGGTTTATTTGGGGTATTACATCGAATCGCGACTAGGTTCATATTGTTAAATGGGAGGACGTGTGTAGACCGTTGGGTAATGGTGGCCTCAGATTCCGCAGGGGTTCATCTTTAACAAAAATCTGATTTCTCTTCTTTGAAAATGTAGTGTGCTTGCTATTAGTGGCGGATCTAGACTTCGTATTAAGTGAGTTCAAAAAAGTTAAAGGTAAACGAACTAAATTCGTATTAAGTGAGTTCAAGAAAGTTAAAGTTAAACAAACTAAGTGGGGTCAAATAAATTTAAATATATTTAATTTCCCCCTCCACCCTCAAACTTTTCTATTTTTTACAAGAATTCTCTAGAACCAAGTGGGGCCAATTGACCCTACTAAACTTCACTTAAATCTGCCTCTGCTTGCTATTATACTCAACACTTATCGATATGAAAACTTGTATTTCAAATCAAACTTGAATTGTACATACTTAATTAGGTTGGCATTAAAAGATTGACAATCAATATAATATTCGTATAGATTTAATATTTAAAAAGTTTTATAATGATTATATAATAATTAAATTGATATGTCACATGCGTTACCTCTAAACTTTAAGCAACCATTTTATTTATGGCCTTGTCTAATATATGCATACATGCATAGGTTGAGGGTCATTTAAGAGTTTACACTAAATACAAGATTCTATTTGAAAAAAATTCTATCATTCAATGTATTACAAAACCCTAAAAGATTCTATTGAAAAAACACTCATTCAATGTATTAATAAATTCTAAACCCTAAAACCCTAAACCACAAAACACTACACCATAAACTCTAAACCATAAATCTATAACCCTAAACCCTTAAATCATAAAATTCCTAATACATTAAATGAGAGCTTTTTCAATAGAATCTTTAAGGTTTTATAATACATTGAATGATAGAATTTTTTTCAAATAAAATCTTGTATTTAATGCAAGCTTTTAAATGACCCTTAACCTATACATACATGCATAGGTTAGATAAAAGTCTTTATTTATTTTAACAGTTATTTATTACTATATTATAGACAAAGATTTATAAATAATAATAAAAATAAAATATTTATTTTTGAGGCGTTGATATTTGTTTGTATGGTATAGTTAATTACTTATACACAATTTAAGTCATTTTTTAACAGAGTATGAATAACTTTTATTCAACCATAAACCAAGCGAAACCATACAAAAGAAGGCCAAGAAAAAATCAAGAACAAACCAGAAAAAAAAACAAAGAATTTCTGAAACCCCAAAAAGCAAACAAAGAGAGCATGTGACTACCATCAGCAACAGAGATAAAGCCGAGTCGAGACCAAGCAGAGGGTCTACCAAACGGAAGGTTTCGGTATACAAAAAACTTTGACAGATATTCTAAGGGGCTGTGATGACGAAAATGGTAAACATACATCATTGTCAACGTGAGAGGCAGATGCAAGTTGACTCATCTTTCTCCCGCTAATGTCGCCCCCTTTCTACTTTATAGTCTGAATTTCCAAATATCTGATTCTGCATTCTCACCGATTGACCATGTCCTTCTTCTTCTTCTTCTTCTTCTTCTTCCTTTTCCTGCTCTCCTCGGCCCTTCTCCCCCATTCTTCCTCCTCTCTCTCCTACCCTTACAGTGAGCAACAACCCCTTTTTTCATTTCTCTTTTCTCACTCAGTATCTGCTATTTTTTTATTTGCTTGTGTTTTTTTTGCAGACACGAGCTTCCGCATTGATTGCGGCGGCCACAGTCCTTCCACCGACTCCTACAACTTTTCCTGGTTAGCAGACGATTTCTTCACCGGACAGATATTCTAAGGGGCTGTGATGACGAAAATGGTAAACATACATCATTGTCAACGTGAGAGGCAGATGCAAGTTGACTCATCTTTCTCCCGCTAATGTCGCCCCCTTTCTACTTTATAGTCTGAATTTCCAAATATCTGATTCTGCATTCTCACCGATTGACCATGTCCTTCTTCTTCTTCTTCTTCTTCTTCTTCCTTTTCCTGCTCTCCTCGGCCCTTCTCCCCCATTCTTCCTCCTCTCTCTCCTACCCTTACAGTGAGCAACAACCCCTTTTTTCATTTCTCTTTTCTCACTCAGTATCTGCTATTTTTTTATTTGCTTGTGTTTTTTTTGCAGACACGAGCTTCCGCATTGATTGCGGCGGCCACAGTCCTTCCACCGACTCCTACAACTTTTCCTGGTTAGCAGACGATTTCTTCACCGGTGGCTCTGCCGCTGTGGTCTCCGAGCCCCTTCATTTCCACCTCCAGCACGAGAAGACCCTCCGTTACTTCCCCCTCTCCTCCGGCAAAAAGAACTGCTACAATGTCCCTCTGCCTCCCGGCCGTTACTACATCCGCACTTTCACCGTTTACAACAACTACGACGGCAAATCCCATCCCCCTTCCTTCGACGCCTCCGTCGAGGGCACTCTCGTCTTTTGATGGCGCTCCCCTTGGTCCGAGAGTCTCCCTCGCGATGGCGCCTACTCCGATCTCTTCGCCTTCGTCAAGGACGGTCAACTCGATTTCTGTTTTTACAGCATTGCCACTGACCCTCCCATCATCGCTTCTCTGGAAGTCCTCCAGATCGATCCTTTGTCATACGACTCCGCCCAAACCGGAGACAGTTACATTCTGGTCAACTACGGAAGATTCTCTCCCGGTTCATCACAATGGGGCCCCGGTTTCACATCCGACCCGGACTCCTTCGGCCGCTCCTGGCAATCCGATTCCGATTACCGAGCAGCCAGTTCCAAATCAGCTCGAACTATAACCACGAAAGAAAAAATAACTGGCGTCGAGCAAGCGCCGAATTACTTCCCGATGAAATTGTACCAATCGGCGGTGACATTTGACGGTGGTTTGGAATACGAATTAGCTGTGGATGCGAAGCTTGATTACTTGGTGTGGTTTCATTTTGCGGAGATTGACTCGTCCGTTAAAAGGGCAGGGGAGAGAGTGTTCGATGTGCTGG